>FR997740.1:7283850-8483850 GCA_905475445.1 Ochropleura plecta | reverse complement strand
CCTTAAGTAATCTGGCTGGACTATACACTGGAGGTCTGAATAGATCGTTGGAATTATTCTATGCGTTGCCCTTCCACCCAAAATGCTAATCAGTACAGCTCTTTCCATTCCACATCAATATAGGTAAAAAAGGTAACATTACCTACGTTAACTTTTTCAGGATAGCTAACAAGTAGCTACCTACGTTAATCTTATTTGTAGATACAGCGGCATAAAGGCAACACAGTTCATTTATAAATACTCTTTTTGACTTAATTGGATCTCGTCTTTACTTATTATAGGCTAGTAATACATTTACTAGCTAGAGTTTTGCTTTGCTCGCAAATATTAAAATTAACACCTCCACCTAGTGAATATGTTATTACTTTTACACCTTCGTCGGCCTGCCATCTATTGGCTTAATTAAATACTAACAGAAATAGTATGGCTACTAGATAACAGATATCACTAACGCATCTTATAATCTACTCGCTACTAGATGGCGCTTTACTAATTTCCAGTTTTGTACCAGATTGCACTTAAAAACTACTGAACATAGATGGCGCTGTCATTACAAAATAAAATGTAAAAGAAGCCGAACATAGATGTCGCTAAAATTTACAGAAACGCGAGAGCAAATAAAAACCAAGAGATGGCATTTAGTTAAAATATCAAAAATCACATACAAAACAAAAAATTGCCACTCGCTAAAAAATAAAAAAGAATCACTGTTTTGTTTCAAATTTAATTTTCGATAATTAAAACTTATCTATTGTGGACTTGGTGCTCCAATGAATAAAGTTTTAGTTATTTTCAGATTAGAAAAATATTTGTTTTAGTTACTGGTAAGACAAAACGGAGAAATTATTTGTTTGGCAAGGATCTCTCTCCGGCCGGGAGACTCGGGATGGGTCAAGTTTGAGAATCGTGGAGTTGACTGGACTGTGGTTTGGTGTGTGACTGTCGATTTAAGTAGTGTTTTGTTTATGAATTAGAATATTGTTTATTTTATTTTTTCGGCGTCAAGACAAACTAAGTACAAGGTAAGTGAGTTTCATTTACATATTTGAAGTCATCAAATGCTCGAAGATTTACAGGATGTGGTTGTAAGAAAATGCTAACTTTGACGATGGTTATTCTATTGTTTATGTGTAAAAATCCGATGTCAGACGCTTTTTCCTATAGACATATTTATTGAAGTCGTCCTTTGACCTCCTGTCTACAAGAAAACCATCGAAGCGACATACCCTTCATACAATCTAAGAATCATTTTACAAGTGAATGTCTCAACAGTAATTATGGTTCATTGCTTTATTGTGGGCGCCGTATTATTGGTAAAGGGCCACGTTGAGTTTGTGTGACAAGAACACGCGTATTTACAGTTATTTAAACTTATCTATAACCTGTCTTACAACTTCATGCTTGTTTCTTGCACCTACTCACTGTCCTAAATATTGAATAAATTACTTGATAAGTAGGTACATAAACTTGGGTTATAGTTGCTCTAATTTAAAGCTTAAAATAACGGAATGAATAGCAGATTTAGAGTGGCAACAAGCTAAGCTACCTAGTTACTTAGTTTTAGAAACTACTTCTTTGTCTAAAGTTCTACTGCCAAGACCTGAACTTTTAAATGTCATGTTTCAACTGAAATGACACCTCATGTTTGAGTATACCTGACTAATAACATGAGTCTGAAGAAAATGATTCACTTACTTAGTACTTTCAAAATTCTTTGACTGTAATCTTAAAATAACATTAAAGCTTACGGTAGGTTTTTCCTATCTTTGATTTATTCACATTTCCTCTTACTTATCTTCAACACATATTACTTTGTTTCCTGACAATATCTTTTATTTATATTATTTATATTTAAATAAAACCGCATATTAAAATTGTTCAACTAAATTATCAATGAGGAAAACTTATATTACAATGGAAAATGCAATTAACTGTCTATAACAATATTAAATGCTGTAACTAATTAATTGTGCACAGTATCAATAAATCGAATGGCTGATAAAACAGGGTACTGAATGCATCAAATAGTTTAATGAGATAAAGGTAATCTACGCTTGACATGAATTTCTTTGATTTCAAACAAAATTTTTGGTTGAAGTTGTCTGTAATGGATATTGGAGTGTTTCATGTTATTTTAGCTAAGCCTACTTATAAAGTAGCAATACTATTTGATACTTTTTTGTTAGCTATGCCATAAGATTTTCCTCCTTAGGTTGTGTTAATACGATGAACTAGATTGGTCCTTTCTACTAAAGTATTATAAATGCAAATGTTTGTGAGGATGGATGAATGTTTGTTGCTCTTTCACCTCAAAACGGCTGAATGGATCTTGACGAAATTTTGGCACAGATTTAGATTATAGTCTGGCATAACACATAGAATACGTTTTTTGGCTACCCTTGAGGCAATTGACCCCCATAACTATATCTAAAATCAATATAAATTATTAAATATAACCATCTTATCAATCAATTGCTTTTTATTTGTATTAGAAGAAAGATTACTTATCTTTTTGTCACCAGTGTCTTCAAGATAATTAGTACTTAATTATCTTGAAGACGTATATATTAAAAAAAAACTCTGGATCAGTGCTGGTAATATGTGGGTATTACAAACACCGCTACCTATCCCTTCAAGGATTATAGGCGTGATATTATAAATATTTATAGGTACAAACAAAAAAGGAGTAATTGTAAAATATGTTTAGTTCAATGGCTTTTCCACTGCATAGTTATTTATATTTTACAATTCTAAGTAGTTACCTTCTTGAATCAATATTTCTTCTCTATCATGTGGTCATATTGGCTTATCTAACCTGGTTTCCGAGTCTTTATGCTGTCCATGGGCCTCTGAATTGGCTCACCATACCAATTTTTATAATTTACAAACATTTATCTATTGTTTGTTTTTAACCTAGTTTTTGTTTTCCATTTTCTTTGTAAGAGGGTATGCCACCACTTAAAATAAAATAATTAATAAAGCTAGCACTAAATGTCCCATTAAAATCACTCAAGTACTTTTTGAGTGTTTCCTATATTAAACCGATACATGGTCTGATGACAATATTAATTCCAATCTTACAGTTATTATAAGATTATCATTAACATTTTGATTGCTTTACATATTTTCCCACATCTTTTTTTTATTTAATAAACTGTCTCTTTTAATTGCATCTGCATTGAGTAGGTATCATCTATAGAAAATCGAAGTATCTGTTTATTCTTTTAACCTAACAGCTTTTTTATTGAAACTAAGACTACTTACTTACCTAATACATGCAATTGTCAGATACTGTTGAGTTTTTCTTAGAAAGTGTTAAATGTTTTCATCTCAACCTTATTTGATTAAATAAACTGTTTGTTTTCTATCAAATAAATTGAATTCGTTCGAAATCGTTCATGGATTTTTATGAAAGTTTCAATTTTATTTGACGAACCTGGATTTTTATTTCCTCTGCTGACTGTACATATACTTATTTTTTCTTTCTATCTGTTTGTCTGTTGGTTCCGGATAATCTTCGTAACGGCAAGACCGATTTTGATGGAAGACTAGCTGGCGCCCGCGGCATCGGCAGCGTGATATCGAAAAAAAGTACCCTATGTGTTATTCCAGACCATAATCTACCTCTGTGCCAAGTTTCATCAAGATCCGTTCAGCCGTTTTGACGTGAAAGAGTAACAAACATCCATACATCCATCCATCCTCACAAACATTCGCATTTATAATATCAGTAGGATAGCTGATATTGTAAGGTAGGTATACTTCGCGGGCAGTAGCTAGTCATGAATAAATGAAAAGCATTTAAGTAATATAAAGTATTAAGGAAACTTCGGCTCTGTAAAGAGTCGTTTTTGTCATCCCGACTGTGTGATGTCCTTCTTAAAACTTTGTACTTATGCCAAATTGTCGCCCGGGTATTACACGTGACGCATCTTTTTTTCAATAGTATCGCCCATCGATATCTGCCTAGCTTTTTTCCAACTATGTTGGGGTTAACATCCAGTCTAACCGAAAGCATCTGAATACCAGTATTTTACATGGAGTGACTGCCTCCACAACCCAGCCAGCATGGGGTAGTTTGATTCCCCTTGATAAGAGTATTTGTCAGACTTCCGGGCCACTGTCTGCCTGTAACAACTTTCAAAGATCTACAAATGGCAGCAGGGACCAACGCAACGGCTTCCGAGGCACGGAGGAAACTCTTTATGCAATGGGTTCACCCATCCCGGGACTAACCTAGACAAGTGCGACTTAACCTTAAGATCGACCAATCGAATATGGTTCACCTTAGTTTCGGACCGCTTACATTATTGAACAACCGTACCGTTTAGACAACGCCGTAAAAATCTTATAAACCCAAAAATGCAGAACTAGGTACCTATCAAGTTTTAGGAAACCTACTACCTCAAAAATATTATATTCCATAATCCATTTCGCGTGTTGGGTGCATTAAACTTGAGTGAAGCACACTAGTTAGGCCCGCGTCGTCAACTCGTCACAGCCGTATCCTGCGGTCAACGACCTCACCTGAAATATCTGAATACATATTGCGCGCCATGTGTTCAAATGTCAGTGCTCGGAAATAGGTCGCATGCATAAAAATATTCTAGTTGCCTTCAAACATTGAAAATGGCGAGTGAATATCAAAAGAAAATCAAGCACAATTTCCACAGGAGTTCGTGTGTAGCATGTTATGAAGTTCTGTCACGGTTGTGTTGAAATCGTGCTGGCAATTTGCAAAATTACTTTTCTACTAACCAAACTTTGGTCATCATCTTTTAAATTACTTAATAGGACGATGACCAAGTTTGGTTTGTTTAATAATTAATTAATTATTGTATGATGAACAGTTGAACATTTATTAGCTGCTGCATTATCAGAGAATATTTCACGTTGGAAAGTGGAACAGCCAGATTCATATTTCTAAGAGACTTGGCACTGCAGAGATTTGCGGTCCTATCTAAACAAAAGAAATTATTTTTTCCGCGTACAAATTCTGCAAAGCTGTTCGCCAATTTTGATGCAAATAAACCTCTAAACCTAGCATTTTATGCCACCGAACATTTATAGACTGCAGTATAATATGTATGTTAGCGAATTTGGAAAACAATAACTTGCCTGCAAATTACCGATTTCATATGAAATAGAGCCTGAGTAAGCATGGGCCATAAATTAATAAAATATTCATTGGCTACGTTCGGCAGACTTCGGAAAACATTATTAAAACTCTATTTTCCTATCTTTACTCACTTGTCTCTTAGTTTTTTCATTTTTATATATTTTTTGTTAATATAAATCTATTTAAAAATAATATATACCTATATTTGTAAAAACAGTTTACCGCCGGTATCGGGAGCAGGGTCGAAGCTACTGAAATTGGCTCGCATTGAGAAGAGATTCAGAAAGGAACCTGCTCACAATGCGAGCCATATCGAGGAGTACTGCCTTCTGAAACAGGCCCTTGATCTAACCGTCTAAGGAGAGCCTCGACAGATGTTCGTCGAGGGTCCTGGCCATTAGGCCCTATTATCCTCATCATTATTTTCCTGCCCTTTTCCCATTCTATTTGGGGTCAGCGCAATACGTTATCTTCTTCCATTCTCCCCTATCAGACGTCACGGCATCATTTACTCCTTTCTCCTTCATATCATTCCTTACACAATCCACCCATCTTTTCTTTGGCCTTCCTCTCGCTCTTCGTCCATCAACATCCATCCTCATCAACATACAAAAAGCAATACCTATATGTAGGAATTGATCTTGGCGCCCAACCCAGCCCATATTCGTGAAGCGTGTCAATCTTGCAATACCCTCGTGACAAAGAAAAATCCAACAGTAATAAGTATTGCGATAGATAAGTTTGTTTGCGAATGTCGCTGTTGCGTAAAAACTGTTTAAACTGACAAGTTTATGTTAGAGAAAGTTTGATATTACCGCCATGTGATTTCAAGCGAACATTTATAGCATTCTGAAATGCTCCTAAGTGAAACGATCGGTTGGTTTGAGTAAGATACTCGGACAGGGATGAACTAGGATTTTAAAGGTAACTTTGGGCTTTAAACTAAGGCAGGAGGAATTACTGGCTTTCATATAAAATTATTACACTAGCAGGACTTTAACTTAGGAACATCTTTATATAAAATACATAATTTAATATATTTTTTAAACAATGAAAATGATGAAATGATTATTAAGATGCACTTTATTACATCCGATCCATGAGTAACAAGAACAATGTTATAGTTATATTTGTAGTTGTCAATTTTCTCCTAACCTTTAATTTAATTAATGTACTGACTGATATTTTCTTCGTAGGCTTTTTACGTTTATAGACTCACTAGCTTTTGCCCGCGGCTTCGCTCGCGTTAAATTCGGGGTAACACAGTTCCCCTTGCGCCTTATTGATTTGTAATAGCAACGATAAGTTTTCCCTTTTCTTCCCTCTTTCTCCCTCACATCCCACTTTTTTCAAATAAAAATTAGCCTATGTCCGTCTCCTGGTTCCCAACTATCTCTGTACCAAAATTCATCAAAATCGGTTTAGCCATTAAAGCGTGAAGAGGTAACAAACAAACAAACTCACTTTCGCTTTTATAATATTAGTAAGGATTCTCTCTGTTCCCTGATCATTATAATCTAGATCTCTTCAAAATTCGAGTGAATCGGTTTCTTCTAGAAAAGCGTGCTCCAGCCTAGTCCGCATCATGGCTTCACATCAGGTTAGTTGCGGCCAAACGCAAGTCTATTAAGTATTAAAAAAAACAAGGCTAAAAAGTTACTAGGAATAGTCCATCCTTCAGCCAGTCAGTGGTACCTTTGTTCGTCTCTAATCGCATGGCGTAATTTATTTCATTACTAGCTTCCGAACGCGACTTCGTCCGCGTGGCATTGTTTCTTTGAACTAACGCTAACTTTAACCCGCGTGATGATCGAAAAAAAATAACTTTCTCTCCCCTTTTCTTCCCTCTTTCTCCTCCACTTTACACAAATATAGTCTATGTCCGTCTTCAGGGTTCCAACTATCTCTGTACCAAAAATCATCAAAATCAGTTTTGCTGTTTAGGCGTGAAGACGTAACAAACAAACTCACTTTCGCTTTTATAATATTAGTAAGAATTACTGCAGAAACCTTCGAAAGATTGCTAATACATATACATCTAGTGGTTGTAATGTTGTCTTGTCCTGCAGCGGATTGGCAATGACAAGACTTGGGCAGTCATTTATCTACAACCACATTTTATACATTATCTTTAGAGAAGAACCGTCGAATTTTCTTTGTTGGATAACCGCTTTCTATTTTACATAAAAGCCTTCACTAGACCACATAACAAAGGCTACATAACAAAATTGACTCCACTTACGACAAGCCATTTTCCTGAACTTTTCCCCGATCGTTAAAACAGTTTCCATTAGTGAGTTAACTGCTGATTTACATTTTAACTGGTGGTTACTAAGATTGGTTATCGTTCGTCTGACTCTCGTCTCGAAACCTGCTCGACCCAGTTCAACTCATTTGCGTTTTGTTGTCTATTTAGGACTATCTGGCCTAATGTGAAAGACTCGATTGAATCACGCTATCAATCGGAACATTCGGAACGTATTTTTAGTTGACCCAGTTTTCAAGTGGAAGCAGTGTTTGATCTAGGAATTCATATCCCATGTTTGGTCAAGAATGTTTTCGTTGGAATTCACTTCTGTCGATCTCCAAAAGTGATTTCATTCGAATGGGTTTGGTGTATCGGACATCATATCGTGGATGAAGATACATTAAACAGTTGAATCTAAATATAGGGTGTAAAAGAATAAACGCAAGACCTTTGGTGTGGTGTCTCTGACCTTGAAAATTAACAACGTTTGTTCTATGACTTTCGTTTTTTTTTTTAATTTTACCGAACATATTGAACTGGTTGCAATTTTTTTTCTAATTTCATGATCTCGTAGAACACGAGAGCTCTTGCATTGATTATGTTACACCTTGTAGATGAGGGTATAAAAACAGCTAATTAAATCGTAAATGACAAGAAAAACCGCCAGCAGATTTTTGTAGTCATATCTTGATTTACCTACCTCAAAAAACCTAACTCGAGCTACCATTAATGATTTACCGTCCTGTTTTGAAATAAAGCAGACATCAAAGACCTTCAAATGATATAAAATAATGGCAAAAAATCACGTTCCTATTATTCAGATTCCTTTATAATAAAAACTGTAGCCTGTCTCGGAGCTATTATTTTTCAGAAACGACGTTCATAAAACGAATGTTTTCTGAATACGCTTAACAAACTTCTGTTTCGTTCGTAATAGAGATGCATTCTTTACATTTTTTAAATGTTATCTCCACTGAGTCTTGCTAATAATTACTTGGATTTACATTTTTATACGCGTGCTTAAGATATCATTTCACTATTGAAACAGATACAGTATTGTCACGATACTACAGGCGCCATATTAAATCGAACAATGACTAATTTATTATACCATCTGTGCATAGGTCGTTTATATTCATAGACGTTTTTTTGCTTGAACATAGCGGCGTATTTTTTGTCATTGTTTTGTTTTGTCGCGATCCAGGCGAGCGATCTCCGTGACCGCTTGTCGGACAAAAATTATGGGACCTTTTTGTAGTAGCACCTACAATTTGGCTACAAAAAGTCCTCAAAAACTACTCTGGCAGCAACTTTTTTACAGCTATATTTATGTCACTGCCTTTTTTGTTGAGCTTGTTGGTTGGTTGTCCTCTAGGAATTGCAATTCGTTTGTTGAACTATAAAGTTAGAAGTCAGTTTTATAGGTAGTCTTGCCACAAGCTAGCGTGGGGCACGCAAATTTATGTAACTTTTCTACACACCTGTGCTCAAAGGGTAGTTCTTGTTGGCCTATTTCTAACTGGCTATGATACAACACCGTTTGTTACAACATGCTTGTACGTAAAGCTGTCACTAGTTAACCGTACCGCGTCGCAAGAATAGCGCTATTGAATCATCACGATATTCTAAACCGTCTTGTGCGTTTGTGACTCACTTTGTTGGCGAGATGTTCATACTATTGCATTAGTCGAGGTCAAATCGGCGTCAACATTAAAACCAACTCGCCGTTTTGTGTAACAGCGCCGGAGTAATGGCAGTCCTGCACGTTATATGTCAATTACGTCGGCGGACATCTCGAAAACATTAGCCGAACCTCTGTTTCCCGAAGCTTTTTTAACGATAAACAAAACAAGCAATGTTCCGGCAAACCCATCGAAATGGATGGCTCATTGTTTGAATGGGTGACATTCCGGATCGGTTACGACCAGAAGTGACGTCATCACTGAACGAAGCTTTGAACCCTTTTCACAATTAGGTTACACACCGCATGATCAATTCGGTAATGAAAATGTAACCTGAATTTATTTTAGATTTTGCACTTTTAATTGTGTAGAAGCTACAGGCCACAGCTGGTGTAGCCCTATTTCATTCTAGGATCGAGTTGGGCACGTTGCCACATTATATCGCAATATAATGTGCCGCTAATGTCTTATATGGCCCATTCCCAATCTAATAACGGCTCTATTTTGAATCAGCGGCGTGTAATTTATATGAACACAATGTATGGGTCAACATACGCTCTACTTTCGAGGCGATCGAGCTCCGCCGATCCTGGGGCCAACCAACTCGCATTGTCATCAATGCCGGTCATTGTAACCAATAAAGTGATTAATTCAACCCATAAATGTATTCCGCCGATCTATTTCGAATTAAGGTCAGTGTTGCCACCCTAGCCGGTTGCACCATCTTGCCGCGTCGGTCAATTGGCGGAGGAATTGAGTACTTTATGGATATGATAGCTTCAATATTGAACTCGATGATTGGTTGAGATGCCTGCAATAAATGTTTTAGATGTAATGTATGAATTCATACCGTTCTGTGCCAATAAAATGTATATCTTTCTTTTCTTAAAAAAAGAGCTCCACACTAGGATATCTCCTGTATCGTGGGTGCGTTCACAAACATTTAAACTCACATACACAAACAGCCAGACCCGGAACAACTACCTAGTCGTATGATTTGGTCATACTTTCGTGTGGGGATTGAACCCGCGACACGCAGCGCACCAGTCAATCGCTCAGCCACTGCGCCAACCGTGCCGTCAATATAAACTACAATAACACTTTTAATTGGCAACGAAAGAAAAGGGTTATCTCTTTGACCCGCGTTTATTATGCGTCATCAGGCTTGCAGCAAAATAAATTGTAGTGACTCCGCATAACATATTGATAAAGGTATCTGCGACATGCACAAGAATACATACGGTACTGAAGAATTAAAAATGACTATAGTGTCATTATGTTCGTTCATTATCGTTAAGCAGTTGGTCCCGTATATATCTATAATAATACCAGCCGCTCGGGTCAATCGGGTTAAGCCCGGCTTGTCTAGGTTGATCTGTGGATGGGTAACCCTGACCATCCTTTACATACCGATTTTTCTCCGTGCCTCATAAAGCACGTTAAGCAGTTGGTCCCGGCTGTCATTGCTGGCCCGGCTGTTACAGATAGTCAGTTACCCGAAAGTCTGGCAACCATTCTTACCAAGGGGTATCGTATTATCCAGTAGTAACTGGGTTGTGGTCAGATAGGCAGTCGCTCAATTTAAATACTGGTATTCAGTTGCATCTAGTTAGACCGGAAGCCGACCCTAATATAGTTAGGAAAAGGCTAGGCAGATGATGATGATTATTACTGTCATGTGGTCTCTCTGTCATACAGAGCAAACGCCTGAGAAACTAAGAACCAATACGTGGCCCAACAATTGAAGCACTTCATCGCCTTTTTTCCGTTGGTTTATTTGAATTCAGAAAAAGGAGAAGCTTCTCAATTTGAGTGTTTTTTTTTGTATGTTTGTTAAGCGATTTTACGTCGATACTATCGACAATATGTCGCAAGTAAAAATGTTAAATAAATAAATACTCTATAAGAATTTGTGTGAGATACCATCATAACACAACTCAAAAGGCAGAAAAAACTGACGGAGAAACACTAAAAGGACGGAAATAAATTTGTTTGTTTCATAATTTTTTTTGCCATCGTCTTCCGAAAATTTTTTTTTTCCGCTTAAGACTTACACCTAATTATTTAAACCATTTTCGATTATAGGAATCTCAAACTTCCCCAATTACAGTATAAATTATGAAGTGATAAACCTACCTCTAGTTAATTTATGGTCGTGGTTCAAAAGTTTACTTGATACTGAACTCGGTGCTAACGAAGTTCCATTGAAAACTTCCTCAGTTATTTATTTCCCTTCCCAGGCAATATTGACTTTAAAAATATAACTTTCTCCGTCTAATGAAAATATAAAAATGAAATATCATAAAAAGTTGTCAAGTGATCCTCACGCTGTGTAATTCTAATTAGTGGAGCAGCTAAATATTATCATAACTGTCATAAGTTCCATTCGGGGAATGTGTTTTCTCACATTAGTTATCTGGTACCGACGAATGGGTGCAATGAACTGTCTTAAGGGCTTTGGATGTACTGAGTAGTAGACGCGTGCGACGATCGTAAAGAGAAACGCACTTGACGGATACAAGTATTATTGAATTGCATTGGTAATGAACATTGTGCATTGCTATTACTAGCCTGTTTGTATGTGGCTGTAAAGAGCCGCTTATTGACTGAGTCTTGTCCATTATCGACTGTAGAACTTTCTTAAGAAAGTTGCATGATTGAATTTAAAACCTGACTGCTTATATTTCGATTCTTGACCAAATCAAAACAGCTTCAATTTCACTTTGTTTAAAAGTACAAGCACATCTGGCACGATCCAAGAATATCAATACGCCGAGATTCAAAGCCTTGCATGCAACGAGAGCACACAAAAATATGATTCCACCATATGGGAACGCTAATCGGATTCAACGAACCGATGATATGTTTAAAGGCGAATTTCTTACAGGTTTAATCTGTTGGGATATAGCTGTTAATAAGCATTGTCAGTATCCATGCCCTTTATAATACAAAAGCAATAAACTGTACTGAGATGATTACCGTAGAAAACAGACATTGGCAGCCACGTACAAGCACCAAATTCCCAGCTGAGGGTCTAATAAATAGAAGAATATACAAAAGAAGTTTTTTTCTCACAATCTAATACAATAACTTGTATCTTTCAATCGTAACTAGTCCCGAAGTGGCCGACTAAAAGGAAAAGTCCAGTAATACCCAATTTAGTTTTGTCTTATAGCTATTTATCCCGAATGCGATCCCATTCACGAAGTTATCCACCGGTGAGGCAACTCCGCTTACGCCTACGCGGACAAGATTTCTACGCAACTGGTTATAAGATATAGTTGTTTCATTTCATATCCCTTCGGCTTTCTAGCACAGGGAAAAATAATGATTGTGATTAAATTATTTAATGTTGATCGATTGGGTTAATTTCCTTAACAACATAACCAGATTCTAACTTCAATAAAGCATGTAATAATAGATTCAGACGATTACTGTTTTTAAAACAATCCCACGACAGAAGGCATGACTAAAGCCTTACAAAAATTGTGACACTCAATGAAGATCTTCGCCTGTCCATCAAAGCCATTCAGGCGTAGGCTAGCCACTAGCGCAAAAAAAGGAAAAGAACGAAAAACAGAATGTCACACTCAAGCCACTTGTCATAGCAAGTTTTTGAGGTAAACAAACAGAAATGGCGGAAAGGAATTTGGGTAGGCGATAGACTCGCGACCTGCATGATTGTAATCTTTAATCTGAACAATTTGTTACACCACTTTATTTGGCGCAATCCTATTATAGTATAAATGTGAATGTTTGTGAGGATGGATGTATGGGTGTTAGTTACTCTTTCACGTCAAAACGTTTTAACAGATTTTGATGAAATTTGGCACAGTTAGATTGTAAGTCTGGAATAACACGTAGAATACTTTTTTGAACATCACGCAGATGAAGCCGCGGGCGCCAGCTATGGTTAATAAATATTTATTTCTGCATTAGATTTTTGTTGAAGATTAAAAATAAAAAGATTCTGATCTAATAAAAAGGTAACCTCTAGAAAACTTGAATGAGATTACAATTGTGAAAAGAGAGGAGGCCACTGGTTTAAAGTACCTTAAAATATAGACCGAATAGTAGCACTAAAAGGCAAGTTTTCTAGTTCAAATGTATGAAATTGCGCAACAGTGGTAAGAGAGCACCAAACGCTATCAACTTTTCTTTTTCAGTTGCACAACTCTTGAGCAAAGAATGCAGGTGTTACGAAGTTTTTCTGTTATTCCCAGATAAACAAGGAAGCAAGTTATTAACATTCAAAAGAAAAAGATAAGGGGATAAAAGTTGACATGTTATTTCTCTCCCTTCTTACAATCAACGTGAAGATATGCGATTGCGTCACAGCTGATGTAAACACACCAAGCTTCATTTATCTCTAGGCTTACTTTTCTCATTTTGACCCTGTCACTGTAAAAGGTATCAATCATTATTTTGTTTTAATTTAACACCACCCCATTTGGAGTAGTCTTAACACTGTAACGTAATAAAGCTGTCGAGAGCGAACGAAGTCGTATATTTTAAGGTGAACCCAATTTGTCAGCGTCGACATATGGCACCAGTTGCTACAAATATTGGAGAGATACTCGTACAATGATATAGAACTGTTTTATGGTTGGTCATGCGGGTAAATCCAATCTTCAAATCTATACGTTCAATGCCAAGAAGGAAATTGCTTCTGTTTGTGTTCATCTACTACAGCAAAGATTAACGTAGTGTTTTGTAAAAGTACTAGAGTCCCCAGTTCTCATCTATCAGTGGTATAAGAAAAATACCAGCAACACAAGTTTCCCTTTGTCTGTGCAGAATTGGTAACTCAAAGGAGGAAAACGACTCCACTTACAAGCAAATTGTCTCGTCCGTAAAACCTTCAGTTACATTACTGCAGCACATTTATCTCCAGGCCACGTAAGACTGCTTACGCTAAGATGTTATGCGCATGAGTGTAAAAGCGTAAGATACAGTAATAAACATAAACGTTGATAGAAATATTCTCCGCCTGAGTTTTGAACGTAGGAAATCGAGTGAAATCATCAATTTTATGTGGAAAGACATCATATTTAACGACTATGCGTTTTATGGCAGCGATTTTGCTAGTTCTTCACATGAGGAAGTCGACGCAGTGCTCCAAATTATCTTGCGTCATCGCGTGGTTAGATTTTCAGCCAATTTTTTTTATTGGTGACTTGTTCGTTATAAAAACCAAAGAGTTATTTGTATACTCTCCCAGGTCTTCGAAGTATGATGTCATAAGGGCAGTGAACCTGTTACACAAATCGCCTCTAAGAATAGAGTAGCCTATACTTGACAGTGATCCGTTGCTAATAATACAAATTATACCCTGATTAGCCTTCGTTACGAAGGTCAGGGGCAGTTACCCGAAACAGCATCTGTACGTCATGGATAGAACACGAGAATCTGCTTATGTTAGGCATACTCTCATGCCTTTAGAAGAAGCTGCTCAAATCTGATAATAGAAACCGTTTTTTTTTATTCAAACGTTGCGTCTGGCATTACTACAAAGTTTGAGATTGCCATTCCAGATCCCACACCAAGTGTATACTGGATAAGAAACTGCCTCGAAAAGATTGTGAATCCAATGTTCTACAATTTAGTGCTAATTTAGTAATAAAATTGCTCATTTATTCATTTTAAATAACATATGACCCCTTTAAAAAAATAATTCCAAAAACAATAGTAATAAACACTTAAGAACCCGAATGTATTTTACGTGATTGTAATTAACTAACAACTTGAAAAAATATATTCTTAAAATAAACCTCGTGTTTGCTAGATAGGCAACCTTGGTCGCGAAGAGTCACAAGTCACAGTGTCAAGATGTGCTTCGTGTATAGTTGATAAGTGTACAATGATGGAAATAACACCTAAAGAATATCCGTTTGGCAAAGCAATCCTACTTAGCGATCCTTCCCAAAATGTGTTCTGAAGTGAAGTAGATAAAATGTGCAACTTGTTGAAATGATAATTTAGCAAGCTATTATCCAACTGCCATGTCTATTAAAAACTAGCTTCTGTGTGCGGCTTTGCCTGGCCCTGCATGGTATATGAACATTCTATGTTCATTCGGAATACTGAACCTTTCAAATGGTAAAGGATTTTTTCAAATAGCTGTCGCGTTTCTGAAGATTACCCTCCGCGTCAACTCTATAAAATTATACAAACACTATAGATATGTGGTCTGAATACAGTATAGATTATTAGACCTACTATTCTTATTACTACTGCATAAGTATTGCGTTATAGCTTTTCCAAAGAACTTTGTTATCCAAATACCATCATCACATCCTATAATTATATCCGTTCGAATTTGAACCTCTGAATGGATGTTCATCAGATGCTAATATCAGGTGCGAATCGACGAGGTGTACAAAATTTCCCCGGAGCTATGATAGCAACGCGAGTCATGCTTCGGAGCGAGGTGTCTGATCATAAAACAGGCGTTCAGGCGGAACGGTAGAACGTGGCGGAAGGAATTGCTAATATTTCGCTTTTCGTGGTGTCACAGCTCATACCTGCGAATTGCGTTGTGGTTTCGTGACAATTAAACTGACTGACTCTTTGAACACATTATTTGTATTCTGTAGGTATATTCTTAATATTACGGACGAATAAGGGAATAGCCTACTGTGTTCACCAATGCTAACCAGCTATAGCTGCTTACGTTGCCAGAATTTAGATTTAAACATTATTTCAGGACATGATCTTTTGTTTTATCTTTCTGATCGATGTTAATATCTTCTCGCATATCTGAATTCTCTCTTTCGACCCTTTGCACTATAGTGAGAGTTAGGACATACCCATCAACTAACAACACAACAGATTATTTCTTGGATGAAGGAGTTAAAATGTGAGGAAATATCAAGGGAGTTTGTAATTTATCAACAAGTTATACGCCTTAGTAAAGCAGTCAACAACAACTATTTAATAGGAACTGATTGTATTCATGCTTGCAATTGCAGCATTGCTTGTTGTACTTGTTAGTTGCATATTGATTTCATTTCAATCAATCGAAGACAATTTGTCCTGTTCTATTTTTATAAATGAACATTTGAACGAACATCACAAGATTGATCATCTAACGAAACAAACGGAGAAGTACCAATACATGAAAGTACTACCTAAACAATAAAATCTACTAACATTCTATTAAAAAACTGCATAAAAACATTAATTAATTGAATGAGCTATCATTTTTCATTAGAATCATTTGTTGGACATATTCGAATCGAATTAGATTTGTTTGTGGCCTCAATACATTTATCGCTTATGTATCTCCAACTTTTTTTTATTCTAAGTGTGTCCAACCACTTTCAATTTGCATTTGTTAAAGCGGTGAAACACTTGCCCGATCAAGATTTATGGTTTGTTGCGATAGTAAACAGGCGTAGTCCTCATGGATCAATATCAGATGATGGATGGTCCAACAGTTTGCGGAAATAAATTTACAGTCGATAGAAAACGTCTGGACTTTGATCGACTTCTATTCTACGCCAGATGGTTGGATCCAAGTCGTCTTCAATCTCAAATGTAAATCCAACTTACCCTTTGACTGTTTTTGTTATTTGTGTAGGTTTCCTGCCATCTTGTTTATCGCACGTGTGTGGTAATTACCATAGAAACACACAAACGTTTGAAAACAGTCGACTTATTATAAAACTAGGTGATTACAGAATACGCACATTTGTCCGATGAAGGTTTTAGCGTAAATGTTGAAACACTCAGCTATTTTGATTGTTTAACTATTTACATTGCACAACGATCGATTTAGCTCATACATACGCAGCATTCTGTATTTGGTTTTATCGTAATCGTCTGAACTACTTACGGAATTAGATATATGGATGGAATCATGACGTTTTTATCTCACGAAGATATTCGAATGAATAAGCCGCTAAAAATCTCACACTTTGTCTTATTCTCTTTAGTTAGCACATGTGTGTGACTCGTTAATTATGTTTCGTAATCAGTCTCATTTGTAACTGTCAATTTTTGGGAATGTTCTTACGAAACCAAATCACTTTTTTAATGAAATTGGAATAAGTTTGTTAGCATTCCAATAGAGAAAATATATTTCTTTTAGACTAGGATTTGGTTCTAAATCTCACATGGTGTTATAGGAAACTTCGTCCGAAGATAAATCTTAATTGCATTTTAAGACTCGGGATATGCGGTTACCATCTGCTTCCATGCTAATATGTTTCGATACTTAAAGTATCGACCACTAAATCTCTTAATCTGTACTAAAACAATACAAACAGACCACGTTACTGTAAATATTTTTTACACAAACCATTGCCAAGTCTTGTAAACTATACTCCAAACTTTTTTTTATGAGATTTTAGAAAGGAGTTTGGTTCTTAAACAAACACTGGGACCACACGCGGCGCATGATTCACTGTTCATCATCTTTGTATACGTGGATAATGTCCATCGAGGATGCTCTTATGGATAAAATTATAACCTTCTGTTGTTAAGGAAAACAATCTTTCGTATGCATGCGTCCTTAAACATTTGGGAATGCATGTCGATGAAATATAGAGCGTCTTCAAAGAATTTGGGTGCTCGTGATCGAGTCAAGTAAGCTTGACTCTTTTAACTGTATGTACCTAACGACGTCATGCTTTTGTTAGTTCAATTACTGCTTCTTCTAATGTCGATGACCTAAATGTTGTTATTGCAATGTCATATTCAAAGCTTTTGATTTTGACCTGACTCGTTTTAAGTATATGTTCAGTAGGAGTTTCATGTTAAATTACCAAGTCATTCAGACTTACATATTACTAATTACCCTAGCTCTTTGCACAAAGTTTTTCACGGAAGACATCTTTATTTTCCATTTTTTTCTACTTTCAGTACGCAGTTAAGCTTTCAGAAGAGTTTTACAGTAAATATTTTGTCTATTTAAAAAATGTATTTTCCTCTTTTCAAGTCGATTTATCTGCTTCCTGTCTGCTGTTGCGAAAAAATATTTTTCCAAACATAAAACCAGATTAGGTGAACATTGCAGAATCTGCTCACGCCTTAACGACATAGCTTCATATCTAAAACGTGAAAAAATGAATACCCCCGTATGCAAAACGTAACATTACGCGTGTCAGGTTATTACAAGGCACATTCAAAACCTTGAAATAATGTTCGTATTACAAAGAAACATGGCGTGCTGGCCACCTCGACATTTTTTATGATGTCGTATACTACACCAATAGAAAGTCTTTTTTAAGCAACATGCAAACTTTAAGTCCTCGTTTCCGTGTTTACTAAAGTTAATAACTTTGAACGGAGTTCCGGTCAAAATAGCAGTAGATTAAGGAATTAAAATGCTTGAAACATGCACTTACTACTCCCAGAATATTCTAATTATTAATATACTAGCTTTCGCTCGCGTGAAATTCGGTATAACACACCAAGCAGACCTGCAGTTTTAGCCCTTGCGCCTTATTGATTTGTAATAGCAACGCTAAGTTTTCCCTTTCTTCCCTCTTTCTCCCTCATAACGCACTTAAAAAAAATAGCCTATGTCCGTCTCCTGGTTCCCAACTATCTCTGTACCAAAATTCATCAAAATCGGTTCAGCCATTAAAGCGCGAAGAGGTAACAAACAAACTCACTTTCGCTTTTATAATATCAGTAAGGAAGTAAGGATTTTCCTCCAGTTTCCACACTATTAGATGTTTTTGGTCTCTGCCACCGTGGATGCTTTAATTAAAGTTTAATTGATCAACGTAGTAGAATATTTTGTTTCCTTTTTCTAGCTTATCGTATCAATGGCGCATCTTAGTTTTTCTCAAGTTAGTTTGTTGTCACGTGGTTTTTACTTACGTCAGAGGTCATTCGTAAATATAGGATGCTGGTGTCTACGCAATATAACTTACGTTTAAGTACACATAATACAGGATGTTGCGACATTTCTCTACCGATAAAATTAGCTACAATGCTCAAAGAAATGACTCGATGTTCGTCGTATGCTCAACTTTATCCTTAGCAACCTGTAGCCAAGAACCACTTTCTTCAAAATTAAATACCGTTACCATCGTACTTATCAAAATTTGTAAGCTCTAATAATAAAGCAAGATGAATTCTCAGAAAGCCTTTATGATAATAAAATTTATTCTTGCTGTTAGTACTTCATTGCTGAAGGCAACGGCTCTGATTATTAATATATATTTCATGGAGACTACCTTCAGTGTTCTAATCAAGTTTCAAGATTTTTATCACATATTCAGCAGCATTAAAAAGATTACTCGTCAAGTTAATTCCCTCGCGTGCGCAAACAATGCCGTGTGGCCCACATAGAGGTAGATAGGCGTGAAGATAGATGGTGCTATCTCGTCAGCACGGCACCAGTTCCTCGTAAACAAACAAAAAGACTTTCCCTCTTAATTACATCACATCTATCACGTACTTACACGCGACGGTTCAATGAATTCTAAAATGAAAAAACTTGGTCCATTTATATTCAACGAAAATTTCAGTATGAAAAGTTAAACATAATCGCGTCCCGTGTCCTGAAGTTGATTCAGGTCATACCCAATGGAATTTCATAAATAAAATCTAATTTTGCAAAACGCGAGTGACGCCTAATGAGGGACGCAATTACGAACCTCAGCCTCTTAACCGTAATAGAGATAAGAGCTATCTCATAATTATAACGATCTGATTTTGTTTTGTAATTTATTGAGAACTGATTGGGACGCGTATATTTAGCACAGGCTTACTGAATTTGGGGTGTCGACATTTTTACAGACAAATATGTGCGTGTAAGTTATTTCAAGGTTACTTTAATACCAACCGCGCTTACTCGATCAAATATTCAGTGGATCACAATGTTACGTAAGATTACTCCAGTTGATGTTTCTAGGCTGCGCCGCACTTCCATTTTCATCCGTTGGGATGTAGTAAACGACTAGCGGCTTTCTTTTGCTTCGACCCTCTGCATCATTTATAATCATAACTCCTCCAGTGAACACTTTAACTTCGCACCTCAGCTAGCTCTCGCCTTGATGCGAGAAAAGTGGAGGAAAACATTTTCGTGAGAGGCTTTTGTGCTGTTCGCGTCTTTGAATTCTAAGTTTTCATGAAACAGATGCAGAAATATGTCACCGACCTATGCTAAGCAGGAGGCAATTTTTATTATTTCGTGCGTTAAAGTATTTGCTTTTGAAGAAGGATTTTAACTTAGCACTTTACTGTCATTATTCTATTCTCGTGCGGAGACAGTTAAACTTTTATTGGAGAATCGTTAGGCGTGTGTATGGCCGTCACTCGGGAATGTCGAAGGTGAATCATAATGGGTGTTTCGGGGTAACTTCGTATCGAAGATTCCTGAAGTCTGTGAAGATGTTTACAACGATAACCAGATGTTAGTTTAACATGTATTTCAGCAATAAATATCCGTGAAGAATCTCGGATTCACTTCAAACACTGTTCTCATCTAAGTTAAAACAAACGCGAGCAGATAAGTTATAGGACTTGTAATGAAATTCCCGGGCTTCGTTTGATTAAAATAAGTCCGGGATGTCGATCCAGTTTCTGCAGGGAGTTCAGGCAATTGCGTTATTGGAACGCAATTTGAGCCAATTTAAAAAAAAAAACGAGGAAATCTTTCGGTTGGAAAATACTTGAAGATTGTGTGCACGGATTTTAAGTGCCTTGATGCAAACGTAAAAGCTAGGTTATTGAATAAAATGTGTTTGTGTACGCAAACAAGATTGAAAGAGGTAGAACGTAAACAAATTGAGTTCAATTTGCCTCACTTTAAAAAATCCTTCCCTAAGTAATAGGTCAAAACCACTTTAGGTGTCAGTCAAAACCCTTATAAAGTTAAAAAGCATTACTCCATTAAAAATATGTTTTTTTTTTCAAAACGTCACGATGGTACTTAAATTACTACCACACGACGACGGTTTGCCGAGTTTCCAAACAAAACCTAACAACGTAACAAGTTTTCATAGTTAACGTTTGTTAATATAGTTTTGACTGCATACATAGTTATTTCACATGAATGTACTGTATTAACGTGTTTACATAAAACTATGAGCGCTTTTAGCGTCAAAAGCATATAATATAAAGCACAGGTAGATACACACAGTCACGTATACCTATATTGATCAAATATTACCAAGGGAATGTATTTTCAAATTTTCCTAAAAGCAATGTTGTGTATATACGGTCGTACGTTATTATTGTTCATGTTTAATGTAAACAAAAACTCGTTAGGAGTTTATAACCTTCACATAAACTACCATTAGTCGACTTACCAAAATATAGGTGCTATATTTTATGTGGCAAAAACATTGATAACTTTGTATGGAAGTCGGCAGCCTCATTACGGGTGTTCGAAATTGCACGCGATAACCCTTTGATAAGATTATAACGTTAATTTGGTGCTGCTTAAACTTGGCCCTGGGTGAAAATGGTCAGAAGTTATCATTACCGCCGCTTGTGCCAACGATTGTCGAGGTCAGTCAGTGACTGCTTCGTTGGTCTAGCAATCTCATGTAACTGCTTAGTATGAGGTCTCGGCTTCGATTCCTAGGTCGGGCATATTGTTATTGGGTTTTGCTATTAGTAATTTCTCAGTAGAAGCCACGGAGTCTTGATTTGTGCTCGGTTAGTGATAAGCCAACGAAATGTCGATTTACTATTAAGTAGACCTCTGCTTGACCCTCCGGGAATTACAGGCGTGATGTCATGTGTGTTGAGGACCCAGGTGTCCAGTGGTCCCAGGGGTCATAGGCTAAGGGTGCCTAAAGCCCGTTAAGCCGTTGGCTTCGGCTGATATTCGTAGATCTTTGACAGTCGTTACACCCTAGTCATAAGCCGGAATAACTGACCACCACTCTTACCAAAGTGTATCGTGCGTGGTACCCAGTCTATAGGTCAGATAAGTAGGTAGTCACTCAATGTAAATACTGGTAGTCAGCTACAGCCGTTTAGATTGGAAGCCGGGCATTACTGTCAGATATAATTGACGCTGAAAGATGAAAAATACAAGATACTTAGTAGAACATAACTACCTTCGCAGATGCAACAAACTGTTATTGTTTTTTCCATCAAGAATTTGGATTCTGGATTTGTGCCCGGTTGCAGGCAATAAGCTTGCCCCCTATAACATGAGACTTAACATAACTGGAGGAATGTGGGTTTATAATAGGCCTCATGTTACGATATTATACTGTGCCCAAATCCTAGCTTAGCCCAAACTTTTTGTGTTCTCATTTTTGGCGATCATAAAACTGATGTCACAGTGTACGCCTTCATATAAAAATATGGCTGAAAGCTAGAGCATATTTACCTAAATTATACCTAGTGAAGATACATATTATAACGTCTATTGACTGAACTTCATTATTATACGAGGCCATTGTTTGAGTTCGCTGCAAAAACTTATTATACTGAACCAACACAGGATACGTTAGGTTAATCTAAATATGAAAATATTTTGTGTACAATCTTCGTACGAGCAAGGAATATGAATGAGGGGGGGGGCGTTTCTCGTCTGCAAGACTGATGAAGGTCGGCGCCACATACGCGATTCATAGCGTTTAATTAAGCTTTCATATAAAAGAACTGCCTTTCTTTCTCCTACCGGCTTCCGTAAACATAAAAGTCAATTTATTTTTATCTTTTCAGGTCAATTACACATCAACCTAGTCTGATGAACAAGGCTTCCATTTCATTGATATAAGGTAAGCACTTCATATTTTATCGGATGGCACTTATCAATGATGCCTTTGTTTGTATGATTTAATATGGGAATGATTTCATATGCAAATCAAAGGTCGTTATATTGACAGATTTGTGAGCAGTTTTGCTATAAACTGACGCTTAAATGCAACATCGCCTCCGCAAACAGTTGAATCATTTTTATATTAAAACATGACGTTTTAGACCCGCGATAGTAGCAGAACGTTAATGAATAAATAAAATAATAAATTACCTAAACTCAAGAGAGTTAACAATAACGAGTTCCTATTATTTTTTTTTAATTTTCCTTAAATGATCTCATCTAGTTCTTTTAACAATTTGGAGTATTTGGAGTTATTGAAACGCACATGACAACCGTCCAGTAGTCATTTTCTTTGTTTGATTGCCATTAAGTAATCGGTCCTGATAATAGTAGTACTTTCCTAAGAAAAAATATTCAAATCTAAAAAGAAAGACATTAAAAGATTCTAGATACACAAACAGATACCAGAAAATCTCACGAGACTTCCCGAATTCGGTTACAATTTAAACAATTCATAATGTAAGCTCCTACCGGAGTTTCAGCGTCAAAATATATTTTAGTCTCTCCTCGGATTGGCGTTTTAATCACCGTGTACAGTCAGCTATGAAAATATGTATAGCATGTTACGCAAAGCCTGTTACATGTTTTACTGTCGTGTTATTACTGGCACGCGGTGTCAATGATGAATTTTGAGGACGTTAAATACAGTTTATGCTATGTTCGACTGTACTCAACTGTTGTATTATTTGCAAGTTTATGACGTTTCATACGAATAAAACGAAATGAAGCTGTAAAAGAAAATGTTTCTTTTTGGATTACCTATGCTCTGAAATTTAACTAGGTCGTAATATTAAACTAGCTCAATGTAAAGTGATAATAACTGAAATGATACCTGTAAATGTGGCGTGACGATCTGTTTGCGGTCCGAACATGGGTAGCCATGTCTACAGGTCGCACATGAAAGAGAAGTTTGAAAGGAAAAAATCCTCTCCGGCCTTTGAACAGCAGTGGGACATATGACAGGATAGCAAGAAAAAATGGTACCTATACTTCGTCGAATACATAGTTAAGTCAAATGGAACGGCAGTTTCAGGTATCATCAAAATCTTTCAACTTATTACTTAAAACATGTAATTTACAAAATATTGCAAAATGAAAACCTTGCAATTTGCCGGGTATAGCAATTAATGTTATATTAAGGGCTCAAGTTAAAGTATGCGTTACAAAGGCGTTGCTTATAAATATTTCATCAATCATCATTAGGCGCCAGACGTAAAACTTAGAGATTGTGCGCACGTAACAAAATATAAACCTACACGAAACTCTGCATAAACAATATTGATTATTATATTTAATATCAACCTTACCTGACACGGATTTAAAACATGTGCAAATCAAAACAAAAAACAAATAATCTCAAAAATGTAATAACAATTAAATAATTTCGAACCAAATTAAAACATAATAGTAAAAAGATACTAAAAATATAAAAAAAAAGGATTGCATCGACCGGGAATCGAACCCGGGCCGCCCGCGTGGCAGGCGAGCATTCTACCACTGAACCATCGATGCTTATGACAGTATGTTCAAATAGCAGATTACAACGAATCTTGGAAAAGATAATCGTTTCACTACCATATTGTAGACTTGCAATATTCCTATTCGCAATGTGCGAAGTGGGTGGTGGGGAACGGCAAATCGATCGTAGCGCACGACGTGGCAGAAATGTGAATTAATTCTGGGCTGTCATGTGTCAAATTGCTTTATTTTCATAACTTCCTTTATAATTTTAAGTAAAAACGTAAAAATTTGCGATATGGGTATATGCTGTGTCGTAAATTGTAAAAACAATGAGAAAAACAGTTCGTGCAAGTTTTATTCGTTTCCAACATCAAAGTGGACATTACAGCAAAGACAAAAATGGATAGCTGCTGTGAAGAGAAAAAAGTAAGAAATTTAACCTAGTACACTATAGTAATAATAATAAGCGTTCCAAAATTACAGTCCTTTTTTATTTGTTTTAGTGTTGATGGGTCCCCATGGCACCCAAAACGACATGATTATGCAAAAACGAAATATGATGCGAAATTTCGGGTATGATTTGCAACTGGCGGGAACATTTCTTCGAAATATCTACCTTTAGTATATTTATTTTTGACAAATTGTCGAGTGCTGGGTTTTCCCCACTGCTGTTCGCTGCTTGTTTTTGATAAGCTCTCTTCTGTGTTGATGTAATGTATCAAAGCAGCAACATGCTTACACTTGCCACTTTGGTTGTAAACACAGGCGCACTTAACATTTGTAACAACACGTTCATCATTTATCTGGAATTAAAATAAACAATAAAATAATTAATTTAGGTAAGCTGACATGAAGCTAACTCAAATATACTATTTCTATAACTTGATATGTAGGTAGGTATGTACTCACATTTAATGATGTTTTGTAGGGAGTTTGTGTCACAGACGTTTGTCTTATGATCAGAGCTCTTATTAAGAAGCTTTTCCCGTTCGTTCTAAGCTCTTCCACTTCTCTCACATGCTGTGCTAATACTAATTTTTTCCCTTTTTGCTCAGTTTGAGGTTGGAAATGTATTTTATGCTTACTCGATTCAAATCCCGTACGTATTATAATATCCATATTTTTCACGAGGAAGAAAATCGCTAGGTATAATATACACACTCACTTTTTACACTATTTTTTTCAATTTCGTTGAAAAACTAGTCGAAAATCAATATCACAAAGATATCTTCAGATGACAAGTCCTGAATAGTTGTGGCCACTAGGGGCGCTGTCATCGCGCACACAACGAATAGATAAAAATATCTCGTACCCTATTTTCTAATCGATACGAAACCCGCACCATCAGAAATGCTGTCCTGTCCGGTGTCCGGAAACGGTCTGAGGGAATATTGTGTAACATCTACGTGAATGAACTAGCGGGGATGGCAAGTGATATTCTGGAGATAGCTCCCATGCGTTCGCTATTGTTCCGCACACATCGCCCGGGGCAAAAGGTTCCGGGACGTATGTATAACTGTGACTGTTATACTTGACTTGATGCCATCGGTCGAATTTTGAGCCAAATTATCAAGGCAGTCTTCTTTCATAGATTCATCCACCTTTAATTTCATAGGTGTACCATACTCTAAAGTTGGAACGAAACCACAAAATTGACCTTCTAAATCCCACGAGCATACTTAACCCTAGTGACTGTTTGCCTAATTTAGTAATTTCGCTTCGCTATTCTAGCTAAACGAATATTTGTACATCACTAGTGCGAAGTTTGGCAATCGAAAATTGGGCTTTGGTGTATTTTGATCTACAACGAGGAAAGCCTGTGCTGTGTGTTTTATTCAAGTTTCAACATCTAGCAGTTTATCCTTCAACTTATTAAAACTAGCAACTATATTATAAAACAGAGCTTCCTCTCCTCTACCCTTTTGCTGTGCCCTACAGGGTCCATAATGATCTCATTATTATAAACTAACACCTAAGTACACATTATGGTAAAGCAATAAAGATATTGAGTATTGAGTATCCCTTTTAGGAAAAAAAGCGAAGCGGCCAAGAGCTAATTAGACTCGTACCGAGGGTTCTGTACAAATTTGCGACATAAATAACCATAACTTTTGACTGCTTAGACTTAGAGGGTTGATTTTTACACAGCACAAATAAATAAATAAAATAAATATAAATATCTTGGGAAAACTCACACACGGCTATCTGATCCCAAGCTAAGCAGAGCTTGTGTTATGGTAACCAGACAACTGATATACATACTTATATAATTTTATAAATACATATTATAGATAAATCACACCCAGACACAGAACAAACAATCATGCTCATCACACAAAGTTTGTCCTGGGTGGGAATCGAACCCACGACCTCCGGCTCAGCAGTCAGGGCCACTAACCACTAGACCAACAGGCCCGTCACAAAGGGACCACAGACCACAGTTTACGGTTTTAATTTCAACTCGATATCTCCACGTGTTCCAGAGGTAAAGGTAGCTTGACAGATAGGCAAACGGACAACAACATGATCCAAAAGAGTTCCGTTTTTCCTTTTGAGGTACGGAACCCTAAAGCAACCATAGATTTAACCAAAAGTGGAGTAAAACCGCCAAAGTTATTCATGCTCTTAACTTAATCTTCAGGCTTTACAAGAAGGATATTAATGAAAAAGTTACGATAATCTTGAGTAATTGTGGCGTCTTTCTTTAGAGCTGCTATTCGGCGACGATTCCTTATTTGGCTGTCGATCGACTCTTAGAGTTCTAGTTTCAAATACGGAGATTGATATTCTGTTATAATAAGTATAATAATATGTTTATTTCTCACTACAAGCCAAAAAAAAACAGACAATATTTACACAAAAAACCATTAGCTGACAATTTTTGGTTGTGGATCGCTGGTGCCTGTGGTAGGTAGTAACACCTGTAGTACAGGTCACCAGGTCCCCACCTGTTCCGAGTTGAATAATTAGTAGCTGAAATTAAGACAGCAAGTGAAAAAGTTGCAAATAAATTTGTGAGTTTAGTAACTACACGAGAAATATAAGTAAAACAATTTATATAGGTATGTATGGGGAGGTTTTCATGTGTGTACAATAAAAAAAAACATTAAAACTTCATAAGAATCGTTTAATTAAATCAAGGTTAGTTCTCACTTAATGTATTTTTGTCTAGAACTTAATGGTACCCTACTATAAACCATTAAGAATAATTGTAACTTATTCCATGGACGTTTTAATGGTGGTTTAAGCTCACACAGTTGATCGTTTTCTAAAGCGTTTTATTACTAATTACAAGTTAATTACCAGATAAAAATCTCCATTTATCAGTGACAATATTCTTAAGTGTGTTGCTTAATTTGATTAAGTCTAAGGTCTTTAAGCTATCCTGGTTCAAAAGTAGTAACTTTGTTAGTGATTAGAGGTCTGGCAATATTCACCTTAAATACGTTTTTTTAGAAACCAATAACTCTTAAAAAAAACTTTAGTAAAATGTATAAATATGAAATATGGGTTTTTTTTTGGGGTGGGAAATCATCAAATAACTTCCCCCGCTCTGGGCGGAGCGAGTGTCAGACTTTTACTGACTAAAACCCACCCATGTTCCTTCTATTGCCCTTTACGTTCCGGGGCCGCGGTATCTCTTTCGAACAACCCGCAACCGCGGCAGGCGGAGGTTCTGGCAAGCCCCTCTGCTTTGCTGACATCTCTTTGAGGCGCGCGTGAAACACGAACGTGCCGTCGACACGGCCTGTCGTCAATAGACGGACGGACGGAGAGCTACTCATTGCTCACCGTCCACAGGCCCGCATCTACGGTGGCCGGGGGTCGTCTCGCGGCGCCCGGGGCGTCTCCCGCGGCGGATGAAATATGGGTGACCCAATATTTTAAGGACCCAAGGACAAGTCATGAACAAAGATCAAGTTTATGAATTCTTAAGTCTGTTTGACCTTAAAACTTATACGATATAAACTCCTATTCATATTTTTAATGCCCAGATTTTGCAGCGAAAGACCGCACAACAGTAGACAAGGCTGGTACGATCTCCGAAGTTTCAAAGTTGATCGTAAAATTTTAAACAGCAATTCTTCGCCTAAAACAAATCGGGAACACAACAACTTCTTGGTAGTTTAAAGAGTTCTCTTACTAGCGAGTTTTGGAAACTTCTTGGTTTTAAACTTGTATACCTTTCTATCTGAATTTATCCACGATCGAGATCTCATTTTAGGGTAAAGAGTCAACGGGAAAAGGCTAGGCAGTTGATGAGTCAACGAGAAATCGTTGAAAGTTTTTTTTTACGTCAAAGTTTTGTCAACTATACCCAGCTTAATGGATGTTTTCTTTGTTTTTATTTAATACTGGCTCGATATAAGTTCGGTCTTATCTCATTATCAGGATGGTTTTTAATTATTGCGTTCTTAGTTCTAAAAATCTCGAATTTTCGGAATATTGTTTCTAGAAACATGTACCTATGAAATGTTCAATGCCATCTGTATCAGTTCCTTTTAACTTACAAGTTCAGAGTTCATTATATATCATATCATAATAACACACTCCAGAGCAATGAATCCGGGTCATGTTAAAGTATATGTCCTAAAAAAAAAATTAAAAGGCACACTTTCGAAGATGGAACTACTTCAAGAGATAAACGTTACTCTTATGGATTGGCCAGCAAGCAGGCCGGATATCAACCCGATCGAACATGCTTGGGACGGGCTAGGGATGCGTAAAACAACGAAACCTTCCCCCAATCATGCTTCGTGAGCTCAAAATTGCTCTTACAGAGGAATGGGAGAATATTCCCCAAAGTCATATAAGGAACTTCGTGTACAGCATGCCAAACCACAGTAATGGAATCCCGAGGAAGCAATACAAAGTATTGAAATTCAAGAAAATCGTTATGTTGTTCAAAAATATCATGTATCCTATTTTTGTTTTGAGGCGAGATCAGCTTTTTTTTCTCTTAATGTAATTTTTAGTATCCAAATAAAATGCAGTGGCTCATATTTTTTTTTACTTTCATTCAAGGGGTTAAATGCACTGCATTTTATATTAAACTATTATATCTATTAAACACAATTTATTTGATTAAGTAAGCATTCTGAGTTTTCGAAAATTATAGATTTCTCTTAGTGACCCGGATTCATTGCTCTCGAGTGTTAATATTTTCTGAAATTATGTTCTTTATTTTCCGTAGACTGCCCAATTTTTTGCAAAAATCGCAATGTAACTTGACCGTGACGTGATGAATCTCTGAATTATT
Organism: Ochropleura plecta; assembly: GCA_905475445.1. Classification (NCBI taxonomy): domain Eukaryota; kingdom Metazoa; phylum Arthropoda; class Insecta; order Lepidoptera; family Noctuidae; genus Ochropleura; species Ochropleura plecta. Next base: position 8,454,279 of record FR997740.1, on the reverse strand, counting down.
TTGCATTCCCTGAAATCGGTATAATATTTATGTTTTCATGTATCGGAACCCATGAATACTGTGAAGCCCCTCAATCACCATTGTATTCACATTTTAACGCCCCAAATAGCCTATTGTTGTTTACAATAAAGCTACATTCCTAATGAGTTTTATTAAGTGCCTTTATTCTTTGTTAACCTACCCATGCTTCTTTCTACCTTCCTACTCCATAACTTCCATGCTCGCTTTAGTTTGTGGGGAGGTATTTATTAATGTGTAGGAATAGTGACCGCGGTTTTACTCCGAATTTTGCTATATCCATGTCATTAAATTTATTAAATAAGTTTTTGACTCGAGAGGGCTTGGTAGCTAACCTTTGTTAGAAACTTACATAATGGAAAACTGCGTCAACCAACATCCAACATGAAAGATAATGAAATAACAGCATATTTGCTTACTAATATTTTGTGGAACCAATTATTTTGATACAATCTCATTATTACAGTACCTGTGTACGTGCAAAAGGAATTTGTATACATTTCCTCTTCTTAAAACTAAAAATAAACATTTAACTTGTGTTGGTATATTATTCCGCGGCATCCGGCCTCGCCAAACAAGAGGAGCGCCGCTTTGACGCCGGATGCGTGAGTATCGGCGCACGCGCTGCCCATTCTAAACTTCGATCCACAAACGTCAATCCATCAATGTCCGTCTTCCTTCGCGCCGGAAAGAGATACTGAATTCGAGGCAAATTAAAATTTATTTTCGATACAAATCCTTAATTTGTTAACCAACCGCGTGTCTTTATGAACAACCATAACAGCATTGCTATTGAAACTCTATGTTAGCTCATGCATTGCGCCTGCTTTTGTGCATACATTATGCGTGTTAGAATATAATGTAACAATGGAGTCGAATTTTAGGAAGTTGTAATAATAAATTTTATCGATGTCAATGTCCGTAGCCGTGTCTCATAGTATCCTTCGATTGAATACAAAAATTATATCTGTAGATTTTTTTTTTATTGAAGAAACTTTGCCCCACACAAAGTATTTTGTGTGCGTTTACAAACATTTAAACTCACATACAGAAACAGCCAGACCCGAAACAACTATCTGTATGCCATACAAATATTTGTACTGTGCGGGATACGCAGCGCAGCAGTCGATCGCACAGCCACTGCGCCAACCGTGTCGTCAAAATATTGCACCATGTATTTATAGTGCAAAACAAACAATCAACTAAATAAATAGCAGGACACTCGTAGATATTAGGAAGATCAGTGTCCTTACATCGGGCAGGATAAGAAACGCGGCAACTTGACATTGATACGTTGATTCAACTTGAGTCGAGTCGCCTGCGACCCGAGCTCGTTCGTCCCGATAAGGACAGCAGTGCGTGCCACTTAGTTATAAATAAGCCAGATAAAATACTGGTTACTGCAACTAATTACCATTTAAAAATGGCCTTGAAGCTGTATAAGAGATTCTGAAGAATTTCACAGCAAAAACTGTTAATTTAGTCACACTTCGTTAATTTTCTAACACTTACTCTCAAACTACTGGGACGAAACTGTCGAGGTAACTTATTTAATCAGATTATAACTGAACTGTACTGCAACAATCTTGAGTAAACTTTGTGATATATTCGATACTAATAAACTAGTTGTAAGTACTGACCACGGATTTCTCGTTCTCTCGTTTACACTTCTAGGAGTTAGAAAGGGACGGGATATAGTCGTATGTGTATTTATTAGTAAAGGGCTACCTCCTTTGAGCGAGTTGCTCTCTCGTTAAAGCCCTTGTTTCATCCATTTTAAGTGCTGTCGGTGCCTGTGGACTGTCGCCCGAATAAGGAAGCCTTTTGCTATTCCGGTATTTATGGTGGGCTATAAAAATATATCTGTTATTACTCCACCTCCGTCTTCTGATCCATTATTCAACTTGAGAGTTAGGTATTGCAAGAACTGTTGAATGGTTTGTGAGCAAGTGACTCAGCGTCTATTTCTAGTTCACAATACCACTTTGATCCAGAAACAGCGAAACAAAGTTATTTTCATCGCTGATCCTTTAATGAACTTGCGGATAATGCGTGAGTCATCAGCTATTCCAAGTTGTTTGGTAGGTACGTAAACATCAGTTTAATAAACATAATTATATCTCAACAGCAGCATTATAATCGGCTGTTTGATACATGATAGTTTAATAAGCTGAATACTAATAATTTGTCATACAAAGCGCACGCAAGCGTATGGGGAAAACAATAATTCCAATGTGTTTTCACAAACGCGCGTTGTTTGAAGCTTATGTGCGTTGGTTCACAATTAAAGCCAATTAAAGCGCATCGACTCGCGTGAAAACTCCTATCATAATATCGCTTAATCAATTTGATCGCGAGCAACTGAGCCGGGGGTCATTGACATTCGGCTAGCGTTTCTTGTGTTACATTATACGCTGCAGTTGCATTAATTAGTTGTACAGTACTCTGCGTTAGTAATCCTTTTGATTGGTGTCGAGATAATCTATGACGGGTTGAAACAAAATGGTCCGAGCCCGGTATTTGGGTCGCGGTGATTGCTCCAACGCCCAGATTCCCAGCAACAATGCTCTGTCCTACTCATCAGCGGCCTTTTGTCTTGATACACGTCCCATCCCAATCTATTTTCACGAGTAGGTTAACTTTGATATAGTTACATCATCATAACATTAGTTCAGATTTTACGTTGACGTAGTGGAACCGCAACAAAGATCTTTGCGAGCATTCGTGACTAATTTTTTCGATCAATTAGGTATTTGTATTGCACGCGACTCATTTGAAAAACGAATACTTTTTTGACGTAAGGTTGCATTTAATTCAAAAGACAAAACATAACGGCCAGTGACTCTCGAAATACCGTTTGCCGCCTAATCCAAATAGAAGCACTAACGTTATGCCAACGCGAAACTGCGAATACTAATCCTAAGTCATCGTTTTGAAAAATGTCCGACTTTAATTTGCATACAATAGGCGGTGGGGAACGGCGCAGTAGGTACGTGTCACGCTGCCTCCGTATTCGAAGGAATTACGCATTTTACTTAAAAGTCACGTGACAATTTCCCACACATTGTGTTCCCGAACGAAAACTTTGACGCCGGAAAGAAAGAATTTAATTTGCTGAGACAGACAAGCAATTTGATTCCTCTTTGATACTTTTTTGGGCGACTCAACCTTTTTAAAACACGCACATGACAAAAACAAGGCTTATATCTCAGGCAATTTTTTCGTGTTTTAAAAACTTTGCTTTTCTCGAATGTTTTTTTTTAATTATCTTTGCCTCACACTAGGAATTTCACCTGTATCGTGGGGTCCGTTTACAAACATTTAAACTCACATACACAAACAGCCAGACCCAGAACATCTATGTGTAGGTCATACACATATTTGCTCAGTGCGGGGATCGAACCCTCGGCACGTGGCGCAGCAGTCAAACGCTTAACCACTGCGCTAACGTGACGCCGAATTTGAATGAAAATGCTGTAATATCGCACGTTAAAGGCCACGAAAACTGGTCTGTCCAATTTGCTACCGGGCAAAAAAGTAAAACATGGTTATAAATCATGTTAATATTAATTAACGAAGTGAACAGGTAATAATTTATAATTAGGTTCATAAAAATAAATTTATCACCCAGTCTCAACATATTCGTATAATGGTACATTCAGACATTTCAAACTCACAATACAGTTATATCACGGGGCCCTCCGACTGGGTGTTTCTCGCATTTGATTTTATTGTTTGAGATGTAATAAAGGAAATAAACGTATGCAATATTCGCACAGCTATTAAGCCTGTATTCAGTAGTAATTCCGCCTAAAATTGGGCCAAACAACTGATTTCTTAAATGATATCATCTTTTCTCGTTTCCATGGTCTCAACTGTTGGCTTTCCTGCCGGGGTTCCGGGTTGTTCGAAAGAGATACCGCGGCCCCGGAACATAAAGGGCAAAATGAGGAACGTGGGTGGGTTTTAGTCGGTACAAGTCAGACACTTTCCCCCCGCACCGCCCTTATTTGATGATTTCCCATCCGCCAAAAAAATGTGTTGGCTTTGGTTATTACGGAGACGAAAGCAACAACAGTAGATTCGATACTAATCAGAGTGCACTAATCAGGTTGTTGTTAAAAACAAGGGTTAAGCCACATCTGAAACCAGAGAATCCCATTTTTCAATGCTCCTTTCCTTTTCTGTCGTTCAGAACCGTAATTTGCAAGAAGTAGAGCGTGATCCCGAGCGCATCGACGATGTTGCTATGTGCGCTGGCACTCCCGCTAGGATGAGCATGAAAAAATGCGATTCTATGCTGATAGAGGTTACATCATGTAATACATTATTTTAAAAAACAGACCTTATTTCTTGCAATCTTCAATAACTTACAATGGTAAATCTTGAACGTGTCTTAAAGTGTTAGTAAGTACTTATAAAATCAAGCTGTAATAGTGTTTAATGGTGTGTACTAATAATAGTAGTTTTAGTTAGTATAGTAGTATAATATAGTTTTTCCTAAGTATCTTTACTATTAAATTTATCTGAATGTGTTACTCTTACTAGCTTTTGCCCGCGGCTTCGCTCTCGTTAAATTCAGGGTAACACAGTTCCCTTTCCCGATTTGCAGGTACCTGCTACCAGTAGTTTTACTCTTGCGCCTTATTTATTGTAATAGCAAAGCTATGTTTTCCCTTTTCTTCCCTCGTTCTCCCTCATTTCTCACTTTTTTTTTTGGTTAGCTAATGTACGTCACCAGGGTCCCAACTATCTCTGTACCAAAATTCCTCAAAATCGGTTTAGCCATTGAGGCGTGAAGACGTAACAAACAAACTCACTTTCGCTTTTATAATATTAGTAAGGATTATATTATTTAGTCTGCAAGAACCCCTCTACAGGTCAACGGCTCCTAATCCAATACATATATCAGATATATATCATTATCGAACCTAGCATATAGTCAAACGAAAGGAAACCTCTACCTACTCAAACAAAAATGGCCACCGTCAATTTCTGCAGAAGTTTTTTTATAGGCAATCAAATACAGCATAACTAAAGCCAAAAATAATATCGAACAGACGGTTTCTCTCTAAAAACAATCAAACGAAATAGAACAACGAGCAATGCTCCCGCTACTTGTATTATTTTCCCTAAATATTTCAGTAGTACAGTTGTTCACAAGTCCCCTAAGCCATTGAAGAGGATGTATGTTTATATGAGTACTGGATTACTTAAGTTTAGTTAGATATGTTTCTTAGACCATTGTTCTCATTGTTACTGGGACCCTAATCTGGGGTTCTGCGAAAATTGTGTTTCCTTTGCTTGTGTTTTGTCTTTGTCGTACGAAAACACGGGGAGTCTGAACATAGTTATATTAGTCACCACTTGCACCCTAGACTATATTTTCAACTTGTAACTGAGAAGTGAAAATCGTTTGTGGTAATTTATCGGTTGAATCAGTGAGATTAATTTGAGATTCTGTTATTTACGATGGATCTTTATATCTCTCTGTGCTCTCTGCTAGGTCTACTTTTCTCGATGGTTCTGCTTTCTGCTCATTCGTAAACATCCACAAGACAATTTATACACTACCTAGCCACTTGTCATTCATGAACATTCTCTTCCGTCTTATTTCTGCAAACTCGGGAATAACGTGTGTGTAATCGATTTAATGTCTAAGTGGATTCTTGTTTTGATACAATAGAGTAATGAAGTGTAACTTATGTATACAGTTGCTTGCAATACTAAGTTTTAGTTACCCCCTTATACTTATTGTTGTATACAACATTATAAAGTACATACAAAATTAAAATGTCCCGAATTGGATTTTATTGATTCTTATTTATTTATTTAATATATGAACACACAGTAGACAAGACAGGAAATATAAAACTTATAAATTTTTTGTACAAACATGCAGCTTATTTCATAAGAAATTGTGCCAGCAGACCTGCGAAAGAAGATGTGAGAACGAAATGTAGACTATAGTGTGTGAGAGAGTACGAGAAAAATATGTGTGTGCCATAATCTATACTAATATTATAAAGAGGTAAAATTTGTAAGTTTGTAAGTTTGTATGTTTGTAAGTTTGTAAGTTTGTATGTAGGGGGTAATCTCTGGAACTCATAATCCAATTCTAAAATTTTCTTCTCTGGTAGAAAGCTACATTATTCCTGAGTGCCATAGGCTATAAATTGTTTCTATAACATGTATATTAACCGAGCTATCACAACTTTTGTCTAGCAAGTCGGAAAAAAATACCTCATGAAACAGAATTATTTGCGCGCGCTGCGTAAACAGTTGCTTAAAATTAAAAACAATGTATGGCTACCTGGTTCGTCTTAATTATTTCTACAAAAAAGTCCTCAATACCATATCTCTATCTTTCATATTTTGTCTTTTATACTTCTTTTATTGCATTAAAAAACATTTTTTTTTTCGGCATACTTACGTTTGGTTGATTATTTGAGCAACAAAATATTAATTCTTATGACAATAAATTATTTTAGTATCACAAGAACATCATACAGATAAGATTTGCCATTTACAGTATATCAATTGGTCATACAGTTTCGGAGAAAATCCTTACTAATATTATAAAAGCGAAAGTGAGTTTGTTTGTTTGTTTGTTTGTTTGTTTGTTACCTCTTCACGCTTTAATGGCTAAACCGATTTTGATGAATTTTGGTACAGAGATAGTTGGGAACCAGGAGACGGACATAGGCTAATATTTTTTTGAAAAAAGTGGGATGTGAGGGAGAAAGAGGGAAGAAACGGGAAAACTTAGCGTTGCTATTACAAATCAATAAGGCGCTACCGAATTTAACGCGAGCGAAGCCGCGGGCAAAAGCTAGTCTATTATAAACGTACACATATAAGTGAATATTTTCTATAAATCACCTCGCTTCTTCAATCCATAAAAACAATAGCGGTTTCTGTGACTGACGACTAAGTAACTCCGCTAATCTCATGTGGCAGTCGATAACGCAATTAACTTGATAATGATCGTCTCGCAGACAATCAATTCACTTTCGTTTTCGCTGAAGTCCCGTGTGGTGAGACAGTGATGAATTGCAGCCATATAGACACAATGTCTAGATAAGCATAATTTATTACGCCTTATGTACACCATAGTAATTAAATTGTTCTCAATACTGCACTAAGTGATGGATGATTCATCGATTAACCTCATCTAGTAAAAATATATGTCATGGTCGCGTAACATTTTTCGCACATTCTTTTCTATGCACATCATTTATGATCTTACGAACCCCCGTCATCTAGCTTAGAGTAGAGCAATTATACCTCGGTTACAAAATTCTTATCTGATAACATAACACCATAAAATAAATACTCATTGGAACTTGATTCCAAATTCAAATCTTCAAATTCTTGATACTCAAATTACGATTTAAAGAATTAAACTACTTTTAGATAGAAAATCCTAGAACTCCGCACTGCCTTTAGTCTTCTAAATGCGACTACTCTTGGCTGCACTTAAATCCTTATTTTTTTTCTACGCGAAAGATCGTAAAAAGCGAACGTTAAACTTCCATACTTACGAGCTTTGGCGCTCCCCTAATGGGATCGAGCTTACAGCATTGTCTCGATTTAAACCCGCGACATAAGATCACGATGCGTCGTGTATCGTGTCTCATCTATACACCCCAGGGAAATCGAACGGTACACGCGGTTCAATCTGCTAATACGTCTGCATAGCCATTGTTGGGTATCTTGTTTAACCAATTTAATGTCTCCTTCTACCTCAATATATTAAATTAACACACTATAACATGTGTGAATTATGTAAATGAAAGTGAGTTATTTTATTCCATGTGTTGTTCCAAGATTTAACACATGTTGACATGAATCGACAAAACAATATTAATGGCCTCATACGCGGACATTACCTACATAAAGAACATAAAAATAAAGAGTTATACGATTTCCGTTTCCAGCTTAACGCTGTAGAAGAAGAAACCAAAGCTAATGATGAAATACTAATCCCTTAACGACATTTAATCAAAGACGGTGGTATCCAACAAAGCAGTTATTAAACATCGTAAATATTAAAATTCGCAATGGTCTACTAAAGCCCACAAATCACAATAAATCTGACAAATCTATAAAAAGAAAACGACGATACTCAAGTATTTAGATTCGCTTGAATTGAAATTAATTTAATCAGTAGGCCACGTTTTATTTCGTAAATGGACTTTCAGACGAGTTATGAAAGGAATGTGAAGTGAACGAGATATTGTTGAAGGCAAATGAGTTGACGACTCGATTGTTAGTGGCCATTTGTAAAAAAATAGGTCGCCATTGTTCGGTTCACTACCTACGCCTCTTATTGTGCTTGACCCGATAGTAAACACAACTTCATTATAATTCTATTTAAATATATTTGAAGTAAACAGTAGTGGGGGACCATACCATAGATACTGTTTATTGATAACCTTGTTGACATATTAACGAGATGTCGGAACGAATTGCTAAGTAAGCGCGATGAAAGACATGGACCAGGGGCTGCCCGACCGCACCGGGCTATTTCTGTTCCAAGCCGTTGACCTGCTCACTATCTGCATTTGGAGATGCATTCATCGTTTTTCAAATGCTTTGTACAACTTTCCGAGCCTTCATACAACGTCCGCATTAATGTAATTTTTGTACATTTATTGCATGAGTTACCTGTCACCTTAATAAATGTGGTCATTCATATTAGCAACGTCATTACCTTCAAACGTTATAGCGGTATAATAAATCAGTTTCATCCCGCCAAGGGTCGCCGCCTGAGTCCACGTTTGTCTATTGTTTGAGTACAATGTGCCCCATCTGCAATTGTTTGAAACAATTTATGGCATACTCTTTTGGACCATGATTTTTTATTCAAATCTGTTTTGCTCCTATGTTCGAGCTGGAATCGGAAATATTTGAGAATGGTTATAACGTAAACGAACGCCACCGCCTGAACAATTGTTTTCATATCAAACGATAATGATTTCAAACTTCCTATTCCTGGAAATTGAGCCGTTGATTTGTAGTTAGACTAAGCTAACAATATTTTGGAAGGCCACGGATTCTTACTTTGTAATGTTGAGGTCGTCTCGCTTTTGGTTGCCGCACGAGTATTGATTTGCCCTGCGGCAAAGAAGTTTCTGTTATTAATACAAAGTCTATTCAAACTTTAATAATAGTAGCCCTGGCGGTAAGCGGTAATTAAGAAATTGAAAAATAGCGACTGGAAATACGTGGTTAGTCTGTAATTGTATGTAGATTATTGAAAAAGTTTCCAGACGTTTTTCGTCTAATTGAAAAAGTTTCCGAAACTATGACCAAATTAGTCCTCCATCCTCATGCATTTAATTACCTTTAAATATTGCTGCTTTCATCAGGGCTTCGCTTAGTTTTCCTTGTCGGAAATATAGAATCATACCATTTACGATTGAAGTTGCTTTGAACTCATAAACAGCTTTTTTTGAAAATATCTCACGGTGCCTTACAAACTTTTGATGTATAGTGTACAAAAAAGCGTTTCTGCTTTTGATATCTCATAGTTGTCATGAACATTTTTCCTTTTGCAGCGAACTTCAACAATTATCTAACGTTCTCAATTACCATATTCGTTGATTGCAGACCTCTGTCGGACGTGTCAACTCTAATATTATTCACATAATCGAATCTCATCGTTGGCGTGTCCGTAGCGTAGATCCTCTGAATTTCAGCAGACCGACTCCCTCTATCATACAAACGTGAATAATTGAATTTCAACGGTAAACTCTCGAGACCCGATTCCCAGTGACCTGCTGAAATTATCTATTAACCCAACCACCTGGACTGCGATATTGTTGACTTAAATTTTTAAAAGCTTATTTTAAATGTAACTGGAGTTGGTCCTATGTTGATCCTTTGCATATTCAACGAGTTTGACTTAGCTAGTATTATTCTTAAGCTGAACTTGTTGTTTAAAGACAATTCAGTTTTGTTACGACTTGGCTTAATCATTTGTTTTCACAAGAAGAAAAATAAAACGATATGAAAGGTCTGGCAAAAGGTCAATTAATTAATAACCACAATCGTAGGTATAAAGGATAACTTGATATTACGAAACTCGTTAGTACTTAGCTCAGTAAACAGGTACTGGATTCGGTTACTGCGGTCAGCAAGCGAACAATATGCACTCACCGCAGTATCAAAATCTGTTCACATTATGTAAATACGACGAAACAGACATACAGTTTTCTATTAATATATATGCCTTTCAGCCAATACGTATACTTCTGTCATTTCGAAAGTTTTGAAATGTGATCGTTCCATGTCCTTGGCTTTTTCTTTTTTTTACTTTATTGTCAAGTAAGTTCTATTGTTATTTCATCATTGATATTATAATGTTAGTAGTAGTTATCTTTTTATTTGCTCCATATATAGCTTCAATTTAAGTAACCTGGGATCTAATTTGATACCATTGTCTCTTTTGGCTGGTGTTTTTGTTCAGTATTTTCCAAATATCAATTCATATATAAAATCTGGTTCATGTCGAAGAATAAGTACTTCTCATAACAACGAAGCACATGCCACCAAAGCATGTCGAGCACTACCTCCGTGTCCTGCCCGAACACTGTTGGATTACGTATTAAGAAAACAAAGCGATGTAATTTCAGTTGTGACCACAACATTTACGACCTGTTGCGCTCCCCTAATAAAACACTAAATTAGTGCTTACCTGTCTTTGTCGAAAGCTTTACGGAAATCCTTTACAATTGTACTGCTCATTGTGTAATCTTTACATTATGGGGAATTGCGTAACGAACGGGCTGCGCAAATGTCAACCTTACTTACAGTTACCACAGACTAAAACCTTGCCAAAAGCTGTTCAGGAAATGGATGTCGCCTGAATGTCTTAAGCTTTGTTAAGAGAGATTCTTACAAAGAAATGGAATCTAGTACCAAGAATTACCGTTTTACAAATAAAGTAAACATTGAACGAACAGTACAATAAAACTACCATGAAGACGTGACAAGACTTTGACAAATGGTGAATAACAGGACGTATCCAATTTGCCAGCTGGGAAGTGCTAAAGCCCTAGGCACAGGCAAATGGACTGATTGACAGCAGTGCCAGCGTCACGGATGGACTCGTTACTTACTTTGTGTAAGACAGAAATATAGTATGCTACTCGCTTGCTCTGATTTCATTGATTGTTTGTATTTGTATGCAGTATTATGGTAACTATTTGAGGTCGGTGCATGCCTTCTTACACACTACTGTATTAGTCATCATCTCTTGAGTCACCCTCTATCTAAACATATCACTTTCACACACTCTATCCATGATGTGTACCATCTAATGTGGTATATTCTGCATATAAAATCAGCATCCATAATCTATTGCAATTATTCAAAAATATTATTGTCTCTCTTCAAATACATAATTCACAAAGATGTGTTTCAGGCATTTCGTATCTACGTCTTGTTTGCGTTGTCTCCTCTGGCCTAAATTTTCCAAGTTGTTAATGAAAAAGCTCCGTCGCCCCGGCTCGTCGTGTAATTTCACTTCAAAGCTGGCTCCGAGGCCCGTTTGTTATTTTCTGTAATCACAAGCACGGAATATATTATACGTTAGACGCCCTTCCCTTGATGCATTATACTGCTTTACTGCCTACATTTCCGTGTTTATCGATCTGTCGTCGTGCTAATTAACCTACTGTGTGGTAGGTATTACGATGTCCGGTTCCCATTGTCCCCTATTATTTCTTTGTTGTCTGAAAAACGGTAAATTAAAAGCTACACGCATTTTTTACTAAAGGATTTTCCCTTTATTGTTAATTGATTGATAGTATATCGTTTCATTGGCAATCATTCTCACATAGGTTATTAAAGCGTGAATTATTTGGATCGTCGCTTGTGATCGCGTGTTGTTTTGAATTCGTGCTATTCAAAGAAATGGAAATTTCGATTACGATATCATTGTGATTCAGGCTTTCATTACAATTTCTCAGGCCACCACAGTGTTTTGAAGTGGAAAATGTGCTTCGTAATTAATTTTACATTGTACTCTTTGCTTAAATTACTTCATTGCTCGCTTAGGTTTATTTTCTCCCCGGTATCTTGTTCAATATAATTACGTTGCTCTTTCTACAAATTCGTGTAAGTACTTATTTAGTCGTACCTTTATTTGTGAAGACATGTTTTGTAATAAGTTTATTTAAATTATGAATAGGGATGTTCTGGCAGCGTACCCATATAAAACATTGAAAAAGTCTTTTCTAATTGGAGAATTCCATGTAAAAGGTAATATCATAAAACATTATTCTGTATTTACTTTATTTGCCTCCGGGGCAACATGGATACATCAAAGTAGGACTGTTTTAACGTGGATTCTACCACACGGCTTTGAAATAAAAATAAATCCATAACGACATCGAAAACGTTTTTTTATGCAAAGGTCCGAGTTTTTTCGTTTGTCAGTGATTGATGACATTCCAAAACGGCCACGGTCCTAAAATTGTGTGGAGCGAATAGCCTCGTGGCAAAAAAAATCTGACCCAAACCTTTGAAAACATTGTACAAGTGAACGACGGAAGACTTTACAGAAGAAGTCTCATTGTTGCTCTATCTTTTGTATTACCCCTCATTCATAAAAGCAAAGCATGTGTACTAAATAAATTCCCTTTCATTTCATCACTCTCTGTGGCTTTCGCGACTTATTTATGTTTTACTTGTTTTAATACATTCCGCTAAAATCTCAAAACCAACCCCCCTACATACTACATATTCATAATGTATATTTACCCACCTAATTAGCTTCCCTGAAATTTCTTAAGAGTAATGAGCCGGTTCCGTAATTATTTCCGAATAAACTAGATCATTAAAAAATACGTAGAAACTGCTAATGAGGATTGTTTTGATGGAAATCCAGGATGACTAAGGCCGAATGTTTGTCTAAGAATATTTTAGATAAAAATGGTCGCGATGGAATTATCTATTATGATAAGGTGTGCTCAGCTGATGTGTGTTCGGTGCGAGGGGCGGGATCTCACTGACAGCGCGGTCCCCGTGCGTGCAGTTCAGTCCTCGGTTACCCAGTCAGTTCTCTCGCGTCGTTGCTGTCGGTCGACGCCCCAGCTCTCTAAATTCATATTTAAATGTAACTCGGTTTGGTTGAATCAAAGTGTTAGAAACAGTTCCTTCTTGTTAAATACTGCATTTTGTGTGGACGTTGCTGTGTGAAGTGAACGCAAGTTGTAATATTTCGGCGTATCGTGTTTTTCACCGTTTGGAACTAAGTTGCACACCGGTTCAAGGTAAAACTTTCAGGTTACCCCACTCACGCCACAATAGATAGGTACAGCTGCAATTTTATCTTATCTTTCATTGATAATTGGTGCAAACGTGTTAGATAATTATTTAGAACAGATTTATTTATGATCCAATCATTTTATTGGCTTGTTATTTATGGAAGAAGTTATGAGAAGTATTATTTATGCTTTTAATTTTGACATATTTGAACGTTTTTCAATCACACGCCGCATTATTAACGTTACAGTATTTATTGCCGTCATAAACATTTTAAAAGGGGTTGAAATATGTGTGGAGGGCTATTGATTCGCAACCCTAATAAAATTCGCGTATTGAGAGCGGCCCTATTTCATATATTGAGAGGGTACGCGCATTCACCTCGGGTTCACTTTGGATTAAGATCAGTCAATTCAAAGCGTGCCATTTATAAAATGGGTATGTCCAAAATTTCCTTTGCGAAGATTTATATCCCACGACCGTTGTTAATCTTTAAATATTTCTGAAGCAGATCATTTCGAAAAGGATCTAAGAAGGACAATAGGGGTTTCAATATTACAGAACAAATATACTACGTACTTAAATGTTAATAGATAACCTCATTACAAGAAAATGCCACTTCTTAGTTTAATGGACGTTCCCCTTCTGGTATATGATATGCGTGTGGCATTATATCACCCTTTATATATTATAAAGTCACATTAGACATACATAACTTACTCCTCGCATATGAAACTACAATCATTATGCGGAACGTGACTCATCCACCATATTTATGCTAAAGGTTAACGTATGCTGCACGTAGTTTACTGCCCTCTAGAAGTCCATCCATTTCTTGGTAGTTAGAAAACTGATGGTTGCTATGACGACGGCAGAAGGCACGCAACTCCGTCACGCACAGCCGACTTGAACGTTCAGCCACAATTCCTGTTACACGCCGTCAAATCTTTATAATGTCGCATCTGAAATTCTGCCTCAGATTTTCAACGAGAATGCTTCTACAACACTAGCATGCTACATCGGCTTATAGCCGAGGTGTATCTACGTGAATTTCTAAAGTAATCTGTATGTTAATCCGGGTTAAGACTACCAAATTTTCAGGAAAACCTGCTTAGCACAAACTTCCTGCGGCGGATTAACGAATAAGCAAGGCAAGCACGTGCTATCAGCCTCCACAATTCACTAGCTTTTGTTTAATTCTTATGATTACTTAGGTTTATATTATATTATTGTGAGAGTGAGAGAGTTAATCTAATAAAGGCTACATCTGGACCATCCATTGTCTTTGCAGGAATTTCTTAGTTTAAAGCTGAATCGCTTGACTTGACAGAAGACATTCCCATCTTACTGATGCGGCAAAAACTTCCTCAACTACATTGTCATTCTAATCAACCAGTAATCGGGTCCCATTCTGTCCGTGTTTACTGAAATGCACTGTATTCAATCCATTCCAATTACATTAGGGTATTTCTGAGGCTCCAATCCCCAATCCCCCTTTTCAATTTTACAGTCTCATAACAATTACGTGATGAACATTTTCACCCTTGCCACTGCTTCCCTAATAACTTGTTTAATATTTCACCGTGTTTTGTTTATAAGTAGTGGTGTGCAGTACTTTCAGATACTTAGGATTTATCGGATTTGTAACATGATGACTTCTTAATTAGTATTTTAATTGAATCACTTTTCTTTTAGAATTTTCATGATTATATTAATTTTTGAGAAAGTGATTAGTAGGTGGATTTGATTTAATATGTGCAGCTGTTTTTTTAGTAATAATAATTGATGTTATGATGGACGTTTCATACATAAGGAAGTACGCACAAATCGCGGTCAACAAACCAGTTGTCTTTTATTAATTGACATTCTTCTACGACATTGGAGCAATTATATTATTTAATTTATGTACGAGTTCCTCTTCTTTGCTGCCGCAAATGGACGTTCCGGACGGTTTATTTTTAGCGTCGCCACACGTCTCTGTATTTAAGATCAGCTGTGACAGCTGTCATTAACTAGTAATTACTTTTAAGTTAAAAAATAAAACGTTTTTTTTAGTCTTTGGTAGACGTTTTCACTTTTCGATAATGTTCTTGCATTCCGTACTCTTGTGTAAAACAATGTGTCGACTAGTTTCATTATCTGCCTAGCCTTTTCCGAGTTATGCTAGGGTTAGCTTCTAGTCTAACCGAAAGCATCTGAATACCAGTATTTTACTCGTACCACCTATCTGATCTCCACAACCCAGTTAGTTTACTTTCTTTTACTGGATAATACGATACCCTTTGGCAAGACGTTTTCAGTATTTCGACAGACGGCTTGATACTGGTCTATGTATTTTAAAATACAAACAATGCTTTGAGAGTTTGGATAATCGAATAAGATTTAGCGAACCTTTTGTGATAAAGCACCAAACCGTGTTATCCAATTTCAACAATCCTCCCTCGCAGCTTTAGCCAGGGGCCGCTTGAGCGCTGCGGAGGTATAGACATTCGATGAAAGGAAACTGGGATCAAATTACGATAATGTACCAAATTATATTATTTGTTTATGTACTGCATTATATCTTACTAGCTTCCGCCCGCGACTTCGTCCGCTTGGCATAGTTACTTTGGGCTAACGCTAACTTTCTGATCGAAAAAAAATATCTTTCTCTCCCCTTTTCTTCCCTCTTACTCCCACCAAATTATGGCTTGACTTGATTATGCTTGGTTTTCAAGTAAAAATAAAGTTAAAATGATAAATTTTTCCGGAAAAACCCTCCGTCACCCAATTCGGGACGGTCATTTAACTGACGCATGAAACCTGACAGATTTGACCCTACATCGCTCCAGTGTGTTTTTTCTGCCAACGTCACGTCAAGTCAATCAGTTTGGGCATGAAATCGATAGCTTCCACAGAGACCACGAGAACGAATTTGCGAAGGTAGAATATATAAGGTGTCACATTATAAACGCAAGACCTTTCGTGTGTTGACTCAGACCATGAATTTCAAGATCCTGTAGAACAAACAGTTGTTCAGTTTCGTGAACCGAGAGGCCGTATCGACGGCTCGTTCGTGTTCCACGCGCGCCTCAAAGAGATGTCAGCAAAGTAGAGAGGCCTGCCAGATTTGCAGGTTGTTCGAAAGAGATACCGCGGCCCAGGAATATAAAGGGCAAAATAAGGAACATGGGTGGGTTTTAGCCAGTAGGTAAAAGTTTGACGTTCTCCTTCGCTCCGCCTAGAGCGGGGCAAGTGATTTGATGATATCCCATCCGCAAAAAAAGTCTTGCATGTATTCTGTTATATCCTGTTAACAGCATGTGTTAGAAAGGTTGTGATCATATATTTAGGGTGTAGTGTGGTCTATATACTCAAACTGTACAACTTCCTCCATGGGGCGGTGGGGCCTTCATTATTATTTGTAATCGCGACACAAAAAATTGTAGTCCTAAGGTATGAATAGTTAAGTTTATGATCCACTAGCTGACGCCCGCGGCTTCACCCGCGTGATATCGAAAAAAAAGTATTCTGTGCCAAATTTCATCGATCCGTTCAGCCGTTTTGACGTGAAAGAGTAACAAACATCCATACATCCATCCATCGTCACAAACATTCGCATTTATAATATTAGTAGGATTAAGAAAGCTGATCACGATCAGCTTTCCCGACCATACTGACCTGTTACGACTGTCAAAGATGTACAAATGACAGCCGGACCAACGGCTTTCGAAGGAAATACAGCATGTAATGCTGGTCACTCATCCTCACCCCAATCTTGGCCACTGCAGCTCAACCTTGAAGACCGGCTTGTTATTATACAGCCACAAGCTCCTTTGAGGATTTATACCACATGTTTAAATATGCTCAACTCCATTCTGATACCCACTAGGTATAAGGGTAACATCGTACGCACAACGCCACAACACACCTTCCATCTCTGTAAAGATTGTGACCGGATTCCGGAGCAGGTGGCCTTGTTTGTTTATTCATGGTCTAAACACGTTGTAAAGGATTCCACGATTTCTTCTGAATCTGTTTATTGACAATGATGTACGTTTGTTGGCTGCTATTCTAAGTCCGTAACAGATTAACAGTAAGTTCACACGTATAAAAAAAAATGCGTCAATGGTCGAGAGGTCACAAGCGCGACTACTGAACATAAGTCTTGGATTCAATTCTCAGGCTGGGTAAAGTGTAATTGCAGTTTTTCATCAGAAATAATAACAGAAATGAGTCAGACACGGACTCTAGATTTGTGCCAGATTGTTTGGCAATAGACTCGCGTCATGTAATAACATGGGACTTAAACATAATTGCGAATTGTAGCTAGGTTTACTATAAGGAACACCTCTGCATAGCCTTCTGGGAATACACGCGTGATGTTATGTTCTCACTTACCCAGAAGGAAATATTCACCCTGTTGTCACGTCTACCTTCTCTTATCTAGCGGTAGTTGTCGATTTCTGAGTAACGTCCAACCGCTTAATATGTAAACAAAAATAACGTAATTATCCATTCCTACGCGTTATTCATCTTTAATTGTTAGTAATTAACGATATAATCACAATATGACTAATCAACTTATTATTTTATTTTGTCAACTACCTTTCAGCCAGTTATATTTCATCAATAGCTACAATTTTAAACGTCCATTTGTTCACAGCACTCATCAAAAGCATTTCCATCTACGTCAGCAACCATCGTCCGTAACAACGGTTTAATTGAACCGAGTTTATTATTTTAATTGGTTGTTTCGTTAGCCTCTACAATGCTGACTTTAACAAAGGAAAATTATTCCAGTCTGCGAAATTTTGAAAGAAACAAAAATGACATCTCTTTACACTTTTCGAAAGTTCAAAACGGTCTTAGCAAAGTATTACGAAGAGTTTTAATGAATAAGGTCTCGTCTGCAGTGTCTCCAAGTTATCCTCAGGACAATTTAGTTAGCGCATAAAGCGCATTACAGCGCGGTGTGTGGGACCAACATACTAATTACGAAGCCGAGGAATTCTCGGCTTAATTCCTAAACAACTTGTTCACAGAGGGATTGAACTGTCTTGCTGTAGACCCAGCTTTATTTATACGAGTATTTACCTTTAAGGGCCAATGGGCTTACGCTTAAATTCTACTAGAAAATTCAGGTCTTTGTTGAGCAAACTTTCAGCCGACCTTTTCGTCCCTTTTGTATTCTCTGCCGATTCTAGACCCAGTAATCCGACTATGGACATGCAAAAATATACTGAGAGACTCGGTAATTGGCGCAGCTCTAGTATCCGAGAACAAGAGCTGTTCCCCGCACTGTTCGCAGGGGCGTATGTCAGTCACCTCACATTATGCTGATAACTTCAAAGAAGAAGTCTTTAGTCGTTATCCAGGGACATTAATAGCTTGTTAATAATTTATGTGTATTAATTTATGTCAAGTTTCATCGTTAGATCACGCATGTCGATGTTCATACTATTTCTAAGCGTTGAATGAACTAACCAAACAACTGAAGTAATCGATGATCAGAATCAGTGCGTGTCTGATTTTAAACGTGAACATTTATTCAATTGTGTTTTACAGTTACCTTTTAGGTTTAATTAATCAGTTATCAAATGCTATGTAACAAATTGACTGGTTGATTTCGCGTAAATAATTAATTAATTAGCTCTTTTTAGAACAGGGGTGAATTATTAATCCTAACTAATATTATAAATGAGTTTGTTTGTTTCTTACGTCTTCACGCCTAAATGGCCAAACCGATTTTGATGAATTTTGGTACGGACAAAGGCAATTTTTTTTAAGTGAGAAAAGTGCTAGAATTTGGGAAGAAAGGGGAGAGAAAGATATTTTTCGATCATCACGCTGGTTAAAGTTAGCGTTAGCCCAAATTAACTATGCCACGCGGACGAGGTCGCGGGCGGAAGCTAGTTGTACATAATAATTTCTTGTTCAATATTATCCATTCTCTGGGTAACCCTCGTTTGGAAAATAGTCCCAAGTGTTACAGAATGTAAACTAATTAACTTGTACCGGAGTTAGGGACCTAATTAAATAAATTGTTTTACTTGAGATCCTTCAACCTCGCATGATTATAATATTTCCTTTAAGTATTTGTTTATCTCATATGATCTATCGTACTAATACATATTACAAATGCGAATGTTTGCGATAATGGATGGATGTTTGTTACTCTTTCACGTCAAAACGGCTGAACGGATCTTGATTAAATCAGAGGTAGATTATGGTTTGGAATTTCACATATAGGACACTTTTTTTCGATATCGCGCGTTCGAAGCGGCGGGCGCCAGCTAGTGACGACGCGGTTGGCGCAGTGGCTGAGCGATCGACTGCTGCGCTGCGTGTCGCGTGTTCGATTCCCGCACGGAACAAATATTTGTATGGCCTACAGATATTTGTTCCGGGTCTGGCTGTTTGTGTATGTGATTTTAAGTGTTTGTAAACGCACCCACGATACAGGAGAAATTCCTAGTGTGGGGCAACGTTTTAAAAAAAAAAATACGTGTGGCACTCGGGGACTGCCGCGGTAAAGCTATTGCATAGCATTTTTTATCAACAAGCAATAAATAAAAACAATCTAAATATAATATTTAAAAAGTACTTCCAATGAAAAGAAGTCGCAAAAAGAAAAACAAGATCTTGGGTTTGATCCTGCGTAATGTCGATTGACTATCCGATTCTCTACCAAACACGCTATTAGAACATTAGAATCGGGATTGAAATAACTGACGGTATTGTGTAAACGACGTTAGACAATGCACGGCCTTCAAGCCACACCTCCGTGCCCGTCGGAGTGGGGAGCGTCAGGTTCTTTTTCGTTACGGAATTTCTGGATTCGGTCCCCGCGCTCAAGGCCCGCGATAGAAGCTATGCAATAGCTTAAAAAAAGAGTTAACCTATATGTTAAAATTGTACAGAACACAGCCTAAACGGACCCATTATTCGGCAAAAATTATAAGACCCGTCTAATAACAGAGACACCTCTGCCTAGCGCTTTTGGGATAACAGTCATGGTGTTAGATATATTATGAGACTGAAACTTAAAAAAACAGGCCAAAAACGACGCAGGCTGCATGAGCCTGCGTCGTTTTTGGCCTGTTTTTTGCCGAGGATTTCGTACAAACTTGCGACATAAACGGCCATATCTTTTGACTACGTAGACTTTGAGGGTTCACAGCACAAAGGTATCTTTATCAAGGATATCAAGGATTTGAGTATGCGTACTTTCAACTCGATACCTCCACGCGTTCCCGAGATAAAGGGTCTTGACAGACTGGACGGACAACTAATTAATCCTATAAGGGCTCAGTTTTTTTCAACAAAACAACATAAGAACCATAAAAGAATCGAATAGCTATTAAAAAGTCCTACTTTAAAACCACATTACAATATACACAATTAATTAAGTCAACTAATTCATTGAAACATACAATGGAAAATAGCACACACCTAATCCTATTAACCCGAGTGAACTGGAAACGGCATCCGCCATTATCTAATATAGGACCGTTATAGCATTCGCTATGCACTTCAGTAATGGTCTTAGTAATGAGTGTTAATCGGCCATTGCCGTGTCTAGCAGGCATGCACATGATCTATGTGAACTGGTGAACTATATTCTGGTATCATGTCATGTAATAAATTAGATTTATCAAATCAAATAATTTATTTCAATTAGACCATTACAGGCACTTTTGAATGTCATGAAAACAAAAAAGATGCTGCTACAGTCCCAGTCACAAGACATAATAACTTGTGAAAGTACTGTAGTTGCCCATTCCAAAGCGTAGATCTCTATGGAGAAGAATGGGCAAGAAACTCCATGGACACTCTTTTAAACATCATAACATCGCGCCTTGTAATTTCGGAAGGGTTAGGCAGAGTTGTAAGTGTTACCACGCCACGTGTTGCCAAGGAGTCTGGATTTGGTTCCCAGCTGTTGGCAATAGACTCGTCCCCTAATATCAAACTCAAACATAACTGGCGAAATGTGGGTTTAAATTAGATATTGTTTGTTTAGGTACTTCTACACCTTCAAATCTACAAGGTATAATGGCATTGATTGATTTAAATTCCTGAATATACGTTGATTTTATTTGAGACTAGCTGGCGTCCGCAGTTTCGCCCGTGTGATATCGAAAAAAAAGTAAATATTCTACCTCTGTGCCAATCAACATCCTTTCAGCCATGTTGACGTGAAAGAGTAACAAACATCCATACATCCATCCATCCTCACAAACATTCGCATTTATAATATTATATTAGTAGGATTCACCCCTGTCTTCTGCTTCCCGCTGTCTGTCTGTCCCTATGTATGCTTAGATCTTTACAACCTTTATTGCGGATGGGATATCATCAAATAACTTCCCCCGCTCTGGGGGAAGCGGGGGGAGTGTGAGACGTTTACTAAAACCCATCCATGTTCCTTAATTTGCCCTTTATGCTGGGGCCGCGGTATTTCTTTCGAACAACCCGCATCTTTAAAACCTGGCAACGGATTTATATGCGGTTTTTAAATAAAAATACTTTTATTTCACACTAGCTGTGCCCATGCATGCGTTGCAATGCAATTATTCTACCCTGCCTTCTTTTTTTTATATCGCACTAAAACCATCCTTGGACTTCGACGAATATTTAAAAAAAAGAATTGGTAAAATTGGTCCAGGCGTTGTTGAGTTATGCGCTTACCAACACATTTTGCGATTCATTTTTATATTATAGATAGGCTTACATGGGCACTTATAAAACGTCGAGAAAAGATGCACGGTTCGGGTTGGTCGTTTCCTATGGAGAAGAACCGGCAAGAAACTCCATGGTTACCTACTCTTTAGTGTGATTCAAAAGGAAGGTTTATATGTATCATATATTCCTACTACAAGTACTACATTGCACCATGCGAAGCCGGGGTGGGTCGCTATTAAAAAAATAATTGGCTAGTAAATATTGTAAGAAAAACACAAAAACTGCTTGAGAATATAAAATCCAGGCCTAAGACTGGGTTGTTGGGACAAAAGTAGCAATTGAAATAACGCAAGAACATAGAGTTTCCTAAAGGAATTATATTGTTGCATTTTATCCATAATCCAGCCTAACTGTTTCTCCTGTAAATAAAGAAAACAAGATCTGAGTCGTAAAAGAAATCTTCATAAGAATTATCACTAGCAATGAATATTTAATAAAAACTTTATCCCCTGAACAAGAGGAAACAACATTTGTTATCTCGCCCTCGTTACCGCGAAGTTTCTTGTGTCTTAACGTTACACAGACAGTTTCTCGTTTCGTAATCATTAAGCTCTTGGAATTGAAGGCTGTATTATCTACTCATACCTAGATAGTTCGCATAGATCATAATTAGACCATAAAGAACTAAAAAAACTTTCAACTTTTTAGTGTTTTATTGGAAGTCTGTTATATTTTTATTCCAAAAATGATTTTTATTTATGTCTCTTTAGACATAAATAAAAATCATTTCTGTCTCTTCTTTATTGTATCTCACACAAATTCTTATCGAGTTTTTATTTTCCATTTTTACTAAAATAATTATTTATAATTGATTATTCATATACCTACTTAGCTATTGGAAAATAAAATGGGACCAACTCGGGGGGAGTATACCCTTTCGATTATAAAAAAAATTGATCGTTCGAGATTGAAAATCGGCCCAAAACTACCGGAGACACCGCGTAAAAACATACAAGAAACACATACAGTCGAATTGAGAACCTCCTCCTTTTATTGAAGTCAGTTAAAACCCTTTAAAATATTACTACGCCTCCCTACGATCAAAGAGCAAACGAGTGAACAATAATTACCGTATCGAACCGGGTTTGCGTTACAACAAAGCATGAACCAAAAAAGGTCAGAGTACTAGTACAGCGCGGCCAGTCGGATTAGTGCGACTGCGGTGCGCTTATGACGAATCGCAAGTTGAGTCGAGTCCATGACAGTTCAGTCACACCGATTAACTTGCCTGTTTGCCAGGAACCACTGGCGGCGCGTAGAGCCGCGCCCACAGACCGCCCCACAAGACGGGATTAGCTTGAACCACACTTTAGATACAGAGATGACAACGGCCTTGTAGCATTCAGCCTTAATTGAGTTTCTTTGATTGAAACACATTTATCGTAATGGCAGTGGCTCCTACCACAGAATAAATAATAGTACTTATTACCTCCTACTGGCTTCTACATATAATTGAGTGGTGTGTTTACTTTAATTCGTTGGACTTTTTGAATAGCTTGTGAATTTTCAGTGCAAATAGAGCATGGCTTTTGTAAACAGTCATTCATTGTTGTACCTATTTGAGGGCGAAACTCAATATCGCCTAGAGGCTCAAATAACAGCTAGTCAATGTCAGTTTTTGCGGACGAAGCAAAGTATACATGAAACAAGTCTTTGTCTCAATTTCACTACAACGCAGCGCTATTTCCCTCGCACTCATTCTCATTCTGTCAATCAAGTCGACAAACAGCACGCACTTAATTTTACGCTGAGATCTTGTTACTTGAGCTGAGGTAGTTCACGCTCACGTCGACATTGACGAAAATCTCATATATCAAACTTGTGCGAAGTTGCGCTATGCTAACGTGCCGAGTACCGATTCACAATACATTTATACATAAACTAGTGACCCGCCCAGCGGTTTCACCCGCTGCTCACCTCCTAAGAGTCACAGCGTAAAGCATCATACATATAAACCTTCCTCTTGAATCACTCTATCTATTAAAAAAAACCGCATAAAAATCCGTTGCGTAGTTTCAAAGATTTAAGCATACAAAGGGACATAGGGACAGAGAAAGCGACTTTGTTTTATACTATGTAGTGATTGTACGTTATCTGACAGTGAGATATATTCGGTGTCAATTTCCCTTTTACCTAAACGATAAGCGGGGATCGACCTCTTGGAATTCGACCTGACGAAGCAGTTATGTTTTTTGTTGCTTGCTCCTAACTCATGAAACTCGTGAATCGAATAATAAAATAACGTGGGCGGTTACGCACACGATACCGTGTAGTAGTAATGCGGCAATGTTTACCGCATCCATTCTTAGATACCGATACTTGTTTATCGCTATCGGTTACCCGTATCTTTACAATATCACACAAACCTACGAAGGCAAATATTTTTTTTATGCTTTTATAGAAATGTTTGTGGAGACTGCAGCATAATTTATCACCCGCTCTGGGTAATTTACATTTCCATAAAATGAGCCCACAAAGGTTGCGCAAGCGATGGCATGGCGCGGCGACAATTGCCAGGCGGCCCAGATGACATCACTGCCCTGCCTCATGCCTCCGCGGCTGCACGCCATCTCTGCGCACTGACACAGAGTATCGACAACCGTGTCGCAACATCCATCGGTAATATATTAATTTTGGGCCGCCCATTAGTAATTATCTACGGTCTACTGAACTTGTTTTATAACAGTGTTGGCTGGCATTACCGTTTTTCTCCATTGGTATAAAATACTGATAGTTCTCCCTTTTATTATAAATGGCGCCATTAAACTGTAAGTTTTATACTGAATTCAATGACATAAAAGTGCAGTGTCTCGTCATTCGAAAGTAAAACTGGTAGCCATCGACCGTAGAGACATGTTGTATTTTATTACTGTATGACCTCAATAAACGAGGTGAAAATTGGATATTAAAGCCCTCAAATTGAGTCTACCGGTACTCCAGAATACGGAATATCGCTAGAAATTAATTGAGTCACACCGTAATTAGTGTGAAGTACCAATAAAATGAATCTAAACGACCGTTTACACGTACCTACTGCAGTGCCCGTATTATCAATTTATTTTAAATTGGCCCTTATATTTATTTATTTTTAGTAACAGCTGCTATCGATTTACGGGCCAATTATAACGTTGTAAGGATTTATCGGTTCACTCGTAAATTGTTATTGTATCAAATAATCGGTGACATTTCGTTATTTCGATGACTCGCGACGGTCAACATTTGTTGACTATTTTGACAAATGTTCCACAGATTACCTTACTAATCTGTAGAACGTCGAAATTGAATAGGTCTGCCAGACCTTTGAATTATGTCGGCAATCGTAAATTATATCGAAATTAAAATCGATAAATAAGCTTTCGACACACCAGATTGGAGATTGAAGAAAATCCCGGGCTTTCGGCGCCATTAATAACTGTTATCTGTCACTGTCATTCCCTCTAAATAAAACAAGACTGGACGCACGCGGCACGGAAATTGTGTTATTATACGATATAGTTAGGAGTACCTCCAGAGATTCTAAATAAAGGAGGTACTCTCCGAAAACGCGCAAAAGCTTATTATTCCTCGATAATCCACCTTGTGTCGAAAGCATCTGCTAAAGACCACCATTGCGTAGTTATACAAATAATGATTCACGCATGCCAACTGACGTGAGCTCATACTGAATCGTAAACCTTGAATTAAACTTATCTCGAGGTATAACAAATATAACGTTAAAAATCTCACACCTCGCCCTCCAAGGCGAAAGCACAGAAATGAAATATTTCGCAATTAACTCGTTTAAAAGAGTATATAGCGGCTGTTTACTGTAAACGTAGAAGCTAAAAGCGCTTTACATAAAATTAGAGGCGCTGCAAACCAAAGGGAATTGCGAAAGTTTTCGGAATGAATATGCGAGGAGGTTTTAAATGGTAGTCGCGGTGCGACCGGTGCCGATAAGCGCACGGTTACACACGAATCGTTTGCACATGAACTAGCACTCGACTGTAGGCTGTAAATTTGTTACAACCTCCTGTTTGTGACACCCGATATTAACTCATTTCCCCTTTTATTTTTCCAATAAAACTGTTTCAATTTGGACCCGTTTTTTTCAGTTCGATATCGCATTTCGCTGTCTGCGTGAAAAATTAATCTCATCGTAGTAGAGGCACTGGCTCAAGCTCATAAAGGAAACATTTCGCTGTAAATATTCGATGATAAAATCATAAAACGTTGCTCGTTCTAGCTGAATTGGATTAACAACATTTATGGGATAAAGCTGCATCGTGAATCGCGATGTATCTCCAACATAGCTCAAACATTTTCAATGTAATCTGTGTTTTATGGTGTAAAAATGTTTACCTCTCAATTTGAACAATTGGCAGCCAGGTTATACAGATACTTTTAAAGAGTACTACGAGGTGCGTAATGTCAATATGGACACAACTGCTCGGTTATTGTTGTTATTGTATATTAGATTTTGAAAACGTGTGGTGTTGTTAGAAACTAAACAAAAACTACTAAAAAAAATACGTGTGGCACTCGGGGACTGCCGCGGTAAACCTATTGCATAGCATTTTTTATCAACTTATGCAATAAATAAAAACAATCTAAATAAAATATTTAAAAAGTACTTCCAATAAAAAGAAGTCGCAAAAAGAAACATATTTTTATCAACTTAGACAATAAATAAAAAAATAAAAAAACTAAATATAATATTTAAAAAGTACTTCCAATGAAAAGAAGTCGCAAAAAGAAAAACAAGACCTTGGGTTTGATCCAGCGCGATTGACTCTTCGATTCTCTACCAAACACGCTATTAGAACACTAGAATCGGGATTGAAATAACTGACCGTATTGTGTAAACGACGTTAGACAAGCCACACCTCCGTGTCCGTCGGAGTGGGGAGCGTCAGGTTTTTTTTCGTTACGGAATTTCTGGATTCGGTCCCCGCGCTCAAGGCCCGCGATAGAAGCTATGCAATAGCTTAAAATCACTAAAATTTTGGTTATTCCTGTCAAACGATGTTTCTTCTCCTGAAAGTAACACAACTTAATCCATATTATAGTTTGACAGCATTAATGATAGTTTAGTTTCAATACTCAGTTGAGAGAAAATGGCAATCTCGTTTGACGTTTTTCACCAAAACACGACTAAAATGGTGTGCAATAAAATTAGATGTGATTAAGTACCTATGTCATTTTAATATTAGTCTAGTTTAATCCGGTGGTTCATCAGAATCGGCACCAAAGGCTGCCTCCATATCTAATTCTCGCACTATTCGTTCAGATGACGTCATTCTTTTCTAACCCGAGCTTAAATTGGAGTTAAACTATAAAAGTTATATGGATCGCTTTTATTATTCATCCTTTATCGAATTGAATACAAATGAGCTCATCTTCAGTCCCTTGACTGTGCCTACCAATGACTATTGTAATGAAATACAATCTAAATCTTTATTCTCTTTGTCCCTTACGAGGAAAGCCGAAAGCAGAACTTCTGACGGAACCTGATCTGAATTCATTATCAGGTCCAATTGCTGCTTTACCTGAATCTCTTCTATATCCACACATTGCTTTTACTACGATCTTTGAGACATATCATAATAACCATTTCGCTAGGCAAGTGGATTACTAACAGCAGTGTGTAGTTCTTTATGAGTTCACGTGAACTGCCCACACGATAATAAATATAATATTCATAAGTTTTTGCGACTGCGTTCAAAACGTACTGTCAGCAAAATAGACAACAGGCTCGTCAGATACAGTTGAAATTTTATTAAAAAGGCATGTTTTTTTTGTATAAAATAACATATTATTTGATGAAAAACGGTTCATTAAATAAATTAAGTTAGTGTTGTTGATGATATCTGACGAGTCCGTTTACTTATCTCCTTCGTTGACTGTACATCCAACGAAGTTGACAAAAAGCAGAGTAAACCAGTTGCTTTACGTCCCGAGCAACTTTAAAGGTCATATTGGGGGAGATATCTTGACAGCACCTTTGCAAAAAACAGGCTTCATGACATAATAAACAAAACACGATCATTAACCCAATATGGAACGCAAATGATGCAACTCAAGCAACTGGTCTGTTGCTAACAGAAGCTACAGCTCTCACGAAGTAAATACGTAACTGAAACAATATTCCAATGATTTTATTCATAGTGTAGCTGTTGTGCCCCGAACTGGGTCAGGATTGAGTCAGGCTGGGGTAAAGTTGGCAGGCAACGGATGTAGCGCCGAGAAGTCGACTGTCCAACAAACTTGTAATAAAGCCACGGACCAACGCTAAATGCTATTTGCAGTGTTGAACAAAGGTTTGTTTTGTTACACTACGAATACAACAGGACTATCTACCTCTATGACATAATACCAGCCAAATGAATTCTAGAAAAACAAAATCCTTTGGATTTAGTGTCTCTTAAATTAAAAGGGAACTCTTTATTATTTTTTGAAAAGCAAGTCTGAGTAGTTGGGTACTTCTTAAACATAGACATCCTTCCTTTTTTGTACCCATAAATCCTTAAGCGTTTCTCTCAAAAATAACCACCAAAGTCGTGAAACAGCGAGATATCAAAGGTTTACCTTTATGACATAATACCTGCTAAATGAAATCTAGAAAAACAAAACCTTTGGATTTAGTGTCTCTTAAATTATAAAGAAATTCTTTATTATTTTTTGAAAAGCAAGTCTGAGTAGTTGGGTACTCTTTAAACTTAGACATCCTTCCTTTTTTGTACCCACAAGTCGTGAAATAGCGAGATATCAAAGTTTCAAGTATTCATGAACGTGATGTTGAACATTTTCTGTAATATAAATTAAAATTAAGGGTACCTCAAGATTAATTCCATTGAAAGGCAGCTATAAATCGCCGTGTTAATTTCTAAAAAGATCTCATTTACATAATGCCGTTTTCTTTATCTTTTCAGGTCAAAAAAGTTCCTGTAACGCCGTCCATTGCGGCTTTAATTTAAACAAGTAAGTGTTATTGAACGATACTCTTTTGTTACGTTTAACTGAACTTAATAGCTGAATATAATCATTACGTTCAACGTAATCGTTACGGTAAACCCAGCGTTTTTAGTTGCTATATTCTCGAAAAAGAAGCTTAGGTAACGTATAGAGAACCTATTCATTTACTTTCCAACTATGGCTGTGGTTTTAGGAGCTAAAGCCACAGCCAAGCTTGGACGCTAATGATAGAGTGCGATACGGTGGAGTTTGGTTTAGATCCGAAGTAAATGACCCGTACAGACTCCGAAGTATTTCTACTGAATCAATAAATCAAGTCTGTGGTCCTCTATCTAACCTTCGTGCGCAATTTTAACAGAATCATTTAATTTTAACGGTGATTCGGGCTTGAAATTCAATTTAAGTAATAATAGTTTCACAATTGTAACCTCATAAAATTATTGGCGTGTTGCATTCGAAACGTTAACCTCGTGGGTATCAATTGAAACTAACTACGCACATCTGTGTGTTCCATTTTAATATGGGCCACAATGGGACATAAATAGCAGCAGATTGGCAAGCCCATTGCTTTCATAGTACCAGTGTTTTTCAACTGCAGTAATTGTGACTGCATCAGAGCAAAACAAACACGCATACTGTTGACTAAATTTATTTGTTTATTTTTTTCGTTTTACTTCTTTATAGCATTCTGCTGTGAAGGTCTTGTACAACAAATTCGTGTATGGTGTCCTTATAACGTCGTTTTTTTCTGTCTGCATGCAACCTTCTTGAAACATATTTTGAAAAGATCTCAAATATATTCCGTTAAAAATAGTATTGCAGAAACAATTAAACTTAAAGAAAATTCATTTTCAGAATTTTCTCACCCTTTCGTAGAAAAAGTACCTACTACCTTAATTTCCATTTGAAAAACATGTTGTTCCATGAAAATGCAACAAAGTTGTTACACTTTTTACTGCCTACAAATAAAAGGTGCATTAAACCCAGTGCTTATGATTCCAGAACATAAATGTAGGATTTCGTTTAATAAAGACTATCGTAAATCAGTTTAACGGTGTCCGACTAAAATGTCCAGTATCGCTGCAATATCACCGTAATGTGCAAAATGCAGCTCGGGTTCACATACGAAGTTCCACGAATAATAATCGTGTTGCCGTGTTACAAAATTATTACCGAGAAATGTTTTGAGAGTGGATTTCAGTGTTTATTGAATTTTGTTTTCAGTTATTCAGAATGTCTGATGTCTGTTAATACTTCACTCTCTGTATGTGTGCAGGAAGTGCAAGATTGTGTTGTCCGTCTGTTTGAATAGCCAAGAAAAACCATTACTAGACGAAAATGAGTTTTCCACCCAAGCGTTCATGTTACGTACGGTACGGTCCATCTTTTGTAATCTGTTTTGCTACCAATCACACTAATATTATAAAAACGAAGGTTTGAATGTTTATGACTCCCTCACGTTCAAACTGTTTAACGGATTTGTATAAAATTTTATATCAAGACGCTTATATTAGTAATTGCAAACCGCCTCGTCGGGCACCTTGTGGGGACGGGGCCGGATCTTGCGGAACACCACCACAGTATGGTTTCCGCAAGGGGCGCTCGACGGTGGACGCCATCATGCGCGTGAGAGCCCTCACGACGGGGGCTGCAGTGTCCAGGGGTGGGGTGGTCGTGGCGGTGTCTCTCGACATCGCCAACGCGTTCAACTCCATGCCTTGGAGCTGCATCAGGGAGGCACTCCAATACCACCGGATGCCGACCTATCTTCGTCGTGTGGTCGGGGCATATCTGACGGACAGGGCCGTCATATACCCCGGTCGCTCTGGAGAGTGGAACCGGCGAGAGATGTCGTGCGGTGTCCCACAGGGATCGGTCTTGGGGCCGCTCCTGTGGGACATCGGTTACGACTGGGTGCTGCGCGCCGACCTCCCCAGCGGCGTCAGTGTAGTTTGTTACGCTGACGACACGCTCGTTCTGGCTCAGGGGGGGTCGCACCAGGCGGCGGCCGACAATATGACACGCGGGGTTGCGATAGTCGCGGAGAGGATCCGGCTACTGGGTCTCGAGGTGGCCTTGCACAAATCCGAGGCCATGGTTTTTCATAGCCGCGGAAACACGCCACCGTCGGGATCCCAGTTGACGGTAGGAGGGGTTCGCATCGGCGTCGGGTCGACGATGAAGTACCTGGGAATCGTCCTCGACAGCCGGTGGAACTTCGTCGAACACTTCCGACGTTTGGCTCCCAAGCTCGAGCGGACGGGGGCTGCTTTCAAGCGGCTCCTGCCCAATCTGAAGGGGCCAAACGCCTCCTGCCGTAGGCTCTATGCTGGAGTCGTGCGGTCCATGGCCCTTTACGGGGCCCCGGTATGGGCGCGTTCTTTAGGGCGGCGCGCCGCCCACTACCTGAACGCGCCCCAAAAGGTGGTGGCCATACGGCTTGTCCGGGGCTACCGCACGATCTCCGGCGAGGCAGCGAGCCTCCTTGCCGGACTGCCACCGTGGGATCTGGAGGCGATAGTCCTCGCGCGCCTGTTTGAGTGGCGCGCGGAGGCACTACACCGGGGGGAAAACCCGCTGCAGCGGCAAGTTGCCGCTCGGCGGGCAGACCTCCGGTGCGATCTCATGGTGGCATGGAGAGAGCGACTGTCGCAACCCCGTGCAGGGCACGCCACAATAGCGGCGGTAAGTCCCCTCTTTGAGGAGTGGCTGGAGAGGCGTCATGGCGTCCTCACCTACCGCCTGACGCAGGTCCTTACCGGACACGGAAGTTTCGGGAGGTTCCTGCACATCATCGGGCGGGAGGAAGCGCCTGGGTGTCACCATTGTGACGATCGCCCGGAGGACACGGTGGAGCACACAGTGGCGGTCTGCCCAGCTTGGGCGGAGCACCGCCGTGCCCTCGTGGAGGCGATCGGCGGCGGAGATCTCTCGCGTCCGGCCCTGGTTCAGGCCATGGTCCGGAGCGAGAGGGAATGGGAAGCGGTCACCACCTTCTGCGAAGCAGTAATGCTAGCGAAGGAGGTGGCCGGGCGATTGAGGGAGAGAACATCTGCCCAACCCAGCCGCCGCGGGAGACGCC
This sequence comes from Ochropleura plecta, assembly GCA_905475445.1. Taxonomy (NCBI): domain Eukaryota; kingdom Metazoa; phylum Arthropoda; class Insecta; order Lepidoptera; family Noctuidae; genus Ochropleura; species Ochropleura plecta. The sequence goes on along the minus strand of FR997740.1, from coordinate 8,422,223 downwards.
CATGGCGCCGGGCGCCGCGAGACGACTTCCGGCCACCGTAGTTGCGGGCCTGTGGACGGTGAGCAATGGGTAGCTCGCCGTCCGTCCGTCGATTGACGACAGGCCGTGTCGACGCCCGACGGCGCGTTCGTGTTTCACGCGCGCCTCAAAGAGAGTCAGCAAAGCAGAGGGGCTTGCCAGAGCCTCCGCCTGCCGGGGTTGCGGGTTGTTCGAAAGAGATACCGCGGCCCCGGAACGTAAAGGGCAATAGAAGGAACATGGGTGGGTTTTAGTCAGTACAAGTCTGACATGCCCCCCCGCTCCGCCCAGAGCGGGGGAAGTCATTGGATGATTTCCCACCCCAAAAAAAAAAAAAAAAAAAAAAAGACGCTTATATTCTGGATTAACATGTAGGCTACTTTCGATCCCGAAAAATGTGCTGTTGCCGTGTAATAACTCAAATGTGGTTTTTCACCGCGGGCGGCCCCGGGTGGCGCAGCTGGTATTTCATATTATTCCCATTACCTTTTCGTTTATAATTCGTTCTTTTCGTTAATATAACTATGACAGGTAATAAAAGTATTTCATTTAAAACCGATGAGATTATGCCTGTTATTTAACAGGCATAATCTCATCGGTTTTTGCGACATGTGTCCGGGAATCCCAAGTGATCCTGGTATCTATATGTAAATCAGTGTCGGTGGTAGGTTACGTCGGGTTCAGTGCTTCGTCTAGACAGCCATTGTGCTGGTACACAAATGCCTCCCCAATTTGCACACTAATGTACAATATATTATGAGGTATTTACTTTGACATTGAAATGTATGCTCGTTTTCTCGGTATAACTTTGCGTGAAACAAGTAGTCTAGGGAAATATAAAAAAACTTCGTTCCTTCTTTCAGTTTTATTCCCTAACTTCGTTAAAAAGGTCAAGATTTAGTGAGATCAGTAACTTGATAAACTGGGGTCACGATTCTCTTACAGATTTAAAAAAATCCGTTTGAAATGCTTTTCCATTTCAGCGTTTTTAACGTGCACGCTTCATTTCCGCACAGGTTTTTTTCAATATCGTCCAACTAATATCGGACGCGTAGTATCAAATATGCATACATCAATTCAAATGTCAATAAAACTTGAACGCTGGCTGAAAACAATCTATCTGCAGCCAGACAAATAAATCGCCATTCCCCGAAATGTCTGGTCATAAAAGGAGAGGTGTTTTGGGGCCAGTGTCGTGTAAATCACGGTCTGGTGCAGCTGTGTGGTCCGCCTCTGCGAGCTGCGTACACATGCCAACAAATAGCAGATTTGCCAGCCTGCCTGGCTTAAACAACAAGCGTACACCCGAAGGACAATGTTGCCCATTATGACAATTTAAGTATACGATGCTCCAGTTTCATTTTATGCCGCCATATCTTTCTGCTGTGAAAGCATAGTAACTTAGAAGGCTGTATTACTTTTTCGCAGAACAATGATTGCTATATCACTTTAAACCTCTTGTAAACAATTCGTGCACATAAATGAAAGCTTTCTGAAGAATCTACCGAACAAATGTAGAACCATTGTGGAGGGAATCGAGGAATGTCGTAGATAATTGAGCTTTGGATTCGAATGGTTTCTTGAGTGCAAAATGGACTTCCAGCTAGATAACTGGTAATGCAGTTGATTCCAAATAAACAAATATTTTGCTGACGTCATGCTTTTATTCAGTGTTCAACGAATTATCGTGAACTTAAGGCCGTACCCTACGCAAATAACCTTGAGTATTCGCTTCCCTCTTTTCCGCGCAGGAGTGAGCGAGTGAGAGCAGTAGTGAATAATGCCATTTTTTTGGAATAAAATCTATATAAAATTAAGTATTGGATTTTTGAAAAAAATATTTCTACCAAAATGTTCATTATAGAATTGTGTATCCATTAGTGTCAGTAGCAAAATTAAACAATGTTTACTTTACGAGGAGATGCATTTTATTGATATTTTTTCTCATTTCGGGGGCTTTGTTGTAAGGAGATTTACTAAATAATGACTCAATAAAAATAAAAACTAAATCTTCAATAATGGAATCAAGATTATAAAGAAATTTAATGTATTTTTTTTGTTACTTAGTTCGTTTTAAATAACAAGTAGATAGCTCTAGAAAACTGTACAAAAACGGCTTGCGCGGCGTTTTGGTCGGGGTGGCGCCTTAACGAAATACGCAATTCTCACTTCGCACCGAAATCTTTTACTGGAAATAACAATCTGCATGCCCAGACATTAAGCGAAAACGTTGTAAGATTATTCACCAAATCCAAATCATGTTATAATTCAGGGCCCGCCTCTTCCATTTCGGTTTCGGCATAATGGGTCTATACGGGTATACATCCACATTCTTCGCGCACTCGCTTACATTTTGCCTTATTTAAGAAGTTTAATCTTATTGTCTTTAATTTAACTGGAGACGGCATTGTGTTAAAACTTCGTGCAGTTCTCTCGTCACTTGTACGGTGACATGCCGGCGCAATATAGCGTTTGTTGAAATAATATACCAGTTGTTTCAGACGGTTTCTATTATTCTAGGAAAGTGCCGATACGACCTGCTTTTTTATGCGCTCTTGGTTACCCTGCGCAGATATTTCGTAGTTACAAATCATTCAGAATGGGATTCGTTACTTTGTTTTTTTTTAAGCTGGACTTGCTCTCAGCTGTTTATTTCATTTGTTTTCTTACCAGCCACTGTCCTATCAAGCAAAAGGTATTGCTTAGACGAGTACGTGAAGCTCGAGGCCAAGCGTTAATGAATGCCTAAATTAGAGCGCTCTGGATTTTCAACTTTCGGCGCAGCTCCGACATTTGACATTCTAACAGTGCATTTATTTAAATTTCGTTTCGTTAGTGAAAACGGACATTAGATCCTCTTCTGAAATCGCAAAATGGCGAATAGATACGTCTAAGCTATAAAACGGCAGTTTCTCGGAGACAGGGCGAAGCGGTGCAGGAAAGTTTAGATTTATGTTAAAAACATTTAGATTTCCAAGCTATTTGGAGAACCAATACTTTTACGTGGTTAGTTTACTTGTAGAATATCGGCACGCCCTGTTAAATAGGAAAATCAGTCATCCGAAACTTAAATGATAATTCGTCTCATTCATAGAGTAGGTACAATAGTAACATCTTCCATTATTATCTCTGCCAGAAATACAAACCGCTTTTTGCTCCAGTTTATTCAAAATGTATTCACAGCCAGAACGAAATCTGCCTTAATTAAAACCTCATTTCAGCGCAGCTTAGTGCTGATAAATGTATCTAGTCTCACCTCCACGGTTTAATTATAAAGAAGTTTTATTGAATGTGGCTCGTATAAACATTTGTGTATACATGTGCCAACAATATATTTAAACGTGCTATCATAAACTGAAGGCATAGGCGCGGCGACGATAATTTACGATCAGACTATAAAGCATCGCACTGAAAATAGATGCGCCATTTTAATATTGTCGTAAAGCCTATGACAAGTGACTATCTAACCTGGCTTAAAATGTGTCGAGGATTAAACGTAGGACACAAGTCTCTCGAAACCCATCCGTGTTCAATATCGTGCCTAGGCAAGGCAAGCATACTGTTCTTTTATTTTTTTTTGGGTGGGAATTCATCAAATAACGTCCCTTGCTCTGGGCGGAGCATGAGGGCGGTGTCCGACTTTTCTGACTAAAACCCATTCATGTTCGTTCTTTTGCCCTTTGTGTTCTGGGGCCGCGGTATCTCTTTCGAACAACCCGCAACCCCAGCAAGAAGCATAGGTACTATTTTAACTCTAACATCATGAATAGTAGTAGACTATAAGGCCAATCCAAACTGAAGCTTGTATGATAGTACCGCCACTAAATTCGTGTTCAGCAAATAATCAGCTTCGAAAGTAACAGCCCCTTTCGAAAACTCAATTAAGTCGACTCGTAAAACGCCCAACTCCCGATTTCCTCCTGCCGTTACCAACCGCCAATTTATTAGACGAACCACTGAACTATGGTTCAGCAGACTGACAACTATCGATTCCGTACTTAACTGCTTCCATGATTTTTATCTGTAGACTTAACTCACAAACAAAATGTCACGGGTGATATAAAAAATTAAGGTATCTTTTTAAGGTAGGTAATTTATTACAACGTCACCTGCACAGTTTTTGCACCCCTACGGCTCGAAACAATACCCCTTTTTGCCCTTTGCGATTACACACACACACAATGCTCGCGTGGGTGGGCTCCTATCGATGACTGGCGTCCGACATGAACGTAGAACTGTAAATACACGAACGCAGAGACACATGCATATTAATAGCGGCTGGATACCGAGAATCATGACATTATGATGCACACACTCGCAAGTGCACCACGTGACTTCCGCTGTTGAAATAGACTGACGCTGCGTCCGTCTTCTCAGTGTAAAGATGATTGGTTCTGAGATTTTTTACCTATGTAGGTTAATGACAGCAGTTCTGAAGGGACATGGGGAACAAGTTGCATTTTTATCCTCCCATACCTAAGTCGGCTGCCAAATACCTTTAGTCCTCACAGATGTGACCTAAGAATAACTGTGTTCCATCGTAATAACTGCAGCTTTCAGGTTAGGCTGGAAGCCAACACCGAAATAGTTAAAATGCTAGTGAAGATTTCTCCTGCAAATTCTTGTAACACAACGCTCTAACATCATAGACATTTTGTCTTTCTAGTTGTCAATTTTATTGTTTCCTGTTCCGTTTTCCTGATCTATAAAGTAACGCACGGCAAATCTTTGAGGCGGGTTTTGCGAAGCTCGCCGCTTTCCACGAAAATTCTTTTAAAACAGATTCTCCGAATTTTCTATAACCGTTTCAGTATCACATACGTTATCAGAATTTTACTTTAACTTTAAGCCGAAGGAAAATTGTTAAATCGATATGGAAAATAAAAATTCATGGTCAAAAACACTTTCACACCAGTATTTATTACAGTAATAATCATTAAAAAGACCTGACTTGAGTTAACAGATACCATCGTGCACGCAAAGAACATTTCAGAAGTAAGTTCAATCTGATACGGTGAATTATTCACGTTATGACAAGCCTTATTACCAGCTGACCTAAATACGCGATGCGGAATGTAGTGCCGTTCTCATACCCCCGACGCCGTGCACGTTGGGTGATATACGCCGGGAAGTTAGAAGTTTACCATCCTTCAAATATCATGCATAAAGGTCGAACGAAAGAGAACAAGAAGAAATTTTGAATGTCCTCAAAGTTGGAAAGCGATCGTGTCCTATGTGAAAGGGATGAGTTAACACAATAATGAGATCGTTTTCTATACGAAAAGTTACTTAGATACTACCCCGTCAACCAGGTGCGAACCAGGACTGTAATGTAATTCTCGCAATGAAGATGCCAATTCATTACACTTGACATTCAAGCTCAAGACATAGGGTTCTGAAAGCATTTGCAACCAATGAGACAGTGAACGCATTAACTTCTTGTCATCTCAAATTCATGTTTACAACCCCTCTTTTCCCTTACAGCCCTCGAGACATTTAATTATCGAAACAGAAGAAGTTTTGATAGAATGTTGTATAATATTTGCACCCCAAGGCCCGAACATTGAGGGATCTGCTTTGAACGATTTTCGATCGAATGTATTCACCCCTGATAAAGGGTCGGATTCTTTTCAATTTTTCTTATTTAAACGAAAATAATAATGAGTAATGATAGCAAATATCATCGTAGCCACAACCAACAGTGATTACTAAACAAATATTTAGCGAAGTTGGCAAATATTGTCGCGCGTTAACAACTCTATCGGTTTAATTGTAATTGTTGCCAAGTCGTCGTCACTCCGTACACTAAAGATATTGTGAGATTGGAATAATTTACATTAGATATTATTTTCTATACGATATGGAGCTTAAGTCTACAGCGCGTTATTGAACAAAATCTCTACATACGCCTTATATAAACTCAGACGAGATTTTGTCGGGGGAAAGGATCCATTGTGGTAACCCTCTTAGTCGTCGGTCCCCTCACAACCCAAGGGTAAGCCGCCAGAGTGGTTGCCTGCCTTTAACATGCTTACAAACTTGAAATAGGAAGTGCCTGTATACAAGAGACATTTAACAAATACCACTGTCATTTCAATCCAGTTTTATCTATTCACAACGATTATAGAACAACTCGGACGTTTTCAAATTAACGGGGAAAATTAGGTTGATACCTAGTGAGAAAAATTACTCGAATTCGCTTCCAATTTATTATGACGAAGCTTAATTTGTTAAAAACTTTTGAAAAATATTTTAAGTGTTTATGAAGTTTTGAAAAAAGCAAATGCCCAAAGGAATTTGTTCCCAAACTGGGACAAAATTTTGCCATTTTCCTTTTACTTTTAAACCTCGAAGTTTTTGGGGCACCTTTTTATACGTACAAAGCTCGTCTTGGTATGTCAATCATTTATGTTATATTAAATTGTTCTTTCTTTACATTGTTTTTGTCTATTTCGTTCACAGTTAATTTATTTTGTCTAGTTTTGGTACCCGAAACCATTAATTCGCAAAAATGTTTTTATTTTTGCTGTATCTGCAAGTACACACTGTTTGTTTTTAAATAGCTTATTAACAATTTTATTTACACTACCAACTCTGCAAAAAGCCTCTACTGCAAAATAAACAAAAACTTGCTAAGTTGCAGAGTGGTTTTATTTTACGCATCTATTATAAACAGCTTAAACAGTCTTAACTTTTAGATTTTAATCATTCCGACCAAGTAACTTTCGCAGTAGATATGTATGCCAATCTATTTCAGTAACAGTAAACAAATGCAGACAATTTAACAAAGTCAATATGTCTCCGCCATATTCTGCGAATTTTGTCAATGGCACCATTCGATACTAAGTTGTCGTCGACTGCCAGTTTTATGAAGCATTTATTTTTGTGTGTGATTCCAACAAGTTGAGTTTACGTTTGAGCTTTTACTCACTCTCTGCACTGCGTTACACGGCTGGGTGGAAGCACTTTAAACGAACTACTCCCGCTTCCTCTCATCTTTATAGTGCCGACTTGATAAAAACTTTCCGATCGAAACCGATTGTCCGACCCCAGAATCCGCACATTCGCCTCAGGATTTTTCCCCTCAGTCGGATTACAACGCAAAAATGTTTATCATTCAGAAACTTCTTACGTAGAAAAGAGGTCAATATTGTTAGAATAATATTGGAGTTAATGTTGCTGCGTTAGTTGCGCAAAGTACGATTCGTACTTAACCGTTTAGCGCTGAGCACGTTTCGTTCAAAATGTTTCCGCTACTCGCGCTCTTCTTGAAAATAATTGGAGTGGCCGAGTTATGTCCAGAATCTCAGGAATCGTCATAAATAATTTTTAACGAGTCTGTTTATGTTTCACGTAAAATATTTAGACTTTAATTTCCCTAAATTATCATTAATGCGCATCGTTACCTTCCGTGCTTCCGTAGGTCTCTAAAATTAACATAGTACCTACATTATTTAGGCCTGTTATCCTCAAGGGATCCTGAGTACATTAGTATTTGCCTTCCAGATTACTGCGTCTCGCGAAGTAAGGGCCTAAGCTTTGTTGTCTCGGGACTTTTTCCCGGAGCCGAATTGTCTACGTCCTGAAATAACAACATGATTAACTGGAACTCATTAAAAGTATATTTGGAATTAAACGTTGCTCTTACTATATTGGCTCTCTTCTCGAGTGGTAGCAAAGTAAAGGCCACATTATTCTAAAAGGGATATAAAAGTATTCCCTGAAGTGGTTTCGCGACAGCATGCTAAGCAAGGCGGGGAGCGTTCAAAAGCTCATTCTATTTGTGTCCAATCATTATGCGCCAACACGCGCCTTTAACTGTGTAACAGTACCCGAGTCGTTTCCGTTGGCCCTCCCTTCTCTTTCTTCTTTATTACCAAGTCATTTGTACACGATATTTAACGAAAATTTGTCTATATTTAAACGCAGCATCCAGAGCTAAACAATGTCTAAATTATTACGCCCATCTTTGTTTAACATGTGGTATACATATTTCATTTTAGTCATAAATGTTCTTTATTTTCCAACCGTACTGATTTATTATTGGAATTTCTTTGTTCATTGTGATTCTATAGGGTGACATTGAAATTGATAAAAGAGAGAAATCCTTAAAAGTATCACGTCACATCTATTGAAATCTTTACTTTTCTTTAGGTTAGCAAGTGTCACCGTCTATATCAGACAAAGGGCTCTCTAGAATCTTTTGACCGTCCCCCATTCTCACCCACTTAAGCATTTTTAGTGAAGTCATCGAGTCTAGTCATCTTCAGAATTTTTAACGTCACGGTGCTTTTCATGCCGTGACTCTATATACATTCTTACTTGATGTAAAGTAAAATCACCAACTTGTCAAACTGGAACTATGAGAAAAAATCTAGTTGCTGTATTTAACCCTGATGATACGCAATGTATAACTCGGGGGCATCGTATAATCTGAGGCAGAGTCAAGGCCACTGCCCGCTAGGCTGCGGATTGGTTCGAAAGATACTGCGGCCCCCGAACACAAAGGGCAAAAGAAGGAACATGGTTGGTTTTAGCCAGTACGTTCGCTTCCCCCAAAGCGGAAGGAGCTAAATGATAAATTTCTCATACGAAAAAAAAAATCGCATCGGATGAAACCGGTCACCGATATAATCTGTGAAAAAACGAACTGCATTGTCTGTTATTAAGCCACCTTTTACAACATTCAACAATCGATTTCCTTCAAACAAGCATGTTTGTAAACATTAACAAATGTAATAAAGTGTCGTATTATTGTCCACAGATGATCAAGATGTGTTTATGAGTGTAGCGGTGGTGGGGAGGCGAGATGGGGCGAGCGCGGTTCATCGCGTGCGCACTGCTCATGCTGTGTCCGCTCGCGCTCACGAGGCACGATGACGACTTCGCATTCGACAACAGCGAAGAATTCCTGGTCAGTGCACTCTCTCGCTCACTTCCTACTATTAACCATTAACACGACAGGATTTCCATAATATTATTTCAGAATATTAATCATATATTATGTCACCTCTACCGACAAATTACAAACTTCTCGTACATGCCCCGATTGAACAATAGAAGCGTAAAGTTTTATGGTTAACCTTTCAGGTTGAATTAACAGCTAACCACTCAGAAATAGCAAAAAATGGCCTAAGAAGGTTATGGGGCGTGCCCGACACATCGGCCTATGTGGGACATCTGTTCCGAATGGAAATCCCAAAGGAAGCTTTCTCGGGAAAAGTGTTAGCTTATAAGGTACGTGAAACAGAGATTTTCACTTTTTGGTAAGCGTCTAGATTTAATTTAAACTCAAAGAATCTGCCGAAGTCTTCTTAATTCGGGACCCAAAATCAGCAATTTGGTAACTTAACAGATCAGCATTTTAGTAGTAGTATCTCGTACAGATGTGGGTTTCAAGCATAAAATACGCACCCTACATTCCTGGCCTTGGAAAGTCGTACACAACAAGACGGCACTCAGGTCCTTCGCTTGGCGGAACGCTAAGAGTCAGCCATCCCGCGCTGGCGACGCTGTAAAAGGAAACTGGAACTTAAGCTTTGGAGAGCTCATAACATACTGTGGAATTAGATCGGGGGAATCATAGAAATTTTATATTTATACCCCTATTTTCTACTGCTCTAATTTTTCTTTCTGCGTAAATCTGCTGCGATTCAGGTTAATCATTTTCCCGAAACACATAGTTACCTTAATTTCTGGTTATTCACCAGTTGAAATTTCGGGCCAAAAAGTTTTAGTCGGGATTCAGAACAACACTACCAATAAAATTAAATAGATATCATAATAATTATATCGTTTATACGTTTGAAACTGCTGCGTTATACGGGCAATTTGGCAAGACCGCGCACCTAGATAAAATTTTTGGTATTTTCAAAAGTTCTACCCTACTTTGGCAGCGTAGTTTTAGGCGGTTTAACTTAAAATTACTAGGTAAGTCCTAACCCTTAACATTACTAACCAGGTTCGAAGTGAAGATGGGCGGCGCATGCCAAGCTGGCTGGCCGTGGACTCAAGGCACGGTCTGATCAGTGGCGTGCCCCAGAAGCAGGACTTAGGCACGCACTCCTTCACTGTGACCGCGCACGGCAGCACGCGAGGGCTTACTGCCACCGACTCTTTTACTGTTGAGGTCAGTTTGCACGAATGTATTGATGATTCTGTAATACTGTTTGTACAGTCATTGTGTTATACATATTTTTTACGGTCGCCAATCAATTACCGCATTCACCAGTCGAAAAGTCCAAACAAATAACGAAAGGCGGAACTGCAGACGGATAGCCAAATAAGCTGGAGTGTCCTAGTGAATCGGGGTGGATGATGACCTTACTCGCGTGCCATTCAGTCCAGCCAGTTACATCCATAAATCCCTTCTACTTACGGCAGCCGAAATGTTAAGTAGTACTAACACTTTTTTGGCATGAGCTGCCGTCATTGGCACGAATCGCATTTTATTTATTATTCTTGTTAGAAGAGCATTGACCAGGATGAGTCACACGCTATTTCAGATAATAAATAGGTGAAGTAGATGAAAACAAAATGTATTTTTTTATACGTGGAATAATAGTAGAGTAACTCGTAATAACGTACGATACAGTAGGACTATTTTCTAAGAATACAGCGTCGAGCTTAGCGCTACAAGTTTCATGGAGAGTCGTCTGTGGTCGGTGCTGCGCTCGACGCTGTACTCTTCGTCTACATCGCATTATTATACCTTAACGTTCTATGATGTCATCGACGCATGCACGTCCTGTAGAGTTCATGCTCCTAACGTTATTCACTTAGGAGTTCCTGTCGTGCGTAGTGACGTCATAGGCACACCTCCCGTTTCCTTTACTATGAAGTGAGTAGATTCTACGTCTCAAGAATGCACGTCCTTAGTTCCTGTGTTGTCAGGCGTTCTACATTGTATATATAATGAATTATGACGGCATTTTCTGCAAATCAGCGTTTCTCTACTTCGGGTGGCGGGCGGTTTTGCCTTGTGTCGTAAAAACTGTCTATGCTTCTTTCCACATAGCTTTTAGACATGTTGAATGATAAAAAAAAACATAGTTTTTCTGAGGAGTTGTTTAAACCAACTGCGATGATCTGTGAAGATGAAGTAGCGAAGCTGTAAAAAGTAACAACCAATTTCGAACGATACCGTAAAAAAGAGAAAAGATTTAATGTTATTACATATTTTAGAACAAGGGCTTTTAGTTAGTCCTCTTATTTTATATCACTAAAAGACATATAAGATATTAGGGTCTCAGACAGTATTTTATTTATACTTAAATTTCCAGCCAAAAAGGTTTAGAATCGCTGCTGTAAATGATAGTAAATATAATAAATATTATTTATGTTATATAATGATAATAAATATTGTCCATCTTATTATAATACAATAAAAAATATTTAAAAGTACACACCACACTTACACATATAAATCAGCAGAATTATAATAAAAATAAAGATGTAAATATTAAAGAAAACACATTTCTATAAATAATTGTACATCTGAATTGTCTAATGATAAATCTTCTTCAAAAAAATATGAACTATCTTATAAAACAGAGCTTCCTCTGCTCTACTCTTTTGCTGTGCCCTACAGGGTCCATAATGATCTCATTATTTTTAAAAACTACCACCTAAGTACACATTATGGTAAAGCAATAAAGATATTGAGTATAGTCCATCATAAAACTGAAATGTAATAGTGGAATGTGAAAAAGATATATCGTGATTACCTAATTGTAATTGATAGTTTCTATGAAACTAACCACTAATTTGTTAGTACCTAACTAATAAAATATGCACAGACTGGGTCACAAATGGCCGTTATGGACGATATGATGCATAAGTACCGTTATAGATTGCTAAACATAAATCAATCGTTTAATTCGACGGCAACAAAAACCCGGACCATAAAAATTAAAGTGTCCATGTACACTTGTATATACAATTAGTGTTAGTTACATATTTACAGTCGGCAAAAGAGAGAAGTATACAAATGGTTTTTGTTGTATGTTACACTTATTTAATAGTTAATTAAATAAATAAAAAAAACCGACCAAGAGCGAGTCAGACTCGCGCACTGAGGGTTCCGTACAAACTTGCGACATAAACGGCTATATCTTTTGACTATGTTGACTTAAAGGGTTGTTTTGTTACACATCACAAAGGGACTACAGACTTGAGTCTATAGTTTTGACTAGCTTTTGCCCGCGGCTTCGCTCGCGTTAAATTCGGGGTAACACAGCTCCCCTTGCGCCTTCTTGATTTGTAATAGCAACGCTAAGTTTTCCCTTTTCTTCCCTCTTTCTCCCTCAGATCGCACTTTTTAAAAAAAAAAATATGCCTATGTCCGTCTCCTGGTCCCCAACTATCTCTGTACCAAAATTCATCAAAATCGGTGTAGCCATTAAAGCGTGAAGAGGTAACAAACAAACAAACTCACTTTCGCTTTTATAATATTAGTATATTAGTAAGGATTTCAACTCGATACCTCCACGCGTTCACGAGATAAAGGGTCTTGACAGACATTCGGAAAACAAATTCCGTTTTTCCTTTTGAGATACGGAACTCTAAAAAAACAACAATATCTGACTAGTCTGAATACTTATCTCATTTGCTGACGGTACACTTGTACAAATGTTGTTACATAAGTACAGAATACTGATATTTTACTGCGAGGGGCGGTGACCAATAAACATAGTGACAGTTGGGTTGTTCATACCGCTATTCAATTATATTATTGATGGGGGTGCGGTAATAAATGAATTTTTATTTAACTACGCCAGCATTTTTCAATGTAAGAGGATCATTTTCATTCTGAACTGTCATGGTAATGTTGGAAGTAATGATACTGCGGAAATTGTGTCCTCATTTTCTTAATGTTGGGTATATTCAAGTGATTGGCGCTGGAAATGTTTATGTACTTCATTAAATTAATTTCCTGTACGAAATATTCTCGAAAAAGTTGTATTTGAGACTCGTATGGAGCAACAATTTTCTAAGCGTCTGTGTTGTGCCAAACTTGAACATATGCCGATGGGTATTAAATGCATATTTCGTCAGCTGTTATTCCTTTCTTTTTTTAAATTATTAACTTCGATAAAATTTAAACGAACTCTGGTTGTTACTTCTTAATTTGAAACTTTATTCGCTTCTATTGTTTTTGACGCAGAAGATATTTCTTTTCTTGTAACAGAACTTAGCTATAGAGTAATACATACTTTATAACGTAACTCTATTTCAATTGCAGGTGAAGAAAGCCCAAGACAAACCACACTCTAAATATGGATCCTGCGTCGGTGAGGAGAGTCGGCTGGTGCTGGTCATCATGGTGGACGGCTCCTTCCACAGTGTGGCGCCTCGGCAGAGGATACGAGCGCTTATGCAGCTCGCTAGCTTCATGGCGCTCGATGGCGTGAGTTATTACTTGTATTGTGTATAACAACGTGTCGGTGAGAATCGGCTGGTGCTGGTCATCATGGTAGACGGGTCCTTCAACTACGTGGCTCCGTGGTAAAGGGTACGAGTGCTCATGCAGCTCGCCAGCTTGGCGTTCGGTGGAGTGAGTTGTTACTTGTGTTCTATGTAAATATGTATTGGGGAGAGTCTGCTGATGCTGGTCATCATTGTGGATCCGTTCACTGTGTTGCGCCGCGGCACAGGATACGAGCGGTCACGCAGCTCGCAAGCTTCATAGCCTTCGATGGCGTAGAGATGTCGGACATTTGTACTTACTACATGTCGGTGGGAGTAGGCTGGTGCTAGTCATTATAGCCGACGGCTCCGTTCACGGCGTGTCGCCGCGGTAGGGAATAGAACACTCATGCAGTTCTCCAGTTTCAAGCGCTCGATGGCTTGAGTTTTTAATCGTGTTGCATGTAACTATGTGTCGCTGTCATCTAAAAAAGATAGCTTCCAAAAACCATCTCAAACTAACTTGCAAATTTGAATGTTTTTGGGTAGATCCACCCCTCAAAAATCCAGTAAAAATATGCAACTCCCAGGCCTTTGAATAAACAATAAAACTGTTGATAATGTACACCACACAAATAACATAAATATTGTCAAAATTTCACATAGGGTACACAATTGGCGGTCTTATCGCTAAAAGTATCTTTTTCCTTAGAAAACACTTTTAATTATATTTATCTATACTATATTTACAGAACGAATTCTGGATGGAGCCTTACAAAGCGGAAACGCATGCTGAAACCATCATGAGTGGAACTGGATCCGCGCAGCGCCGGCATGGAGACGCCACTACTGGCATCTATCTTAATGTAAGTACTAATATAGCATGACATCCTGTTTACCCTTTAGGAGTAGGCAAAAGTGTAAAGCAGGACCTTCGAACATGATCGAGGAAGAAACCCTCAATTTGCTGTTAGACACCAGACCCAATAACCGTCTGGTTGGAGGTTGCCCTTTTCAATCAACCGTGAGGAGTTTGGCACCCCATTCACACGTACATGTACTTATTTTTTACCTAACTTAACTGCCGATACAAATGGAAAACCATTATTGCATGATTATAGTTGGTTAAGTTAAAGAATATTGGAGCATGTGACTGATAGAAAAAAACTGAAAGTAAAAAGTATTACTACTTGTATTACAATTTATTCATTTATTTCAAGTAACAAAACGATTCATTTTAGGTAACATCAAACACCGGCATTCCAATTTCAATTAAATATAAATAAAATTAGTATTGTTTGAAATAATTTAGTACTTAATAGCTAGGTAAGGCCACCGCCAGTGTTGCGGCGACCTTAGACGTTGACACTTAATATTATAAATGCCAATGTTTGTGAGCATGGATGTTTGTTACTCTTTCACGTCAAAACGGCTAATCGGATCTTGATGAAGTTTGGCACAGACGTAGATTATAGTCTGGAATAACACATAGGATACTTTTTTTCGATCATCACGCAGGCAAAGCCGCGGGCGCCAGCTATTATCCTTACTAATATTATAAAAGCGAAGGTGAGTTTGTTTCTTTCTTTCTTTTTTACGTCGTCACGCCTAAATTTTTAAGTGAGATATGAGGGAGAATGAGGGAAGAAAAGGGAAATCTTAGCTTTGCTATTACAATAAATAACGCGCAAGGGCAAAAACTACGGGTTGCAGGTACCTGCTAATCAGTAAAGGCGAACTGTGTTACCCCGAATTTAACGCGAGCGAAGCCGCGGGCAAAAGTTAGGATTATATATTTTAATCAAGATCCGTTCAGCCATTTTAACGTGAAAGAGTAACAAACCTCGATCCATCTATCCTCATAAATATTCGCATTTATAATATTAGTAGGATTAATTTTTTTGTGCTTGTGAACACAACAGCACCAACTTTTATGCAGCAAACACATTTCGTTGTCAATAAAACGAATAAGGGAACAAAAAATACAGTTATCAATAGTTTACAGCAGTGTTCAATATTTGAAACAATCTAAGTAACTCATTTACACGTACTACAATATGCGTCTAGCATCCAAATAAAGTTGTAGATGTCTGGCTCACATACAAAAACACCACATTATAGCACATCGACTTCTAAAATTAGCACCATTGTTTTCATAAACACTACACCTAAATGAATTGGTTTTGATTTTAACTCTAAAGCGCTGAGCAGAGTGTTGAAAATCCAACAGCACTCTTTTATTTAGACACAATAATAATAGAGACAAAATAATCATTATTGATTTTGCTTATTGCATAATAGTGTATGTCTGTCTACGATCGCGCCGACCTCTGCACAAAAATATTTTACAAATCACACGATTTGTATTTTTAATGAGAATGTATGTTTGTGAGGTATTCCCTCTATATGCCAACGTTGTCTGAATGTTGTTATTTGCCACTTCTTGACAGAAATATACATATTTACTCGAACCACTTCAGAACAATTTAATTATAAGCTTTTTTTATAAATAATTCAAATGGTTTTCTTTATTTCGCAGGTGGGCTGCGGAAAAAAACTATGGAACCACCACAAAGTGTTGGTAGCGGGGTTGCGGGAACAGGCGCGGGATGGAACTCTTGCGCATGTGCTACGGCTGCCCGTCATTGGCTGGAGACTGCAGGCCATACAACCGGCGCCTAGGATTAAGAGACAGGTAATAAAATAATTAAGAAACAGCCAGTCGTCACCTTTAAAGATAAGGTCTCCTTGCTGCAATAGAATTATGCAGACATTTTGTTTAATTGAATGTTGCTTTCAAACCTGTAATATGCCAAGATTTTAAATACCGATATAACACAGGTTTTAGTTTGTTTTTTTTATCTTTGTGACAACAACACACTAACAAACTAAGTCTTATGATCCTCCTAGTTTGGGACTCAAGATTTAGTCTATCTGTATTTATTTTCTATTTACCTTTAATTGATGACGGCATGGTTGGTGCAGTGGCTGAGCAATTGACTGCTGCGCTGCGTGTCGCGGGTTCGATCCCCGCACGAAACAGATATTTTTATGGCCGACAAATTGTTGTTTCGGCAGCAGGAGAAAGTCCTAGTGTGGGGCATGGTTTAAAAAAAAAGCACCAAATTCATGCGACCTAGCTTTTAAGCATTGCTAAAGGTTTCAATATGTAATAAACCGAGTTTGTTAGTAACTCAAGACCCTGCTTGCGAATATCATATAATATTTGTTACATCCTGCATAGCTGCATCTCTCCCACACCAAAGTAAGATTTCATAATCAGTCCTTTCTCAACTTTGGCTTAGCTTCATTATCCATTCACTGACTAGCCTCTCAAATCAGACTGATCTTACGGACATAACAATAAGGTTAGTTAGGCGGCTGCTGTCAGGTCTAAAATAACTTTTGCTCCTGAAGTTCTAAGACTAAACCCCATCACCCCTATCCTCAGCTGGATGGTTCAGGCGGCGGCGGCATCTACGACGGCGATTACGACGGCGAAGACGATGACGCCGATGCCGACCCCGACTACAGCGGCTACGACGACGACATCAATGACGACGAAGATGGATACACTAACAACGACGTCGGTATCACCGGCCTGGTGAGTACGATGCTCCCTTCGGAACCGTTCGGGTGCGCTCGGGTTAAGTTCGACTGGGTTTTTGGCAATGTCACCTTTATTTCTTCTTTTATTACAGTTCATTTTTGCAAATACAGATCATCAAAACGCTTGGTCAAACTTTCTATTGTATAAAAGTCTTGTGTTGTTCTTTGATTGTTGAAATGGATTTATGTCTACACAATGAGGTAAAATATGCCTAATGAGGCATGCTTGGCGATCACGAAATAGAAATGAAAATGTGACATTGTTAATATTCTGTCGTTACTGGCCATAACTGTTGTTGGTCGTCTGTTCATTTATGACATGATTATTATTGACATAACAATATAATCTTTAACCTTTAGTGTTGGCTCATCCTCTAAAAAAATCCGTTAATTAACCTTGATGGTAGGTGATTTAATAAAATTAAAGTTTCAATTTACACATAATACTAATTGAAATTAAAAAATGGGTTTTAGTGGATTAGAAAATAGGACAAGAATGACTGGTGATGTGGTAATAAGTTGATAAAAGAGTTTTATGGGACAACTAATTCCTTTATCCAATCACTTATCTAATATATAAAATTCTCGTGTCACAATGTTCGTTCCCATACTCTTTCGAAACGGCTCGACCGATTCTTATGATTTTTTTATGCATACTCAGTAAGTCTGAGAATCGGCTACTATCTATTTTTCAAACCCCTGTGCCCAGCGGGTGAAACCGCTGGGCACAGCTAGTAATATATATAATAATTCGAATAATAAGACAAAGTAAACCATATCACATTAATGCTCGTTTTCACATGAGAGTCACCTAAGACTGCGTTGGTGCAGTGGTCACAAGCGCGACAGCTGATCATGAGGTCCTGGGTTCGATTCTCGGGTCAGGCAAAGTGTTATTGGGTTTTGCCATCAATAATTACTCGGTAAAAGCCACTGAGGTTCGGTTTGTGCCCAGATGATTGCAATAAAATCTCTCTATTACTTGGATGTTAAACTTAACTGGCGAAATGTGGGTGTACCATTAGGTACACCCCTGCCTTACCTTTCGACGATTACAAGCGTAATGATATCTAATGTAATTAAAGTTGAAGTGTCGTCTAATATCCGGGGTTGCGGGTTGTTCGAAAGAGATACCGTGTCCTCGGAACGTAAAGGGCAATAGAAGGAACATGGGTGGGTTTTAGTCAGTACAAGTCTGACACACCCCCCGCTCCGCCCAGAGCGGGGGAAGTTATTTGATGATTTCCCACCACAAAAAAAAGTATCATCTAATATAAGTAAACAATCATGTCGCCATATAAGGCAAAGCTCTCACATCATGTCAATAATATAAAACCCATATAAAAATAACTTCATCACATGACAATGAATCACTTAAGTCTTAAAGTTATCAATGCAAGTCATATATTATTCTAGTATGGAACTGTCATACATTCTATGTTTCTTAGTACTTATGCATCATTTAAACCCACTACTTACTGGGAAATATACCTAAATGTCCATCCTAACAAATAAATATTTGATTAATTTATCGAAGCAAACTGGACAAAGACAGTCTTTGTTTATTAAATAGGCATAGTATTTCCCAATGAGTACGTTTAGTCATCCCACATAAGTATACTACGGAATGCATACAGTGGTACAAGGATCTTTTGGTGTTCGAATAACGATAACAGAGGGCGCTGTTAGTAAATATGGGAGGACCTACATATTAACTGCCGCTCCGGTCTAAGATGCCTAAGTTGGTATGGACCAACTTAGGCATCTTAGACCGGAGCGGCGGGGAACTTGATAAGTAGTAATAAGCGGTCTATCCATGGGGATGGACCACTTATTACTACTTATCAAGTTCCCTCCGTGCTTCGGAAAGCAAGCTAAGCTGTTGGTCTCATCTTTCATTTGCAGATCTTTGTCGTTACAGTGGTACGAAGATCTGACAAACAGTCTTACCAAGGCATTATCTTGTAAAAACTGGGTTCCGGAGGTCATATAGACAGACGCTCCATGTAATACTGATATTCAGCTGCATTTGCTAAGACTGGATTCTGACCCCAACATAGTATAAAACATATTGACAAAACAAAATGGCGGTGTTAGTACCCATGTTGGCCACCGGCTAAAAGATCCTTGTACAACTATGTCTTGCACTTTAATGTCACCATATATAGCAGCGTTCGTACTGGGAACCACATAGCATGGAATGTTGAATGAAGTATCCTTTAAATCACTTGGAAACAACCCGAAAGTGTTATTTGTTGTGTCCCTACCTTATTAATTTATTCCAAGTTATACCATTCTCTCAAACATTCTACATCCAAAAACCTGAATTTAATTTCACATACCTACATATTGACAGTAGAAAATTAAATGACGGGAAGGCATAATGCATGGTATTGGATTTTCCACTGGGCCTAACATTGCAAATCCAATATCTACCAACACCAATACCTACGACATTTCGAATTTCTACTGTCGATAACATCCCAACATTCATTTGACATTACGTCATAAACAACTGAAGCATAATATTATTAATTAAGTTTACCATAGACAATAATAAACTATGATTGTGAGCTTTGTGTGTGGTTATAACAACGCTTTACATAAACGCTTTGTCCATCACTGTATATAAACAGACTAACTGGGGCATATTAATAAGAGCCAAAGCGTGTTCGTGTTATGCATGGACTAAGGAAATTAAATGCGCTTCAACCGTCCACTTTTGAATAATATTTCACTACACTGCGAATTGCAAATCAGGGTACTTAATTTTAAAAAATAAAGTAAATTGACATCTCTAAAGCATTCGGCGTTGATGCTTTAAAACTCAAAAGTTCCATAGCGAACGGAGAAGGACTCTAAGGAAACTTTTAATTTCTTTATCCAAAAGGTTAAATAGGGGGATAAAAGTTTGTATGGAGTTCAATATTTTTTCTGATGGGACATCCCATTAGTACACGGCTTGTGTTTTTTGTATAATAAGCATGCACAAGCATTATTATGAACATAATTTTACCCCAGCTCAGTTTACACTCACTTTCCACTGAATTCCAAAATAAGCCTTATTGCATTATTATCTTACTATGCACTATTCACGCAAAGAAAGCACTGAAATTGCACTATATAAGTGCCACTATTTAACTAGAAATAGTTACATTAATACAATAACGAATGGCTGATGCATCTATTGTAGAGATTGTTGTGGATCGAATCAAACTGATTATCTATGGCTTATCATTGAAGTAGCCTCGAGTTACAGTTTAGTTTGTTTTCGTATGACCTCGTGAGGATACAAAGCATATGTCGCACCTTTAATATCTGAGTCCATGTAGCCATTAGAAATAACCACAGACAGCGCTCTTGGGTACGTAAGGGTGTGCGTACTAACGTGCGTGTGTGTCGCGGCGCCGCCCAGGTGGACCCCCTCACCCCCGCCCCGCACCCGCACCGCCACCACCACGGCGAGCTCGCGCCTCCCGGCCCCGCCCCCGCCTCCCCCAGCCCCTCGCCCGCCCCGCCCGGCGCGCCACACACAAGCACCGACACGTTTCAGACCGAGAGCGCCGCCCCGCCGCCGACCCCTGCCTCCCTGCCCCCTCTCCCGCCCTCCCCGTCTTCCTTTTTGCCCACGCTGGCCACGCCCCCTCCGCCGAGCGCCCCGCCCTCTACCACCGAAGAAGCCCGAGAGGAAACCACTCCTGAGTCCGCAACTAACTCGTATACCACGGAGGTTTGTCGTAACCGCTCTCGAGTTTACGTGTCATTATGCATGTGCGTGTTGTGGCCCGGTCGCATGCTATGTTTGCAGCTAGTCGTAGTTTAGGTTTATTTGTAATAACTTACTATTAACAGCATTGGCGCTGATGACTGGTTTGCTGGCCTTATAGCTAGCACAACTGTAGAAAAGCTGTCATCGACTTGTCCTACGCTTGCGATTTGTCGTGGCTATCAAATCTAGCCGCATTGAATCATGTTTGGTTGCGTTGTCTTACACGTACGACGACTTTGCAGCTGAACCATGTTTATCATCAATACCCAGTAGCTTTAGAAACAGTTGTGCAAGCTAAGTGTACGGTCTCATCGCCGTACATTTTTATTGCTTACTCGTCAACCTACTTTCGGCCAACGATGCGCCTCATACTGTCGCATAATAAAATAACATGACGGACGAATTCCAATGTAGTGAACTTATAACTCGGTAGCTATCAACAACTAAGAGAAATAATCGCCTTCCACCGTTGTAACTTACATTAACTTAAATATACTCAACTTGTGTATTTTAGTGGAAAAGTGTTTCTCTATACTAACTCAACTTAAAAATCTTCACGACAAATCAGTGTACGGAGTTAACTACTTACAACCCGTACATTTATGGTCCTTCGAGCCTTTGTGTATTTTGTGTGTTTGTGTCTTTGATACGGTAGCGAATCGGTTCAATTGGTCTCCCACAAGCGGGTCGCCCCAGTTGGATTGAGAAGGCGCATATACCTGATCAGAGTACAGGCATATTGAATACTGGAAGAAACTTAAATAACTAGAAGAATCTTCAACTACTGGAAGAACTTTCAACTAACTACTAGAAGAACTTCAACAACTAGAAGCTCTTCAACCACTGGAACCAACTACACCAGCACAGCATTCGTCAACTGGAAGAACCTTCCGTAATCAAGATGAATAAGCTGTCACTACAATCAGCTTGTTTTGAAAACATCAAAACATTATGCAACAACTATAACAAGGATAGCAAAACAAGAAAAACAAAGGAATATTTGACCAAGCGGCTGTCGTCTTTGGAAGCTCAATGGGTGGATTTTAACTCACGACATGCACTACTGTCGCAAGAAATCGAAGATAAAAACATTAACTATTTTATGGACGATGTCTACGGTAAGACAAAAATCATGTACGAAACAACTAAAGCCGACATGGTAAAACTCTTGCAAGCTACTGAGGAGAATGTGAAATTTGACCTATCAGACTTGTCAAGCAGGAAGAATCAATGAAAACTCTCGGACTTGGTTGGAATCCGCAGGCCGACACATTTGTGTTTAACTGGAAATTTGAAGAAAAGTATCGACCGGAAATAACCAAACGGCGGCTGCTTTCTGAAATTTCACAACTTTACGACCCACTGGGTTGGCTATCGCCAATAACTATCGCAGCGAAAATTATATTTCAAGAAGTGTGGGTCAACAAACTTGATTGGGATGATCAGTTACCATCGCATATAGCAGATAAATGGCTGAAACTGAGAGCTGACATACCCAACGTAAAATACATAAATATCAAGCGCTGGGTCGGTTCAAAGGAGCAGAAGATCGAACTATATGGATTCTGCGACGCCAGTGAGAAAGCTTACTCCTGCGTGGTTTACAGCTGCGTCAGAGACGAACAAGACAAGGCAAAGATAACATTACTTGCTGCTAAAACAAGAGTAGCGCCGTTATCAACAATCACATTACCGAAACTTGAACTATGCGGCGCACTTTTACTTTCGCAACTCATCGTAAAAATCAAAGAAGCGCTGAATGAGTTCGAAATCACTACGACTGTTTGGTGTGATTCTCAAGTGGTCTTGGCATGGATACAGGGGGACACATCTAAGAGAGAAAAATACGTTGCCAATCGAGTTGCAAAAATTCGACAATGCATACCAACAGAGCAATGGCACTATGTGAAGTCTCAAGATAACCCCGCAGACTGTGCATCAAGAGGATTGCTACCAACAAAGCTAAAAACATTCAACTTGTGGTGGCAAGGCCCTACATTCCTGACTACACTACAAGAACAAAGTCGTGAAGAAAACTTATCAAGCACATTTACGACTAACTTAGGCAGCGAATGCCAAGCGAAAATGAACGCTAAAAACAATTCAACTTATAATTGTATTCATAACTTATTAACTAATTGCAGTTCGTTGACCAAAGCAATCAGAATTGTAGCATGGATACAACGATTTATCGGAAACGCACGTAACAGCAAAAAACGTGACACCGGATGCCTGAGTTTATGCGAATTAAACAATTCTGAGGAACAAATAATAAAATATGTTCAACAAACGGAACTTACGCAAGAATATAAACAACTAATGAAGAAAGAAAATATTTCATCAAAATTCAATATTTATAAACTTAGACCATATTTAGACAACAACGGCATAATCCGAGTTGGGGGTCGACTGAACTACTCCAGTTTGCCTTTT
Source organism: Ochropleura plecta (assembly GCA_905475445.1). NCBI lineage: Eukaryota > Metazoa > Arthropoda > Insecta > Lepidoptera > Noctuidae > Ochropleura > Ochropleura plecta. The sequence continues at coordinate 8,398,987 of FR997740.1, read as the reverse complement.
GAAATGAAGAATCCAATTATTCTACCTAAGAGTGGACGACTTACTGACCTTGTGATACAAAAAGCTCACCTCACGACTTTACACGGAGGAGCCAGACTAACTTTAGCGTATATTCGTCAACGATACTGGATCGTTGGCGGCAATAGAGCTGTGAAAGCTGAACTACGGCGCTGTGTGCGCTGTCACCGCCACAGGCCATCGGATTTCAATCAACTAATGGGAGAACTTCCACCACAACGAGTAACACCTTCGCGACCGTTCACCCACACCGGAGTTGACTTCACAGGACACGTCGAAGTCAAGCTCAACAAAGGAAGAGGAGTGCGTACTTCTAAGGGATACATATGCATATTCGTTTGCATGGTAACAAAGGCTGTGCACATCGAACTTGCATCGGACTTAAGTACTGAAACTTTCATAGCAGCCTTCCAGAGAATGTGCTCCAGGCGTGGTACACCAAGTCACGTCTACTCAGACTGTGGGACGAACTTCATCGGCGCATCAAGGTTGCTGCAGAAAGAATTTGAAGACTTCAAGCAAATCTTGTCACCTGACTTCTTCAACAACATCGCAGACATGGGAGTGCAATGGCATTTTAATGCGCCAGCCTGGCCGACTGCTGGTGGACTATGGGAAGCAGCGGTCAAATCGATGAAGTATCACCTTCGTCGAGTACTAGGAGACCAAAAACTGACGTATGAAGAATTCACTACTCTTCTTGCGAAGATAGAGGCGTGCATGAACTCCAGGCCGCTCTGCCAACTCACTGAAGACCCCGAAGAATTTTATAATTACCTGACACCAGGCCACTTTCTAACGGGGGGACCAACAATGTCTTTACCACGTGCTGACTATACTGACGAAAACAAAATAAATCTAAGAAAACGATGGCAATTAACGGAACACATGCACCAACAGTTTTGGAAGACTTGGTCAAGCGAATATCTTTCTCAACTACAAACACGCAGTAAATGGAATAACCCAAGGAAAAATCTAAACGAGGGGGACATCGTATTAATCCGGGATAACAATTTGCCCCCAGGAAAATGGGCTATGGGACGGGTGCTAAAACTTCACCCTGGAGCGGACGGATATGTCCGAGTGACAACCCTAAAAACTCAAACTGGTGTCATCAAACGACCCATTGTAAAACTATCAATTCTACCCATCGATACTACGAGCAACAAAGGTGATGAAGAATGCAAAACAGATTTACAAAATGCTGAGACATCGGTAAAACCTTCCACAACAAAACCAACTACGAAAAAATGTCTTACAAACATTTTAATGTCTCTTTTCACAATGTTAATACTTGTGAACGGATCATACGGTTCACAACAAAGGTCAGGCACTCAAATTACTAACTTGGAACCTGAGAGACCGATTTACTACGACACCGTTGGCAAGGTTGAACTGATTCACGATGAATGGACTTTGCTTACCTACTACAACTTAACTAACTACTGGCACGGCATTCAACATATTGAAAATTACATCAACGGAGTATATGGCCTTTGCGAGAATATTCACCAAAGCTACTGCAAACCAACAATCGATCAACTTTCCCACGAGATGGAATTACTCAACTTCTACAATACAATCCTGCTGGCTCCTCACAAGCAGTTATCTTCGCGCAAGAAGCGCGGTTTGATTGACGGAGTGGGCATGATAGCAAACAGCTTATTCGGCGTTCTAGACCAAAAATTTGCTGAAAAATACCATAAAGACATTGAAGCGATACAACAAAACGAAAACTATTTACGTGAACTTGCAAAAAATCAAACGTCGATTATGCAACTGCAAAATGACGTATTAAAGAAAAATGACGCTAACATCGAGCTTCAGTGTAAAATGATAGAAAAATTCATGGAAGAAACTAAGACGAACCTAGCCAGTATAGAAACAGAAATACAGATATCAATGGCAACAAGTTACTTCAACTCTGCTGCGCTCACAGCATCTCTACTGCTACACAATCTCAAAGAAATTCAAACCATGCTCCTGAATACTCTCACTAATGTATACAGTGGGCATATGGACGTGCACTTGATATCACCAGTCAATCTTGTAAAACAACTGGAAGACATAGCTGGCAGATTACCGAGAACACTGTCATTGCCGACAGAAAATATCAAAGAAGATATCAAGGAACTTTACAAGTTGTTGTACGTGAAAGCGCGAATAACAATGAACTACTTTATGTTCGAAGTTCACATTCCTTTAATTTCGGATGTGGAGTTCACCTACTATCGGGCCATCGCTATACCATTCAAGAGAGACTCGAATTACAAACAGATGCAGTTAGCTTCGCAATACATTGCCGTAAACTTTGAGAAGAATTCTTATATCTCACTAAAAGATGAAGATGTCAAGTTATGTATCAAAAGACAAAAACATAACTTCATTTGTAACGCAAACATGCCAGTCTTCAACTTACATAAAAAAAATGCGCCGTGCGAAGCAAAACTCCTGGGTCACCGTACTACGACGAGTACGTCACCGTGTGACGTACACAGCGTGTCATGCGAGGAGGAATGGATAAAGTTACAAGGATCAAACAGCTGGCTTGTTGTTTGTTGCGGAAGGTGCGAATTACGTACAGTTTGTAATAACGACGTAATATCGCAAACAATCACATCGACGGCTATAGTTACTTTGAGTCAAGGATGCGTACTGCGATCAAAAGATCTCACCATCACTTCATACAATCAGTACAACAGCAACCTCAACGTGAACTATGACATGCACGTACCGAACCTGAATTCGCCGATAAACAACATTGTTAACGTGACACTACATAACACGCCACATGAACTGTTCCGCCTCAAGAAAAACGACTTCGCGGAAATTGACAAAAAGCTGCGGTTCCAAGAAGAGTACGAGCCTAAACTACCATCCACTATCACAGACCATGACGTACATCAATATGTAATTTGTTATCTTTTACTAACAATTGCTGTCATCACTTTCCTGTGGATAATAATAAGGAAATACTGCAGAGTGCTCAGAACCCAACTTCCAAGGAAGAAAAATAAAAAGCCTACGCATGAAGATATCGAGCTTCAACCAATGGGATCTCGACAACAGACTGCCAGAGAAGACAACCAACGGTCGCCCATAGACGGCTGCGATGTTCAACGTCAAGGACATCACGACAACATTGCTTTTACTTTTAATTAATTCATTTGACTTATATTGTACATTTATCTTTACTACTTTACTTTATTCTTTGACTTTGTAAAGGCGTTTCTTTCTCTCTCTCTCTCTACTCATCTTTGCTTCTTTAAGGGGTTGCCAATATGTACGGTCTCATCGCCGTACATTTTTATTGCTTACTCGTCAACCTACTTTCGGCCAACGATGCGCCTCATACTGTCGCATAATAAAATAACATGACGGACGAATTCCAATGTAGTGAACTTATAACTCGGTAGCTATCAACAACTAAGAGAAATAATCGCCTTCCACCGTTGTAACTTACATTAACTTAAATATACTCAACTTGTGTATTTTAGTGGAAAAGTGTTTCTCTATACTAACTCAACTTAAAAATCTTCACGACAAATCAGTGTACGGAGTTAACTACTTACAACCCGTACACTAAGTGTGTGTCGTGACCTGACTGACAGGGCATCGCGGATGCGGAATCCGCGTCGCTTAAAACAAACACTTCCGCTAGCGCTGCGATCGTTTTGTGCGCCGCGGTTCACGCATCTGCGATGCGCCTTCGCGGACACGGAGGCCAATCAAGAGGCTTATTTTAGAAATTTAATTAACCCTTCTACAAATTGTGCTAATCCCGTGATTAAGTATATTTTTGTCAGTGTGTTATTTATTAGTAGATTTTTATTTTACAAGTCATTATTTGAAATGTGTATCTTATAAGATGATTAATTAAAGCTATTCTAATTTCTAACCGATTATTTAAATCTTTCCTTGATGTGTATTGAAGATTTCTTAGTTAGTTTTGGAATGTTTAATTTAGTATGTATTTTATAAATCAAATTATTGTCAATGCGTTTTGAAAATTGTGTTTTAATCATAGTGCATCTGTAGTAGAAATTAGACTGTTTGTAAACACTTAGCATGACTGTGATAATATTGAGTTTAGAAACTTTGTATCGTAACAAAAAACCTCTTTATTCGGTATTTAACGAATAGAAACATGCAACTCTTGACCGACTACTATGAAAACAGGCTGTCTCATCATTTCATGAGACATAACACAAATATACCATCTCTACATTTTTTTAAAGAACAAATATACTTTTAGCATAATATACGAATACTTTAATCCCAAATTCCAAGAATTCTTGGTGAACATTTTTCATAGTAGACGAGTAGACTACCAAGTCACACACAGACAGTGACTAACCGCACATAGTTTCAACAGTACACTCTACAGCAACACAAACTTACCACAGATAATAAAAACCAATACTTTCTGCAGCATAACGAGGTTGGTATCACGGCCCTCTCCGCATCACCGTCGGAGACGACCAACGTTAACATGTCTGTTGCCCCGACGCTGCCCATCAGCCCTCGACGCAACGATGCCTTCTTACCAACCATTGTAGAAGAAACGACAACATTAGAACCGGAATTGGTACGTCTCTATCCCTCTTATTTCATTCTAACTTCACTCCAGTTGATACTAATAGTGTGTGAGTTGATTTCTTTAACATTGGGTAGTGATGGGTTTCACACGATTCATTCCCCATTTAGAGTAACTTTGTATGTAAATATGTTCTCGACTAATCTGCGACGTGAAGACAATGGTACAAAATTATTTGATGTATGAAACTGCGTGTGCAACTGTGCATAGTCAGCATGACGTTTGCGAGTATAAAACACACTAAATTAAGATGCAATGGGATTTCTAATTTTCTATCTCTTTGGGCCTAATTTTCTGTAAATACATTTTCAACTTGGAATTTCTGTACATACGAACCTAGACTCTAAAACGTTGTCTTAACGTCTATATTTCACAACACATCGTGTGAGCGTCCGCATGGCACTTTCAGCAAACCGTAATAATCCGTGAGTCGAACCTACCTCCGCTGTTTTCTTCGACGGAGAGAGAGAATGTGACGTCACCGACACCGGCGCCTGATACAACGACCCCGGCCCCGCCGCCCACCACTACGCCGACCCCGCCACCTCCGCCGCCGTCGACTCCGCCGACAACTACGCCGACTCTCCCGACGACGACACCGACGCCTGCGCCAACTTCTATCTCTACGACTACTCCAACTCCGTTCACTACGACGCCCACACCTGAGACCACTTTACAGGAAGTCACTAAACAGGTCTGTAATGGAAAACATTCGGGACCAGGAACATATTTCCGAACGTCTTCTAAATGTTTGGGTTGACACCGAATTCGATACTGCAGCGATACTAAATATCAATTCCTTTTCGGCCTTTTGACGAGTTGGAAATGTGTTGCACAAGTGTCTTGTAAGCAACGTTAGGAATGCTCCTAACACATCAAGCACATCGGAAATATGCTCCAGGTACAATGCGCGGAAGCCTAGTGCTTACCTGTAGAGTAAGTACTTAATCCACGTAGCGTCCTAAATCATCACATCCCGTATCATCCAAGTGTAATTCGTATTCTACTAACTACTGCGAGTGTGTGCGACTTGAATTCAGTTTGTGATCGGATCTCTGGGTGTTTTTTTCCTCATTAATTCATCAAACATTTTTTTTAAATTAATAATTGGCTAACAGGTAAAGTGAAAACTTCTAAATTGTACAAATTCTGGTATAATGTTAACGATAAATCATGGTTGTAGGTATTAAAGTGTACATTCTTCAACTTCTCTCCACTTAACTTTTTCTTGGTCTGGGGTAAAAACAGTTTCAATTTTAAATCTTAAACAATTTTGTATTTAAGCATGTTAAAATTGTTCTTTTGTATTATATTTCGGAAACACCTCAATTTGTGGTTGAAAAAATGTTGCTAGTTGGCATAAGTTTCTGATGCACATGTGCAAAGTTCATCATTCAAGGAACTCTTGGCTTAATAATACCAGACACCCGAGTTGATTTTTAGGTTACATACCGAGTTCTTCCGTGCCTCGGAAAGCATGTTAAGCTGTAGATCCCGGCCGTCATTTGATGATCTAGGGTCCCGAAAGGCTTACAACCAGTCTTACTAAGGGGTATCATATTACGCGGAACTAATTGAGTTCTGGAGATCAGATAGACAGTCGCTCCATGTAAAATACGGGTGTTCAGCTGCATCCGGTTAAAAGGCTAGGCAAATGATGATGACCAGTCCATCATTGCATACTTTTAATCATACATAGGTATTCAGAGATTTTACTGCAATTAGATACTAATTAATTCTTTAATAATTTAGGATGCGAACCCAACGGAGGGTAGAAGTACAATAATCGGTCAGACAACGGAAACTGTAACATGGGCCATGCCTGTCAACCAGCCGCCTACACTCAAACACCACATGAAGAAACTGGCCATCACAGCTGGTAAAGCCTTCAGGTAAGTCACATAAACTACGACGACACAGTTGGCGCAGTGGCTGAGCGATCGGCGGCCGCGCTGCGTGTTGCGGGATCGATCCCCGCACGGAACGAATATTTGTATGGCCTACAGATAGTTGTTCCTGGTCTGGCTGTTTGTGTATGTGAGTTTAAATGTTTGTAAACGCACACACGATACAGGAGAAATTCCTAGTGTGGGTCATCGTTCTTAAAAAAAAAATCTACTAAAAATACGTGGTGTACATTATTTTGATGTTATATCAAATTAGACCGTAGTTGACTTCGTTTCTAATTATATAAGCTGACTACTTGGGATCAAGGAGATTGCTTGGAATAAAAATTTGCTCCAGATTATACATAAAAAAATAGGTTCAGCACAAAACGGATCAAAATGCCTGAATCATTTTGGCTTCCAAGCAAGCCAGTATCTTATAGTTACATAAAACTATTCAATCATTTTTGTCCTTCTGGTATTTGCGTTAACAGCGATAAGTGTCTGAAGGGAAAGAGGAGGCTCTTAACTTACTGTGCTGTTACATTAGTTTTCATGTGATTTACCTTTAAAATGTATGTAGGTATCACCTAGTTACCTAAAGTACGGCCAACGAGAAGCGATACCAAATGTCAAACAAAAGCATGGGTTTTGTTTGACATTTGGTATCGCTTCTCGTTGGCCGTACTTTAGTAGTAAATTTAGAAATGTATAGTCTATATTTTCTAAATTTTTAGGGTTCTGTACCTTAAAAGGTAACAACGGGACTCTTATAGGATAACTTTTTTGTCCGTCTGTCTGTCAAGTCCCATTATCTCGGAAACGCGTGGAGGTATTAAGTTGAAATTAAAACCGTACACTCATGTTTCTCTATCTACGCAGTCAGTTTTTATCGCAAGTTTGCGCGGACCCTCGGTACGTGCGTCCGACTTGCAGTTGGCCTTTCGTTTTTTTTTACTATAGAAGTAGGTCTAGATTAACCGTAAGGCTATTTCACCAGGTATATCATCCCGGCGGACCTGTTCACGGACCCAGAGGAGGGCAGTAACCTCACGTTCACGATGTACGAGGCCGAGAATGTGCCGCTCAGCAACAATTCCTGGATACAGTTCATACCCGCCGCTAGAGAAGTTTATGGATTGTGAGTATACCTAGTTCAACTCAAACTAAAATCATTGAAAATAAACGATTTAATGGCACTTGTATTGTTAAGAAGCTGGACCTTCTATTCCATCTCTGCTGAAGTGTCTGTCAACATTATGTAAAATAACTCAACAAATCAAATTCAATTGTATTTGATTTTGGAATAACTATAACCATTAAGTAGTTGTAAAATGATTTGAAAAAGTGTAATGACACACACATCATTTGTTTACATATTTTGAACATATATTATGAAAGGAAAACTGAATTTTCGTGAGTATAGACCATACGCTTCATAAATGATCCATAGACAATTTGATTGACTTTAAAAATTCTATTTCCTACAGGCCGTTAGAAGCCCACGTATCTCGCTGGAACTTCATAGTAGAAGCTCAGGACAGCGAAGGACTGGTAGCTCGCGGGCCCCTGGACATCACGGTGCAACAGCACAAGAGTGGCCGCACCATCAACCACCAGTTCACCATGGAGTTCAAACTGCTCAAGGAGTATAACAATGCTATCGACTGGCAGATCAGAGCACTGGAGGGCATTGTTAACTTGTTCAGGTATGGATACAATTTATTTTTGGTAAACAAATTAACTACCAAGGTTGTCGTTCGAAAGAGATACTGCGGCCCCGGAACATAAAGGGCAAAAGATGGAATGGGTCAGTAAAAGTCTTACTTCCCCTCTTGCTCCGCCCAGAGCGGCGGAAGTTTTTTGATGATTTACCATTCGCAAAAAAGGGTAGTCTCTGTCATAAAATATGTGAGTAACTTATTCTTAGACAATGCGCCAAACCTAGTAGTAGATGGAAAGGATAAGCTGGCAAAACCTAGTGAAAAACTAGTGGAGCACATTATCGCGCTAAATTGAAAACGCCTTTTTTGCGTATGGGAAATCATCAGATAACTTCTCTCGCTCTAATCGGAGCGGGGGGGACTGTCAGACTTGTACTGACTAAAACCCACCCATGTTCCTTCTATTGCTCTTTACGTTCCGGGGCCGCGGTATCTCTTTCGAACAACCCGTAACCCCGGCAATTTATCATACGCTATTGTGCACATTATCGCGATCGATTGAAAATACTAAAAGTTATAGGGAAACCTTTGCCCCGTTTTTGTTTACTATATTCTAGTAGAGTCTCATGTCAAATCACTCACCTGCCACATTCTTGGCAGATTCTTTAGCTTATTTTGTTTAATTATTTACTTTTAGAGTAAAACCTTAATTGTTAGAAAGGAATCTTTAATCTCTGCCTATGCAAAACCAATATAAGGTGTAAACGAACCCTCGAAATAAAAAATAAAACAATTAAAAACGTTCGGAGCTTCAATCTGGACCATTACCGAGATTTACGCTCATTACTGAATATAGGCTTTACCCTCGACATCAAAATCGTAAAGGACCCATGATGACAATCCTCCTATCATCCATCCATCCATCCTATCACTAAAAATGACACCCGTAACATGCTACAGCAAAAACAGTATAAGCAACGACTTTTTGATTTTGCCCTTATGTGCTGAGGGGTGCATTGAATAGTACGGGGTCGGAGGGGATCTCAAAAATCTTCATAACTAGAAGCTTCCTTGATATGGTTTAAAACAAAAAAAAAGAACGGTATGACGGGGAGAATAAATACTTTTCGGTTTAGTTAAGGTACTTTTACACCCATAACCTATTACTTGAATTACAGAGATACGGATATGGATCACCTGACAGTACTGAATACGACTCAGAACGGTGACATGTGCGAGTTCGTGTGGACCAACGATACGTTGCCTAAGGATCCGGCCTGTCCCATGGATGATATTAACAGGCTGATGAGGGTGAGTTGGCGTTGTGTTATTTGAAATTGTAAAATATACAAAGCAAATACATAATTTTGAAAATAAGCGTGTGAAAGTAACAACTGTAATTAATTAGTAACGTTTTAGGGTTCCGTACCTCAAAAACAAAATCCGGAACCCTTAGTGGATCACTTTTTAGTCCGTCTGTCTGTCAAGAGCCTTTATCTCGGGAACGCGTGGACGTATCGAGTTGAATTAAAAGCATATACTTAACTCTGTGGTCCCTTTTTGCTGTGAATCAAATCAACCCTTTAAGTCTAAGCAGTAAAAAGATGTGTGTTTATTTCGCCAGTTTGTACGGACCCTCGGTGCGCGAGTTTGACTCGCTCTTGTGTTTATTTACGGTGTGTGTTCTCGCTTGTCTATTTTAACTCACGAAATCACTTGACATGCAAGTTTATCGATTTAGTGCAGTTCGCGATTATTAACACCTTACGTGACAGTCACAGTCGCTGAAATCGACTCTGTATTTGAATTACATTGAGCCACAAAAACTAAAGCGATTCCACATATTTTCAGTGAATACGCATGTGTATCTCAAAATGCTGCTGATATTATCTTCACACAATATTAGCTAGTTGTGCAGTAGTACCTAACTTTCTCTATAGTTTAGTACCATTTTATTTTTCAGATAATGGAATCCGTCCCAGAAACAGGCAGTCCTTCGGCCGGACTGAGCCGCGCCATGCAGCCGCAGCTGAAGGTGGGCGGCGTGCGCGTGCGCGGCGCGGGCCCGTGCGCGCGCGCGCCGCCCGCCACGCGCGCGCCCGACACGTACCCGCCCGTCACACGCAACCAGGTGGACCACGTCACGGCCACGGTGGGACACCTGCTCATCTACAAGGTGCCCGAGGTGAGACATGCACGCAACCGAACGCTGTTCTTTGCCAAACCTAACTATAAAGGAAACTAAAGTTTGAGCTTATGACAGATGTCAATTTACTTAAAACTGCCTTCATCTCCGTCGTTTCCAAACTCTGGTATTTTATCGAATAGGTTTTTAAGCAAATCAGGCACAATCTTACACGAATACAGAATGGCTAAATGCTCGAGTTAATTTCAGTCAAAAAAAGAATTATCTTTACCAAACTATTACATTATTATATTTTCAAATCTAGATGACTCTTTTGATTTACTTCTTAATAAAAAAAACACTTTCCAGAGCATTTTGTTGAACGATCGCTTCACTAGATACTTACAAATATTCGGTAACTGAGTATTTTTAACTCAAATAAAAAACCACCCTTTACAAAATGTTTATTAACCATAGTTCAATAGACCCTCATCTAAACCACACCATAATGAATGTTCTCCCAGGACACGTTCTTCGACCCGGAGGACGGCGGCACTCGGCAGCTGTCGTTGTCCCTGCGCTACAGTGACCGCTCGGAGCTGCCGGCGGGCCACTGGCTGCAGTTCGACGCCAAGAACCAGGAGTTCTACGGCCTGCCCGCGCCCAGCGACGAGGGCAGCGTGTCTTATCAACTGGTGAGGATTTGAAACTGTCACATTTAGCACAAGCCTTTTGTGTCAAAAAAGGTGTTAATTTTTTGTTAAAGAGGTTATCTGGCATTTTTGAATACCATTAAACAGACGCTAAGCTTAATTGAGATACCTGAATGATGCCAAACACAGAATTTTTAGATAGAAGAAGGTTGAAATTCGAAAGTAAGCCTATCTGCCTGACTTCATCCTTTCCACTACTGAACGTATTTTGATGAAAATTTGTTTATATTTTAAATCCCTGTACTATATTTCTCTAACCAAAAAATGTATATTATACTAGCTTTGCCCTAAGTCTGAAAGCCATTCTTAACAGGGGGTATCGTATTACCCAGTACTAACTGGGTTGTGGAGGTCAGATATTTAGTCGTTCCGCAACATAGTCGGGAAAGCTAGGCAGATGATGATAATGATACTACTAGCTTTGCCCAGCGGTTCCATCCGGTGCTCAGTCTTTAAGTGTCGTAGCGTGGTTATATAACCTGTGCTACTTGCTGATAATTTAACTTTCTATTCGTGAAAATGGTTTTAATCGGTCCTGCAATTTCAGAGCCTATTTGGTACAAACAAACAAAATAATATTACCTCTTTATAACAATAAGTATAGATATGAATTTTATAATCAATTCCAGATTGCCGAAGATTCAAGCAAAAAAAGTGCCTACGACAGTTTAATAGTAGAAGTAGCGAAGGCACCGAAAATCAGACCCACGGTAGAGTTCCAAATGACCATGGAGTATCCGTTCCCGTTGCTGGCGTACGACGCCAACAACAAACGCAAGGTCGTCGAGAAGCTAGCCGCCTTGTTCGAAGAGAAAGCGACCGACCACATCAGGATACAGAGCATCACCAATAATCCAACTACTATCATATGGTGAGTTGTTTTTTTGTTTTATGACTTACTGAACTGCCTAAAGAGACGCAATATCTTTAACCTAGACTGGATAGATGGATAAATAGCAACCAATAATTCAGGTCAAATTCTTCTGATGGAAATTGGCTACTGACGAGATTAGGCTTCTACAGGCATTTGGAAGTGGTATGTGCCGACCTAGAAGCTAAATAACATCACACAGGATTTTTATTAGACCCTGGTACACCCACTTACCAAGTCGAACCTAGTAGTGGCAAAAATAAACTTACTACTTTTTAAACTAAAATGTGTTTTTTGATACCAAATTCGGCCTAATGTTACATCAATTTTAAGTTTTTTTTTCTTAGTATCTACAATTATTTAAAAAAAACCATCATCTCTCTTCCAGGTACAACACAAGTCTACCAATGGACCGATGCCCTAAAAAAGAGTTCGAGGAACTACGCAAAATGATCATAGTTGACGAACGAGGCTCCACGGGCGGCGCTCTTAGGGAGACCGTGGACACAATATTCGATAAGGACCTTAAAGTCATGTCCATGAGGCTCATTCCACTCGGTCTTTGCGCCGAACAACATACTAAGATACAGAAGACGCCGATACAACAGACGCCTATACCAAAGACGCCGATACCGAAGACCGGGCCGATACCGAAGACGCCGCCGATACAAGTCACAGAATTCGCAGAGACGCCGAACTTGCAGAATGACAAAGCCAGTAATGCAGCCGAACCGAACTATTTGGTGACGTTCATCATACCCGCCATTGTGATCGTGTGTATGATATTGTTTTCTGCTATCGTCGCCTGTGTGTTCTACAGGCGAAGAAGGACAGGTAAAATATTTTGACATATTTTTTAATAGACTTGTGAGGTTATGCTAGCACAAAATTCTGAAAACAAGAGTTTAATTTGCTATAAACAATAATAACCAATGTAAGATTTAGTGCGCGCCTAACCTAACAGTCATAGACATAAAATAAATAATATTTTTTGGATAAAAGCATAATAAGGGTCAACTAACATCTAGTTTAATTCTGTAGGAGGTGACAATGCTTGAATAATAAGGTGATTTAAAAAGATACAAAACAATATTTTAGTGTTCCACATTAATTTTTAAAACAAAGTCATTGCTTCTCACGTATTGGAATTATATTAACTGTCAAAATTATGCGCTAAATTATAATTATCAAACAATAACCTCACTGTATTGCTTGCCTCTGCTAAAGTACACCAAAGTTTTAAATACTTAACGCTTGAAAGTTGATTGCTATTGAAATGTATTGAATATTTTGGTGTCATGGATTATCACAGCGAAAATAGTTTAACTGTTGTCAAAGTTTTCCGTTGGGTGCGCCACTATCGTATGATACTCAGATCAAATAAATTTGAACTTTCACAAATTCATAGCACACACTTATCGGATTGGCTAATAAATGACTCAAAAGTATTGCACAGGAACATAAAATAGATAGAACAGAAGGTTGCTTTCATGCATTTAGTGTGTTAAACGTTCAGCCAGGGCCACTGCCTGCTGGGGTTCCGGGTGTTATACGATGGCATTTTCGGCTTTTGTATAAAGCTGTCCTTGCGTATCTATCTATTTAGTAACAGAAACCAGTTAACGTGTTCGCTTTAAGTGTTGTCATTCTCTTAACAAAACGCAATAATATGATCTTTCAGGTAAAATGAGCGTCGGCGACGAGGAGGAGCGGCAGGCCTTCCGCTCGAAGGGCATCCCGGTGATCTTCCAGGACGAGCTGGAGGAGCGCGCGGACGCGGAGCCCGTGCACAAGTCGCCCGTCATCATGCGCGACGAGAAGCCGCCGCTGCTGCCGCCCGCGCCCGACTACCGCGCCGGCGACGACGCGCCCTACCGCCCGCCGCCGCCCTTCGCCGCGTCGCGCACGCCCCCGCGCCCCAAGGCCACGCCCACCTACCGCAAGCCGCCGCCCTACGTGCCGCCCTAAGTGCGCGTGCGCCGCACCCCGCCCGCCTAGTGTGTACGCTACATAGATCTTGCTTGTGACGAGGCTAACTCGGGGATTATAATACACGTGACGTCATCATAGTCAAGTAATCATTTACGAAATACTTTCGATTATTAACTGCGATACGGTTTCAACTAGTCGACGCAAACACCGGCAGTTATTTTCTACGATCTATTTATTTATCTAACTCTCGTGAGCTGTCTTATAATATTAAAACTAATGACAGCATTTGCGCACTTATAATGAGATGCATTTATATAAATTAGGTAGGGGAGTAACCCGACGTCGACGAATCGAGGAATTGTGCACAGTTTATTGTGACTACGAATTTCTTATAATGTAAGTACGTCACGAAATATACCTGACTATTAGGGTAACGTGATGTCGATTTTTCAATTATGTAAAAACTGGAGACTTCACAATAAGATAAAGTACCTAGTGTTATTGTTGAAGTAGATGATGTTACATTAGCTCTTAGAATAAGCCGAAGTTCTATCGAATGTGAGAATGGTTTCGTATTAAAACTTTAACATTTGCAAATAGCAGTAGAGAGAGAAATCATGAGAACTACACGAATATTACAGAACTATGTGAACTGAATGCTCTTGATATTCGTGGATCTAACCAACTATACGCAATATTTATTCTAAAAATGATCCATGGTTGACTTACTGTCAATTACCTGATACTACAATTTATTTATTTGCTAAAGTACCAAAACAACAGTAATAAATGTGTTTGGCTAAAAGTGTGCCATTGTTTCACAGTTGTTATTTAATGTAATTTAAAATAAAACATATCGAAAGTGTAACATTTTAGCCTTTAGCGTAGATCTTCCATACACGTTATATTTATAGGTAGTGCGTGTGTGTGTGTGAAGTACATATGAGGTTACTGTTGCATATGGCGATGACGTCACCGTCGGAGCGCCATTTTAACGAATCGCTGTTTATAATGCATGAATCGATCATGATTAGCTGGTGTGTAAACTATGAATTACAATTAACATACTATTGTAATGAATATACAACTGACTCTAGTTATAGGCTACGAATAAATATTTTTAAGGATGGAATATCATTTTGTACTTGTCTAATATTACCATAGTATTAAGGTTAACAAATTGTGTAAACTTAGGGACTTGAACGAAATGAGCTATAATGATAACTTTTCCTTTGGATGTATTTTTTTCTACTGTATACTCATTTAGAGTTTTGCATTTATAGATCTTTTTAGTGTTATTAATATACAATTTTATAGGCCAGATACATTCAAGTTTTCATTGTCTTTATTTTCTTTGTCAAGTTGTGTAATAGTAGTACTTAATGTCCATGTAAGACCGTACCATTTCTCATTCTTTCAAACTTATCCAAACTAGCTACTTTATTTTCTTATAAACCATTCTAATTATAAACGCACATAATTTATGTAATTAATGAGCTTTTTATTTTAAATAAATAAAAATTGGTCTAGAAATTATATGTTTTATTTTCTTTTAAAGTTGAAGAGTTTGTCCCTACTTCATACAAAATAAAATTCTTGTAGATACCTGGACCTCAAGAAACAACAAAGGCAGTAGTATATTTTTGCATGAAGTTGAGATATAAACGCTACCCCGCTACCTCTGTAGTCCTTATACATCGGCTTTTCAGCCAAAAATACTTCACAGACATATCAGTAGGAAAGGCACATGGAACAGCAAATAATCTATTCTAAAAATTAACTTATTTCAGAGTGACAAAATGAAAATAGTTTCTAGACTCTTAGTAATGAGGTTGCACCAGCAACTTTAATGCTGTTTGTGGAGCAGCTATCACTGCCTTAAAAAAATCTGATGTTGGTCGTATTATCATCTATAATTATAGTTTTCATTGTTTGAACTAACTACCCACACAGCCATAATAAACAGTTTTTTTTTACATAATTTAATTTGTAAAACAAGTTCTTGTTTGATATACGATGCTCCAGCCAGCACTTTGTTCGCAATTATAATATTAACTGTCGAAGAATAGTTGACTATAATTTTACAAATAGTAAAATTAGGATATGTTACCTTTATACCATTCGGTTTGTATTGTTTAGAAAATCTTTACCTACTGAATCAATCGTTGATCGTTAAAACAAGAGTTATTTATTGCTTTTTTTCATATTACATATATTTTTTATTTTTTTAATGGCGTTTGTGGAAAGAGACACCACAATTTTGCCTATATCACGTAGGTACTATGGTAGACCATCAAACGCTGGAGATTATATCAGTATTAGTTATCATTGTTGTATAGAACACAGCAATTTCATAATTAAAATAACTTAATGTTTTTACTGTCAAAGAAAAGTAATAGGCTATAGACATTTTTCTATTTCAAATAATAATCTTTTCTTTTTTTAACTTCCGATTCTCTTGTTTTTTTTTTGGATTTCAGTGCCTTCAGAAGTTTTATAATGGTAATTAAGTTAAAAATAAGTTTTGATTTTTTTGCATTTAGCACGCATTTCAGAACCATTTTAAAAAATCTAAAGAAAAACAATAAATCAAAACAGCGGGTCCACCCATCTACTCCGTAGATTTCCACGGCAAAACAACTGTAGAATAGATTATGGCTACAAAAAAACGTGTGCTCACAAGTTTTGAGGCCCTCTAAATATAATATAAAAATGTCCGTTTTGAATGTCTTTGATCGGCGAGCGCGCCTCTATTTATGCCAAAGATGTCAAAGTAAAAATGACACTTGACAGTCTGACAGTGACAATTGACATCCAATCACAGTCAGTGTCACTGTGTCAGTTTTTCAGTGAAATAGATTTAATTTGTTGTTACACTATTTTTGTTTATTTCGTAGTTTATAAGGACTATTAATTTGTTGCTGTGCTCTTTAATTGGTTTTGGTTGAGTTAAATTAAGTTTCTCAAACCTCTTGTTATAATAAAAATGACGGAAACGCGCAGCAGAAGGCCGAAAACTAGGTTCAATTTGAGGAGTCTTCGGCTATCTTTAAAATACCGCCCTGAAATTTTTAGACTGATACTAAGACTAAAAAGGCGTATCAGTCAGAAACAAATTTTAATAGAAAAGCTAAGGGATGCTAAAGATGAATTGGTAAATAAACATAACCTAAAATTTTATTGTGTGAACATTATTTTGAGTAAAGCAGTTTCACTTTATAAAGTTTTGATTTAGAACTTGTTAATTATATTATACAAATTTACAGACTTATGAAAATAGACATGAAGGTGTTTCATCTGATAAAGAACTAAAAGATAGTGGTATGAACACTGATATTTTACTGCAAAGCATAGAAACTACTGATACTGAAGATCCATCTAAAGTAATACAATCTACTGGAATTTCGAAATCAGAAGAAATAGAATCATTTAAATTGAGATCAGTTAAAACTAAGGACCAAACAACTCAAACAGAAGAATTATTTAACAAGACAAAACAAAATGAACCAGAACTAGTTAAATCAAAAGAAAAACTTGAAGACTCGGGATGGAATATAAATGACAATAAGGAAGCCAAGAGTATAGCAGAGCAAGTAGCAGAGGTTGCACAAGATGCTATGAAAGAATCTGGAATGGTGTATGTGGAGTCTGCAGGAATGTACTATGATTATAAGACTGGATACTATTATAATTCGGTAAAATTTGAATCTCTTTCTTTACTTTAGTTAATGGCTAAATAATATCAACCACTCAAGACAATCTTTTGGCTAAGCCATGCTTGCCTAGGTTGGTCTGTGGATTGCTGACACACCGAGTTTCCTCCATGCCTTAGAAAGCACATTAAGGCTTTGATCTTTGACAGTTCTTACAAGTAGTCAGTGGCTCGCAATCGGTCAACCAGTCTTACCAAGGGGTATTGTTTGCCCGGGTGTCACCATTGTGACGATCGCCCTAAGGACACGGTGGAGCACACAGTGGTGATCTGCCCAGCGTGGGCGGAGCACCGCCGTGCCCTCGTAGAGGCGATCGGCGGCGGCGATCTCTCGCGTCCGGCCCTGGTTCAGGCCATGGTCCGGAGCGAGAGGGAATGGGAAGCGGGCACCACCTTCTGCGAAGCAGTAATGCTAGCAAAGGAGGTGGCCGGGCGTTTGAGGGAGAGAACATCTGCCAAACCCAGCCGCCGCGGGAGACGCCCAGGGCGCCGGGCGCCGCGAGACGACTTCCGGCCACCGTAGATGCGGGCCTGTGGGCGGTGAGCAATGGGTAGCTCACCGTCCGTCCGTCGATTGACGACAGGCCGTGTCGACGGCGCGTTCGTGTTTCACGCGCGCCTCAAAGAGAGTCAGCAAAGCAGAGGGGCTTGCCAGAGCCTCCGCCTGCCGGGGTCGCGGGTTGTTCGAAAGAGATACCGCGGCCTCGGAACGTAAAGGGCAATAGAAGGAACATGGGTGGGTTTTAGTCAGTACAAGTCTGACATGCCCCCCCGCTCCGCCCAGAGCGGGGGAAGTCATTGATGATTTCCCACCCGAAAAAAAAAAAAAAAAAAAAGGGGTATTGTTTTACCCAGAACTAACAGGGTTGTGGAGGTCAGATAGGCAGCCACTACATTTAAAAATACTGGTATTAAGCTGCATTTGGTTGGACTGGAAGCCGACTCCAAAATAGTTGGAAAAAAGCTAGGCAGATGATGACTTCGTCTTGTTATAAAGACACATTTGACTGTTATTTTTGCTCACTTTAATTACAGCGGCTACTTTATACTAGTATGTTGTTCCATTTTCTGAATCCTCTTCAATAAAATGGCACACCCTCATTCTTCTTCCACAAAAACTGGTGTTTTGTGTCTTGCTATGTCATGTCACATATTCATATTTACTGCTTCATTAGTGTAGTAGTTGCAAACTGGTCTACTGAGCATGTGGTCCCAGTCCTGGGTTTGATTCCAAGGACAGATAGATAGATAGATAGATAGAATATTCTTTATTATGTACACCATACAAGTAACAAGAATAATACTAGACAAACTTATAAATAGGGTGACACAATGGGCGGTCTTATCGCTAAAAGCGATCTTTTCAAGACAACCTTTGGATGGATTTAAGAAGAGGAGAAACAGTACTGTAGGTAGTCAGGAAAAGTGTTATTGGGTTTTTCTATCAGAAATTTCTCAGTAGGAATTGTTCCCTGGTTGATGGCAATAGGCGGGCCTTCTATTACATGAGACTTAAACATACTGGCGAAATGTGGGCTTACTACTTACTAAACTCTTTTGCAAAAAAAACAGGCACTTTAGATTTTTTTCTCTACTTCAATGAAGAAGAACAAGAAATAGGTTTTATTAATTTGACGATATATTGGCATGTTATTTGAAGCATTCTGGCATGATTCTTTACGTTCCAAATTTAAAATTTGAAATTAATAAAAGAAAAATAATGATTACTGTGGATTATTCTAAAATTGCTTTACTAATGGCGCAAAATGCTGAAACGATTTTTAACTGATTACGATATTTTAAAACTTTTCGGATATTTTCTGCAAATTAAACAATTTAATCTTTCTTTTTGCTTTAAATACCACTTTTTGATATGAGTGATAAAGTGATAAGGGCCGGTAAAATTATAGCCCTACTTGAAGAAGGTTGTTCGCAAACTTACGTGTCTCAGCGGCTAAATGTGAGTCGTTCAACTGTCCAGAGGACTTGGCAACGGTATCAAGAGACCGGTTCGGTCAAAAGAAGACCCGGTTCGGGAAGAAAACGATGCACAGAATCAAGAGATGACCGCTTTTTGCCTTGGTGAGTCAGGCGTTGCGTAATCGTAAGGTGTCAAGTGTGGACCTGAAGAAGAGCCTTGAAGAAGTAAGAGGAGTAGAAGTTAGCTTGTGGACGGTCAGGAGGAGGCTTTTCCCTGCCCATATCAGGAGTTACCGCCCAGCTCGGGGCCCTAAATTACTCCGTGAGCACCGTGTTGCTCGACTTCAGTTTGCTCGGAACTGTGCTTCGTGGATTCTGGAGGACTGGAATAAAGTATTGTTTTCTGATGAAGCTAGAATGTCTTTGTGTGGAGAGGACCGACGCCGGCGAGTGCTGCGAAGACCACGGGAACGCTATGCGGAAGTGTGTTTCGAAGAAATCACTCCTTATGGCGGAGGCTCCGTTATGTTCTGGGCGGCAATTAATTTGACGGAGCGTACGGAGTTAGTTTTCATAGAAAATGGAACATTAAATGCACACCGGTACATAATGGAAGTCCTAATTCCATATGCACAACCCACATTGACTGGAAGATTCCATTTTTATGGACGACAATGCTCGCCCGCACCGTTCTGGCGACGTGGAAAGAAGAAAGAAGTTGGGATCCGTCGTTTAGATTGGCCAGCTCGAAGTCCTGACCTCAATCCAATTGAGCATGTCTGGGATGTTCTAAAGAGACGGGTAAGATCAGTGCAACCTGCTCCACAAAACATCAGGGAGCTAAAAAGAGTCATTGCAGAAGAGTGGGAACATATTCCTCAAAACGTTATTAAAAACGTCGTGGAAAGCATGCCCAGAATGATTCAAGCTGTGATTTTGGCAAGAGGAGGTCACACTCGTTATTAGGTTTTTACATTTGTAACTTTATTTAATTAAAAAAAAGTAAAAAAAAATCTTGTCTTTATTGCCGACCACTTCTTATTGTTTGGGCGTGTATATCGGTTTTAAAGAATCCATCGTTTTTTTTTTTTCTTTTAATTGCCCGAATTCATTTCACGCGCATTAATTTACACGATTATAAGTATACAGACTACGTCAAAGAAATAAATTTCATTTAATTAACTCAAATCGACCTTAGAACGTAAAGGAGAAACCCGTTTTTGGGCCAACCGTTACATGAATCAGATATGTACCAAAATAATTGTCTATTTTACTTGATTAACCCATTTAAATCTTAGCCTCATTTACAATGGCCAAGTGTAGAAAATAAGTAGATTTCTATTTTTATGTTATAAACAATCTTTGTAAACCGTTACGGCATTTATTATTTTTATTTCTTAATACGTCTCTAACTTGACAAACGCTGGCATTATGGCTGTGAGTGCGTTCCGAATGACAAAAATATTAGTCGACATCGACTGCTTGCCGTTTAATAATAAAAATAGAATAGAATAGACAAAAATATTTACGTTAACATTCAGTGATTACAAGGTAACACGCTAAACCGTGTTCCACGACCATTAGAGAAAGAGTTTTGACGCCCCATGCGCCAACAACGATTTTAACGTAATTCGGAACGCACTGAATGTCAAATTGGATGCAGTTGTAATGTCATGTGTCATGTCATGTCATTCGCTTTTCGTATTTTGCGCAAGTGAATGTGTTTTTCGGTATTTGACGGCAAACAGGCCCGATCTTACTTTAAGGAGCATGTAAGAGAAAATGGCTCATACGCCATAGAAGTGTATAGAGAGGTGGATGCTGACCTACAGCAAGGGCTGTCAACATCAGAATCAACTTGGATGTTAAGAGGAAGAATAAAATCCAGGCATATTAGTAGTAGAATGTATTTCGTTTATGTGTTAGTTGACAGTTCTCTAAGTGGAAGGGATTCTATAATCCATTACTATTGTACCTGTATCGTTGGCAAAAAAACGGTTGGTTGCTGTGCCCACACCAAGAGTATATTATTGTATCAAGGTTGGGCACGGCACCAAGGTAGTCAATTACAACCTGCACAATTTCTCTGGACACTGTTTTATTATATTATCATAATCCAAATAAAGTTGATTAATAAAACCATTTATCACAATCATTACCTATGTGTTTTTTTTAATATATTTTTGATATCTCAGATTTCTGTATTTCGAGATCGCATCCAATATCCTACTAGATAGATACAATATTAACAAATGCCTTGTTTAATATATAATATAACATAGTTTTCAGCAAAAGTATTCAGTAAGACAAATCAGAACTCGGGGCCCCCCTAAACGCTTTATCATGATATGGAGAATCTCATCATGATATGGATATGGATGCAGGCGCTGTAGCACAGCAAATGTGTACGCCCGGTTTATGTATTAAACAAAGCCTCAATAATATCATTTTTTTTATTTAAATACCTCAAATAATAAAAATAACCTAAAATGTAAACAGTCTGATTTTACCAATTTGGCCATTGCAGGGAGACGTGAAACTTAGGCTCGTGAAACCTTCCTAAATGATCTCTTTTGTGACCAGTTTACAGCCCTGTAACGTCAGGCCCAAGTTTGTATGAAGTTTGGGTTTCTCCTTTCCTTAGGTGCCCGTTTTTTTTGCAAAAGAGTGTAGATACACTTCTCCCTAGCCCTTTGGGGATTACAGGCATGATGTCATGTTATTCATATTCACTATTTCAGGAGCTGGGGTTGTACTACCACACAGACACAGAGTGTTACTACCACTACTCCAATGAGAAGAAAACATTTGTGTTCCACTCATACCCGGACAGGAGCTCCACTAATGCAGCGTTATTGGCTCACGAGAAGAGGAAAGCTAGGAAACATAAAATGGTTAGTGATTTTAGCATACCTCTAATGTGTCAACTGTCAACAGTCAACTGCTTTCTAATGTGTTAATGGCATCCTAAGTTGAATTTGCCCAATACTATATTTAGATTTACTACTGTCAATCTTCTTCAAATTGTATGTTTTTTGAGATGACAGTTAGCATACTCGCTTATAGGTCTCATGACCCTATGAGAAATATTTTTTATCATCACTGGATGCACCAGTGAGAACTGTCAAACAAACAAATTGGTTATAGTAGCTAGCTCTTCTTACTTTAGAACAGCTGTCTAAATGAAATGAGAATAGAAATGTGTGAATAAACTAACTCAAAAATTCTATTCTTTTTCAGGAGAGAAAAAAAGAAAACGACATTGATAACCTGACGAAAAACTTATCTCAGGTTTCACTCCGAAGCCCAACAGCCTTAGGTAATTAAGTAATGAACGGTTACAACCATACCAACGTTCTAAATGTTATATTACAGGGCAAACAAACCAATGGGAGCGAAGAAATGAGTAAACCTAAACGCAAGAAGAAGAATAATATAAAGAGAGTGAAGAAAGATGATTCTTCTGAAGATAAGACAAAGGATGATGAAGTTAAAGAAGCAGAAGAAAAAGTAAAA
The DNA here is from genome assembly GCA_905475445.1 of Ochropleura plecta. Classification (NCBI taxonomy): domain Eukaryota; kingdom Metazoa; phylum Arthropoda; class Insecta; order Lepidoptera; family Noctuidae; genus Ochropleura; species Ochropleura plecta. The sequence goes on along the minus strand of FR997740.1, from coordinate 8,376,033 downwards.
CAGAGTAATGAAACAGAAGCTTCTGTTAATGAAGAAGTGAAAACAAAAGAAGCTGTTGATGAAACTGCAGTCTCAGCAGAGCTAGAAGATGGTGAATGCAGTGACACAGGCACAGAAAGTTCTGATGATGAAGAAGAAGAAGATGATGATAAAAAGTCAAACATTAGCACATCAACAGCTAGTGATGATGGTAATTTTTATATCATAGCTGTGATACATTTCATTTAAATAGGTATTTCTTGATTTGATTTCCTGTCTTTAATTAATATCCAATAGGGTTTGGTTCCAAATTCCAATTACATGCACTTTTTCAGCAAACTTAAATTTATGAAACATTTGACAAGGTTATTCTTAAGTTTACAATTTTTCCATTTCTACATCAAGCCTATCAACCATATTCAATCATTTTTTAGTCTGTTATCTGTGGCTATAAAAATTTCAAGGAAGTTCGATTTGTTCCGTTTTCAATGTTCTTATTTGTGACTACAAACTCGATGTTTCCTAAATAGAAGCAGTAGCCAAGCATCACCCACCATGCATGCGCGTGATCGTGCGTGAGACGTCATTGCCAAAGCTGCGCGTGGGCAACTTGTTCATCGTGACCAAAGATGGCGGCACCATCGGCCGGGAGGGCGAGCAGCACACTATTCTGCTTGGAGATCATAATGTTTCTAGAGTAAGTGTGTTATTTGACAGCTTTCTGGGTATAACATGCTAGGAATTACTGTTGCTAAGTAAGTAAAGAGCGTATTTTCACAGTCATAGGATAAGTATTCGCTTGTTTACTTGCGTGAATTAATTTGCATGACAGTAAAAAACGCCTTTATTATTGAAACAGGTCTATGTCGATTTATGGTGAAGTCTGTGCATATTACTTGCGCATGTCTTAAGCTAAACGTGGACCCAAATACTCAAATGTTCCTGTTATTAGACTGACTAAGAGGAAATGTCACATTTAACAGATGCATTGATAATATTGTAGAGTGTGTCAAATAGAGAACACTATCATCCACTGCAGCCAGGTTGTGGAGATTGGCAGTGGCTCCTTGTAAAATACTGGTATTTAGCTAGATCTGATTAGACTAGAAGCTAAACTCAATATAATTGAGAAGTAGCTAGCAGAGTATGATAGGCCCAATATAAGGGACGAAGTATTAACTCAACCTCTGATTTTCTTCCTCATAACTAATTATTATTCTCTTGCCTTGGCCCAATCAATTTTGACAAAGATACTGGAAAAAACCAATTGGGTGACAAGCAAGACAGTGTAATGCTATCTACATCTTTGGCCGAAATAATATCCTATTTATATACATAATATTATAAATGCGAATGTTTTTGAGGATGTATGGATGTTTGTTACTCTTTCACGTCAAAACGGATGAATTGATGTCAATGAAATTTGGCACAGAGGTAGATTTTAGTCTGGAATAACACATAGGATACTTTTTTTCGACATCACGCGGGCGAAGCCGCGGGCGCCAGCTATCCTTCCTACTAATATTATAAATGCGAATGTTTGTGAGGATGTATGGATGTTTGTTACTTTTTCACGTCAAAACGGCTGAACGGATCTTGATGAAATTTGGCACAGAAGTAGATTATAGTCTGGAATAACACATAGGATACTTTTTTTCGATATCACGCGGGCAAAGCCGCCGGTGCCAGCTAGTTGTTTATATTTGCTAGAAATACGAAACAATGTTTACGGCTACAATAATTTTGATTTATCATAACTCTGGTTTATATTGTTTCTAGAATCACCTGGATATACAATTCGACCCCTCGCGCAATTTGTACATGGCGACAGACCTCGGCTCTAAGAACGGGACTATACTCAATGGTACACGAATGTCTGAGAGTCAGATTATGAGCAAACCTATGGAGGTAAGTCATTAACCATTAACCTTAGAAACAAGCAACCAAAACTCATTCTTTATAGGGAATTGTTGTTGCGTATGTCGACTTGTTAAATTGACCAATTGTTTTAAGGATACGAGTTTTTTTTTGCGGGAAATCATCAAAAACTTCTCCCACTCTACAGCGGGGGAGAGTATCTGCGTGTTCCTGATTTTGCGCTTTAATTTCCGGGGCCGCGGTATCTCTTTCGAACAACCCGCAACCCCGGATATACGTTTGACTTGATATTACAACTTGTTGCAAAAATGTGTTAAATGTCTTGCATTTAAAAAACTATTTTGTTGAATATCGTTTGTCTTCCCCAGATAGTGCATGGCAGCACCTTACAGCTTGGAGAGACAAAACTGCTGTGTCACATACATCCTGGCAACGATACCTGTGGACACTGCGAACCGGGACTTTTAATGGAAGGTGACGTGTCTTTATTATGCCAATTAAATCCTACTAATACTTATCATAAAGTTTGTGAAGATGTTTGAATGTATAGAAGTTTGTTACTTTTTCACGCAAAAACCACTGACCGCATTTTGTTGTAATTTGACACTACCACTGAAGCGTCCAAACCGCGCGGCGACACTCTGCTTACACGTCCGTGCTAGAAATGTCAACAGAAGATATTCTTCTTTCTTCTTCTTTCGTTTCAAAAACGGTTATTACTGCAAAACTGCTATAGCTACATTCAAATAAAAAATACCCACGCAAAGCTCAAAGAATACAGCATTTTATTTGAATTTAAGTAAATTACTAAAACTAATAATAAAGGACGAAAAAAAAGTTTAAAGTTGAGGATATAACAAAAAAACTCGTATCGTATTTATTATTATTTCGAGCTTTACGAAAAATTTAGTGGTTACTGGTGAATACATTTTTTTATGATAATAATACAGTATATACTTTATAAAATGACACCAATAACTTAATATAAATATTTAGTTTTCTGCCATAAAAAAATAAACAAAGTTAAACACTTTTATCAAGAGGACATTGACCTCGGTCCGGTAATCAAAATATTTCATGATATTTGAATGATTTTGCGTTTGTAAATTGCCCATAATGTGCTAATAGTGAAGAAGTCTCGGATGGATAGCAGTTATTTAACTTTAGACTATTATTTTTAACTATTAGAATACATTTTATGCAGAGAAATATCAAACAAAAATGGCGACGTGATCACGTAACTTTTCCAACGAAATTATACTATGTAAACGTATTGAGATCGTCGTAATAATGCATATTTCGCAAAGGAAATATCTTAACGTTTATTTTGATGTATAATAACAATAAGGTTTAACATACCAAATATTTGTTTATACGTCACACACAACACGACACCACTAGTCACGCACTTCGAACTGTCACTTTCAATATTTTTTTCTCTAAACTTCAAGTTGCCATATCTCAGAAAAAATTCACTGACGGGCGACAAATTTAATAAAGAGCCATCTAGTAATTTTGAACTGTACCACGAACACTCGATAAAGGCGGCATTCGGCGCAATTCGGAACTTGTTCACTTGGTGACTGTATTCACCGTGTACGCAACTCACCATACATAGTTCTTGTGGTGATTATCATCACTTTGGACGGTTCAGTGGAATACTCTATAACTACAATTTTTTATCCCGGTAGTAAGATCCCGTGAGCGACCTAATTACACGTGAGCGAAACTGTGGGCATAAGTTAGTAGTTAACATGACTACCCGTAATAATATTAAAACCGGGATCATGTAAGTTAAAGAATAGGATTAGAATAAAACTCATGAATGTGTCACCGGGCGTATCATACGCCTCGGAACTGTTGTGTGAAAGCGTTTCAAGTATCACGAATTTCGCTTAGACCTTCTGGAACAGGAACACATTATCCTTACTAATATTATAAAAGCGAAAGTGAGTTTGTTTGTTACGTCTTCACGCCTAAATGGCTAAACATTTTTTTTAAAGTGAGAAATGAGGGACAAAAGGGAAATCTTAGCTTTGCTATTATAATAAATAAGGCGCAAGGGCAATAACTACAGGTAGCAGATACCTGCAGATCAGGAAAGGGGAACTGTGTTAACCGAATTTAACGCCAGCGAAACCGCGGGTAAAAGCTAGTTACTATCTATATATTACTCTAACCGAATTTTTCCATAAATGCTGTCCTTTGTGAGAAAAAAAATCCACGTCTGCAGCTTTCCTTTTAAACAAATATCTACCCTACAGCCATAGAAAAAGAGAAGAAAGTCGCGTACACGCGTACCTGCAACGTTCAGAAGCAGCATCAGCTGGAGCTGGCCCGCCTAAAGAACAAGTACGCGCCAAAACCGCTGGCGATCGAAGAGACGGCGTACAACGACAGGGCGCAGGCGCGGAGGGAAACTGTGGGCTCGTCGCATCACTCGGAGAAGACGCAGACCACTGATGTTCACACGTTAGTAAAAACCGGCTTAAAGCGAGTCAGACTCGCGCACTGAGGGTTCCGTACAAACTTGCGATAGAAACGGCCATATCTTTTCACTGCGTAGACTTGATTTTTTCACAGCACAAAGTGGTCATAGACTTGAGTATATGGATTTGATTTCAACTCGATATCTCCACGCTCCCGAGATCCGAGTCTTGACAGACAGATAGAGAGACAGATGGACAACAAAGTGATTACAACAACTATCTGTAGGTCATACAAACATTTGTTTCGTGCGATTTTTAGGGTTCCGTACCTTAAAAGGAAAAAAAGAGCCCTAAAAATCATATACAACATTAGTTTTACTTTATGCGAAACCCGAAACACGTGTCTAGTATTTTTTATCTGAAGAATCTATGTACAAAATTTCAGAACTTTATCATGAAAAATCAGAAAGTTATAAGCTTGTTATTTTACCTGGTTGTCCATACAAAACCACGGTCACCGCGCAAACGGCACCGCACGTGTGTACTGTCGCTTTGACCTGCCGTGACCTTGTTGCGCGCCGTATGATTTCGTATACCTACTAAGTGTCCAACTCGTAACCTATTATTAATATTTTTGGGACAAAATATAACATGGTGTAAAAACTATTGGAATCGATTCAGTTACTTATTCTGGACAAACTATATTCAGGTTTCGCATATACTAAAAATAATGTTGTATTTAATCGATCCACAAAGCTAAATAACTTGCTAAATACTAATCGATCGTCTTATACACGGTAAAAAAGGCGATGTACAAGGTAATTCGAAACCCGCACGGAACAAATATTTGTATGACCTACAAGTAATTGTTTCGGGTCTGGTTATTTGTGTATGTTAGTTTAAGTGTTTGTAAACGCACCCACGCTACAGGAGAAAATCATAGGCAAATAAAAAAAAATGAAATGTGTCTTATCCGAATGACTGTAACCGATCAAAACTTAATCAATAGGGAAAAGGCTAAGGTCGGGTGTAGTCTGGACACAAATTCGTATCCAACATTTTTCTCCGTTCCGTTTGACGGAGAAAAACGTTTCAGTTATCCGGTGATATCGCACTTGTGATCTCTTTGGACCGCTATAAATAATCTGTATCTTTAAGATAATTCTCAGTGAATCTCGGTGACTGCGGCGGCGGCTTCATCGCTGGCGTAGAACCGAATGGGTGCAATTTCATTTTTCTGCCCCACTGCTGAAGATCATGTACCTAAGTGATAACTCGAACTGCTCTGATCCCACAAATATTTACCTATGTTCGTAAACCAAGTTATTTTTTAAATACATTTTTTCAAACACGAACGTGTTTTAAATTCCAAAAAGTTCGAATTGTTTTCTGACGTCGGAAGTACACGCACGAATACGTTAGACTTACTCGCACCCAGTCTGCGCACTCCCTTAGTACTTGAAAGGTTGGGATCATTCGTGCGTATAAAATTCGGACGAAAACGTATCCAAAGTGTGCCCGGCTTAAATCTTGTCTCATCGATAAGTATTTTTTGAGTACAGTCCAGAGACAATCTTCTTATTTGACGAGGTATTATAAAAAGGCTTTCCTTCCAAATTGGATACTAAACATTCGATTTGATTTACAATCAAAAATTTATAACGGCAAATAGGTATTGCTTTTTACGAAAAATGTTGGTGACCCCAAAGTACTCCTGTCTGTCCGGATAGGACTTTTAGGGTTTTGTAGATCGAAAGAAAAAAACGGAACCCTTATTGGATCACTTTATTGTCCATCTGTCTGACTTAACCTCGGGAACGCGTGGAGGTGTCGAGTTGAAATTAAAAACATACAAAACAAATTGAAATTAAAACCATATAATAATCAACCCTCTAAGTCGACGCATTCAAAAGATATAGATGTTTATGTCGCAAATTTGTACGGAACCCTCGGTGCGCGAGTCTGACTCGCTCTTGACCAATGATCAATGCTCAATGGATCTGGTTTCGGATCTGTCAGAGTCCTCCCAATTGAACCATACAGTGTATGGCTGGGATGTGGGGACACAATAACATTCTCCACCATCACCCCAGCAGTGACTATTTACTTGCGACAAACTCCGTCTCATTTTAATTAGTATTTTTTGACGTTACCTTAATGTTCAACAGATCTATAGCTCCAGAGAACAAAGGCTTCAAAATACTAGAGAAGATGGGCTGGAACAAGGGTGAAGGACTCGGCAAAGAGGGGCAGGGAGAAAGGGAGCCGGTAAGTCACTTTTCATTATGCTTTAGTTCCACTTCATATGCTATGTAAATTTTTTTGGCCGATCTGGGAATTGGACCCAGGACTCTGTCCTCAGCAGTCGCGCGCTTGACACCGCGAGACCACCAGAGCAGTTATAATGTTGTGGCGTCATTGGGTTTTTTCATTAGAATCTTTTTAGTACCAGTACGGAGTTTAGAAGTTGATGGTATCATAGTCCGTCGTCTTGGAAAGTTGCGGATTGCCGTCCCATCGGACTATGAGAGTGAGGGAACAGAGAGTGCACCTGCGCCTGCGCACAAACGCCTGCACTATAATATCTCCCGCGCAGATGACTAATCTCCGCTGAGATTGGCCGCCGTGACCGAAAATGGTCAGGAGGACTATATTAAATAGCTTGCAAAACATGATGACATCGTGGCTTGAGTCTTGGTGAACTTTCGCGTTGTTACTTTAGTTCACATAATTTTTCAAGTATATTTGATTCTTTTTAATAAACATAACATCACGTTTGTAATCCCCGAAGGATTAGGCAGAGTGTACCTAATAGTACACTTAATTTTTTTTTGCGAATGGGAAATCATCGGGAGGAGTGTCAAACTTGTACTGACTAAAACCCACCCATGTTCGTGCTATTGCCCTTTACGTTCCGGGGCCGCGGTATCTCTTTCGAACAACCCGCAACCCCGGCAGGCGGTGGCCCTAGCAGGCCGCTCTGCTTTGCTAACATCTCTTTGATTCTATTTAAGAAACATAACATCTCGCCTGTAATCCCCGAAGGCTTAGGCAGAGGCGTACCTAATAGTAACACCTGTATTTCACCAGTCATGTTTAAGTCCCATGTAATAGGAGGCGAGCCTATTGCCATCAACTGGGCCCAAACACAGACTACATGGTTGCTACAAAAAAAAACCTGCTGGGATAACTCATTAAAATTGCCCGATCTGGGAGTCGAAACCAAGACCTTGGTATAAGGTATAAGGTCTTGGTTTGATCTGCAATCGTGCTTATGACTTCTATACAAGTACAAACTTACCTAAAATACTATTGATTACACAACATTAGGTAAATTTTACCAATGAGGAAAATCAAAAACAAACACCCTATAAACTGCGACCACGTCAAAACTAATATTACCAAAGAATATGGGTCGTAAAGGTTTAGAGAAAAAACTGAAACAATCCATTATCTACCGTCTCGTAAGACTACAAAATGAATTATAACTCCATACCGTTTTGACATGACTAATTAGTCCAGACCAAATAATGTCTTTAACCTTGCGAGAGCTACAGAATCGTAAAACCTGAACACTTCGGTCAAGCGCGAGTTGGATTTAACGACACGCTGATATTTTACAGTACCCAACCGAAAAATGTTAACCTGGAGTTTCGGGTGTCTTTAACTGAGTAATTTGAACGCAATCAAGAGCACTGTCATATTTGTGGAATATTGTCACTGGCAACTTTGGAACTATGTGTAAATGTACAGATTGCATTTAGTTTTATTGGTGAACTCCGCTCTTTCAATGAGCCTGTCCTAAAAGTCAACATAAAACAAAATCAAACTTCTTGTAAAGTGTCAGAAAGCAGAGGGGCCTGCCAGGGCCACCGCCAGAGATACCGCGGCCCCGGAACATAAAGGGCAGTTGAAGGAACATGGGTGGGTTTTAGCCAGTACAAGTCTGACGCTCCGCCCAGAGCGGGGAAAGTTATTTGATGATTTCCCATCAGCAAAAAAAATGACGCTATTCTACCAAAATTTTTCGCGAACATTTTTGCCGCAGAACCATTTTCACCAGCAAAGCTGTGCGTAACATTTGTTCGCGCACAATGCAGAACATATTTGTAAACGAACAGGTTTGTACGAGAGCCCATGAACTGTTTTAAAAAAAAATAAGTAGAAATAGATTTAGTTTATTCTGGTTGCAAAAAATACAATTTCTATTTTAAAAATTTTACTTGCCACGTCAGAACTGAACGCATTTTCAATTATACCAAAAAAAAAACAATTCCGCATCAGATAACATGTACCAAACTTCTTTGACCTCAGTACATTTTGTGCAGCACAAAATGTTCGCGAATAATTTTGGCGGAATCGCACCATTAAGATCGTGTATTGTAATTATTCATTGGTGACTTTAATTTGAAGTTTATATATTCTCATTTTGTTCGTTTGACAATTTAAAATGTCACGGAAGGTTACGTCGTTGGATCTTATTTCTGTTTTATTACATCCTAAGCACAGACATCGTGGTCGTAAAAATTTAGTACCTTGTTTTTGTGAATCCATTCATTTTTATAAAATGCAGTTTTTTTATAATACCTACATATCTTGTGCTCAGCATCGCTCGGAAATATAAATAAATAAATAAATATCTTGGGACAACTCACACACGGCTATCTGATCCCAAGCTAAGCAGAGCTTGTGTTATGGTAACCAGACAACTGATATACATAGGTACTTATATAATTTATAAATACATACATATTATAGATAAATCACACCCAGACACAGAACAAACAATCATGCTCATCACACAAAGTTTGTCCTGGGTGGGAATCGAACCCACGACCTCCGGCTCAGCAGTCAGGGCCACTAACCACTAGACCAACAGGCCCGTCAAATAATAATATACGAATCCAAATTATTTCCAATTTGTTTTTATGGTAAGGAATATAAATAATAATAATTGTGTTACCGACATTTTACGCCAAACGTAGGTATGTTTATTTAGTTTACTTTCAGTCAGTTCATTTCATCAACTGCGGTTAAACCACAAATGTTTTACTAAAACGTACGAACATTTATTTATATGTCGCAACATTAAAAATTCTGAGCTTTATATAATAGTAGATAGTTTCTGATTATTAAGATTTAAAGTGATTGATATTGACAAAGTTGATATCAAATTTAATCCTACTTAAAGCTGTCTGCACACCCAACCCTGCCTTATTGGCCTTATTTTGAAACGATTTTGCTGGCCTACCCAGTCAGTTTCTCTCCGAGCACTTGGCAATCAGTACTTGCGAACGCTACATGCCGCGACTATCGTGCCGCCAGCAAAATTGTCTGACTTGCAACTTCTAAAGCCGACGGGGTCCACCCGCCGGCACTAACCCGCCTTGTTCTTGGCTCCGGTATGTAGATAACTTAACGCAGTGTTGCCAGAACAATTTCTCCTCTGCATAATTTCCTCAATAATAATATCCCAAATATTTTCAATAATCCACGGAACTCTAAAACGCATTTTTTCCTCGTTTTTGGCAATAGGCCCCGTTTGTAGGTCAGGCGGGCGTGAGCCTACCTGCCCATTTAAAACAATTTGCGCACTTGTTTTATTTTGTTTCGCAAGCGCAACGCATAGTCGGAGTGATGGCCTGCCATTAACTTGTGCACACTGTGACGTTGGCATGCTGTGCAATATAAATACTCACCTATATGTACTTGGATACAAGATGATGACCAAGTTTTTGTGGACGAACGTGCTTGAATTTGTCGCCCAATGATCAACCAAAAAAATATCAAAAAATTACTAATGACGATGAATGGCGATCAAGACGTATGCGTGCCATCAAACAAATGATGTAGCCACAATCAAGTTATTTCTGAGAGCCGATTTATAAATCTAATAGACAATAAAAATTAAACGTCATAGGCTGTTTAATAATCGAGATTGTAATGTAACACAATCAGCGGCCCAAATTATCTTGCATACCCATAAGTATATTATGTTTATTTATCTAACATCTATGGGAACTAAGAACTGGGACATCTCAGCTTTGAACACCTGCCACATGGCGCCTACAGAACTATTTCCCAAACCCAATTAAAACGCAAATCTAAAACGCATAAAATAAGTCTACGCATATCTTACCCTTAAGCCAATTTACGCGTATTCTGTTGCAAACATTAGTAAAGTATGCGGTGCCTTATTAGGGCGTCTCACACATCACCGCGTGCAGTCGCGATGCAATTATATGTGCATTTAGACGTCACGAGGGCAGGGCAGCTGGGCTATTTAACGCAAATAAAGGACCCCCTTAAGTACTGCGTGTCACGGATCACTCGGGACGCGTGTGTGATGGGCGAGTAACCACGATTCAAATCGAACTCGTGCGAATTTGTACTTGTTGCATGCAACTGATTAACTGGGATATTTTGTTTTTTTTTTTAGGATTTTATGCGATCAGTACCTATAAATACGTTTTGAAAATAACTTTATAGACTTGAATCAGTATCTTTATTGGGTGTCTCGAAAAGCACATTAAGTCGTTGGTCCGGCTGTCATTTGTAAACCTTACCTAACACATTACAGATAGTCATTAGGCCAAAATTCTGATAGCCAGTCCCAAAGAGAGAGTTTTACCTACCGAAAAGTATGGAATAAGAACATTTGCATATATTATCTATTATCATTATAATTATCATCCTTTACACAGTCCATGCTTGCCTATGTTGGCCTGTGGATGGGTGACCACCCGTTACATACCGAGTTTCCTCCATGCCTCGGAAAGCACGTTAAGCCGTTGGTCCCGGCTGTCATTTGTAGATCTTTGACAGTCGTTACAGATATTCAGTGTCCCGAAAGTCTGCCAACCAGTCTTACCAAGGGGTATCGTATAACCCAGTACTAACTGGGTTATGGAGATCAGATAGGCAGTCGTTCCATGTAAAATACTGGTATTCAGCTGCATCCGTTAAGACTGGAAGCCGTTCCCAACATAGTTTGGAAAAGGCTAGGCAGATGATGATGACACAGTCCATTCATAATTTATCTTCGGTAAAAAAGTAAGTAGTAATTTCTCGGATAGACATAAATTCTCAGACATTTGCCACGAATATGACTGTCTTTTAGAACCCAGACGCCTGTATGAGTCATTAGTTTGTTTCCACCAATACCTAAGTACCTGTTGGTACGGAGGCGTACATCATCAATCATTGACACAAGGACCTCTGTAATAAGGCCTTTTGCATTCGTCGACAATCACACTAACTTTGAACATAATACAATGCAGCCCTTTATGTTTTTCCGTCTTCTTTTTTTAAATAATTTTAAACTTTTTTTTAAGAATAATAAGGCATTTTATAAGCGGAATAATAAGTTAAATATGAGTCGTCTGTCCATCGAAGTATAAAGAACTGTGAAGGTTTGATATTTCTTTGTTTTTGCTTATGGTAGATAGTTCCTAGGTGTCGAATGCTTAGAGCGTTTGTGTACCATTCATTATGGCAACACCGTCCTGACCCAGGAATTGTAATGTTATACGGGACTTACATCAGTATAATTAACTTAGGTGTCTCCTGTACCTACTCTGCCGTAGGAAAGCAAAGTATTGTACTTTGCTTTCCTACGGATCTGGAAAGTAATTTGATTTAAAATAAATATTATGCTTACTAATCCTTACTAATATTATAAAAGTGAAAGTGTGTTTGTTTGTTTGTTACCTCTTCACGCTTTAATGGCTAAACCGATTTTGATGAATTTTGGTACAGAGATAGTTGGGAACCAGGAGACGGACATAGGCTATTTAAAAAAAAAAAGATTGAGATTGAGATATATTTTGATTAAAAAAAAGTGGGATATGAGGGAGAACGAGGGAAGAAAAGGGAAAACTTAGCGTTGCTAATACAAATCAATAAGGCGCAAGGGCAAAAAGTGCAGGTAGCAGGTACGCGAGCGAAGCCGCGGGCAAAAGCTAGTATTATATAAGCGGAAGTGAGTTTGTTTGTTACGTCTTCACGCCTTAATGGCTAAACCGATTTTGATGAATTTTGGTACAACTAACTGTTGGGACCCTGGAGACAGACATAGGCATTTTTTTAAAGTGGGAAATGAGGGAGAAAGAGGGAAGCAAAGGGAAAACTTAGCTATGGTAGCAGGTACCTGCAAATCAGAAATGGGGAACTGTGTTACCCCGAATTTAACGCGAAGCCGCGGGCAAAAGCTAGTAGTTTATAACACCTCAGAATGGATTGTCATCCAAACTTTAGCTCAATACCGGAAAGTAGGTCAAATAACATTTAAGGCGTAAGTACATTCAGAAGGTAATTACTCAATGGTTGGTGGTTCCCTCCAAGAAAACATCAAACTGATCCGAAAGGGGAATGCCCATTCGAGGCCCACAGTGGACAACAGACTAGAGAAAAAATAATTTATGCATAAATTTTAGCATATTAAAATATGTTTTTACTTTCTTCCATTTATGCGCCACTACAATCCACAAGAATTCTTTTAAAAAAGTAAGTTTACTGATAAAACAAACATTATTTTCCTATTTAACACTAGCAAATATTGCCAGCAGCAAAAAAATATTTTGAGTATTACGACTAATGAATCGATTCGAATTGATTTACGAAAAAACACTAGCAAATATTGCAATTACTTGCTTTAATAAAACCAACTTAAGGAAATATAAAAAACAGTTTGTACCCTCAAAAAAAAAGAATGAGGATAATAAATCAATAATCGGTTTAGAAAAAAATAATCGATTTAATGTTTTTTTTTCGTGGTAGTGACAACACTGAACTGAATTTGATTCTGACACTGACAGTTTGCTTGTTGCTTCTGCCAATTGTGGATGTTTTGATTTGTGAACAAAATAGCAACCTACCAAATGAATTACATAATGCGAACTGCTATCTTTTCTCTTAACTATAATTTGATAAAAATATATTTGGATCATCCCTCCTATTATAATTATTACCAAGTATTGACAAAGAGAAGTTTTCTTATTATCTCACACTCAAAGACATTATTATATGGAAAATAAACCCCAAAATGTTATTTGTTTTTAACATTTCTAAAATAGTGGCGTCAATTTGAATATATTTTTTAGATATCTAATACAGTTAAGATTTTAAAACAATCAACTTTTATTGTAATAATTGATGTCCACCTTGGGCCTAGGACACCATGGAGAGTGGGCATTCCCCTTTGAGGATGGATTATATCAAAAAGCCGTTAAAATCAACATCATCAGACGCTTTTTTTATTGATTGGCCCTGGATATTCTAGCCACACAAAAGCAATCCCTAAGTGAAACTCCTAATCTTGTCTATTATCGAGGAACTTTACTAGCCAACCATTTGAATACATTTATGAAAGGGACTTATGTAAAGAGGACATCACAGTTAATTGTAAACAAACACAGCCTACGTGATGAAATCGACTGACAATCGCGTTGCTACATAGCTACTGTCGCTATGATCAACAGATCTGTGAGAAGTCCTATTGCTGCATTTATTTTGTCTAAATAGATGCAGCAATGCCAATGTAGAAATGCCTTCTTTCTCGTACGCAAAATAAATTAAGAAATGATGCGCTTACATTTTCGTAACTTTAGAAAACAAAATTAAAGTCCAAAAAAATATGCAAATCAACGAAGGTTTTAACACGGGTTTAAATCAGTAAATATGACACTGTATAATACAATGCGTTCATCTGAAACTTTTCACCAATTCGCATTTAACCTGAAAAAATACGAATTAGTTTCAGAGTAGGATCTCTGTGTAGATAGAAACTGGTCAGAAAGCCTTTGTAAAGCGATTTTTGTAAAGCTTCATCTGCCTAGACTTTTCCTAACACTGTGTTGGTGTCGGCTTCTAGTCTAACCGAATGCAGCTGAATACCAGTACTTGATATGGACCGTCTGCCTAACTGACCTCCAAAACACAGTTAGTACTGGGTTATACGATATTTTTTCGGATTCGTCTGGGTGGGACGGGGTGTAGTCTCAGACTTTCACTGACTAAAACCCATCCATGTTTCTTCTTTTGCCTTTTGCGATCCGGGGATTTCTTTCGAACAACTCGCAAACCCAGCAGGCGGTGGCCTTGGCAAGCTCCTCCTTTGCTGGCATCTCTTTAAGGCGTGCGTGGAACATGAACGGCCTGTCGCCACTAGACACGGACGGTTCACGGTAAGATACACATTGCTCACCGTCCACAGACCCGCGTCTCTTGGTGACTGTTTGTCAGATCTTTTAAGACTGTAAAAGAGCTACAAATATAAGCTGGAACTACCGCCTAAAAGTGCTTTCCGAGGCACGGAGGAGACACAGTATGTAATGGAGGGTCCCTATCCACGAACCAACAATAGGCAAGCGCGGTTTTTACCTAAAGACACGAGCTACTTTAGGTATTAGCGAAGTCTGTAACTAAGCGATGGCTTATATTTCATCCGTCTAAACGTCTTGCTTATAGCATGACTTTTTCTAATCATAAAGTCATTTCTTGCATGTTTTCAGTAGGCTCCATTTCCTGAAATTTATAAAGCCAACCATGGACACCCGACACGTAACACTATCTCACATAAAATATCGTACCGTTATTGGTTCCGAGGCAATTTAGTCATTTGTCGGGTGTCTGCCGTGGGCCGTCTCAGCGTCTGCAACTTGGTCCCCGCACCCCCTCCCTCCCGGCTGAGCCTTACATTGTTGCGACCTGTAACACATCGTATATTATATACAAAACGAGCCGCCGGTGATTAGCCTAGCTATTAACGTATAATAGTGCATACAAGCAATTTATATAGAATATCACAATTACCAAGATTATAGATTTCTCCGCCGAAGATTACTACTTGCGGACGGTGATGCGAAATTAAATGGCAGTCTTTTTCAATCTAATCTTAAGTGTAGGTTTGCGGTTTATACAAGTTTTGTTAAGCAAATAAGTTTTGCTGCTTGATTTATTTTATAGCTGGTTTTGCAATGTGATGTATGACAATGTACAGACATATTTTAACACAATATAATTTAGGAAATAATGCTAACATATCTCCCACATTTGAATCTAATAAATTTACGCAGAATAAATGTTATGGCTTAAAGTTGCATTTAATGTTGTAGTTTATAATAAACTAGCTTTCGCCTGCGACTTCGTCCACGTGGCATAGTTACTTTGGGCTAACACTAACGTCAAACCGCGTGCTGATAAAAAAATGTCTATTCATCCCCTTTTCCCTCTTTCTCCCCCATTACTCTTACTTTAAAAATAGCCTATGTCCGTCTCCAGGGTCCCAAATATCTCTGTACCAAAATTCATCAGAATCGGTTAAGCCATTTAGGCGTGAAGATGTAACAAACAAACTCACTTTTGTTTTTATAATATGAGTAAGGATCTCTACCTATATTTCGTTTTATATTTATCAAAACTGCAGTCTTGCAATACTCGTATAACTGTACGATGGATTCACACACATCGTTCAAGACAAAGGTCCATTCTCAAAGGAGTTCCAAACCAGAGACCATTTGCTAAGGTAATATTGAAATGTCCGGTTATATTGAGTAGTCGTGTCAGCGCGCTTGGGCTCACTCATGCATATTGGTATGGCTTTGATGAGTTTGCACATCTGTCCGAGGACGCTTCGTCGCTTTCGGTGGATGCACAGAGTGGTGTGTCAATATCAGAAGTGCCTTCGTGTCTTCGCACTGCCGTACGTGTTTATAAAGCTGGCAGATACTGCCAGCGAATATATTGCTAAGTCGAGACGCTTTCGCAATGACTTTTGTTTGTATGTTCTTGAAGCCAATTGTCAGTGAAAACCTACCTACTCTACGTAAGGAGTCTCGAAATTAGCTTCTTCAGCATATGTTAACTTCCGCATAGTTTTCAGTTTATCTTTGTACTTTGCATTAATATTGTGAGGTAGCGTTGTGCGTTCGACTAGTCTTGTAAAATCAATTTGATCACGTTAAAAAAGTAAGAAACAACATCTATTCATCAGACTCACGCAGCCAAATAATCACACTAATTTAAAGAAGGCGAAAGTTTGTATGTGTTTACGTCCGTATGTCCTTCACGTTCAAACGGCTTATCGGATTTGGATCAAATTTTTATAGGCTAGATTTAATCCCAAAAAGAGTGTTCCCTGGGGTGATCAAATAAGGGGGCGTCCATAAATTACGTGAGGTGTTTTTTTGAATTTTCTGTCCTACCCTCCCCCCCTGGTGAGATGTCGTGAGATTTTATTCAACCCCCTCCCCCATCCCCCAATCTCACGTGAGATTTTTCAAAATGTGGGTTTCTTACGTAAACGCGTTATTGTAAAATTGTTGACGATTGTTATTGTAAAAAGAAAAAAAAAATTGCTTCGTGCTTTTATTTACGACTAGTTAAGACTAGTAATCAATATTGCTGAGAGTTTAATTATAAGTGTAATAAAAATCACCAATCTGGATTAAATGGACCAAAATAGTATTTTTTTTTGTTTCAATCAGAAAAAAAAATGCGTGATATTTGCCGAGACCCCCCCTCTCTCCAACGTAAGGTTAGATGAGATTTGACTCGACCCCCTCCCCCTCACGTAATTTATGGACGCCCCCTAACTGAAATATGACTTTTCACCGTGGATAACACCGCAAGGCGCAGCTAGTAAAATATAAAACAAAACCGACACTAACAAAACAAATGAAAATAATTTAGAATTTAAAAACATTATTAAACGGATCGTCCTATGCGAGGCCAAAAGACACCCATCTCAGCTAGTCCTGCGATGTCATGTAACCGGTTCTTTGTTATTTCTAAAAAAACTTCAAAATAAAGTCAAGTGTGCGTAATCAATTACACATCAAAATCCAATTCTAATGTGCTTTGTTAGAAACTTGGATTACCTCGAACTGGCTGATAGCCAATTGATTGAACTATGTATCCGTGCAATGTATTGGAGAAAATAAACACCCTAAAACTTAGTATTGTAAAACATTTCCTTTTATAGCTTTAATAGCTTTTGCCCGCGGCTTCGCTCGCGTTAAATTCGGGTTAACACAGTTCCCCTTTCCTGATTTGCAGGTACCTGCTACTTGTAGCTTTTGCCATAGCGCCTTATTTATTGTAATAGCAAAGCTAATTTTTCCCTTTTCTTCCCTCTTTCTGCCTCATCTCTAACTTTTTTTTAAAAAAAAGTTAGCCCATGACCGTCTCCAGGGTCCCAACTATCTCTGTACCAAAATTCATCAAAATCGGTTTAGCCATGTACGTGAAGACGTAACAAACAAACAAATAAATAAACAAACAAACTCACTTTCGCTTTTATAATATTAGTAAGGAAGTAAGGATAAGGATTAGTATCAATGAAATTTCTCATATTTTCAAATCCTCAGCAGTTCCTACTAAGGAATTTCTTTCCTAAAACCTCGCATTCATTTCCAAAAGTTGCAGCAACGTGCTTGAACGTATGTTGTTGGCAACACGTAACAGGCAGTACTGCATAGTGTGTATGACGCACCATGTTTCAAGCAACGCAGGAACATGTTGCGCAACATGTCTCGGTTTTGGAGTTTACAAGTTTGTGTCACTATAAAACTGTTCCGTAAAAACATTTTGTAGCTTATGTCGTCGCTATTTCGATTGTGGATGTCGGCAAGCCAAAACCTTAAACATAAGGTTGCGAAGTTACGACATTATTCAATTGACAATGTTATAGTAAAATTGAAAACAGTAAACCGATGGAAAATATTACTATTTACTACATTCAGTTGTGACAAAGGTAGAAATAAGTTTTTATATGCAAATGTGTTGTAAGCCTTGCGGTTGTGAAATCATCAAATAACTTCCCCCGCTCTGGGCGTTGAGGTTCTCTCCCTCAAATGACCGGCCACCTCCTTCGCTAGCATGACTGCGTCGCAGAAGGAAGTGACCGCTTCCCATTCCCTCTCGCTCCGTACCATGGACATGTGTTGTAAGCCTTAAAGATTGTGTTTGTTTGTATCAGAGGGAATTCTAAAAGATCTATGAAGGCAAGCTTGTCTTAGATTATAGAGATATCTTGGAGTGAGAGAGGTAATAATATTACTTGCATATAACTTCTTTTCTGATTATGCTACTAATATTTGTATACTACTACAAACATTTAAATTTGTGGCAATAAATTCAATCCCACCTTGTTACTGAAAACATAAAAGTAGCTAGTTCAGTAGTAAGAACTTCAACGAGCAGAAATCATTTCACTTTTCGCGGTGTAGCGGCTTCATACAATTTTAATATGGTAATGCAAATTATTTAAACATTAATAATCACAAATTAAGAATACCTACGACAACAAACAATAACCCGAATGCATATTTTAATATCAATAAATTGCGCTCGAATGAAAAATTATTCAAATTTAGTTAAATCGCGTATCATTAATATACTCTGATACATTGCACTAAAGAATAACTTTATACAATGTTGCAAGCCACTGCTGTCCAACATTCTCTGCTTAATATGAAAAGTGGCATGCCAATCGGAAAGAAAACTTTTTTTTTTCTTCAAAATAAAGCTCTGCAGGTCCGCAACCCACGCACTCTGACAATAAACTTTATTTTGGGACTCCACAAAATGCGATGTCTTAAAAATCTACTCTTTTTTACTTTTACTAAAACCGCCTCTTAACCGGTCGGAAAGGTACAAAAATGAAAAGATAAAGTTTGAGTAAATGTTAACATCAATCTGGCACGGCGGATGTGCGGTCCAAGTGATAATTGTGGCTCTCGCTTTGTATTATATAGGATAATGTTTTATTATGTAGCTGAAGATAGATCATTCGCATGCCTTCCTGTACTAAGTCTATGTAAAATGCCACGCGTGTACAACACACAGGATGGACTATACGCAGGTGCATTGTCAGAGTCGTTGTTTATCGATGAGCCATACGTATCTCGGCTGTACATGTCTTTACTGGTATTTCCTGCAGTACATTTGTCTGCAAATCTTTAATGAACATTTGGAGACTTCACAACAAGTCCATTACCATTTTAACTGAACTTAAATACTTCTTCGGCATTTCAACTGTCTTTATTTCTTTGCAATGCTTGCCAAAGGAAATGGTTCTACAATACATACAAATTATCCTCATATGTCGACCACATGTCAGGTTGTACCAGTAATTGTGTTAGCTGTTTCCCTGTCTCTGCCCATTACGTGCAACAGTACTGTCTGACTGTTGCTCTATTTGCTGATGTGCTCGCAACATTGTTGCAGTCGTATTTACTTTCAGGGGGACTATTCTTGACTTTCATCAGATTGTTTGGTTCATGAATGATGCAGTTTTTGATGCGTCTGTTCCTCTTGTTAGGTTGATCTCCCAAATGTTTCGATAGGTTTCGATTGTTTTATATTAAGATAGTTGCTTTTGCAACATGAATATCATTATCATCCAGAGCCTGACGCTATCAACTGCGGGATATACCTCTCTCGACACGCAAGCGCAACTACATACTTGATAAATTTTTAGGGTTCCGCACCTCAAAAGCAAAAAACGGAAACCTAACTGACAGACCCTGTCTGTCAAGGCACTTTATATCAGTAACGCGTGGAGGTATCGAGTTGAAATTAAAGCCATATATTCAAATTAGTCCGTTGGAGCTGTGAAAAAAAAATCAAGCCTCGTAAGTCTTTTGCAGTCCAAAGATATGGCCGTTTATGTCGCGAGTTTGTACGGAACCCTCGATTCGGGAGTCTGACTCGCTCTTGACCGGTTTTTTAATTTGTTGATTCTTTCGTTAAAGCCAATCTAAATAATCTTTGATAATTTTCTTCAATCAACGCTGCTATGATCACAGAAGCAGTGCAGATAATTTAAATCGAATTCCACAACCAAGTCATACAATTCGTTAACTGCACAAGTAGCGAAAGTCTACTTTTGTTAAGTTTAACATTACGCCTCTGGTATCCATAAATCAAGCGAAAATATTTCGCAGACTTCGAGAATGTCTCGCTCAGACCCCATTTATCCGGTGGACATTTAAATGACAATTCTGTAGTATAATCAGCACAGTTGTCGTACCGCGAGGAATAAGAGCATTACAGCCAAGCCTTTACAAACCATTACCATCACCAGGGATCAGAGCCTGCCCTCAATCTTCATACAATGTTAATTCATTTTCAACTTCCGTCACTTGGAGTCTTCCAGTTTAAGGTATGAATAGCGATAGAAATATCAAAGTGCAGTGTAAGTAGCTGATATAAATATCATTGCGCAGCTTCTATTTTGACTCATAGTGAGTGCATTCTCACTTAGGTCTTTGCAATACCGAACCATTATCTGTTGTGACTCTAATCTGTTTTTTTTTTTATTTTTCTCTCATTTTTTGTGTCCTTTGTCATGAGAAGACACTTTTTAACGGATTTCAAAAAAGGAGGAGGTTCTCAATTCGACATTTTTTTTTGCATATTTGTTACGCGTTTTATCGATCGATTGTGCGCCAATTTTCGAAATTCTTTTTATAATTAAAGGAGTATACTTCCGAAGGGGTCCCATATGAATTTTATCTAAATTGCTCGGATTATTTATTTAGTTATCTTCTATAATATATATTTTTATCGTTGATCTTATGAAGATATAGTCTTCCTTTTTGTCCTATTTCCGCCTGCTTGCTGAATCAGTAATTACAAAGACAGAACCCTTAGGAACCTTGACACATCGACGTCACACAACAAAAGCTGCGGTGATTTATCTGAAAGGCAGAGTCTCGACAGTCTGATTATTATCGTACTGAAGTATTCATTGTACATTATTTCTTAGCTATGTCGCCTGAGTCTTGTCATCACTAATAAAGTGTGGTTCTTACTGCTGGCGATTAATATTTCTACACGTATGCTGTTTAGCTCTTAGCACTTGTATTCTGATGTATAGGTATTCAGTGCTAGCAACAAAGTGTTAAATGTTATCGTTAAGCTAGTAGAAAGCATTAGTGAAGCGTAGGCTACTATGAGAAAAAAATATATACCTCTTTTTAAAAGTCTGCCTTCAATGTCAATCTGACACGCGATGGGTTGCAGAAAACACACACAAAAACGTGCAAAGTGTAGAATTAGCAGCCGGGCTGGGATTTTGCTCGGATAATGCGCTGCACTAATAGCTTGCACTCGCAAACTTGCAACAATGTTGCTAGCAGCCGCTTCGTGGCGTATTACAAATCGCCGCGGCCCCGCTTGGCCTGCACGGCGCGCAATCTTTTACACGCGCACCACTATCTACCTCGTGCTGCACATTGTTTGTACACTTTAATAGGATACCATAATTCAGCTGTCAAACATGCTTTAATAACGAACACAACTAAAATTGACCACGCTTCAAGGCATGACATAACTCCACTATTCAACCCATTACAATCCCAACCGTCGTATTTATATAAACAGTTCTCGAAAACACTAAAATTATTTACCATAATCGCTGTGTAACTGGTTGTGTCCTTACATTAATAATCAATTTAAATTGCTGTGGGACTACAAAAACATAATTTTCGTAAAGTGACGCGTCATTTTAAAGGGTTAACTTCAATTTAATTGGAGATTAATTGAGCTCTCGCGTTCATCGAAATTTAATATCAAAATTAATTAAAATACAAGGAGCATTACGTCGACGTGGTGAGGGGGGAGGTCCGGCAGCTCGCCACACTCCAGACACAATGCAAATTGGCCGCGTTCGCAGACCACACCCGCTGCCCGCTTGCACACAACCACTGCACTCTTTAATTATTTCGTACCTTTTACAAACGAATTTTATTTCATTACCGCAGGTCATTGCACCTTCATGCAACACAGGTTAACTTAAGTCCTGGACCTCGATATAATATCATCTCTAAATTAGACGTCTTTGAGTCCAAGGAAATAAGTACAGCGACTCAATAAGTCGGTCGTAAAGAAGCATAAGCTGATATCCTATTCTAGCCGTACTGAGCAAGAAGTCGCAGTGCCGCATGCCGTGCCGTGGCCCGTGGGCTCGTTTAAGTTAGAATTAACAATGACAGCAGCGCGTACATAACCGAAGAAAATAAGGTGCCTTGCAGATACTCATATGCGTACAGTCTATTATGTCGTCTTCGCATTTCTTATGCGACGCGTAAAATCGAAACATTATCAGATCAGACTCCGTTATCGTTTTAGTACGAATGTATTTTACATTTTTAAATGTGTGCCTACTCAGTAGGGACCCATTTAGTACGCCTTTTAGCACGTTCGCCACTCGTAAGCGGACGAAGGCCGCCGTCTGCAATGAGCTGAATGTAGGCTCGAGACACTTAAATCGAAACTTTACGGTTGTCTTTATCGATACGATTGTATGCTTCAATGTGGAAACATAACGATACTCGGTGCGAATGGACGGACACGCAGCTTATCTAGCTTTTTTTTTTATTTTTGAACAGAATATTTTTTACGAGCGTGTCATTTCGAGGTGTCATGTAGCACACGGTGTGTATTTTAAAATTGTGCACTTTGTGTCAATTGTAGTTGATGCAAAGTGTGTGGCATTAAGCTTAAATGCGTTTCGATGCATGCTATGAAGGTTTATTGCGCGTCATCAAATTTCATGCGGTAAAGGTGTCCGACTGGTTAAAAAGTATGCATATGTGGGGGCGCGGGTGTAATCAGTGGGTGTGCAGTATTTGCATGTCCATCAGTGGCGCGCACGGCGGCTCGTTCGTGTGCAAGTCGCTCATAAAGCGATACAAGCAGAGGTCCCGCAATTCGTATGCAGATGTGGAAACATGAACGCCAACTATGGAACACTATTTACTTGACATTGAAACAAGTAATCTCTTTAATATATGTGCACACTGGATTATTAGTGACACTTGCACGTAATACTTGAGGAAAGATTTACTGCATTTTTATGAACTGCAATAAAGCTTGTAACGCATTTGTCCCTTTGCCGCGATGACGCCAAAGGATATTAATTCATGTCAACTCTACCAAACGCTGTTACCAGTGAAGTTTTAGTCTATGAAAATGTGGTAGAGTTGACTTACTATAGAACATATATATATATCTTTTTTATTTCTTTGTTAATTCTTCACGGGTTGTGCCGTATACAGAAACATACTAATCAAATATTTCGTCTCAAAATCTTTTGGATTAAGTTACAGGATCGTTTGTTTTTATGGTTATAGTAATTTTATTCAAATGTGGTTTTCTAAGCTAAGCAGATGGTTCGTCACGTGTGTCATCATAATTTAGGCAGATTAGATGACGGCTGTGTATCTTGGTAGGCGATCTGTCTATGACCGACGTGGGAACGTCGCGGGCGCATAGTAGGCGATTATGAATCCGCAGTAAATCGTTAGAGATTTATTAATATGTTATTAGCGTATGCATCGACTATATCCCTCAACATGTGGAGGTTTTAGGGTCTCCCTGCGTGGTTCTTCATTTCATTCTTATTATTCATCTTTTTTTTCTGTATAGGAATTTGTCAAGAAACTTCTCCCGCTCTGGGCGGAGTAGACAAAAGCCCATTCATGTTCCTTCTTTTGCCCTTTGTGTTCCAGGGCCGCGGACTACTTCGTCATTTAAAATAGCTATTTCATCGCTCCTCTATGGATTTATCTATTTATACATACAACCATAAATATTGATCTCAATTATTCTGAGTATTTGAATTTTTTACTTCTGTTTAAAAATATATTCTATTACCAGATTATGTATAGGAAAATCGCAAATACCTTTTCAAAATGTTCAAAGACAATAAAATTGTAATGAATATTTAACACACAGTCTGCATAATAACAAGATGTATTTTACACTTTAAACCCGTAATACAAGGGATTAGGAATCAGCTTAGCCAATTTAGAAACACCTCAAAACTATAATTATTCGTTGTTATGAATAAGCTATACAGTTTAACATATCATAGCATCGCTGGATACGCCTTTGCCAATGGTAACGCGTTGGAAATAAACTGGCAGACTAAACCATAAATTATTGCCAATAATAATCTTGGAATGCAATTAAAATGAGAATCAAATCAAAATAACTGAAATAACGAAATGACGTCTGTTTTTAGTGAATTAAATTGAAAACCAAAAAAAGGCAAAACAAATAACTTTGCAAATTAAATTTTACGTTTAGTTCGTTATAAAATGTTATTTTCTCTAGTCACCAAACCGTTAATTGTTATCTTGTTCAAAAATCTGATTTTATCAACATCGCTACCTCGCATCAAATCTCTTCAGAGTCAGACAGAGTTTACTTGACCCGCTGATTTCATATGCAAAGAGAATCTGATTCACGACGCATAAAAATTCTCAGCACAAAATGAAATTGCAATAAGTCTGTAAAGGTAATGACATACTGTTGGCACGGTACCCAGCCTTGACACACCAAGTATGCTAAATAGGCGCACCCAGACACTCGGATGCGTCTCACGATAAGTCCCGAGATATCATCGTTCAGTAAAATAAGTATTCCCACAGCCACGGTATCTAATTTAAATTGCTCTGCGTACATCAGTGCATATCTTGAGCGTGTATCAGTTTTATTGTTAAAATAGGTCATGTTGTGAAAGACTGCATTACGTATAAAATATCGAATGTTCCAGAAAACTGCACCTCGATACTTATTTTACCGTCAAGATCATAACAACCTCTATCTCTTTATGTTGGTCTCGTTTAATGTAACTGCTTAGTGCTCAGATATGGGAAATGACACCTTATCAAAACTTGAATACATATGCATTTTGCTTCATCTGCATATTCTGATTTAAATTGCAATAAAGATATGTGTAGTCGGAATTCAATATTTTAGTTCCGTTCAAGTGGGTCAAATAATATTTTAGTTGATATGCTACTTCGCTATTTGTCGTAGTTTGAATGTGCGCTAGAACCAATATTGAATGGCTGTGCTTTAAAATATTGTATTTCTGTGTCAAGTCTCATTTCGACCTGAACCATAAAATATCTTACAGCGGGCGGAACCGCGGGCGCCAGCTAGGCGCCCGCGGTTCCGCCCGCTTGATATCGAAAAAAAAGTATCCCATGTGTTAGGTTTGCTCATAATCTGACTCTCAGACATTCGTGTACCATTGAGTATCGTCCCGTTCTTAGAGCCGAGGTCTGTCGCCATGTACAAATTGCGCGAGGGGTCGAATTGTGTATCCAGGTGATTCTAGAAACAATATAAACCAGAGTAATGATAAATCAAAATTATTGTAGCCGTAAACATTGTTTCGTATTTCTAGCAAATATAAACAACTAGCTGGCACCCGCGGCTTTGCCCGCGTGATATCGAAAAAAAGTATCCTATGTGTTATTCCAGACCATAATCTACCTCTGTGCCAAATTTCATCAAGATCCGTTCAGCCGTTTTGACGTGAAAGAGTAACAAACATCCATACATTCTCACAAACATTCGCATTTATAATATAAGGTAGGATAAGTAGGATGTATTCCTGGCATCCTTAAGAATAGTTCCAAGTGTGTTTCGTGTCACATCTAGGTCTTACAATCTACATCTTTCCAGAATCAGATGTTTATAGTTCCATATTAGAATAAAAGCCCATAAACAAAAATAAAAGCTCCATCAAGTCTGAATTGTCTTAAACCTGCATTTGGTCCTCCTCTTAAAGTGCGCCACATTATATACTAGTTAGTAACAATGCGACAATAACAGTTTTCCTGCGCAACTGCAACAAAACTGTGTGTGGTGGAGCCGTCACTGCGTCAGTTGTCGTCGGTGGCTATCTAAACTGCATCGAGCCCTGCGCCCGCGCCGCCTGTGCACCGGCTCGTAATTGTCTTTAATGCCCATATTAAGACAACCGACAACTCTAAATTATGCACATTCACATTATGAAGATCTTAAATTATTTTATTGCGCCTCGCATTATGATATGCGGTGGGTCTGACATCTGAATCATAACCATGCCCCGTTCATTATTCCACTTTCGTAGAATTTTCAAGCGTGTTCCTTTGGCGGTAGTTCCGGATTTTTGTCGAGTTGGAAAATACCATAATGGTGCGGTTTGTTCCATATTTAGGCCACAATGTTGTCATTCGTGTAACCATCTTATGTTTTTTGCATGAATATGTGAATACCAAGATCTAAGCTATATTGAGAAACCACAAGATGCTAACAGTAAATGACCGAGTCGAAAATCAAAATGAAGCTGAAAATAAACCTCAAATTCCAAAAGAAGTTAAGGAAGCCTATCGCAATCACGATTACTGGTCCACTCTACCACTTCACACCACAATATATATACGTAATTACGGCAGCATAAATTGTCATCGGTGAATGAGATTGTGGGTGCGATATCATCGGGCAGTGGGTACCTAAGTGGTGGTCAGGCGCAACATTGTCGCGTGGGATAGCCCCGGCTAGTTCGCCGCAGACGACGCCGGTGATCGGGTTACCGAGCTCACTTTCTTGTCCGTTGGTATGCACTTAATGTGTTATGTGTACTCTCTCCAATGACTTAGAAAGGCTTTGAGGGCACCAGATTAATAGAGGTGTAGTTTGTCATTAAATGATTGGGTAAAAGACTTGATGACTCGAAACTATTTCTTAATGGCTTTTCCGTACCAATATATAATATCACTAGCTTCTGCCAGCGACTTCGTCCACGTGGCATAGTTACTTTGGGCTAACGCTAACTTTAACCCGCGTGATGATCGGAAAAAAATATCTTTTTCTCCCCTTTTCTTCTCTCTTTCTCCCCCTTTTCTCACTTTTTATAAAAAGCCTATTCTCGTCTCCAGGGTCCCAACTATCTCTGTACCAAAATTCATCAAAATCGGTTTTGGCCATTTAGGCGTGAAGACGTAACAAACAAACAAACTCTTTTTCGCTTTTATAATATTAGTAAGGATTTTGGCACTTTGTGTAGTGATTTTTGTTGTTTAGACCCTTTCTTGAAAAAAAAAAACATAAAAAGCAAATTGTAGTAAAAGCAAAATGAGCCAATAAATTCAGCAGGCAAAGATAAAAATCATAAAATTAAAAGATAACTTTGCCAAAAACGAAAATACAAACGATTTTAAAATATTCAATTGGCCCAATATGGCATGCACGAGTAGTGCACGGAAATGCAAAAACTACGTCAACTGATTCCGAAAAAGAAATACGAACAATATATTTACGTAATTTCGTGACCATGCTGTTGTTTCACACTACAAATGCCCACATGCATGCAACCGAGTTGCACGTTCCTAATAAAGAAAATTTATCCATCACTTCGCAATTGTGATTGGTATTTTTTTCTGCGTACAAAAAACCGTCTAGCCATGTAGTGAACGGCATTGAGTCCCCTATACATGGTATTGTTTGGCTCCAAGCCGTTGCCCCGCGGATCTCCATACACCACACTCGTATGTATGGCACAGGAAATCTGGACTTCCGTCCGCCTAGGATATTCACCTGGCTAGACAATGAATCGGTAATAACACATTGTTTGTGCGTCTGTCTGTCGTTAAACTTAATGTATGCGTAGTTAGCCGTCATTTATGGTCTAGTGATTTAGTGGGCTCTTTTTCTGCAGGTCGACTTGAATGGATGACGTCCATGGGTGGGAAAGAATAGGGTCGTTAGGGCACTCGACATTGGACAGTGCGTCAGTAGCGCCGACCTAACTTGTGCATCACGAGCGAGCTTTTCGCACTCGAGACGTGCAGTCCAACTTAGGTAAACAAAGAGTTGAAGGGATAATATTTAAACACTAAACACGTAATGGGTTTACTTATAAAAAGAAAAAAATAGCCGCCTTATGCTCGCCGCTATCTCGCTTTTAATTTTATATGACGTTTGAAGATAAAGTAAATGGAAAATGCACTTCAATATTTCTTAATTTTGAATGCATTTTATTTATTTAAAGTATAATTCTATGGTAAGAATAATTTCCATACATTATGGTCTAGATAAAGTCCCATGTTTTTCTGCGCTGTAAGTCTTGAAACAGGTTCAAATAACCTGTGGTTAGTAGACTTACACTGAAATGATCCGGCTTATAGACCGTTATTAACTCGGATATAAATGTAATATTGTTTGAATTAACTTACACAATTCTAATTAAATATTCTCGTTTTACTATTATTGTTGAAGTAGGTCTACATCGGAGCATAATTGTGGGGTTATCAAGAAATCTTAATATCTTGACTTTCAAAGGCAAATGAACAACTGCGATCAATTCTGGATGGCCACACTTGTACACCTTACCCACAATATCTGCATTGGCCATTCGTTTCTCATAAAACGATGTTAATGATTCTCCTACTCTCCTCTCTTCTATTAAATCTAACAGCAGATGCTGATTCGTATTTTCCCTAAGACGACGTAGGCATATGCCTAGGGGCGCGAGGTGAAGGTGACCTTATCTCCTTGGAAATAATACTGTTAGTGTCAATGTTCTTTCTTCTCTCCTATCACATGGTCAATATTTATGGTACAGTTGTTACTAGACTTTGCCATTGGTACCGATTCTTATGAACCATTGGATTAAACTAGATTAAGATTAAATTGAAATACCTAATCACGTCTAATTTATATTCCACACCATTTCAGTCGCGATTAAAGATAGTCCGATTTGGCTTGACAACCACTATTTTTGACGAAAACCGTCAAATTCAGAATTTTCTCTCAATTGAGTAACTTAACTATCATTAATCCTGTCCCATTGTAATAAAGTTAAGTTGTGTCACTTCAATCAAATCAAAAAAGGGCAAGTCGTTTGACAGGAATAAACTAAATTGCCGCGTGACATGTGGCGTTCCCGGGAAATGATTATCCTTCGTAAATTCAGAATAAAAGCTACCTTCATAGAAATCCCTAGTATTAAACATACATCCCTTTATTCCACAAACTTTCGCGGTTTTAATATAAGGAAAATGACAAATAAAGGGGCGCGGGGTGAGGTTCAGGCCTAGGGCGCTGCGGCCATTTAATCTGCCTCAGAGTGGGTGGAAACTTAAAATTTCCATTTTTTTTTTAAATGTTGGTATGCTTGTCGAACAATTCGTGATGAGAAACTGTATGCCTTTTCTTTTGGGTGGGAAGTTTTCAAACAACTTCCCCCGCTATGGGCGGAGCGGGGGGAGTGTCAGACTTTTATTGACTAAAACCCACCCATGTTTCTTCTATTGCCCTTTACGTTCCGGGGCCGCGGTATCTCTTTCGAACAACCCGCAACCCCGGCAGCCGGAGGCCCTGGCAAGCCCCTCTGCTTTGCTGACATCTCTTTGAGGCGCGCGTGAAACACAAACGCGCCGTCGACACAGCCTGTCGTCAATAGGCGGACGGACGGTGAGCTACCCATTGCTCACCGTCCACAGGCCCGCATCTACGGTGGCCGGGAGTCGTTTCGCGGCGCCCGGCGCCCGGGGCGTCTCTCGCGGCGGCTGGGTTGGTTTGAGGTTTTCTCCCTCAAACGCCCGGCCACCTCCTTAAACTGTATTTCTGAATTCTCCTTCCTAATATTCCAATTTCATTGTTACAGGTGCCTCTGCTATCCAACGACGGTAAAGCGGGGTTGGGAGCCGGCCGTGGCCCACCACCAGCCCCTCTTGCTAAGAACACGCTAGGCCCAGCAACCATGCGTCTGGCAACCAGGACCAAGATGTTGAAACCTCCTGCCAAAGCATTCCAAAATATTTTAGATGACCAAGAGGAGTCAGAGTGAATACGAGGACCAAGATCATGACCGACAGTGACATTAATGTGTGCATTTAATAAGGTTCAATATTGATTGGCACGAAAATCACACTTAAAACTTTTCTGGTTGTTCCTACTTAAACCTTATTGTTCATGTTGTTCATGATCTATTTTTTATGACTACTATGTGCACTAACACATAATGATGTAAATAAGATTTTCCTACTTAATTAGAGATCAAGGCATCAGCCAAAATCGAATTTATAGTCTATGAATATTCTACTTTATTTATTGTCTCAAAGGAATAAACTTAAGTTACCGTGTTGATTAGTTATTTTTATTTCAAAGGGCGAAAATAGCAGTACAATACTTCCTGGACTAGGCCATTCTTAATGTCTTGAATATATGGTTAAAATGCATTAGGATACATGTTACAGTCTTCAATCTATTGAAACCCTGACCGGAGTCTAGTGCGCATGCCAAGGAATTCTCAAGAAATGCTGGCGTTGGATTAGATACTTGTTTAAAAGCTGGCTCGGAATCGTAAGTAAATGCCATAGCCATGGAAAACTACAGTCTGTTCATGTGAAGTTTTCTAATGAAGTTCGTTCACAAGCCTCACTCCCACAGCTTGCACCAGATCCATCATGGCCAAAGAATTTTAATCCGCAAATAAAAATACTTAAAATTAATAATAGCTAACTAAACCGAGCACGACTAGCGGCAGAATATAATTGCTTTAAAGCCGACTGTCGCACTCACTTGTTTTACGATTACAACTAGGTACTATTTAAACCGTCATACCTACCTTGTAAGGGAAGCTAACAATTATATAAATACCTACAATATCTAATGCTCTATTTAACTTATTGCTCGCGGAGTCGCGCAAGTGGCAGCTGGCAAGCATATCATTTGAGTTTCACATTAGACATGTAGAAGGCGAAATAAGCGCTGTCGATTGAGGAAACTCCGCATTAAAGCCAGCTGGCTAATAGCTGCGAAAGGTAACAATTAATCTAAGTTCCCGAGGAATCGGACTAAATGACAGGCAACACGTTTGCAGTGCGTTTCCTAGAAGTGCGTATGCCGAGGTGCGGCGCGCGGCCCGCGTCCTGTCAAGTCGCCGCTCCGCAATTTAGTTGTCGATAAAAAATGTGTTGAGTGACAATGCTTAGCCGCAGAAAGGTTCCGTAGAAGAATTAATACGGAATTGGTTAGTTGAGGATGTTAGAAACTTTATAGATAGATGTTTCAGTCAATAACGACAACTGCTGCAGTTTGGTCGCCGAACGACACCATAGGACAATGGAAACGATGGCGCTATATCGCTCATATAGGAGGACCTAACCGAAGTTACTTTCTTCGATGGTAGAGTGTAATTCATCGATAACGAATTTAGAAAAGTCTAAAATATGTTGTTTCAACATAAGCTATGTGACGTGACATGCATGTGGGACAGACTTTGGACCCTCATTCCAGGAATTTAAAATAATTTAAGAAAGTAATTTAATTACTTTCTTACAGGTAGGTACCTACTAATGTGCAAAAAATAAATTGCAGATTTTTATTACTCTTTAAAAACGCCATTATTAACTGTTACGAAACTAGACCAAAAATGCTAACAGCTACAATACGAGTACCAATGCATGAACATTCTATCACATGCAGTTATCAAGCCAATGTTAATCAGCTAAAAATATACTCATTAAAATTCTTTACAGTGAAACTAATTAAAATTCTGACATTCTTATATTTTTTTAACAAAAACGTGTCCATGAACTTGTTAAAAATACTCCAGATTACGACGGTTAGCCCAGGTGGTAAATTAATGTGCGAATAACTAAACTGCATCGTTTGAATTTTGATGATAACATTATCTAGTTTTTCTGACTAAACTATTACCTACGTAGATTGCTTGTGGAAACCCGTGACTTTTCTCGCTAAAATTGATACTTCAGGTTTAATAATGTAACATTTGTTTGTCATTGATTGTTTATGACATACTAGCTGGCACCCGAGGCTACACCCGCGTTATGATCAAAAAGAAAGTATCTTATGTGTTATTCCAGACCACAATCTAGCTCTGTGCAAAATTTCATCAAGATCCGTTCAGCCGTTTTAACGTGAAAGAATAACAAACATTCCTACATCCATCCTTACAAACATTCGCATTTATAATATTTATTAATAAATAGGTAATAGTAGGAAGTAGGATTTTCATTAATAAAAATCTCTTCTTAGTCGTTCCATCTTGACAGAGTGGTCGAGATCATGGGATGTCGCTCACAACTGCGGTGGCTGCCTTCGCGATCTCTTATCAACGGTCTCTTTGGTGGCATGGCGAGCACATTCAACCACAGGGACTTTGGTTGTAGATTTTTTAGGAGTCTGTCCATCTGGTTTCGTGCTTCAACTCGATCCTGAATCACCAAACGCTTCTTCACAAAAAAACACCAGCCTATAACTGCCCCACTCTGCGGCTACGGCATCTTCTTAAACAAAGAATGCATGCACTGTGATCACCATGCTTGCTCATGGCGGATCACTGCGGATACCGAGAATCCTGCTCATTGTACGACAGGAGCCAATATTACATTTGTTGCTATGAACCCTAAACAGTGGTATATTTCAATGGACAGTAATCATTCGCATTTGTCGTAATGCATTCTAGAAAATAATTATATTGCCACTGCTCACGAAGGAAACGCAACTGATTGCGTCATTACGAAATCATGACTTCATTTGAATTTACTTAAATGATATCTACAAAAAAATATTTTAGTTTTAAAATTATTGGGTATCCTTTAAATATAAGTACTTACTTAATTATGTATTATTAACACTTTAAACGGGATATTTACCATGTTTGTTATGCGCCATGATCATAAATTTTGCAATATCACCGAAATATCGGAAACTTGTAATAAATAACAAACACGGTAAAAATCCCGTTTCTAGTGTTAATAATAATTTTAGTGACCATATCAGTTTATAGACTAAGTAACTGCTTACTTTAAAGTCATAAGCGCCAAGCTTCATAGCCTGGTCCACCGCCGCAAAATTGCATGCTTGTCGGTCTTTTATCGTACTTCGGTGAGCTCCACCATCTCCCTTCTTCCACTGGGAGTCCAGCACTCCTGACAGTAATCAACTTATCACCCATAGGTACCTTGTCGAATCTCAAACATCCGTACGAAGCGGCTATATCTTTTATTACGCCCACAGCCAATGAGTGAAATTCCCAACTGGCGTCATCCAGATTCTTGAGTACATATGCTTCTTCTGGGTTAGCTGGTCCCACCATCGTCCTCATGTCGGTGCTCTGGACAAGAATGAGGTCAAGATTAGACTTAGACCCATTTAAATAGAAAAAAACTTTCCGCATCTGAGTCAAAAAACTGGAAACTGATGAAACTAAAATATTGTAACTACGATTTTAATGACTACAGTGTTTGATCAGTATACTTGGATAAAAGTTATCACTGAAAATTCAAGCTTCTTGCTTGCTTGCTTAGTTCACTACAAAATTACAGGTCAAAATTGACAGAAACTATGTTACGGCTTTGCATTTTTGTTCGACTTGGGTTCATTATTGTTACCTAGATACTGCTAAAAAAATATCAGCAATTCATAAGGAAGGTGTCAAAATCAAGATAATTTCTTTTCATCTGTGACTTGATAGAACAATGAGCCTCATTAGGGAGAAGGGGCAATAATATTACTTCTAAATAGGTACTGTTATTAGTGCGAAAGTTTGGATGGATGTTTGATACTCAATCACGCCAGAACGGCTGGACGAATCTAGATGCACAATTGCACAGATATAGTCGAGAGTCTGGAAGATCACATAGGTACTTAACAACTAAATAATTATGTATTCGTATAATTTTATTATTATAAAATTTAATTATTCGTTATGTGGTAATGGATGAATGTATAATCGTTATACTTAGAGATTTTACGACCAATTTATTTTTAATACTTCCCACCTCATAAAATTAACACCGCTTTTTGATAACGTCATTTAATAAAACTGTTAAAAACACACAAAATCTTAGTCTTAATTGAGACTATAAAAACTAAGATTAGCTTATAAACTGCTTAGGTATAATTTCCACGATCTCTTTTCCTTGAATTCACTGATATTTTTAGCGTTAGCTCTCTAAAGTTCCTCTTATTAACCGACAATTCTTTAGTGTAATGGCGTACTTAATAGGCAAGACTTGATTATCGTGATGTGGGAAATCAGTGTGCGGTCTGTGGGCGCTGTGATGGCGGTGTAGCTCGCGTGTGGGCAACGCGACACGACGACATGCACTTTCATACTACGTGATTATGGCACGGAAACGCTGGGCGGCTTTCGATGGCGGCATGCACGCCAATACCTACAACTGCACACTGGCCGCATAAAAACTGCAATAAAATTGTTTTTTTTTAAAGCTGCATTGATTTAGTTTTTTTTATTATTTGTTCTTTTTATGAATATGAGGTTTAATGTAGGTCGAGTTGTATAAAATTAGAATTAACACTTATTCTTGGCTTTACATTTATGTACCTATATTAATAAGAGAACAGACATCATTAATAAAATATGTAGAAATAGGACTGTTTAGCATTTGCTTTATAAAGTATAGCTACAGCATATGGAAATAAGTACCTACGAACATACGCAGTAGCCAGCAGCTTTCCCACGCACTGCGGGAATTCTCCAATGATAATTTCTTCAAAGAATTAATTCGGATTTAATTATAAAACAATGGGTCATCCACCTATAAATGGAGTCTGGATGTAGCCGAATATCACCCTCGTGTCCCGGTGCTCGTAAACAACATGTTTTATATCATTTCGATTCGCATTCGACATTATACTGCATTTATTTAATTACCGCTCGTTGGTATAAACGCCGGTGAAGGAGCGAAGGAGCCAAATGCTTGCCAGAGACGAGACAAATGATTTCGCAGAAGGATTTTTGTGTTAGTCACTCTAAATGACCGGCAAATTTCATATAAATAGGTAGGTGCGGTTGGGAACGCTTGCATCACCAGAGGTTTCGAAAAATCTTGATGAGTGCGTCGTTGATATAGATCGGGGTCAGGTCTTTGTAATGATACAGTTAACGTGAATTGTTTGATGTGAGAGGAATAGTAAATAGTTTTAGCCCATCACCTGGCTCATGAGATAGGTACTGGTTACCGATATTCTAAGGTAAGATTGAATATCGAAACCTCAGACTTAAGTACTTGACCATCAAGGCTCTACAAAATAGTCTAGGCCTAGTGTGAGGAAGTTTTAATAAAAAAAAAACCCGACGAATCCGTTTATAACTGCCAGTAGAAATGTCAATATGGAATAGTTTGGTGTGCGATAGATAGAATAGAAAATGCAAGTGATGAACACTTTAGTCATCGCTGTAAAGAGGCTGCAACAACCAAGCATTAAATAAGTATGCATTCTTCATTATCTCCCTATATTGTTATAGTACAAAATGTTGCTACTAACTGTGACTCGAATTTATTATCGAACTAAAAAAATAACAAATCAACTTTATATACAAAGCTAGCGGACGTTGTCCTGTTGTACAAGAGTGCACAGCAAATCAAGTTTGGTGATAAACAGTAGCGCCACCTACCAAAGCCAATTGTGTTTTCAAAACATACTGAGCTCATTGAATTGAAATTGAAATTCATTTTTTTTAAACAGCCATACCCGAAACAACTAGGTATCTGCAGGTCATTCAAATATAGTTTTATTATCCTATATAGTAAACCATCTATCCGTGTGGCCAATTTCATCCAAATCCGTTCCGCAGATTTTGCGTGAAAGAGTGTAAAACATCCTCACAAACTTTCGTATTAATAAAATTTATAGGATTCGTAGCTGGTGCAATAAAAGGTTTGCTTCGAAAGTTTACTAAGCAAATATCAACTAAAAAGTTTGGCGGTCAGCGATCATCAGGTGGAAATCCATAAAAAAACAGTTTTTCGAAGTAAATACAAAAACATAATATGCGTTAGGTGGCACACAAGCTCACGGCTAACCGAAAAGCGGTTATAGACAAATTAATCTTAAATAATACTTACGTGTGCCAGTAAAATTGATATAAAAAAAAAACAAATCAAAAACAAGTGGGCCAGTTACAGGCACTTTTGTACCGTACAATTACTATTACAATGACAGCAATAAAGTGAAGCTATGGTCCCAGTCACAAGTCCTAATATCTGTGAAAGTACCTACTGTAGACTGTAGTTGCCTATTCCAAAGCGTAGATCATCATACATAGATCAGAGACCCATAAAATTTGAGGAGCTCCCTCGATTTCTCCGAGATTCCATAATCAGATCCGAATCTGATGAGTTGATGACAATTGTACCACCTGGGTATTATACCCATTCAAACAAAAAATAAAGGTTTTTTTGTGACTATAGTTGTACATTTAGTTGGTGTTGGTGGAGGCCCCCCGGCCTCGTTTTAGGCAGATAATGCCTGTTTTAGTAAACGCCAAATTAATCCGGGCGTCGTTGAATAATCGGGCAACATACATAAAAACAAAATTCCTCCAACTTCTCTTTTGAACTCCGCTAAAAATTATAATTGACATTTAGGTACGCACTCATCTCTTAGTGCAGCAGACCGGCAAAATTGCGTTGAACAGGTAAACGGCGGCGGCGGCGGGCGCCCAGCCCCGACTACATTCTCATTAACACTTTCCAAAGCTTTTCCAGGTGAATGTGTAAGGTCAGGGTGACCTCGTCGGCACCAGGTGGCGCCACGGGCATTAGTTATGCGCGGCGGGTGCGCCGTCTGCCGCGCTTCCTGTCACCCCCACCCCTCCCCCTCTGTGCCCTTCCCTCATACGATCGTTGGCGAAACTCATCTTGTATTATTTTAGTTAATTAACTGTTGAGGGAAATCTTTAGTGTGGGCCTTTTTTAATATCATCATGCTAGTAATTATTTTCCCGAAGGGTGGCCAGACTGTCACTGTGACTGTGGTTAATGTCATGTTTATGTTTTAATATCAAATATTGATTGGATAAACCTTAATTACGCCTTTATCAAGCTTTATTAAAGAACTTTATGTTCATTAATTTGAGGTGTCCCGTCCTTTTTGAGGAGTTGATCGAAATATAAATTGATTGAAATAAAATGATTCAATAGGTACATCGTCACGATTCGTCGTCTCTGTTGAATTAAATCTCGAGTTTCATTCGATCAGTGTTTATAATTTACCTGGAATATGTTTGACAAATGTCTATAGTTATCTATCAACATTTTTCCAACACATCGTTTCAGATACCCTGCCAGGGTTGCGAGTTGTTCGGAAGAGATACCGCGGCCCCTAAACGTGAAGGGCAATAGAAGGAACATGGGTGGGTTTTAGGCAGGAGAAGTCTGACACTCCCCGCTCCGCCCAGAGCGGGGCAAGTTATTTGATGATTTCCCATCCGCAAAAGCAGAAACTAAGTGTGTTTAGTAAAACAATATTAGGTTTTTTATTCGTGAAATATCTTTTGTTCATCTAATGTAGGTATTGTGGTTGAGTCTAAGGGTGCGTCCACACTAGATAAAATAACTTGTTTTAGAAGACGTTTTTTAACATGTCTCAAGACAAATTTATAGAGAACTAGCTTTCGCCCGTGGCTTCGCTCGCGTTAAATTCGGTATAACACACCAAGCAGACCTGCAGTTTTTGCCCTTGCGCCTGATTGATTTGTAATAGCAACGCTAAGTTTTTCCTTTTCTTCCCTCGTTCTCACTCATATCTCACTTTTTTTAAATAAAAATTAGCCTATATGTCCGTCTCCTGGTTTCCAACTATCTCTGTACCAAAATTTATCAAAATCGGTTTAGCCATTAAAGCGTGAAGAGGTAACAAACAAACTCACTTTCGCTTTTATAATATTTTATGTAATAAGTAAGGAAAGTAAGGATCTTATATTCTATAGACGTTGAATGTAACAAAAGTTACGTTACACGTTACTCAATCTGTATGCATCCTAAAATATGTGGTTAATTAAACTCCGATCTTCATTTCAATAATATCTGAACCACCAGTCTATACACACCGTCCTAGTCTTATCTCAATTATCGTTGCAGTTGATTTCAAGACCAACCTAGTGGGCTAGTGGCTAGTACCTAACTGATAACTTACTTTATGATTAAGATTAGGCCGA
The DNA here is from genome assembly GCA_905475445.1 of Ochropleura plecta. Taxonomy (NCBI): domain Eukaryota; kingdom Metazoa; phylum Arthropoda; class Insecta; order Lepidoptera; family Noctuidae; genus Ochropleura; species Ochropleura plecta. The sequence continues at coordinate 8,337,966 of FR997740.1, read as the reverse complement.
CTTGATCAGGCTTTCGACCTACCCGCGACGACGGTTTATTATTATTAATTCATTTATTTCAGGAAATTTTCCCATACTAAGAGCTACAAATTATGCAATACATTACACATACATAAGATTACACAATGTGTAATCTGATGTATGTGTAATGTATTGCATTGTATTGCATTAAAATATAAATGTAAGTATAAGTGTTTAAAATTACCTCAAGTACTCAAGCGTATAAAAAAGAAATAAAAAAATTCAAAAAGCCTTTTTGGTCTAGTGGTCGTAATAGCGACTGCTAAGTATGAGGTTCTGGGTCGAAGTCCGGGTCGGGGAAGTTGTTATTGGCTGGTTCTATCAGGAATTTCTCAATATCAGTCATAGATTCTTATTTGTGCCCAGTTGATGGCAATAAGCTCGCCCTTCTCATACATGGGACTTATCTAATAACTCTCGTGTCACAGTGTTAGTTACCATACTCCTTTGAAACGGCTCGACCGATTTTTATGAAATTTTATATGCATACTACCTAGCTTTTGCCCGCGGCTTCGCTCGCGTTAAATTCGGGGTAACACAGTTCCTCTTGCGCCTTATTGATTTGTAATAGCAACGCTAAGTTTTCCCTTTTCTTTCCTCTTTTTTCCTCACATCCCACTTTTTTAAAATAAAAGTTAGCCTATGTCCATCTCCTGGTTCCCAACTATCTCTGTACCAAAATTCATCAAAATCGGTGTAGCCATTAAAGCGTGAAGAGGTAACAAACAAACAAACAAACAAACTCACTTTCGCTTTTATAATATTAGTAAGGATTCTGTAGGTCTGAAAATCGGCCAACATCTATTTTTCTTACCCCTAAGTGAGCAGCGGGTGAAACCGCTGGGCACAGCTAGTAAAAATATATAATTCATAAACATAACTGGCGAAATATGGAGGTACCTACACCTCTGCCTAACCATACGGGGATTAAGCAGGCGTGATATTATGTTTTGTAAATTGATGTGTGTACTGGTAGATAGACTTAGGTACGTAGGTAGTGATGACAGGCCGTGCCGTCGACAGCGCATTCGTCTTCCATGCGCCTCAGAGATGTCAGCAAAGCAAAATGGGCTGCCAGAGGCACTGCCAGCCGGAGTTACGGGTTGTTTATTTATTTATTTATAACTAGCTGGCGCCCGCAGCGTCACCCGCGTGATGATCGAAAAAAAGTATCATATGTGTTATTCTAGACTATAATCTACATCTGTGCCAAATTTCATCAAGATCCGTTCAGCCGTTTTGACTTGAAAGAGTAACAAACATCCATACATCCATCAATACATCTTCACAAACATTCGCATTTTTAATAAGGATTATTAGTACCTAGGATGTACATTAGTGCTACATAGGCGGCCTTAATGCCATAAATAAGGCATTCGCTACCAGTCAACTTTTGGGTTAAATATGTAAATTTTCTGATAGGGTACAAAAATTATACCTTAAAAAACATATAAATTAGATAAACTATTTGTTTTCGGTTACTAATTGGTTGTTCGAAAAGCGGCCCCGGTACACAAAGGGCAACAGAAGGAACATAGATGGGTTTTAGTCAGGAAAAGTCTGACTCTCCCCTCCTCGCTCCGCCCATAGCGGAGGAAGTTATTTGATAATTTTCCATCCAAAAGGTACCTACCACTACTAATTATTCTAAACGTAACAACGAAATCTTAGAAATCGTATCGAAATCTTAGCTAGAAATAACATCATTACCATAATTAAACCAAAGTATTAAAAACTTTAATCCTTATTTCTGTACTAGCTTCCGCCCGCGACTTCGTCCGCGTGGCATAGTTACTTTGGGCTAACGCTAACTTTAACCCGCGTGATGACCCGAAAAAATGTATCTTTCTCTCCCCTTTTCTTCCCTCATTCTCCCCCTTTCCTCACTTTAAAAAAACTTGCCTATTTCCGTCACCAAGGCCCCAACTATTTCTGTACCAAAATGCATCAAAATCGGTTCGGTCATTTAGGCGTGAAGCCGTAACAAACACGACACGGTTGGCGTAGTGGCTGAGCGATCGACTGCTGCGCTGTGTGTCGCGGGTTCGATTCCCGCACGGAACAAACAAATATTTGTATGACCTACAGATAGTTGTTCCGGGTCTGGCTGTTTGTGTATGTGAGATTGAATGTTTGTAAACGCACCCACGATACAGGAGAATTTCCTAGTGTGGGGCAACGTTTTTAAAAAAAAAGAAAGAAAGAACAAACAAACTCACTGTCGCTTTTATAATATTAGTAAGGATTTATGAAAATAACCGAAGGTAACTGAATGCCTATTCAGTTACCTAACGAAAACGAAAGCTACGTTAGAGGTCCTAACTGTAGCTACCTTACACTTAAAAAAGTGCCTACTTAAATAATAAAACTGATCCTAAATACACTACAGCTACAACTAAATAAAACTACAGCTAAATAAATTAAGAAATAATAATTTGAATTTATATTTAACCTGAAAATAATTTAAGTACTAAATTATATATAAATATATTGTTTTTTTTTAATATATCTAATTATGCCTATTATCTATAAGAACCTATTAATTACCAAATAAAGTAGGTACTAAAGCTAAATAATTCTAATGGAATTATACCCAGAAATATGTAGGTAAGTACAACTTGTAACAAAAAAAGAAATTAAAGTAAAGCTAAAACGCCTGTCCAATACTGGGTCCACCCTTTATAGCAGAACTTTTTATGTCATAATTTTATTTTGCATAACAACGGATAGCATAAACTTCATTTCGCAGAAAATTGTTTGGCAGACACTCATTTATCATACATTCAAAACTCATAATTTTGTAAGTCAGAATCATCTCTAGACATAAATTTCATATCCATAGTATTCAAAAAGCAGAAACATCATTTCGCAGAAAGTTCACAGTCAGAATCGTCTTTTGACATATATTTCATATCGTTATCATTAAACGGCAGAATTGTCATATCGCAGAAAGTTTATAGTTAGAATCATCTTTATCATTATTTGTTGTCATTTATTTTAATTATTTATTTCTTTAAAATAATATCATTTATTTTAACTATTATTTAATTCAATTTGTAATAATGTCATTTAATTCTATAAGTAATTATTATTCTAATGTAAATAGTTCAGTTCCGGGTAAACTACTAAAAACAATCTCATTTTCTATCAATGCAAGTCGTTACTGGCACTCGCCGGCCGCTGCCGCGGCACCGCTCGCTCCGCTCGCTCGGCTCGTGCGTAGGGGGTCACAGTTTTAACCTAACCTAACCTACGCATTTTTTTTTAACAAATTAACCTAATCTTAATAGTTGAGTCCCGGGTAACCTACTAAAAACAATGTCTTTTTTTCTATATAATTCCAAAAATATCTTATTTTTGCATTAATATGTTTTTGTATACAATTGTAACTCACTGTATCGGTTCACACCAAAATATTGGAAACTCAAGATAAATAACAAACATGTTAAATATCCCGTTTTAACCGTTAATAATAATGTTAGTGACCATGTCAATTTAAAGACTTATTAGGCATATAAGTCTTTAAACTTAAAGTTATTCCTAATTCAATTCTGCCATCTGCATAGTATGAAAAGTGAAATTATACCAAATACTCGTCGCTCTAAATGAACATTATGCTAAACGATATTATGCGAAATTTGAACTCTGCCAATCGTAATTATACTAAATGTAATTCTGCCATCTTAAAACTATGCAATTGTAAATTCGGAGTTTTAAACATTATGCCAAACGATAATTATATCAAATAATTTTTATGCCTTTAAAATGTTCGTTTAAAGAAAAATATGCTAAGTGTGTTATGCCAAATAAATTTCGGAGCATCAAGATTCTGCCAGATAGAGGGAACCCGTCCAATACTATCTACCTATGTATACCTACTTCACTTAAAAATAAAAACCTATAAATACTTTAATTAATAATACCTATCTATAATAAAGAATATAACTCTATAACGCTATGGCGCTCATTAGGGGAGGGCTATGTCCAGCAGTGGACTAATATAGCCTGATGATGATGATTACTATAATTAGTATAATTAACTACGCTTTTACCAATATAGTATAAAAAAAAACTGAACATAAATTAGCCGAAACTCGGTTTCTAAAAATCTATGCGTACCTACTACTACTTCACCTAAAAAGAAATAAAATGTTAACTATGAATAATTTGTAATTTGAAAGAATATTTAAACACTACCAAAATAACTAATACCTATTTTATAAAATAACAACAAAATAAATCTAAAAAGAAATTATTTAAAGACTAAAAGTCGGGCTGAAAGCATTGTCTGTCAATAAGGTCGAACACTCTGAACGTCTATTCGCATCAACAGCCAAATATTACACAAAAATAATCCTTATAGCATGATTCAGTATTCACGCGCGATGGCTTATTAGCGTATTTCATGCATAACTTTGGTGTTTGTATACCGATTTATATGATTCTTTTTTTATTGAATACGTAATAATGTTAACTGTTTTTAATTAGAGATGAGTGGGAGTGTTATAAACGTAAGAGTAGACAAATATAATCAGATAGCTCCGAACTGCTAAGTTATCGGGAGTTACACGTGTTATTGTGAGTCAACCATAAAAGATAGACCTATGCTGTCGTAGGATATTTTTTATATAATTTTAAGGAGAACATTTCCGTCATACATGATTTCTGTGTAGCTTTAACCAACTTCTCCCGATTACCCAACATTTTCCTTCACTGCTCTGCTCCTATTGATCGTAGCGTGATGAAAAGTATACTATAACCTGCCCAGGAGTATGAAGAATAATTGTACCAAGTTTCGTTAAAATCCGTCGAGTAGTTTTTGTTTCTATAACGAACATACAGACATCCAGACAGACAGACAGACAGACAAAAATTTTACTGATTGCATTTTTGGCATCAGTATCGATCACTAATCACCCCCTGATAGTTATTTTGGAAATATATTTCATGTACAGAATTGACCTCTCTACAGATTTATTATAAGTATATAGATATATAGAATATAGATAAGTACCTAGTCAAACAGTTCGAATGTTAACTAGACAATGTTTACTCACCACTTTAATGTAACATTGACTTGAATATAGAAATAACGATGTGAAGTTGTTTACACAGTATTATACATGCTTAAAAAAGAGAACTAAAAAATATGTCTAGACGAAGTAAAATAAACGCATTTTATTTTTACTATATCGCGTAAACGGTGAATAGGTATCTACCTAACTTTTTGCAAATAACGTTACAAAACCAGCCAAGTGTGAGTCAGACTCGCGCATCGAGGGTTCCGTACAAACTTGCGACCTAAACGACCATATCTTTTGACTGGGTAGACTTAGAGGGTTGATTTCACAGGACAAAGGGACCACAGACTTGAGGATACGGTTTTAATTTCAACTGGATACCTCTACGCATTCCCGAGATAAAGGGTCTTGACAGACAGATTTGACACACGGTTGGCGCAGTGGCTGCACGTTCTACTGCCGCGCGTTCGATTCCCGCACGGGACAAATATTTGTTGTCTACAGATAGTTGTTCCAGGTCTGGCTGTTTTTGTATGTGAGTTTAAATGTTTGTAAACGCACCCCGATACAGGAGAAATTAGGTTGGGACAACGTTTTTTTTTTTAAAAAAAATACGATAAAGTTTCTTGACAGATGGACAGACAGACAGAAAACAAAGTGATCCAATAATGGGCGTCCTTTCCGTTGTTTGTTGTAGTACGGAACCCTGAAAACGTTAATAAACTCAAAAATAACTTGATTCGTCTAAACAATGTCTAAAATTAGGCGATAAAACACTAAACAGCGCAGGACGCGACCTCTCCGGTTGTTTACTTACGTCTTGAATACGTTTTCCCCGCCGACAGACAAGTAAACTTTAGAAAATCGAGTCTGTTTGTATATGTTAAGTACTTTTAAAGAGTTATAGTCGCTTTTGCATGGTCTAAATGTTAAATGTATATTGTTCGAATAAATCGTGACTGATCCCGAACGCAGTCCATAGACTTCTGATTACTATAAAGCGCTGATGATATTTTCCAGACGCATGGAGCTGCCAGTTCGTTCATAAAATTCAGGGGAAATTACCCTCATGTTAACAGCATGATCGCTTTAAAATATGGTTCTTGTGTAAAATCTTTCAGTTGCAACGTTAAATGAAGATTTTGATGGAAATTGTTTTGAGACTGTTAAAGCTGCATCATTGCACATATTGAAAGATCGGCTTACATTTGCATCTTTTCATTCGCATTCCACAGTTACGCAAACATTAAAACACAATGCATTTTAAATGAGAATGTGACTAATTTCGCGCCATGTTGAGACTTTATCTGTCAACTGTGACTTAAATGCTGACTAAGTCTCGATATTTATATAGGAAAAGATAGATAGGTAGATCCTTCAATGTATTTTTTTGGCAATAAAAAAGATATCAAACCAGCATCTTCTTCCATATAACAGTTATGATGTCATCAACATGTCGCTGCTTATCACCATGATCAGCTACTATCGCATTTGAAACACATTATACCCAGGTAGATATATACCTGGGTATAATGTATATCTATATGGCACATACCTGGGTATATATGTTCTTCAGCATTTCACTCAACGATGTGTTAATTAGTTGATGAGCTTTAAAAATAGCTTCAGTTGCAGCATTGACACACTTAAGTGACATGTCTTTCTCTAGAGTCGATTAATCTATTAGCCATCCAATTTGATTTGACAGATTTAAGATTGCTAATCGAAAATAAAATCTAGCCTAGATAAATGACAATCGCTTTCAAAGCGTATATTTAATTGTGTTTCAACAATATCAGCTTTTCGTAACTGTATGTCAATTCAATATAAGTATTTTAAATTTCCCGCGTTATTATCCCGGATAGAATGTTGTTTTCTAGTTTTTTTTTTACATTACTAAGACTGCTGTCCGTCCTTCTGTCCGTCTATCACCAGGCTGTTTCTACGTGTTGTGAACGTGATAGCTAGACAGTTGAAATTTACAGATGGTGTATTTATGTTAACACTAAAACAATAAATAACAAAAAACAGAATAAAATAAATAATATAAAAACAAGGGGGCTCCCATAGAACAAAATTGTTTTTTTGCCGTTTATATATATCGATAATGATACGGAACCCTTCGTGCGCGAGTCCAACTCGCATTTGGCCTTTTAAGATTAAGCAACAATAAAAGTTCTGAACAGAAATTGGATTCAAGATAACCGATGAAATTTTTTTTTTTTATAATTCATTTTTGAATTCATTAGAGAAACATGCGACATTGCCAAAAAAAAAACAATAGATATTACGTTTTCACTAGAAAGATGAGACTATAACCAATTAACAAAACCCTTACATTCATTCATTCATCATAATAAACCTCTCCTTATTCCTACTTATACGCCGCTTATTATAAATACTGGCCTGTCACAATAGTCTGCGTTAATCGTGCGTATGCAACAGGTGCAATCGGGGCCGAGTCGTCTGCGACGTGTCCCTGGGGAGTCGCGGTAGACGCAACGTTACTATTTATTGACCAAGTACCTTCACACCTTGACTAAGTACGTTGTATTCACTGTATTGCAGGGTTTACTTTTCGACTTTACATTTTTGAATACTGCGTAAAAAGAGAAAAGAAGACGGTCGAATTTTTTCGAAAAAACGGCTTTTTTTATCAATTCAATTCAAATCATTTATTTCAATTAGACCATTACAGGCACTTTTGAATGTCAAGAAACAAAATGAATCTACAGTCCCGGTCACAAGGCATAATAACTTGTGAAAGTACTGTAGTTGCCCATTCCAAAGCGTTGATCTCTATGGAGAAGAATGGGCAAGAAACTCCATGGACACTCTTTTAAAATATAATATTTTAACAAAATCGTATTTACATCATTCATGTTGAGATTATGCAAATATGTGAGAACGATGTAGAAAGACGTGCATAGTAAGAGCGTCCAGAGTAAATAAAAAGCAAAATTTAATTTTAAATCTAAATAAGTTTAAAAATGAACCGTGGTAGCTAAAAAATGACCAATCCCAACTGACAGCGCCCGTTCACGAACATGACGTATGGATTTTCGCGAGGAAACTATCAATTTTTCATGTGCTTTTGCCCTTTATGTAACTCTTTCGAACAACCCGCAAACTGCTGGCAGTGGCCCTGGCATGCCTCTCTGCTTTACTGATAACTCTTTGAGGAGCGCGGGAAACACGAACGCGCCGTCAACACGGCAAGAAGCAGCGTGGAATTTGAATTTGTGCCCGGTTATTGGCAAAAGCTATCCTATTACTAATTAATAAATAATACTAAATTGAAAATTGCATTTACCATTATAGTTTTTCTTGATAATAGTCAGTTTTCAAAAAAACAGAGAAACATTTTTTTCTCCATGGAAACCTATGAAAAGTTGTTTTTTTCATATAGAATATAGGGTGTAAAAGTACCCTTTAATTTTTCACTTATAAGAGTCGTTTCCCAGTGTATTTCATTTTTGCGTAGGGCAAGTTTGATGCATAAATTGCAAGATCGAGGTCCTTGAAGGTTTGACTTACACCTTGTATTATTGTAGAATGGAGTGATTAAAACCATAAATAAGTAAATTTTTCTTCAAAAGCAGTTCTTATTTTTCAAATATCGAATATTTATTTGAATATTTTGAATAATCCTGCAACCCTGTGCAGGGAAGGATTCTACTAGGGAACTGATTTCTCTTTGCGTAGTTTAAATCTGAATCGAAAATAATTGACAATTATGGTAGCTTTTCAGTCAAATGTTTGACAAATTTAGGTATCTGTTAAACGTTTGACTGAAAAGCCGTATCTATCCTCCTGCTGCCTAGTTCTAAACAGAAATGTTCTGCAAGATCTCTTGAATCGTATATTATATAAGCAACAGCTACTTATTCACCTCTCTCACATCTTAAAACGGCCGAGCTGCCGACATATTTAGTGTTACTAGCCGTTAGTTTACTCAAAGATCTCTCACAACAGCTCGGCAAGCATTAACGAGAGATCGAAATCCAGATTCGATTCCGGGAAACGTGTGCCTATTTTACGTTGATCTACAATATGGTGATGTGAATCATCCCTACATTATGTCTAGGATGAATCAGTGAAATTTAGGGATTTGTATGTGGCTAAACTTACCTAGCAACTATTTGCAAATTCTATTTAGCTTGGGTCAGGATTATTTCTCAAAATTCATTAATCTTGGTCAGGTTTGTGGTTAGTCTGGACAAAAACAGATAGCTAATAGTCATAATTTCTTTTCATCGGAAAATATACTAAACGATGAAAGAGCAACTAAAACTGTTTTATATTTGCGTAGATACTAATTTCCATGTCGTTATATCCACCAATAAGTCTCACTAATTAAGCATAACGAATCGTGCAGTCATATTTTATAAACACACGTCATTATAATAATAGACAGACAATGTGTCATGCATCTCAAAAAAAAAAGAAAAAAAACGGCCGCTGCAAAAAGGTGCATTATCGAAGGACAAGAGCACACTGGTGAATGGAGGTGGGCAGAACAGGTGTGTGTCAAGGTTGCAGACGGCGTAACGAGTCCCAGAGGTGCGGCCGTCTGCCGAACGACCTTGGGTGTATAACCCGCCTTAGTCCCACATACGGCCGCTAATCGAAAATCAACGTTTAAGATGTTTCAGTCTTTTTGTAGCCAGACGCTTTGCAAGCTTATAATTAAAACAAAAATGTTTCCAAAAAGCTTCTCTTCGTTTTAAAAAATACTTTTGAACATGTATAACTTTACTTGTTTTTTTTATTACCAAAAAAGTAGACCCGTAAAAAACTGACTTGGTTATACCACTGAAAATATGTCTGCATTCTAAATATGAAATTAGAAAAACAATAGAATAGTTGAAATTGTTTTTGGTCTGACAAGCATAGAGCATTTGGCAATTAACATTGTTGTCTGCTGAGTTTAACTGAGCTTTCGTCAGTACTTATTAATTAGCTCAGCATGAATTTATCGAAAAAAACAGGTACCTAAGATTCTTCTTTAGTCAATTTCTCATTAATTGCAAATGCCCAACGGTCAATCATCTTGAAAAATCGTACTTAATATCTCATATTACGACTCTAAGTTCCAAGTTGTCTTTCAAATTATGGTTTAGTTAAATTTGATATTTTTCATGCTGAATTGTTTTTTTTTATCGGGTTAGTTAGTTTTAGTTAGTTTGCTGTCAGAGTTTGCTTAACATAAAGAAATATCTCTCAGACATGCTGGTTTCCTCATGATGTGTTGGTTACTCCGAAGCAAGTGATATTCTCAAATTAAATTCTTTAAATACGCAAATGAAGCCAAACAATCCGCGTTGAGTGCCTTGGACTCGAGATGTACGACTTGGCCGTCTGATGGTCAGACCACTAGCCTAGCCCTGCTATTATAAAAAAAAAATGTTAACTGAAATACTGATGCTCTTTTAACTACTACTCACTATTACAGTTCTTTTTTTAAATCTAACGATTAAAAATGGATCAGAATCGATTCTTTTTTTTTCGATTTGATTATTTCGATTTTTATATTTCATGCGACAGACACGTCTTCAATAGCTTCTAGTATACCAATGGAGGTGACATGACGTAAAACTCATCACATAGTACTACGTCAATTTATTTCGAATTAAGAAGCAATAGAGCCACTGGAGTTGTAGAATCTACAAACATATACTATATCTACTACATACTGCGTCTATCCTACTACTACTGCATAGAATTTGTAAATACATTTATCTTTTAGAGAATACTGGGCTCGTGTTGTAGCGTAGTCCCTCAGACTACGTCTATAGCCGCTTTTCAGCTGAAATCAAAAGGAATATCGGATAGCCCGGCCAGGGGTGTAAATTGATATTGTCGAGTCTATCCGTAGATACACGAACTATAACGATCCACGTAGGGTTCCCACGGGGCCTGTGTAAATAAAGATTTCCTTTTAAAATTCCGTTTCATTACTGATTTAATTTAGGTACTGAATTTAATTCTTGGCAATTTAATATCGTTCAGTTGCAGTGAAGTTTTGAACATAATACAATATGTTTCATTGTTATCAAACAATAATCATCTGCCTGATCTCGACTTCTTTTCAAGTGCAGATTAAAGAGTCGTACTCGTAGCAGAAAGCGAAGGACTTTGTAGGTTTTTTCCACTCCCATAAACTCGTCTGATATTTGGTAATCGGTGTAAATTAGCTTAATAAATAATTTTTATATCTATATTTATAGAAAATAATTCCTGTTCGCTTGTCTCGCTAAAACTCTAGAATGGCTGGATCGATTTGGCTAATTTTGATCTTGAAATATATGTGGACGTTCAGGGAAAGTTTAAAGGGTAAAAATATATAGGTAGGTAGGGTAGGTAAGTAGGATAGGTAGGTAGGATAGGGTATGGTATTTAGGTAGGTAGGGTTGGGTACAATACCTAGGTAGGGTAGGTAGACAACGACAAGTAGGAGATAGAAAAAGGTGCGTTGCATACGCACGATAAAAGTTTTATAAACTTTATTATCGATATTTAATGTAAGGTGTAATAATTTATCAAAATACCCTCTGATTGACTTTCATAAAGACGTGACAGTCGTCATGTGTCTCCTACTACAAATTAAATGTTTACCTTCAATAAACTATTTAGTATTTTATACCAACAGATATTAATTTATTACATCAAATTAAACTATGACTGGTTTACTTTTAATTACGGGCTAACTAGAAGTATACAAGTTAAAAAACTGAAGCAAATAATACAGTTTTCTACGTACCATAAGAATTGGTGCCATAACATAAATAAATGCCACTATAATTATTTTGCCCTGACATATTTACAACAAAGTTGACAGTAAATACTTGCAGTTATGTATCAAACATTTATTTATTGTTGAAATCAATTTATTGCCGTACCAATAGGACCAATTAGTCGCCCACCTGCCAACAGATTTACACAAATAAATTGACATGTCTGTCGGTCATTATAAATTAAAAGCACACACTTTGACTTGCATTTTACACAATTATATTGCATCCAATTTGTAACAATTACAGTGTAAACAACAGAAAAACAGACAAATCTATAAAACAGTGTTTATTTTTTGTAGGTAAGTTTCAATTGAATAGTGCTCACCTATAACATAATAGTTAGGAACAGAGATTTCTTTTTTAGATATAGATAAGATAGACAATAAAGTTTTTGTGACTTGTAATTTATAAGGTTGTTAGACAATGCACCAACTTAAAAACTAAGTTTAAATTTGTAGGTACAATTTTTTAATTTCTTGAAGAAGTAAGGCAACATACACGAAATTGTGATAGAGACTTGCTGTCTTTCGACGCTCCTGCCAGGGCCACCGCCTACCGGGCTTACGGGTTCTTCAAAAAATACCGCGGCCCGGAACACAAAGGGCAAGAGCCCCGAAATATAAAAAAAGATAATTTCCCATCCGCAAAAAAAAGCCTTGCTGCCTTTTCAGGATAATATCTAGTCCACCTAATATTTCCATAAATATCTAAGTACTAAATACAGTCACAAAACACTTTAATTAGAAACAAATTATCTTTAAAAATCAGCTCGAAACTTGTCGTCATCGTCACATTAATAAACAAAATCACCAAATCAAAAGTTTTCAGTCAATTTAACCTCTTGATTCGTCATTTGTTTACATTGGTGGGTGTCACAAAAAACCAGACAATAGTCTGAGACTGCGGGCAGACGGGTCCAGAGAGGATATTAAGAGAATTCGTCACGCTTGTTATGTGTCATTATGTCGTGTTTCGAGGATAGAGCGGCCGTAGTGTGTCGGACATGGCCTAGGCCTACCTTAACTATGTTCTAACTATGTACACAGACATTTGAGACTACGAACTGGACATGGATGTTGGGATAGTTCACACGGTCTTCTGGAAGTGGCACGCTGATGGTATAACCGGGTTTTTTTGGAACGAAGTTCTATATCGCGCGTTGCGAAAGGGGGCTAGACGGAAAAAATTAAGACCAAAAGTTGTAACTGCCGCACTTTTGGTCTTAATTTTTTCTTTAGTTGTGCGGCGTGCGCGTTTTGTGTTTCTCTGTCTGTCTCTCTCTCTCTCATAGAAAGCAAGCCAGTTATTTCCGTTTCGTCTTTCTATTTCGCACTGAACAGTGTGGTGTCACGAAGATTATTTTAGTTGAGTGTATACAGGTTTTTTGTACATAATAAATAATAACGTTCCATCCGGGTGCCCCTTGACACCTCTCAAGTTTTTTTTTCCACACTAGGAATTTCTCCTGTATCGTGGGTGCTTTTACAAACATTTAAAGTCACATACACACACAGCCGGACCATAAACAACTACATGCCTACATGTAGTTGTTTAAATTTAATACAAACATGTGTTCCGTGCGGGGATCGAACTCGCGGCACGCAGCGCAGCAGTCAATCGCTTAGCCACTGCGCCAACCATGCTGCCGTTATGTCATCTTACTTCTTTGTTTATCTGACTGGCTTGTTGGTCTAGCGCACTTAAAGTCCTGAGTTCCATTATCAGGTTGGGTAAAGTGTTATTGGGTAAAGTGTTTTCTATTAGTAATTAATATCTAATAGCACACACACCCAAATAACGGGCGAAATGTGCGTGTGCTAATTAAATAGCAGCCACTCGGGTCGATCTTTAGGTTAAGCCGCGCTTGCCTAGGTTGGTCTGTGGATGGGTGACCACCCATTACATACCGAGTTTCCTCCGTGCCTCGGAAAGCACGTTAAGCCGTTGGTCCCGGCTGTCATTTGTAGATCTTTGACAGTTGTTACAGATAGTCAGTGTTCCGAAAGTCTGACAACCAGTCTTACCAAGGGGTATCGTATTACCCAGTATTAACTGGGTTGTGGAGGTCAGATAGGCAGTCGCTCCATGTAAAATACTGATATTCAGCTGCATCAGGTTAGACTGGAAGCCGACCCCAACATAGTTGGGAAAAGGCTAGGCAGATGATGATGTGCGTGTGCTATTAGATTCACTTCTACATAAGTACATAGGTAACCCTTTGGAGATTACAGGTGATATTTATTAATTACTAGCTGTGCCCAGCGGTTTCACCCACTGCTCAGTTAGGGGTATGAAAAATAGATGTTGGCTGATTCTCAGACTTACTGAACATGCAAAAAAAAATTCATAAGAATCGGTCGAGCCGTTTCGGAGGTGTATGGGAACTAACATTGAGACACGAGAATTTTATATATTAGAATTATAACATTATAAGTTTGGGATTGTTTATGAAAGTTAAGAGTAATATAAATAATATAAAATAAAAAATATCTTTTATTCTACCACAATTATTTCTCTATGCTTCATAATAAACTTAATATTACACTAAAAATTGACATTCCTAAATACATAAAACTATACGTACTTTTTTTCAAATTAGTTAAATCTCGAATCACAATTAATATTGTTATTTCGTAAATAAATAAATTAAAATTAGGATTCAAATTGAAAATGAATTTTATTATACCATGCACTTTTTTTGGAAGTCACCTCTTTGGCATAGGCCTCCCCCAGCTTCCTCCAGCTATGTCTGTCTCTAGTTTGTCTTCTCAACAATAGAGCAATATACCACCACTTAAATTTAAGCATGTATACACGTACTTATTAAGTAGAAAAACCTCAAGAACTTTGCCGTCTGAGAAACCAAAAACGGACAGAGCTTCGATAAAATCAAGAGTAAAACAAATCATTAAGTAGATATCTGACGGTTCAGATATTGGTACTTTTATTTTTCATTACGCATCTTTCACTCGTATCAAAACGGCTGAATACAAAATGAATCACAAATGAATTTTTTAGTGAGTCGTACCCATTCCAACAATGTTGGATTTCAATTGTGCCCCATAAAATGATCAAAAAATGAAATTAAAGTGTTAGATGATTGTTCATTCCAGAGGCGTAGCTATTAGATACGTAGCTACTATTTTCTTAATCTCACTTGTATCACTTGTATCACTTGTATCACACATTTTTGAGGACCCTTTGAACCCGAGTGCGGCGAATCCCAAAACCAGTGTACCAATGATTTTTGCATTATAAATTAAAAAAAACGTTTTGGATGATACCGCTTAAACTTTCATTGAGTTTTTCAAGAAAATGTAACAGCGAGCGAAACGGAGGATTAGAGAATTCTGGACCTGAAGGATTCTGAAGGAAGAATTCTGGAGCTGAATAAGCTAGCTAGAAAATCAGAGCATCCTGACCGTGCATTGATTGACTGATTGATTTGATGTAAGTAGTAGATAACCGCTGTAACCGTAGAGCGGTAACTACGCACCCGGTTTAATTTTATTATATTTTATATTTAATTTATTATATATATATATTTAATTTTATAATATTAATTTTATAATATAGTCGGTGTAGTGAGACCGTGGTATGAACCAAAAATGAAATTTACCACAATGAAACATCTGATATTAGCTTTAGCAAACATTTCGAAACACGTGTCAATATTTTTTTTTATCTGTCTGCGAACTCGAAGCCTCGTAGATCTTGAAGCTATGTACACACGACGGCAGGTCAACCTATGCTAAACTATTATAACCTGATCTCTCTACTACGGATCGCACACCGTAGTAGAGAGATCAGGTTAAAATGGTTTTGTGTAGGTTGATGTGCCGTCGTGTGTACATCTCAACTAAAATATACGGATGAGGGGGATATCGACGTACAAACGGGTAACCATGTGTTCAGCATTTTACCAATTACTTCAACATCATGATCATCCAACAAACACAGCTTGGTATACGCGTCTCTCTGCTTCTGCCAAGCTACATACACGTTCTGGAAGCAGTCATGGCCAGTGATGAAGGTAGCTGGACGTCTGAGGGATACATCGTCACGTCTCAGGCGCCGCGGGAGGCGCTCCGGGCGTCGGGAGCCACGTGATGTATCTTGGTCACCGTAAACCCGTGTCTGTGTGGCCGTGAGCGTCGACGGCGCGTTTGTGTTCCACGCGCGTCTCAGAGATATGTCAGCTAAGCAGAGGGGCTTGTCAGGGCCTATGGGCCCAGGGGCTACAAGTTGATTCGAAAGAGTTAACGCGATCCCGGAACACAAATGTTAAAAGAAAGAACATCGATGGGTTTTAGTCAGTACAAGTCTGACAATCCCTTCCGCTCCGCCCAAAACGGGAAAAGTCATTTAATGATTTCCCATCTGAGAAAGAAAGCTTCACGTTCTTGTGCCAGCCTCATTTAGGATATACAGTACTGTAACACCTATTAGGCTTAGGTGGCCTTTAGGTGGCTTGAGGAGCTCGTGACTAAATAAATAGTAGCCGCTCAGGTCGATCTTTAGGTTAAGCCGCGCTTGCCTAGGTTGGTCTGTGGATGGGTGAACACCCGTTACATACCGAGTTTCCTCCGTGCCTCTGAAAGCACGTTAAGCCGTTGGTCCCGGCTGTCATTTGTAGATCTTTGACAGTCGTTACAGGTAGTCAGTGTTCCGAAAGTCTAACAACCAGTCTTACCAAGGGGTATCGTATTACCCAGTATTAACTGGGTTGTGGAGGTCATATAGGCAGTCGCTCCATGTAAAATACTGATATTCAGCTGCATCCGGTTAGGCTGGAAGCCGACCCCAACATAGTTGGGAAAAGGCTAGGCAGATGATGATGTGTGATGTAATATTTGCACTTAATTCTGTCCTTAATTAGTATGTGTAGTGTTATCTCTAAGTTATCCTACCATCAAACAAATCAGCCTGGATCTATCATCTAGAGGTGACCGACCGTGTATGTCATAGCTAACATAAATCTTGAAACATTTTGTTAATTACTATTACAGATCCTACTAATATTATAAATGCGAAAGTTTGTGAGTATGGATGTATGTTTGATCCTCTTTCACGAAAAACTACTAAACGGATCTTGATGAAATTTGGCACAGAGGTAGATTATAGTCTAGAATAACACATAGGATACTCTTTTTTATCATTACGCGGGCGAAGCTGCGGGCGCCAGCTAGTGTTATCATATTATGGTTCCTCTTTCAACTTTAGAATCAGGAGCACGCCCCCCACGAACCACTATAGTTAGTTATGTGCTTCAAAACCTAACATTGTCAGCAGAATTAAAACAGTATTCGATCAGAAACCGGGTGTTAACCTCTCCGAACGATTTATTAGCGCAGCAGGCACGACACATGCCTACAAAACACACATGGTAAAATTAAACGATCATTATACAACGGCTCGTAACTGGTAACACATTCAAGTCACATCCAGAACGTTTGTACATCGACGGGTCTCATGTACGTTGCCAGACGAGCACTTAGCATGTTCGGCCGGCCGAAACGTGATCTCGCAAATCGCAATGGTCTGTCTAGACGCCGGAGGCCGCCTGTCTAGCCTAGCCGTAGTCTGATGGGCCATACAAAGCCACCAATTACCAATCCAGTGGCCGAACGCTAATGGCTATACCCGTATTGTTCATATTTCAATGTTCGCCACGCGTCTGTACACGACTACAGATGTTAATTAATATGCTCCGACTTTTTCATTCAGTGAATGAACTATCGAATGATGAAGGTTTTGTGTTCACGCATTTGTTGATATCTTTGTTTTAATTAAGATGTAACTAATAGTTGAAAATGGGTTTTTCTTAACTTATTGTTAGGGGTTTGTTTCGCTAATTGACAGGTATGGCAATAAACGTCGAAAGTTCAACTAAATAAGTTGATTTAATTAGTCATTATATTGCTTATTAGGGCATTCAGTTTAATTCCACTCCCATTGACGTAATAAGTGATGATAAGTAGTAAGAGCAACAAAGAAAATGTTGCGTTTGCAATGTTGGAAAAATCAAATCGGAGGCAATTAAAAGCAAACGACAAGCTACTAAGTAGGTACTTCATCTCATTATAATATACTAGCTTCCGCCCGCGGCTTCGCCCGCGTGGTGTGTTGATAAAAAGCAGCCTATAGCAAAAATAACAAAATCGAAGTATAAATAAAATTAGGTAGGTACGTCTCATTTTTAAGGTTACGTCCCCAATGGGTAAAAACTCTATTACTAAGTCTTCGCTGTCCGTCCGTCCATAGGTAATGGTACGAATCTAACTAATAGGTATGTATTATGAAACTTCATAAAACCTATGTTTTATTACATTTTATGTAATTAGATCTTATTGTACCTATATGTTCACAAATAAAGGATTTGAATTTAGTTTGTAAGGAACGTGTCAACTCAACGTACTCTGTGCTCACGCGTCTGCCCGTGTTCGGGTCGCGCACTCAGCGATGAGCGACTTGTTCCCTACACCGCGCCCGAGCGGGCCAGCCTAGTCACGGCGACATGAAATTAATTTTGTTGCGCGTTATTTTGATTTTGCTATATCTCCTAAAGTATTTATTTAATCTGCATGATGTAAAAGGAAAAAATAATCTTCATGAAATGTTCATGCCAACCAACCTATTTAAAATGATAAGGATTAATACTGTATTTGTGTAAATAGCTTTCCAAGTTAGCGCTTTATAATTGCCCATTTGTTAAAGTATTAAAATGGATATAGTATGTTATCCTTAAGATATAGACATATGTCACCGCTGACTTTTCTATGGACCTATATAAGATACACAATTACACCATACATTATTTTGTTATATCTTAAAGGGTTTAGGCAGCGTTTTCGTTGAAAGCTCCCAGACAGCATACTTTTTGCCGACATCTTCAACAAATATAGTTAATGTACACAGAAATAAATACAAAAACTTAACAAATTATATACTAAAACCTTCCTTAAGAGTCACTCTATCTATTACTAAAAACCGCATCAAAATCCGTTGCGTAGTTTTAAAGATTTAAGCATACAAAGGGACATAGGGACAGAGAAAACGACTTTGTTTTATACTATGTAGTTAAAGTATTAAAATGGATATAGTATGTTATCCTTAAGATATAGACATATGTCACCGCTGACTTTTCTATGGACCTATATAAGATACACAATTACACCATACATTATTTTGTTATATCTTAAAGGGTTTAGGCAGCGTTTTCGTTGAAAGCTCCCAGACAGCATACTTTTTGCCGACATCTTCAACAAATATAGTTAATGTACACAGAAATAAATACAAAAACTTAACAAATTATATACTAAAACCTTCCTTAAGAGTCACTCTATCTATTACTAAAAACCGCATCAAAATCCGTTGCGTAGTTTTAAAGATTTAAGCATACAAAGGGACATAGGGACAGAGAAAACGACTTTGTTTTATACTATGTAGTGATACCCGTACAAGAAGGTACCTAGTGATGTGGCAATAATTACATACTCGTAGATAATAACACGACGGACTACCATCCTAACACTGTAATAATACACGAACAAGTGTATGACTAACACTTTTTGTGAGGCGACCGTCCACAACCGCCCGAGTCTTTTATTTGCAAAGTAATATGATCATTTGTTACGGCTACCGTGATACGCAGAGTAATTCTAATACATCGGATAGAACGCGTCGTGTAAACACAGACGAGCGACCAGACGGTCATCAATCGAGATCGGACAGAAAAACACTCGATGCGGAGGTGGGGTAAAAAGTGGCGCAGACGCGGATGTGCGAGCGGGGAAAAAAGTAGTTGCATCGAGTGACTCGCGCGCACCGCGAGCTGCACCGCCGCGCCGCCGCCGCGGGGCCGCGCGAACAAAAACTACAATAACTCACCATGCTCAATGAAACGTGAACTTTCCTTCACACGTTCGAACCTCTTCACTACGACCGTTGAGCTGCTAAGAATTGCAAAAATCTGCAACAACAATATCCCATGTATTTATTCAGCATTCGAAATGTATTTCAAAAATCAGAGCTGTAACTTACGCCTTTCGGTTACTTAAGATTCCGTGTCAGTGGATAAAACGCACACAGAATTTCAAAGTATTGTTATCTAAAAGCGAGTCATATAAACTTTATCTACATAGTCTCTTACAATAAATAGTAAGTACCTAATGGTTGACCGAGCAACCGGCGACTTGATAATTGGTGCTGTAGATAAATAGTTTATTGGAGCGGGTTGTCTATTGACTTGATAAAGTCGAAATTAAATTATGACCGGTTTCATAATCACGCCACCCTTATAGGGCGGTATATACTGGTGTTATCACGACCAATAAGTTAGGCGATACCAACAGCTACTCTATCAGCAGTTGATCCAGGTGTTGCAGCTATTTAATTGTAAATGTTGTATCGTTTCGTATACTTTAGATAAACTAAACGGCAGGAAAGTGCAGTACCCTACCCTTTAATATTGCCTAAGGATAATAAAGAATGCAGATAAGTAAACGTTTAACAGTCCCTTTTAAATGTTTGATTATATCCGCCACTTCGGTTTATTTGCTTGTTTTACGATGTGCGAAAACTAAAGCAAACATTTTAAATTTTGGGAACAAACAAGGGTTGTGTTTGGACGGCGCCGACGTTGACTCCGTCTGTATTTAATGTAGATACAGCTACATTGTATGAGTAGAGAAAAATAATTACAGCTATTGGAAAAGAAAAAGGCTTCAAAAACGCTCTTACAAATGCATCAATAAACACGGAGTCAGATGGACTTGCATTAAATTCTTCCATACTAAAAACTATCATGGTCAGAAGCACAAATTATATCACTAGGCAATTACAAAAGTATGTACATAAGCTTACCTCATACTCGATACATCGCCATACGCAAGCACTTGCGTAGACTCCGCAAAAACTGATAGTTTTAGTCACTGAATCGATAATGGCTTTTTAATCGATTTTTTACCCTCAACGTCGTTCTCGTCCGCCGTAAAGGATACAAGTACATCCATTTATGTACGACAATGATAATTAAAGAGAAATTATAATCAGAAATAAATTACTTCTTAAGTAAGATTTAATTCGATGTTCGTAAAGCAATAATATTGTGGAATACCCATATATTTATCTTACGTGCGTTTATTTGATTATTTTTCGATTATGGCAAGGAAGCTGGTAGCTATACTTCAGCTGGTAGCTGAAGAGATACTTCAGCTGCTATTTGGGAACTTCCTTGTAACGATTTCTTTGGTATTGTATATCGGTAAATCTTAAGTTAAATGTTTAAAAGCTGATTTAATATGACATTATAAACAATTTTTACCAGAGTTACTAATAGCTTATCAGCCATCGTTCGCTTCAGCATCAGTCGGTATGCGGTAGCAAATAACAGTATTTTTAAACAGAATGCAGTCAAAAGCTGGGCTCAGACCTCCAACAACTGCATAAACTAGCTTGAATAAGCTTGTTATAA
This sequence comes from Ochropleura plecta, assembly GCA_905475445.1. Taxonomy (NCBI): domain Eukaryota; kingdom Metazoa; phylum Arthropoda; class Insecta; order Lepidoptera; family Noctuidae; genus Ochropleura; species Ochropleura plecta. Next base: position 8,316,652 of record FR997740.1, on the reverse strand, counting down.
AGTAGCACAGTCCATTTCAGCAAAAAGGGTTTTAATAATAAAATACCTACACAAATGTCCTTTTTTTGGTATTGTTCGTCGTTTCGTTGAGCTCCTTGGGTTTTGAGTCGAGCTAAACGATAACTGACCAATGCGTGCACTGACTGGACAGGTCCACTCAATCTGTGTGGTGCTTTCTTAAAAAGACCATTTCAGACACTAGTCTGCATAGTCCTCATGTAAGTTGACCAAGATATTTTGTCTGGACCTTAAAAGAGACTATGACCTCTGAGTTTGTTTCGGCTGTTTCTTCTCAGAGTAGTCGGATACGAAACACCGACCTCATCTAGTTTAAAAAAAAAGACATGTAAAAGTGTTTGTGAAAACCTACTTGCAAAATAAACATCATTTATCATTTAATCCTAGCTTCGTTTGGGCAGGTTTTGGCAAAAATTCTAATGACTGGGTACAGGTAGAGCTACTGCGCAAGCGACTACAGGTTGATGTCATAGCTCATGGCACTGTTAAGGTAATTCGTGTCCCCGATGATGAGTCCCATTACTGTTAGCCTGCGTCATCCCACTGCTGGGCAAAGCCCATTACTTCCAGTTGGTACGGTCCAGCGCCAATGTGGACAACTGTTCGTTGGATTTATCCAGCTTATCTGCCATCTTCCACTAGATCTGCCGCGCCGCTTTATGGCTGTGTTCTGACTGAACGGGACTGGTTATGTTTTAGCTGCCACGGTTCATTTTTAATTTATTAAATTGAATTTTGCTTTTACTCTGGACGCTCTTACTGTGCACGTCTTTCTACATCGTTCTCATATATTTGTACTAGCTTTCGCCCGCGGCTTCGCTCGCGTTAAATTCAGTATAACACACCAAGCAGACCTGCAGTTTTTGATGATCAGCGCCTGATTGATTTGTAATAGCAACGCTAAGTTTTCCCTTTTCTTTCCTCGTTCTCCCTCATATCCCACTTTTTTTAAATAAAAATTAGCCTATGTCCGTCTCCTGGTTCCCAACTATCTCTGTACCAAAATTCATCAAAATCGGTTTAGCCATTAAAGCGTGAAGAGGTAACAAACAAACAAACTCACTTTCGCTTTTATAATATTAGTAAGGATAATCTCAACACGATTGATGTAAATACGATTTTGTAATAATATTCTAATTTAAAAGAGTGTCCATGGAGTTTCTTGCCCATTCTTCTCCATAGAGATCAACGCTTTGGAATGGGCAACTACAGTACTTTCATAAGTTATTATGTCTTGTGACTGGGACTGTAGCTTCAACATTTTCTTTCTTTGACGTTCAAAAGTGCCTGTAATGGTCTAATTAAAATAAATGCTTTTGCTTTTTTTTTTTCAATAATTCCTATTAAAACATTAAAAAGTATATATGTTTAAACTTCTGTCTGCAATTTTATGCCTTTTGAAGGAAGGTTGTTCAGGTATTTGAGTTTAAATGTTTGTAAACGCAACCACGACACAAAAGAAATTCCTAGAGTGGGGCAAATCTAAAAAAAAAAGTTTTTTTAAAAACATTTTTTTTTAGTACAGAGACTTTTGATATCTCTTGGTGATCTTTTGAGTAAAAGTGTATGCTTCTATTCCCTTTGGTTTAAGATTTTTATTTTGAAGATTGAATCTTATTCACTCATCATCGTCTGCTTGGCCTTTTCCCAACAAAAGGGGTCGGCCGCCAGTCTGACCGAATACAGCTAATACCAGTATTTAACATGGAGCAACCCGCTACAACCCTGTTAGTACTGGGTAATGGGGGTAATGGACTACACACCCTATAGGTACTCTCCTGTTTAAATAGAAGACAACCATTCTTCAATTAGTATGCCTAATGATGTGATTAGGGCAATGTTCTAAACCTTTTTTTATAAAAATAAAACTCATAGACAAATCTTTTTTAAAGCAATCACCATAAAACGTTGACTAATCACATCTTCGTCTCCAAAAACGGTGTCCAAAGACAAACAAGCCAAACGGTCCGGTATTGTCACATTGTGATCAGTACCAGTCATCACATCCTACAAGGTCATTCCGGACTTATGATAATCACTAACAATTTAAGGTCGCCACTGCATGTGGGACGGCTACAAATAAAAACAAATCCTGTTAGTCTTTGAAATAAAAATAAGAAAAAGACAAATAGTTGTCTACTGTCTACATCCGCTATTTCAAAAGTTTTTGCGGATACGTCATCGTTCGTTTTTTAAATGTTTTTCAGGCATGTTCTGCTGTTTTTTGGGTCAGTTTAATATGTTTGAATGACTTCCAAACTTCTACTATAGTACACGCTTGTGACAGAATCCTGTCCGCTTGAAAGCTTGATAAATAACTGAGGAATTGTCAATGAGGAAGTCACGCATGTTCTAACTATATCCAATTGTAACGTGTTTTATATGACCTACGACCGACGACGAGTTTGAAAGTTGCGCCAGTTACAGAAAAAATTCAAGGGAGTCGTTTGTCTTGGTATGGACATGTAATAATGAGGGATGAAGCACATGCGACTAAAAGAGTGATGGATCTGAATGTTCATGGACGGAGAGCGAGAGGAAGGCCAAAGAAAAGATGGATGGATTTGGTAAGGAATGATATGAAGGAGAAAGGAGTAAATGATGCCGTGACGTCTGATAGGGTAGAATGGAAGAAGAAAACGTATTGCGCTGACCCCAAATAGAATGGGACAAGGGCAGGAAAATGATGATAGTCATAGTCATAGTCATTTATTCATTAACAAGTAATTTGTATCTGAATTTAAACACAATAATTAACAAAAATTACACAATTACATTAGACACACATAAATAAATTACATTTATATTTCATAGATTCGTACAACAATTTAACATCAACAAATGTTCACATTTCATCAATATGTCGACATGTACATGTATAAAACAAAATGACCAACAACTTTAAATTTAAAATAATAATAATAAAATAATTAACAATAAGATAATTAACAAAGGATAAATTTGATAGATTGATACTTTTAATTAATTTTAAAAAAAAAAAAACAATAATATTGAATTTATATTCAGATCAATAAATGAGAAGGAATGAAATCCAATGAAATTCAACATGGTTTTCTCAATAAATATCAAAATTACAGTTCAATAAAATTACAACTCTTCTACAGTATATAGACACTTACTTAATAGGAATTCCTTTAGTTTTATTTTGAAGGTGCTACTGTAGACAGCACTTTTTATGTCTAGAGGTAACCTGTTGAATAATTTTACAGACTGGTATCGTGGACTGTGTCTAACAATTCCTAGGTTATGATTGGTGAAATTCTTGTTCTTCAAGTCTAGTCTACGGGTGCCTTCCCTTGTCTGTCGTTCTTTTACTGTCTCATAGTCTTGTATGTATTTGGCCAAATTACTCAAAAGTACCAGTACATAGATACTTGGTACTGTAAGTATGCCTAAACTGATAAAATGTTGTCGGCAACTTTCCCATTGTGAGATGCGGACCATAGTACGAATTGCACGTTTTTGTAGTACGAAAGCTCTTCTACTATTATATTCATAGCTGTTTCCCCAAAAAAGTATGCTGTATCTAATTTTAGACTCCACCAACGCAAAATATACCATTTTTAACTGTTCTATGCTAATTTCATTTCTCAGGGCTCTCAGAGCGTAACATGCAGACGATACCGATGCATCAATAGCTTTTAATTCTGGTTTCCAATTTAACAGTTGGTCAATAAATATACCTAAAAATTTTACTTCGGCAACGAGCGCAATTTCGACTTCATTTATGGCAACATTTAAATTATCTTTATTTCGGGATGTAGTTTTATATAACATTATTTGAGTCTTTTTACTATTAATAAACAATTTATTTGCCGTGAACCAGACATGAAAAGCTTGTAGCGTAGCATTCACCATTTCTGTCAACTCTACCATGTCATTAGCTGCCACTATGGCATTTGTGTCATCTGCGAAAATTACTAATTTAATGTCCGGTAAAATTGTATTTAGATAATTAATCAAGTCATTAATAAATATTAAAAACAAAATAGGTCCTAAAATAGATCCCTGAGGAACGCCTGTCGATATGCGTACAATTTTGGATGTATACCTTTTCTTATAATTATTCTGAGTTTTGTCAATTTCCACGTACATTCGCCTGTTTTTTAAGTAAGAAGTGAATAGTCGCAAAGCATTTCCCCTTATTCCATAATGACTCATTTTAATCAGAAGCAATTCGTGGTCAATTGTGTCAAATGCAGAGCTTAAATCTAGAAAAATCCCTGCAACTCTCATTTTATTATTAATTTTGCTTATCACATCATCCAATAACGTATATATGGCGTCTGAAGTGCCAACACCCTTTTGATACCCAAACTGTCTATTATTTAAAATTTTATTTACTCGTAAGTGTGCTAAAAGTCGAAATTTAAGTATTTTTTCAAATATTTTAGACAACACTGGTAGTAGAGAGACAGGTCTATAGTTTTTAGGATCAGACTTACTTCCCTTCTTAAACACAGGTATTACTTTCGCCATTTTTAGTTGTTCTGGGAAGATTGCTTCTTTTATACATTTATTGAAGAAGTCAGATAGAGGCTCGGCTAATACTTCAATGTGCTCCTTGAACAGACAAATCGGAACTTCATCATACCAAAATCAAAATCAAAATCAAAATATTTTTATTTTACATAGGCCTACATGGGCACTTATAAAACGTCGAGAAAAGATGCACGGTTCGGGTTGGTCGTTTCCTATGGAGAAGAACCGGCAAGAAACTCCATGGTTACTCTTTTAAAATCATTTAGTTTTACAATGTTGTTGTTGTTACAGCGTTAGCACTTAAGTATGAGAGGACAACGTAGGCCCGACAATAAGTCATTGCTTACTTTACAAAAAGTAAAATAAAATAATACGTTAACAAAAGTTAACAAGCGTCTAAGAATCTACAAGGCCAACCATGTCCACTCATTCACAACTAATAGGTAGAAAAGAATCTATACAAAAGTAAAAAAATAAATAAAAAAATATTGCAAAAACAAAATAATAACTAAAAGACGAGTCACACAGATGTTGCTATCAGTACTGTAACTATTCAGAACAAGGGTGATATAAATATGTGATTTGACAACTATTGCAAAAAAAAAAACAAAATGATTAAAGAGATCACACAAATAAATAAGATTGAGAATAGTTAGAGACATCCACAAATTTGTGCTGATTATAGCTACCAGGGAAGCCGCATGCGCAGAAGGAACTATAGCCAAACTTCTTTATCTTCAACGTAGTCCTTGATTTTGTAATATGCGTTTTTAATAAGGACACGTTTTATGTAGTTTTTAAACTTTCCATCTGTCAGTTCTATAACTGATTTTGGCAACTTGTTATAAAAGCGTATACTGTTTATTAGAAATGACTTGCTAGTTTTTGTTAATCTAAATTTAGGAATTACAATTTCGTGTTTACTGCGTGTATTAATATTGTGGTAGTCGCTCCTAATTTTGAAAAGCCCCCGATTTTTACGGACATACAATAAACATTCTAAGATATAAAGTGAGGGCAGAGTCAGTATATCGATCTCTTTAAATTTTTCTCTGAGGGACTCGCGAGGACCCATTTTATAGATCGCGCGGACTGCCCTCTTTTGTAATATAAAAACTGAATCGACGTCTGCTGCTGATCCCCACAGGAGAACGCCATAGGACATAATACTGTGAAAGTAAGCATAGTATACTAACCTAGCTGTATCTACATCAGTTAACTGCCTTATTTTCCTTACTGCATATGCAGCTGAGCTGAGCCTACCCGAAAGAGTTCTTATGTGCGCGCCCCATTGCAGTTTAGAATCAATAGTCATCCCCAAGAATACAGTTTCTGCTATAACATCAAGATTTTTGCCGTCAAGATTTAAATTTAGATCACGTTGTGGTACATTTGGTAAGGCAAACTTTAGACATTTGGTTTTGTTCGCATTCAGTAAGAGATTGTTAGCTGCGAACCATTTCGATAGAACGGTTAGACTTTTGTTAACATTATCAACATCCGGATTTTTTCTATTTATTTTAAAAATTAGCGAAGTGTCGTCAGCAAATAAAATTATATCCGATAGTTTGGCCATCATATAAGGAAGATCATTTATATAAACAAGAAACAGGAAGGGACCGAGAATAGAACCTTGGGGCACGCCCATCTTGACTAGAGACCCAGAGGACGTCGCCCCATTAACATTTACTTTTTGCTGCCTGTTTGATAAATATGATAAAACAAGATCAGCAGCTCGTCCACGAATTCCGTAGTGGTGTAATTTACAGAGCAGTGTGTTGTGGTCGACGCAGTCGAACGCTTTTGAGAGATCACAGAAAATGCCAATGGCATCCTGGGACTGCTCCCAGGATTCCAAAATGTGACTGATGAGTTTTACTCCCGCGTCCGTTGTCGACCTGCCCTTCGTGAAGCCAAACTGTTGACTATGCAGAATCCCGTTTAAGTTAAAGTGTGACAGCATCTGGTCCAGCATGATTTTTTCATAGATTTTACTTAATGCTGGAAGCACAGATATAGGTCTATAGTTAGAGGGATCACTCTTACAACCCGATTTGAAAATTGGTACTACTTTACTATATTTCATTAAGTCAGGAAACTTGCCGCTATCCAAACACTGATTGAATATGCCTGTTAAGACAGGAGCAATTGAGTCAATAATATTAGCAAGAACCTTGACGGATATCCCCCATAAGTCTTCAGTATTTTTTATGTTTAGACTTTTAAATGCATTTTTAATTGTAGCAATACATATTGGATTAAAATTAAAGTTAGGTATATCCTTAGTAAAGTTTTCCTTAAGAAGAGTTTCGGCTAATTTAGAGGAAGAGGGGAGAGATTTCGTAACCTCTAACGGAATGTTAGTAAAGAAATTTTCTAGTGTCTCAGCGACTTCTAGCTTATCAGAGATAGTTTTATTATCTATTTTCAAGGACCATTCATTCTGATCTCGTTGTGTCTTTCCAGTTTCTCTGTTTATAACCTGCCAAACAGTTTTTATTTTATTATTAGAAACACTAATTTTATCACTTATTACTTGAGACTTTGCTTGAGCGCAGACTCTTTTGAATATTTTTGAATAGTTCCTAACATAAGCGTGAAAAGATTGGTCCAAAGTCAAAGATTTTTCGTGATATAAATTATATAAAATGTCTCTGCTTTTTCTTATTCCCGCGGTGGCCCATTCACTAAATTTAGACTTAGATTTTACTTCAACATTTTTTACAGGACACGTTTTATTGAATTCTTGGCAGACTGTAGAAAATAATATGCCATAGTTTATATTGGGGTCTTCTGAATCAAAGCTAGCATTAGAAAGATTGCTAAGAACATTATTATTAAAAGACTCTAATTTATTTTTATTAAGACGTCTTAATTGAATTGTTTTAACTAAGTCACACACACATAAGTTACCCACAGGAATGTTTATTTTCCATTCTTTTAACCATAGTACAGATCTCGTTTGGAGTGGTAGGAGAAATATGCATGTCACTACCAATCTTGTCCGTGTATTTATGAAGTAATACCGTAGCATGGTCAGCTTTATTTTCGTCAGTAGTACTTTTATAGTCAAATTGATTTACTAGTAAATTTGTTAGTTCCCCTGGATCCACTACAATTTGTCCATCAACCTTAAACCTAAGTTCCCGCTTAAACACTTCCTTTTTATTAGTGCATTTATTTACAACTTTCCAAATTTCCTTACTCATATTTTTTGATGTATTTATTTGTTTCATTATAGCAAGCTTTTTAGCTTTAGAAACAATCTGTCTATATAGCCTGACGTACATGTTTTTGTATTTTAAAACACTTGGTTCAAGATTGTTTCCATTGCGTGCACATAAAAAGCGTTTCATTTTGCTGGAGGTACGTATCCCTTTTGTGATCCACTTTAGTTGTGATTTATTTTTAAGATTAATTTTACATTTTCTCTTTCTATAGCTATTGCGAAACACTGTATAGAAACATTTAAGAAAAGTATTAATACCCATATCTGCCCAAGATTCTTTTAGAATACCCTGTACAAATACTGCACTATTTTTAGTGTTGAATACTCGTTTATCTATGATAATAAACTGATTCTCATTCAAATATGGTTTGGATTGATTTTGCAAATGAATGACCTACGACCGACGACAAAATGGTCTGGTTGTTAAAAAACTCAGTCTCGATCCTTTTACATCCTAACCTGAATTCCTCTTTTACATTCCTTTATATTTCGACTTAAAATACCCACATAAACTATCCTCTTTCTTTGCGGATGGAAATTATCAAATAACTTACCCCACTCTGAGCGGAGCGGAGGGGAGTGTCGGACTTTTACTGACTGAAAACCCACCCATTTTCCTTCTTGTACCCTTTATGTTCCGGGGCCCAACCTAACCTAAACTAGTGAACCCATAAACCCAATTAAAATTATTTATATTATATTAACCTATATTATCTTAAAATAGCTATTAAGAAGTAAGATACTTCTGCTGCCTACTATACAATCATAATCTTCTGACAATTTAAAATTCCGCAATTTACTCGCGCTAGTCATGTGTAAATCAAAAGAAATTGACTGTCAATAGAGTGGTCCCAAGGTGAGAGTTTGATGTCCTGTTAACATCGCCTCTTACACGTGCCTCGTTCACATTGACAGTACAGTCACGTTCACCGATAAGTGTACACTAGTCTAAAGTCACAAGTAATTGACTCGTGGCATAACGATTGTAACTGTGACTTAAGGCCTATTTCAAAATAATATGGGTTCTAAAAATATATCTATACTTACTAATATTATAAAAAGGAAAAATTTGTTTGTTTGTTTGTATCGAATAGGCGCCAAAACTACTGGACCAATTTTAACATTTTTTTCTATACTTATTTAATATTATAAAGAGTAAAGATTTGTTTGTTTGTTTCGATTAGGCTCCAAAACTACTAGACCAATTATTTTTTTTTTCACTAATAGGAAGCTACATACGCTATACAACATCACGCTACTACCCACGGGAGTGGGGCAACAACTAAGGACGCGGGTGAAGGACAGCTAGTTATATTATATAGTTAAAAAACAAAAACACACTTTCTTATATTCATCACAGTACACACAGTACACCCATTTTTTTAACACTAGTAATTTCTCCTGTATCGTTGGTGCGTTTACAAACATTTAAACTCACATATACAAAGCCAGACCCAGAACAACTATCTGTAGGCCATACAAATATTTGTTCCGTGGGACTCGCGACACGCAGCGCAGCAGTCGATCGCTCAGCCACTGCGCCAACCGTGCTGTTGAGTTGAGTTTCCATTAGTCAAAAATAACTAGTCCGCCATATTGGATTTAGAATGACGTCATTTAGCTGATCTTGCATCGTAATCCTTACTAATATTATAAAAGCGAAAGTGAGTTTGTTTGTTTGTTTGTTTGTTTGTTTGTTACCTCTTCACGCTTTAATGGCTACACCGATTTTGATGAATTTTGGTACAGAGATAGTCGGGAACCAGGAGACGGACATAGGGTATTTTTTTTTTTGAAAAAAGTGGGATGTGATGGAGAAAGAGGGAAGAAAAGGGAAAACTTAGCGTTGCTATTACAAATCGATAGGGCGCAAGGGGAACTGTGTTACCCCGAATTTAACGCGAGCGAAGCCGCGGCCAAAAGCTAGTCCAAAATAAACATGTATGTTAAATATCAGCTCATTGAAACCTGGAGTGGGAAATTTAACTATTAAGATTTTAACACGGTTATAGGTGAAGCTGATATTAATAAAAATGTGATAAAAACACAAAATGAAATTGCAATTAATACGGCAGGAGAAATGTTTGTTGTGTTTACATTATCTGACATTGTTGCTTATGATTGTACTTGATTCATAATTATTTTCTCGTAAAAAACTGTGTAAGAAACTCAAATTACCTATACGTACTATTGATCATGTATGTACCTTGACGAAACGGATGGCATTTGCTCGGAAGACAATGTTAGCCCGAATTCGGAGATTTTAAGTTAAATTGTCTGGTTTACTGTCTTGCTTGGTTCAAGTTGGTACTGTAAGAGGTTTTACAACCTAACCATTGCTGGCTGGTTGACCGTAATGTTCAAATACTCAAGAACTTAAGAAAAAACATTAGAAGAGAAATAAAATAAAAGTGTGACATGTAACTTAAAATATAATTTAAAATATAATCTAAAAGAATATATACCTACGCATTTTATTGAAATACACAACCAAAACATTACAGTACCTACCTTTAAACTATGAACTACTAAGCTAGGTAAGCCTTATGGTCATGGACAAGGAAGTTTCTGGAGGTTCCTTCTGTACATGGTGAGGTGTCACCAATGTGACGATCACCCGGAGGTTACGGTGAAGCACACTGTGATGGTCTGCCCAACTTAGGCGGAGCACTGCTGTGTCTTCGTAGAGGTGATTCGCGGCGGCGATCTCTCGCGTGCAGCCCTGGTTCAGTCCATTGTCTAGAGCGTGTGGGAATGGGAATCGGTCACCTCCTTCTGCGAATCAGTTATGCTAGCGAAGGAGGTGGCCGGACGTTTGAGTGGGAGAACGACAAACCAACCCAGCCGCCGCGGGAGGTGCTCCAGGCAGCGTGTACTTTTTGTGAGCTCGCTTTTACTTCGTCACCCTCACCATATTTACCAAAAATAAAATTGAAATATACTATACTAGCTGTGCCCAGCGGTTTCAGCCGGCGCTCAGGTCCCCTTCTCACTCTCATGTGAAATAGATGTTGACCGATTCTCAAACCTACACGATATGCACACAAAATTTCATAGAAATCGGTTCAGCTGTTTCAGAGGACTTTGATAACAAACACCGCGACACGAAAATTTTATATATTAGATACTAGCTGGCTCCCGCGGCTTTACCCGCGTGATATCGAAAAAAGTATCCTATGTGTTATTCCAGACTATAATTTACCTCTGTGAGAAATTTTATCAAGATCCGTTCAGCCTTTTTGACGTGAAAGAGTAACAAACATCCATATATCCATCCATCCATACAAACTTTCGCATTTTATAATATTAGTAGGATATAGTTTCCAACATCATAAATCCCATAATGGAAAATCTTGATTTTCAAATCAAATAAAGAACGAAAAAAAAAACCTTCCATCCGCCTCAATGGCCAGGCCAGTCAAGAGTTAAACTACAGTAGTTACGGGCAAGGAAAACAAGCTGCCAAGATCATCGAGAGGAGCCATTTACTTGTCAATGGTCGCAACATTGTTGCAATCGTTATACCGATACAGAATAGTGAGAAACAGGGCTGGGAGCTAAACGAAAGCGTTTTGTGTTGATAACTAGTAGTCTAGTACACGCAATACAATTATCTGTGACAGTTGACGATATAATTCTGAGATATTAAATACTCCTTCCTTCAGTAATTGGACGCGTGTGACTAAAGAGTGAAGGAGAGGAGGGCCAAAGAAACGATGGATAGATTTTGTAAGGAATAATATGAAAGAGAAAGGTGTACGTGATACCATGACGTCTGACAGGAGAGAACTGAAGAAGAAGACATTACACTGACTGACCCCAAATATAAAGGGTTAGGACAGAAAAATTATTATGAATATAGCAAATGGTTGCTTTGAAGCAGCAGGGACAGAAGACGGAAATTCACGATAACACATAATAAGTCTATCAGTATGTAAGGACAATATGGACATGAGAGAATAAAATATAAATAAAAAGAATAAACAAATAATAGATAATAGTATGCTACTGTAATGTCCATAGAATTTAGTTTTGTTCAGGTGTGTATAAGCGAAGATTTGTAATTGGCTGTCAGTCTTTTATGCAAAGTTTTGTTATGTTCTCTTTAGCTGTAAGTCTTCCATTCATGTTTAATAAATAAACACACGTATAGGTAGGTGTGTTTCTTTTATATATAACATATAACAGTTATAAAGAAAATACAGTAAAGAATAAGTTCAGTTCCATGATGAAAGTGATCAGCAATAAAATCGCATTATTCTTGTGTATATTTTGACATCTTTTAAATCCTAAAGACTCAGTTCAATCTCTTTTAATTAAAAATACATAAATCATGCAAAGCTACTCGTGATTCCACCAATAGAATTAAATCAGTAGATTTAAATCACAGCGTTTCAAGCTTTTTTAAGCTACTGTCTGTTATTTTTCATTTGTGAAAATGTTAAATACACTCGCCGAGTCGCCGTCACTCATGCAAGCCCAAAAGTTATTTAAAAAGTTTTTATAATGTAACCGAGAGTATAGTTCTGCCAAACTTTATAGATCTCATACCAATTTTTTTTACAAAACTTCTAAATAAAAAAAAATGAGAATTACACAAAAATAATAATCTATAACCCGAAAGTATTCAAATTTCTTCTGGGTTAGCTCGTTCTGTTGTCAACCTTTTAGCTGTCTTTTGGACAAGATTTAGATCACCTTGAACTCAATTTGCATTTTTTTTTAAATTATAGTTTACTAGTTTTGCCGGGATATTGTAACGGGATAAGGTTGACCATGGAACGAGCTAACCCAGAAGAAAGAATAGTTTCAGGCTATACATATATTTTGTTTTGTCTTATTCTAATTTTTTCTTGTTTTAATTAGCAGTTCTGTACCTACATATAGCATGTAAGTTATAGAAGAGCGAAGTATTCTACAGGCTATTTTTGCCTAAAAGGATGCTTCAAAAATTAGTTAAGCATTGTATATAAACTCCAGTTGTATTTTTTATATTTTGTTTGCTATAACGCTAAAACTGCATCATAACAAAATAATCACAATCTAGAATCAATGTAACATAAACTGTTAATGACAACCTTATCGCCAAGGGCTGCGAAAGTAGCTTGCTCCACTTTCAAACTTCTCTTTCTAAACATGTCAATTTGATTCCTTATCTACGATCTGTAAACGCCCAGATAAATGCACGCTGTATTTATAATCTAACTAACTGATAAATACAAATTACTGTTATAAATATCATTTTGAAATACACATTCTTATTTATTCTATGTAGGTTAGTTTTATTGTTGGCACGCACTGTTTTCACTACTGCCAGTAGCCATCGCCTAAATTAATGCCTAAATATTGTTGTCAGTGAAAACGGAGCCGAGGCTTCTCTCAGTGAATGCAGGATCCAGGAACTACAAAAACAATGGTTAAAAACGGTATTTTTACAAAATTGTGCCCTGATCGATATTCGTAATTTTTGTACTGAAATAATTTAAATTTCAAGAGGAGGCAGGAAAAATATCTTCTATTTAAATTTGAATTTGAAACAAACGCTAAAGACTTAATTATATATAATTAATTATGTGTAATTTTTCTTAAACATACATAATTATATTTAAGAAAAACAAACTGCGAGTTTTCTCAAAATTTAGGTACAATTTCAGTTTAATAAATTCTCCGAAGGATTGTATTGATGCACTCTCGTTTTCCCACGGCCCAGACAGACTTCTAGCTAAAATCAAATTAGTTGCTAGGCATAACAAAACTTTATTTTTACACAAATCATTCTGTTTCAAAATCACTTTCTAGTTTCAAAATACATATATCTAATGCGTCGTCCCACCCAGCAAGGATCGGACGACGACGGTACGATGCGCTCTCGTCGTGCAAATATTCAATGAAAATATTGCATTGTAACCGAGCATCAATTAGGACCTTCTAAAGAAATCTGTATGTTTCAACTCCTCATGTGTCCTGGATGACGCCTAAGATTGATAATGCGTGTGAAGACATCGTGTTTCACTTTTTTTTAGCCTCCAATATTTTTTTGCGTAGTATTACGAGTATAAAAACTGACAAGACATGCTTGTATGTTGCTTACCTACTTACATCGAATAGGTATCGCCACGACACGTGTAATTTTTTTTTCAATTGAAAAACTTGAACTTTCAAGGCGGATTGGGACCAGCTCGGTCAAGGTCTGCACACAACGTCCTTCATAGCAACACCAAAAAAGAACGGTAAAAAAATACTACCAACAAGAAGACCTTTATTATTCTTGGCAAAGATTCAATACGACACGCCTGTACTGTTGAAGAAGACGAATACCTAACCCTCTTTTCGGCAGTCGGGTAAAAAGAGATAAGACAGTTGCAGCTTATGAAACAGATGAAATAACAGATTTCAAAAATCGTTCAATAACATACGTTCTACCAAAGGATCCCAGTAAAAAATCTATCCAACAGGCTGAAAAAAAAACCATGCAGGTTGATAAAAAAGTATGCATAACGGTTGCTAGTGAGAGGCCCCTACAACTGCAACCAATTAGCATGTCATAAAACCTATTAGACAACTTAATAACCCTTTTTTACAAGACTTTCTCAGCTTCTACTAGAGTGTGAACAAGTTTACGCCAATAAATCGGCTGTTAGCGACTTCAAACCTTTCTTATGCTCTCCACTCCAATTATTTAGTACAAGTACAAGTAACAATTAAGGCTCGCTTAATCACGATGTTGTAATTCGTTATCACAAACACATGTGATCAATGGAGCTATTGAGCCCGACACGCGATCTGTTTGTTGTACCGTTTCTTTGGAACCCAGCATCGTGGAAACGCTGTATTCAGCGCTTTATTTATAAATTTCCGTCATTTGTTTTGGCGGGTCCTCCTAATTTTATCAACATTTATGTAGAAGAAGATATGGCGAGAATCGTCACAACATTACCAATGTGTACATTGTTAATATTGTGACAATTGTCTTTTGATAACTTGTTATGACGATAGTCGCGGCAGGCTTTTCGTGAAACTTCGGGAAGCTTCGGAAATGATTTTTTTCTCTGTCATCATCAAAAAATTACCACGTTATTTCCTTTAATATATTTATCGGGGAAAAACTATGGACCCGCTTCTAAGGTACCTTTGCCTTATTTCTGTAAGTACTTTACTTTTAATTTAGTATGTTTAGCTTAATTACGCATTATTTTACTAAAGTAAAATTATATTTGCATGCCCTAAAAAGGCAAAATATGGTTTGTGCCTAAACCACCAATATTGACACCTGTTAATACCTATATTTTAAGCAACTACATTTATTTATTTATTTTATTTATAAAAAAAACGTTGCCCCACACTAGGAATTGTACAAACAGCCAGACCCGGAAAAACTATCTATAGGCCATAGAAATATTTGTTCCGTGCGGGTACCGAACCCTTGACACGCAGTGCAGCAGTCGATCGTTAAATAATTCGTATTCTTTACTTGTGACTGTATCGTTGGTCTATTGGTCACAAGTGCGACTGCTGAGTATGAGGTCCCGGCTTCGACTCCCAGGTCGGGCAAAGTGTTATTGAGTTTGTTCATAAGAAATTTTTCTGTAGCAACCACAGATTTGTGCCCTGATGATGGCAAAAGGCTCGCCCCCTATTACATGGGACTTAAAAAAAAAACTGGCGAAATATGGCACGTACTATTAGGTACAAGTCAAGATGTCTGTCCAGCTCTTCGGGTTTACAAGTGTGATGTTATGTTTCACAATTTTTATTTGTCTGTTTCGCCGTCTCAGTTCAGGGAAAATAACTGCATCATTTTTGACAATTCTTCGTCAATTCCAAATAAGTCAAAGCTAAGTTTTAGCTGACTAAGTTTTGAGTAAACATGGTGTGATGCTTGTTTGCCGTCTCGTGTCTAGACGAGATGACATAATGCTCGTCTGCATCGGTCACTTGCATGCCCGCTACTACAGAGCTCTTAAAAAAAAAGAATTTACTATGGTTTATTTTATTTTTATCTGGATGTGACCACGGTGCCACGAGTCGTCGAACGTGCTTTTAAATATAAGGTTCCTTTTTTAAAGATTTCGCTTTTAACGTTTAGCAACTCAAAACTTTGATAAAATATTTTTTTTTCATGGAGTTTGATTGAAATGCTGCACAGAAATCGTATAATTATAATTAACGGAAATTGAATTGTGGAAGTTTTATAATTATGCATACGAAGTTTTCATTCTAACGTTATTAAGGTTATAAACTTGCAAATCAAACCGATATGCAAAATTTACCATTCATATAGGTAAAAGGTGCTTAAGGTGAAGAAAGTGCTATCTTAACTGTTATTTAATGGGATGTTCATAAAACGTGTGTTGTTGTACTACTAATTACTTGAATATTGGCTAAAAGAGCGATGGATCTGAATGTTGATGGACGGTGAGCGAGAGGAACCAAAGAAAAGACGGATGGGTTGTAAAGGAGTAAATGATGCCGTGACGTCTGATAGGGGAGTATGGAAGAAGAAAACGTGTTGCGCCGACCCCAAATAGAATAGGACAAGGGCAGGAAAATGACGATTAAATACTTTAATATTGGCTTGTTAAATTGGTGACATGTCAAGAATTGACGTTCAACTAATTTACTCAAACAATTGAAAATCAACATAGTAGGTATCTACCCAGAACGATCAAGAAACTCCCTATACTTAATTGAATAACTTATTCCAATGTCTGGAAACTTACAAACTTACAGGAATTGTCAAGATTCCTAATTATTTTAACAACCCATCGCCAAGTTACGCCGTCATGTCAACAACTTGTTCGACTCACACAGTTATCAGATAATCAATCAAACTTTAGTACTAACTTAGTCACTGTTAGTTGTCAAGGAAAGTTCTCGAACATAGATTATAACAAGTACTTAGTACTTACGATGGTAAGCTGTAACACGCGAGGCAATTTACCAAATCTGTTGTAAATTTCTCGAAGAAAGTCGCCAGACACCACTTTCAAAGGAAAATTTACGCCTAGCAATTATAACAAGGATTTTAAATAAACCAGACGTTTTATAACATCCAACGACGGTTTTATCGATAACTAGTTGGTGCCCACGGCTTCGCCCGGATGATATCGAAAAAAAAAGTATCCTATTTGTTATTTCAGACTATAATCTACCTCTGTGCCAAATTTCAACACGATCCGTTCAGTCGTTTTGACGTGAAAGAGTAACAAACATCCATACATCCATCCATCTTCACAAACATTCGCATTTGGAATATTAGTAAGATAGGAAGTAGGATTTAGCTGATTGAAATGGCGCTCGGGGCTGTAACTATGCTCATTATATTATTTAAATGATTAAGTAGTACGCGAAATACGCGCCTTGGATGTGGATTTGCGGATACCAGCCCTTATACAATACAAATTGCTGCTTAAATTCGAAAGGGCCACATGTCCAAAAGTTATTTTTGTACAGGAGAGCCTATCAAAATATTAGTTAGTCAAACAAACGTGTGTAAATGCAAAAAGGGCAGCAATCTGATTGGAGCATTTATAATGCGAGAATACTGGGTGTCTTTTTTGCATATCAAAAAAAGAGAACTGATACGATTTTTGAAATAAAAAAAAAATACTACTACCTGTGCCCAGCGGTTTCACCCGCTGAGGTTTAGGGGTATGAAAAATAGATGTTAGCCGATTCTCAGACCTACCCAATATGTACCCAAAATTTCATAAAAATCGGTCGAGCCGTTTCGGAGGAGTACGGTAACTAACATTGTGACACGGAAATTTTATATATTAGATTATAATTTGTGGACCTTTTGAATTTAAGCAGCGATTAATGATTTAGAATTTTGTCCGAAGTGTATTGAAAAACGTCGTTTAATTCACGTGAGAATATGTCACTGCTGTTCTCGGCTCTATAACGCTCTCGCCTGGCGGCTCGTGCGTTAAATTGGCCTCGTCTGCAACGACAAAGATTCCTTACTTGAATCAAAATGTACTGTTTCAATTCCAATCAGTAGTTCTTAAGAGTGTTCAAACAAACAAACCCTTCAGTCTTATAATATTCCAATACATATAGATTTAAGCAAACGATTATTATTAATTAAATCGAAAAAAAAACTCCATCTGAGCGGATAGCGGCTATATTTACAGAACGTCACACGGAAATGAGCATTTAAATGACTAGCTGTCTTGCGCGGTTTCACCTGCGGCTTTGGGTTACTGCCCTGCTCCCGTGGGTAGTAGCGTGATGTTGTATAGCCTATGTAACTCAATGATAAATTAGCTTTCTAAGATTTTTTTTAAATCGGTCCAGTAATTATTACGGACGACACGGTTAGCGCAGTGGCTGAGCGATCGACTGCTGCGCAGCGTGTTGCGGGTTCGATCCAAGCACGGAACACATATTTTTATGACCTACATAGTTGTTCCGGGTCTGGCTGTTTGTGTATGTGAGTTTAAATGTTTGTATAAGCACCCACGTTATAGGAGAAATCCTAGTGTGGGTCAAAGTTTATAAAAAAAAAACGTTATATACTAAAATACAAATCATTCTTTTATATTATTAGTGTAGATTTATATATAACTGAGCGAAACCAATAAATTAATCATCGGATAACAATCCACTTTCATCCATACATTAAAGCTTTAATTGATTAATTAAAAAACCTTAAAACTAACATAAAATAGTGTATCTTGTTATAAAAAAATTATAACATAATTATATAATAGAGTTTTATGGAAAAACGGCTTGGTATTATGATATAATTTCTTGTATCATCACGATAATGGCCGTCTCTATAACGTTAAGACGATCTACGTTACTTTTAAGAACTCTCAAATTAACTTTATTAGTTAAGTATATCTTAGGTTTCTGATAGACGGCTATTTTTAACAGAAACGTTATTTCAGGAAATTGTATCGTGGACTACCTATTTCCTTTCGGGAGGGCGCAAGGAAGTCCAATGATTTCTAGTTATTTTATCTTTCTTTCCAAATACATATACCACCGTCGCGAAAACGATTATGTACCACGTATGCTGAACCGATGTCGGTATTAATAAAAAAATGCTGTTCCAAACATTTTGACCGTGTAAGTATTGCAATTTTGTATCAAATAATTGTTTCTTTTTTAATTACCAACGAAAAATAGTTTGTGGTTCCGAATAATGTACTAATCGTTTTCACGACGGTCTCCCTTTTTTTGCGGATGGGAAATTATGACATAACTTCCCCCGCTCTCTTAGTATCAGACTTGTACTGACAAAAAACCCACCCTTCTATTGCCCTTTACGTTCCGGGGCCGCGGTATCTCTTTCGAACAACCCGCAATCCCGGCAGGCGGTGGCCCTGGCAGGCCCCTCTGCTTTGCTGACATCTCTTTGAGCCGCGGGTGGAACACTAACGCGCCGTTGACACGGCCTGTCGTCAATAGACATTGTTCACCGTCCACAGGCCCGCATCTACGGTGGCCGTTTCGCGGCGCCCGACGCCGGTGTCCCTTACACCCAGATTAATATATCTGTTTATATAAATTTATATTAATCTTTATTCATTTTGGGGGTTTTGTTTTGTCCACAAAGGGAAAAAAAATATCTCTTATAGGATTACTTTGTTTTCCGTCTGTCTGTCAGTCAAGACCTCTTAACTTGGGAACTCGTGGAGTTATTGAAATAAAGATCATATAGCCTGTACTCAAGTCTGTGGATCCTTGGAGCTTTGAACAACAATCATCCCACTAAGTCTACGCAGTCAAAAGATATGGCTGTTTATGTCGCAAGCTTGTACGTGGTGCGACCAACTCGCACTTGACCAGTTTTTTCGTTGACATACCTTTACCATTTTCTCAAATTCTTTTCACGCAAGGTGACTAATATTATTTCTTAGAAAATTCTGTGTAAAAGAAAAATCTATAAGGAAAATGCTTTGATCTACGCAAATCTGTCACTAATTTGTCACTAAATACTTCAATATACATAACAGATTGTGTCTTAACATTATGTAAACATAATTCCTATGATTGACAGGTAACGTTGACAAGCAACATTTAACAAGATTCTGCGCGTGTACAGTTTTCCAGGAGTTTGCCAAAAAAGTTTGGCAAATATTGAATTTTTGCCTGTATCTATGCTCCGTGCTGCTATGCTCGTTTTGGAACAGAATGGTGAATCACCATGGAATCTCTGGAACGTCTAACAAATTGTCTCAGAAGTTAAATTACTGGGTTATTTTCAAAACATTAATATTTGAGGGCCGGATAATCGCGTGTAGCAAAGTGACCAGAGTCAAAAAATTAAAAAAGTTACACGTCTTTTTTTTACGGATGTTGAATCATCAAAGTTAAACATCCTTAACAATTATTTCAGGAGTGGTTTGAACCTTAAATTGTGTTGTGGGTTAACCAACCATGAACAACCTTTGATTAACCTTTTAATTGAAGAAGTGATAGGTTCATCAACACCACAACATTGTAACAATAAAGACTATTTGCAGACTTGAATTTTTATCAACAGCTTAAACTTTTTCACTTAATCAGTCTCGCTTTTGACAGCTATAAGACATGTTTTTGCTCTGCAGAGTTTTCAAAACACGCAGTAAAAGACCTCCCTGACCTCCACGATGACTTAGATGTCCTCACCAATCGAAACTCGATAGCATCTCGCCGCAGCGAGATCGTATAGCTTGCGATACAAAGTTGTCGTGTAAACACGAATTAACGGTACTATACCGGTATAGTGTCCGTAAATATAGTGTACATTCAGAAATAGCGGTCGCCACAGCGAGGTAAACAAGTGCTATGTAAAGTTGCCGATTCCACCAAATTCTTGGCATCGCACGCCTGCCCGCATATTTGATAATGGTCATTAGTAGTTGGTGAACGGGCCCCGAGTGCGACCTTACGTACGGAACTAAGGTTCGCAACTTTCGTACCTTCGTACCAGAGATGTAACGGAGCTTCGATTCCGGTTCCGTTAAGTCGGAACTTCCGATTATTATTACACTTTCGGTTCCGACTTCGGTTCCGATACTTTTGTATCGGATGTTAATCGGAGGTCGAACAAAACAAAGCGGGCGGCGCGCGACGGCCTGTGCCGAACAGGTTCATACATGTCGCGCGGGGAATCCCCCGACCCCCACTACGTGCACTCTATCATCAATTATTTTTTGATTTTCACTTGTTATTATTTGTTACGCCCACGACACGTTTATAGGTTATAGATAATTGTTTTGATTTTTGCGGCTTATTATCAATGAAAGTGATCTGTTTTTGTGTGGGATAATGAAACCTAAATCCAGTTGTATTTGGAACTACTTCAATGAAGTTAATTCAGATTCGGCAAAGTGTAAACTGTGTATGAATAATGTAACCAAATGTAACACGCTACTTTGGGTTTTAATTTTAATTAAACTTTAAATTCATTAATTTTATCTTTTGTTTATTTGGAATTATGCTAATTTTTTTTCACAGTTGTTTTTTATTTTATAATAAAAAATAAAAATGAAAAGATTTGACTATAAATCATGTTTTATTTGTCCTTAAACAAACTGACCCTGCCTCCGATTTCGATTCCGATTTCGATTCCGATTCCGATAAACCAAATTTGAAAACTCCGATTCCGATTTCGGTTCCGATAAAACTACCTCCGTTACATCCCTGCTTCGTACCTACTGCCCAGCGTGCGTTCCGATCGAGTATTCGATATCTGAATGCTGATTGGCTGCCAAATATCAGCGCAATTAGTAAGTGGCATGAGTGTGTGATTTTGGCGATGCATCGTTGTGAATGTCGCGTCTTGGTCTAAAAATAGAGTTTTGCAATATATTTAGATGCAAAGGTAAACGTTATACTCCTTTTTTTGCGGATAGGAAATCACCTTCCCCCGCTCTGGTCAGGCCCACCATGTTCCTTCTTTTGCCCTTTATGTTCCGGGGCCTTGCTATCTTTTTCGAACACCCGCAGCCCCGGCAGGCGGTGCCCTGACAGGCTCCTCCTTTGCTGCCATCCTGCTTTGCTGACATCTCTTTGAGGCGCGTGTGGACCACGAACGCGGCGTCGCCGTCGACACGACCTGTCGCCACTAGACGGGCGGACAGTAAGCAACCTATTGCTCACCGTCCACAAACCCGCATCTACGGTGGCCTGAAGTCGTTTTGTGGCGCCCGACGCCCGGAGTGTCTCCCGCGGCGGCTAGGTCGGTTTGAGGTTTTCTCTGTCAAACGTCCAGCTACCTCCTTCGCTAGCATAACTGTTTCGCAGAAGGAGGTCACCGCTTCCCATTCTCTCTCGCTCCGGATAAACACTATACTTTAGTCCTTAATTAGCACTTGCTTGGGTGAAGGAAAATATCGTGAGTATCTCTCTGCTGGTTTACAGCATGTTTAGTCAAGTCAGAGCCTTACTTTAAGCACCTAACCACACGATAAAGAAAGAAACAGATGGTCCTTATTTTATTTGCCGCAAGAAATCAGAAAAACATGAATGGATAATTGAAACTATAACTGATGCAAAGCGAAACTCGCAGATGAAGTGACCCAATTTCAGTATTCTGTGTACTATAGAAGACACTGACGCCTGACCAGTTTTAGAGTTGTGTACCACAAAAGGTTTTATTTTTTTAAGAATTTATTTCCATCTGTGGATGATACTTATTGTGCTTGTAGCAAATAATTCAATTAAAATTCTATAGGATAATTGTATTTTTATATTTGATTAAATTGTATTCACGATTTATAAAATCGACGTATTTACTTAACGCCGTTCTCACGTTAGATGCGTAGGTACTCGTACATTAGTAGATATAAAATATATTTGACAAACACGAACAAATTAGCAACAGTTTTTTGTGCCGTGCCGTTTTGCAGCTCCTCTAAAGGACCCCATAAGCTTAATCTGCTTGAAAACTCAAGTCCATGGCATTTTCGCTCAAAATATGTTAGCATTTACTTATTGATCAAAAGATAAATTTTATTATTTCACATATACGAACTATAGTGCAGTGTTTCACTGCATGAAAGCCTCTATGTTAGAAACTTTTCAATGAATTGCTAGTTTTTAGTCAAATTTTTTTTTAATGGCAATTTTTTTTTTTTGAGATCAAAAAAAATCAATTTTTTGTGTTTCTTGTTCTTTATGATCCGGAGACGCAGTATCTGTTTCGAACAACCCGCAACCCGTAATATGCGTGAGGTATTATTCCGAATATAAGCCTGTTGTCGGTTCACAGTTCATGTTTGTTCGATAATTTTATTCTTTTGCATCATCTGTGGGCGCTGTCACTGGTTTAATTAACACCGTTTTTTTTCTTTCTTCCTTAGGTGTTCTCACGCCTACCACCCTTACTATTTTTGACCTTTTTGGTTACCCCCTACTTCTGTCGCCAATTGAACCTATTTCTTTTAATAGTACGTTTTGTAAAAACAAAAATTATAATAAACGTGAAATGGCGCGGATACTTGGACTTCGCTACAATAGACACTAATTAAAAGAAATTCTGTGAATGACGACTCTGCATCAGTCATTAAGAATGCAATGACTCACTGATAGCTATTCAACGTTTTCCCCCATTCAAATCAGCTTTATTTTCAAACAAACTATCCGGATTGGAGCAGGAATCCAGAATTACGGACGTCAAATAAAAGCTTTAATTATACGCGTACAAATAGAGCGTCCGACAGACAGCCGCGACGTGATTATAAACATAGGGATTGCTCAACAAGTGTACTAAGTACCCAGATTAGGGATCTGCGTACCGGGGCTAAGTACGTACAATCAACCACACGTGTTATTGACAAAGTATTACTCTGTTCCAAACGTTATTTTTCAAATACTTACCTACTCCAAAAAATCACTTTGTTTTATTTGAGTCTCGCCAATTTTATGAATTCGCACTACGAATTGAGTACTTGAATTTTGTTATTTTAACCTACAACTTAATCTTTAAAATACTTAGAAGAGGTTTTTCATTTTGACATTTGAGGTTAGATAGTAACCTCAAATATAATAATAATAATAATGTTTATTCAAAGAAAACTTAGACAAAAACTTACAAAACACTTTAACAGGCAGGTTTAACTAAATAAAAGTGGTGTAGTCATCTGTAGCCGAACTAGGCAGAGCCTGTATTTCGGCTATCAGCGCCAAACCCCTCGAGTATTAAACAAAATATAAGCGCCAATAGCGTATCATAAATATATAGTTCAAAGAATATTTTTGTCGTTTATTTTTCACTAGCTGGCACCCGCGTGATATCGAAAAAAAAGTATCCCATGTGTTATTCCAGACTATAATCTACCTCTATGCCAATTTTCATCAAGATCCATTCAGTCGTTTTGACGTGAAAGTGTAACAAACATCCATCCTCACAAACATTCGCATTTATAATATGAGTAGGACTAGTAGGATATACAACATTAAATAAGGTTATCTAAGTATGAATCATAAATGAGTTAGGTACTAAATCCATTTTGGGAGTTATTTGCGTATGAATTTAACCCAGACCACAGAATAATAACGGTCGACCCAAAATAAAAATAAAGGTTTGTTTTTTGTTTTTCTGAAAAGGAACAGATAACCTTTAACTGTTTGGATTGGTAACTATTTGACTATAACAGCTAGTTTTTCTCAACCGTAAAGCTTAATTCTCTATGTGGTACTATGACGAGCAGTTGATAGTACTTGTGCCATAACAAGCTATAGTATTGTTTATTTTCAGACGTTCAAGTAAGCAGGATGCGATGTGAAAGCGTGTAAGACAAATTAGGGCACTAATGTACGTCTAGATTGAGGTGTGTTTTTAGCTAGTCTTTAGCTACCGGGTATTTTCTGGATTAGATAGGAAATCATTGGATTATACTACACCTACTTAACTTTTTTCTAAAAAATTGAAGGCCACATCTGTTTGTGTTGTGTTTAAACTAGTATTATTACGTAATTGAAAGACGTATAAAATTCTTTAAAATTTCAATTTTAGTTCATAATTTCATCAATACATTCTACCCCATTTTATTCTCGCTAAATCTTTATTTAAAAACTTGAGTATTTGAATGTCTTTGCAAACCAGCCTGTACTGTCACAGGTTTATTCAATGTTATCAGACCTCTATAGTACTGTAGAGTATGGGAAACTATACGTAACTGAAAGCGCATAAAATACAATTTTGGTTGATATTTTACCGATACATGTCACACGCTTCCTACGCCATTTCTATTTTTTTCTTTTATTAATTCAAACGACCAGAGTATTCGAACGTCTCATAGCAAACCAGCCAGGTTTGGTAAAGGTATAAAACCTCTACAGTGCTGTGCAGTTGAACATTCAGAGGGATTTCATTGATCTTAATGATATTATTGCAAAGCACTTAACATATCCGAATCCGCAGATCTTAAAACCCATGTCTCTTTGAAACATCAAACCGTTTTATGATGAAACAGACATGATGATGACGGCTGTCATGTATTACTCATATTTATAGTGCGATTCCCGTCGTAAACCCATTAGTAAACATTCACGAAATATTCGCTCTGCCCTAAACTAAACGCATCCTGGTATTCAGAGCAAACTAACAGACGTGCAAATAACTTGCAGTGAGCTCTTGTGTTATGTTAAACTTACACTATACTAGCTTTTGCTTCGAATACGTGTAAGTGCGTAGTCGTCCACGTTCATTTTTTCCCATGGACGGAACTACTTCTAAAAAAGAGCCCTTTCTTTAAAAAAAAAATAACATAGCCCCACACTAGGAATTTCTGCGTTTACAAACATTTAAACTGACATACACAAACAGCCAGACCCGAAACAACTATCTGTAGGCCATACAAATATTTGTTCCGTGCAGGGATCGACCCTGCGACACGCAGCGCAACAGTCGATGGCTCACAGCCAATGCGCCAACCGCCCTTTGTCGCTGATCAGTGGTTAATGAGGGTGCATCAGAGAAACTGAGTTACTTTTTCATTGAATAACAATATGGATGGCAGGTAAAGATAAATACTTAAAGAGAGTATTTCCTGGTAGTCACATAGTACAATCATTTTTAAATTTAAAAAATCTGCTAAGAAGCAGATAAATAATAAGTAGAAACCAAAACCAACAAAATAATATGCAATTTCATAAATTATACATTCGCATTTCGTTTCATACAATTCGATGTATTATTTGCGAAATTAACGGAACGGAAGACATGATTGAGGATCACACAGGCGGAAATGTAAAGTCTGTCATTTGTGCAATTACGAGCAGCCGGACAGCCTGGCAGAATGGCAGTCTGGCAGCCTTGCACAGGTCAGACATAACGGTTTCCACCAACTACGCAGGAAATGATAAATTTTAAAAGTACATTAATGAATTTACATTTTGGCAATTAGCTTTTTGTCAACCCTGTATTCTGGGACACCCAAAAATTGTATTCGGTGAGAAACTTAAATTTATATTGTTTTGGTAAAATATTTTGCCCCAGTATGACTTGGTGGGCTGCGGGTTGTTCGAAAGAGATACCGCGGCGCCGGAACAGAAAGGGCTAAAGAAAGAACATGGATGAACACTTCCTTCCACTCCGCCCATAGCGGGAGAAGTGGTTTGATGATTGCTATTACAAAAAACCGGCCAAAAGCAAGTATAAACAGCCATATCTTTTGACAGCGTAGACTTACAGGGTTGATTATTGCACAAAGGGACCACAGATTTGAGTATATGAGTATATAATATATATATATATTTGAGTATATGCTGTATATTTTGATACCATTGCAACAGTTTTAATTTCAACTCAATTAAAACCTCCACGCGTTCCCGAGATAGACGGTCTTGATCCAATAACAGTTCCGATTTTTACTTTTGAGGTACGGATTCTTGAAAATTAATGATTGAATTGTGATAGAAAATCTTTATGAGCGGAATAAATATGAATCCAATGAAATCCACTGACAGTTATAAGAAAATGCAGGAAAAAAATCCTCAGACAGTCTTTCGAGGCTAGAATAACTTTCAAAAATGGTCAAGGTTTTTGTTTAATAGCAACCCTTTACGAAATAATTAATGTGCTGCACATTTATGCACGAACTCGATACCTACGCTAAACGTTCGTGTCATGAATCAAACTGCTATCAATCACAGCCAATCAATCAGTATTAAAAAGCGATTAGACTTAAGTTAATACATAAATATGTCCAACTCTGATATTGAGGCTTAAATAAATAGAGCTTAGATTGGTTTTCAAGGTGTGGGGTATTTGGCTATGATTTTAAGTGGAATTTGGAGCTGATGTAAAGTTACGTAGGTAGCATAAAAACGATTATTGAAGGCATATGCATTCCGCCGCAGGAGACGCCCCGGGCGCCGGGCGCCGCGAGACGACTCCCGGCCACCGTAGATGTGGGCCTGTGGACGGTGAGCAATGGGTAGCTCACCGTCCGTCCGTCTATTGACGATAGGCCGTGTCGACGGCGCGTTCGTGTTTCACGCGCGCCTCAAAGAGATGTCAGCAAAGCAGAGGGGCTTGCCAGAGCCTTTGCCTGCCGGGGTTGCGGGTTGTTCGAAAGAGATACCGCGGCCCTGGAACGTAAAGGGCAATACCACCCAGAAGTAGAGGCCTTTTAAGCAATATTTGAGTGTTTTGAGGTTAGTTAACAAAAGATCATGGGAGTGGTAGTAGAACTGTTTTTAAATCTAATTAATTCGACGGTCGAACATATGAGGAAAAAAATTCTCACCAGTTCGACGGTCGAACAACTGAGAAAAAAAAATCTCACTAGTTCCACGATCGAACTAATGAATCGAAGTAATGCGAATGAACGGAGCAGGGGCATAACAGACTTTTACTGACTAAAACCCACCCATGTTCCTTCTTTTGCACTTTATGTTCCGGGGCCGCGGTATCTCTTTCGAACAACCCGCAACCCTGGCAGACAGTTTCGCTAGCTAGTAAGTTAATTTCACAGGTAAGTGGCAACACAGGTTAATAAGTTCATAGAAAGCGCGTATCCAGTATATTCAGTTACAATCAAATACTCATGATGCAATAGTGTTTTCCAGATTGAACATTTGGTATTTCCCTTTTTCTTGTTTGTTTTTATTTATGTCTGGCCTGAGTAGGTATGTGATTATTATTATAATGATGTTATGATGAAGACTGTTGTCTGTTTCTTTTGCGAAAATAATGAGGTATTTTATTTATATTTATCGTTCATTTTTGGGTTATCGTGGTTTGATTTTTCACGGAAAATGCAAAAATTCATACCACTCAACTGAATTCAACTTAATTTTGTATCTTGGTCTTATCAAATACTCGTATAATATTTTTTTTGTCAACTAAGAGACCACACACTATTTTTTCAGCAGTTACCGAGATATAACCAAATCAACAAGTGATGAAAGTCTACAGTAGTTCGTTTTTAGTTTTTGTAATTCAATTGTCCATACAAAACAGTCAAATGCAGTCCAATCTCCAAATCTAGAACATGAAACCTTTTTGCATAATCATTACTCACTCCCGACTGTACCGAATAGGTCGATTGTTTTTATATGTTTCCTTTATTTTTTTCTGAGAACAAAACATAAATTAGGCCATTTGTCTGCCGACTCGATGCATCTAACGTGCATGCATGCTCATACGTCAAAGTCACTACCTTTTTGTTCCTAGACAAAAAATGACATTAACGTGGAAAAGGACGCGATGGTCACGAGTCACTGTGTTTGTGAACATTTAATTTGACAGAAATTAATGGTACCTACCTCTGGACGGTACCTTAGTATTGTACTCTCAGAAACAAATATATTATACTAGCTTCCGCCCGCGACTTCGTCCGCGTGGCATAGTTACTTTGGGCTAACGCTAACTTTAACCCGCGTTATGATCGAAAAAAAATATCTTTCTCCCTCTTTTTCTATTATTTTTTATCCTATGTCCGTCTCCAGGGTCCCAACCATCTCTGTACCAAAATTCATCAAAATCGGTTGGGCCATTTAGGCGTGAAGACGTAACAAACAAGCAGACTTACTTTCGCTTTTATAATATTAGTAAGGATGTGGAAAACCAAGTGCAGATAGGTAGGCCTCAACAAATAAACATTCGGTTCCGTCCAGCGTTCGATTTCGAGGCAGAGAGGACGTCTTAAATCCGCTGGTACCACTGGTTGGTACCGTTTAATGTAAGTCGCGTGGGTAATCACGAGACGCAGATTATATCCTGTCGCCACAATACATAGGTACCTACAGGTAGTACACACTGCACGCCCAGCCCCGCAATCAAGGCGGATTTCTTGAACCATTACCACTAATAATCGGACCGGCTACTGTGCGTTTTCAAAATCATTAACCACAGAAATAAACGACAAAATGTTTCAAGAATTCGCATAAGACCTACCCTTTTTCTGTCGATTGTGTGTTTTATCTTAATCTTTATACAATTACCATAATTACAATATAAATAACCACGTCTGAAGCATATGTAAACACAACATTATGGTAAATGGATGTACCATTAAGTAGTAATAGAATAATATTTAAAATAGACGAAGTGTTTTGTGTTACAAGACAAACTTGTTTTTTTAAGAATGTAACGTAATAAGCGCCCTTGAAAAGACTTCAACGCTTAACCGACATGAAGTTCATTGATCCAACGTTATTATTGAGCATGCTTTAATCAGATTAACTTCAATA
Organism: Ochropleura plecta; assembly: GCA_905475445.1. NCBI lineage: Eukaryota > Metazoa > Arthropoda > Insecta > Lepidoptera > Noctuidae > Ochropleura > Ochropleura plecta. The sequence continues at coordinate 8,287,263 of FR997740.1, read as the reverse complement.
CAACTATGTGACTCGTATTATGTAATGTATAAATTATTTAAATTTCGTTCAGAATTAAAGTTCGATAATGTCTGATCACCAAGTATTTCGGCGGGAATGTTTTTTGAAGATGAGTGTTGATAGAGATAGTGTGATGTGTTGATAAGAGAGGGTCACAGTGTCGGAGCGGGCGGGTGGTGCGTGCGGCGGCGGCGGCGGCGGCGCGGGCTGCTGGCGCGGCCGGTCGCGCGGTCGGCAGGCGGAAGGCCGCGGGCGCGTGGCGGCGCGGGTCGTCGACACTCCACCACTCGGCATAGTCGGCACAGCCGGCCCTCGCTGCACTTGCACCGCGACACCGTCGCGTATGGCGCGCTGACGGCCGCGTCTCGTTCAGTCCGCGCCGGCTCTCAGTGGTACGTGGTCGCATGCGTGGCCGGGGAGGTGCAGCGGTGACTTGTTGCGGCACGTGTGCGCGGCGCCGCTGGCACGCCGCACGCCGCCGCCCGCCGGACCGCACGCGCCGGCATGCCCCGCTAGCCCGAGCATGCGGCTGCCCTTGCTGCCGCTGCTCGTGCTGCCGCTCGTGCTCGCGCGCCCGGCAGCAGGTGAGCTATACCCTTTATATTCCATACAACACACCACACATCGCCAGTGAAGTTTGCTAAAGTTTTTCTCAGGAATTTGCCTTTCGTGAACTTTACAACATCTGTTACACTACAAACTTTAGCAGTGAAAAAGTTGTTAAGTTATAAAAGTTAACAAGATTTGCTAATTTTCGGGAAAAAAAAATATAACTTGGGAAAATTTTAATTTTTACTCTATTCGATTACAATTAAAATGTCGTCAATTCCATGGTCTTTCAAAGTTTGTTTGTGTATTCACTACTATTACGATTTCAGCTAATCGTAAAACATGATTTTTATTTAAAGAAAAGGATACCTATCACAAAATAACAACTGAGAAGTTTCTTACAAAACTTTATCAAACTTCCCTCCTCTCCGGGAAATTGCAATTCGTGAACTTTCAGCGTCCGTCTTATTTATAAGATAACTTGGCAAAGTTTCGGTTTACTTACTCTGTATAGGTACATAATTATTCTGCTTTTAATTCTGTCTTTAAATAATTATTTGGCACAGTTGCATGTGTTAATTGTTTTATCTAATCATTCGTTTACTCCAAAAAAGTTATTTTGAAAACGTTGCTGTAGAAGTGATTTATTAATATGTAGATTGTAATGTTAGTTGAATATTTGAGTGGGTTGGGAGTCTGGGTGTAATGAATAGTGGTGCATTAATCAGGACATGTGATTACTCGGCCGCGGACCGGTACGGCGGCTTCCGTCAGACGTTACGCGAAACGGGCCCTTTTAAACGCACCAACTTATTTAACACGCGTTTATGTTACGTTGTTTACCACACGAGTATTAGACGGTTACAATAATAGCTAATCTCGTCTTACAATAATATATTTATGGATATATTTTTTCTAAATTAAACAAGTTCTGCAACTTTTCTTGTAATACATTTCAGAACAGTTATGTTTGCGGTTCAATAGTAGTTCTCCTAAGTGTTATGTATCCCCGGATTCATAGTTAATTTTCCACGAGAACCTTTAAATAACCTTTTGCATACAAAAATTATAAAATCGAACTTTATCTTTTATTCATTACGAAATCATCCGTACCTATTTTCAATTAATAACTTACTATTAAAGATTCGGTGACGAAAATCCACACTTATCTTATATATTAAAAAAAACTTTAATATTGACTTCAGTTTCCTGTGAGCTAACTGTTACCGCTTATTAAAAACTCTTGAGGCAAAAATTTTACATATTATTTACCTACCTAATAAATTGTATGCGAAAGCATACTTTCGTTTGTATCTAGGTATATACTAGGTAACTTGTTAAAAATATTACTTCATAGCGGCAGCCAACCACTGATTAATTATTTAATACTGAAACTCTTTTACCAGCATGTTTTTTTTACTAAGTTACAGTAGTTAGTTGATGTACGGTTCTACTCAGATGCATTCCTGAACACATGATCATTCTGAAATACGTACATACAAATATAAAAAACATATATGTTTATATGTATACATAGGTGCATCACTAGTATTTTTTTTGGGGTGGGAAATCATCAAATAACTTTCCTCGCTCTGGGCGGAGCGGGGGGCAGTGTCAGACTTTTACTGACTAAAACCCACCCATGTTCCTTCAATTGCCCTTTACGTTCCGGGGCCGCGGTATCTCTTTCGAGCAACCCGCAATGCATCACTAGTATCAAGAAACCTTGAAAACATTTTTCACAATCAGTAACTTCCATTTCCACACGAAAGATACTGAAAGATACTGAAACATGAAAAGTAACATAATGCGGTGTACCCTAATAGTAGACATACATTTCGCCAGTTATGTATTTAAGTCTGATGTATGTATGATGGGAATACCGGTCATAAATCCAGTCTCAGTGGTTGAGAAATCCCAGATGCAAAAAACCAATTACACTTTGCCAAACCTGGGAATTGAACCCAGAACATCAAGCTCGGCAGTTGCGCTTGTGATCACTAAACCAACGAGGCACTGGAAAATTACTACAGCAAAATTATGATTCTTAATAAACACTTACGTTTAATAATTATTAAATGTTCGTTATTATTTTTTGATGACGAACATTTAAGGTAAAATAGAATAAATTGAATTTAATAGAACATACTTTATTACACACCAAATCATCATTTTCCTGCCCTAGTCCCATTCATTTGGGGTCGGCGCAACACGTTTTCTTCTTCCATTCTCCCCTATCAGACGTCACGGCATCATTAACTCCTTTCTCCGTCATATAATTCCTTACACAATCCATCCATCTTTTATTTGGACTTTATTACACACCAAATGTTGAACTCTTTTACAGAAATTGCTAAGTCTATGGTTACAATGACGGTCTTATCGCTGACAGCGATATCTTCCAGACAACCTTTAGATGGACTGTACGAATATAAAACTATAACAAGGGGTAGTCAATCTTGTACTTACTGCTAATATTACACAAACGATTTAAGAATTAAAATAAAGTTATTTATTCAAATATATAAATACGTTTATTTAATATGTGTTTTACAATATTAAGGTAATTTGGAATTTACTGGTACTTTCAGTAATCCTAGCACGAATAATATTTGATGGAACCAATTAACCAATATAAGTCCAATTTCCCGAATAGGTACTTTAAGTTCATTATTTGACTGACTCTTATAAAATAACGAACCCCTTTCATTCAAACTCAAACTTAACTCAAAGCATTTATTTCATTGAGATCATCACAGGCACTTTTGAATGCCATAAAAACAAAAAAGATGCTGCTACAGTCCCAGTCACAGGACATAATAACTTGTGAAAGTACTGTAGTTGCCCAGTCCAAAGCGAAGATCTCTATGGAGAAGAATGGGCAAGAAACTCCATGGACACTCTTTTAAATCATAATATTTTTACAAAATCATTCATGTTGAGATTATACATACATTTGCCAGAGAACACTAATACTAAAAAGATTTTATTTCCCACTGTGACTCTATGCAGCTAAATTCATCAACTAAAACCGGCATTCTTAAAGGAAGTCATAACTCGCACGAGAGGACCTAGGTAGCTACTCAGGGCAGGTGACTGTCTTAAGTCTGATTTACATGTCCCACAATCATTGATAGATTATTTCTGCGAGTAGCTCGTCATCATTTTCCTGGCCTGGTCTTTTCTTCCGTTCTCATCTGTCACACCTCCATAATTATTTCTGCTCCTCAATTATTTAAACAAAAAAAAAAATATCGTGATAACCTTTTTGTTACCCGTTGTTTTCTATTACAGATTTTTTTAACGAACTTAACGTATTTTGTTATCCGTGAAGGGGCAGTCAATATCTTTTTATTCTAAAATAATCAAAAGTAAAAGTTTCACCGACAAAAACAGGTCACTGAAACGGCTTGCTGATGTCTCGAATATAATATTATATTCGATTAAATTGACAGATTGTTTTTTTTTGACAATTCGGAAACCATCAAACTATTGGACCTGTTTATAGAAAAAAGTTGTAAAATATAATATGGGGAAAATCCTGCTAAAACTATTGTTATTTACAACTATTGTCTGATTGACTGGGAGGAGGACCGATTTCTACAAATAAGGTGTCGTTGGAAGTTTTTAATCTGACCGTAAAAATAGTTTTTTTGATTGGTCATGTAAAGTCGTCAGAAAAAAGCATCAATTCGGATATTATTCGAATTTATTGCTTCCGAATCGTCAGCAAGTCACTGAGACAGTTGATAATAATATAAACTCTGGCTTTAAAACTTATCGCTAAAAGAACGTTTTCTTTTTTTAGTCTGAGATTTCATGAAGTTGACCTGACATGTCTAATTTTTTCGTTGTTTAATAGTAAAATGAGTAAAGGCTGATCTCATAGGTACTTTAGTTTTATCAATGGGCTCAATTGCTCTGAATAAAATCTGTTTTGTCTGTGGCCGGGCACAATTCCAAATCCAAACCACTAGCTATAATTGAGAACATTCTCAAAAAATCTCAAAGAATGTGACAAAAAAACAAGGTATTTGGCCGTTGGCGCACATAGTTGCACTGATGCGGAACCACAGGAAGTGGCGCACTTGTTACAGTTGACAGTGATGAGAACACTCATGTCAAAATGTTAGATTCTGTCAAAAGCAACTCTAAAATAATGAGAAAATTTGAAAAACGAAAATGTACCAAACAGTTTTCGGACGACGTTTTTACGTAGGCAGTGATTGCTCCAAGAATTTTATTTCAATTTTATTGTGTGACCATTACGTGCAGAAAAAAAAACCTATTTTTTTAAATAAAAAAGTTATGTATTACATTTATTACTGTCATAAAACCGTGCATCTCCAACTAATTGCTTCGTAAATTGCTGATATTTTTTGTTCCTGGTTAGGATATAAAAGTCTTTATATTTGCTTGTCGATGCCCCGTCATTTGAGTGCCCAAAATAAATTCCGAAGCACCGCATCGACGGCCCAAAAACTCGGCCGAATGTTTAATAGGCTATAAAATGTAAGGTGGATCTCGCAAAGCCTTATGACTTTAGATATTTAAAATGAAACGGAGTTAAATAACTAACCTGAATGTCATGAATGGAACTATGTTTCGTCCCAATTTTTAAGTCGCGTCGTCTTTGTATAATTTGCCCATAAAACTGACTAGTTAAGGCGCGTACACGCAGCTACAGCGTTTAAGTGAAATTAGCGGCAGTTAGCGCCTGCTTCTATGTATTTAATATCCACTTAACTGAATAACATAATATTTCTCTGTCTGGGAAACATCCGCTGGCTAGACCGCCGACTGGCTGCGGCAGCCTAGTGCCACACCATAAATACTTACAGAAGGTCAGCAGTTGGTACTGTAGAGTGTCTGTTTATCAGTCCGTCTGTACTGTCGAACTAGTAGCCTTCTTAATTTAAATAAAACGCATTTTTTGTGGATGAGAAATCATCAAATAACGCCCCGCTCTAGACTAACTAACGCTATGCTACGCTTGTACTGACTAAAACCCACTTATGTTCCTGCTTATGGTCCTTTATGTTCCGGGGCCGCGGTATCTCTTTCGAACACCCACCCGCAAGGCCCCTCTGCTTTACTGACATCTGTTTGAGGAGCGTGTGGAACACTAACGTGCCGTCGAAACGGCCTGTCGTCAATAGGCGGACGGACGGTACCCATTGCTCACCGTCCACAGGCATCTACGGTGGCCGGGAGGCGTCTCGCGGCGACGCCCAGGGCGTCTCCCGCGGCGGCAAATATAACGCCTTCCAGCGACTTTCGAATTATATCGCACCCTTATTGGATCACTTTGTTGTCTGTCTGTCTGTCTGCCAAGAACCTCTATCTCGGGAACGCGTAGAGGTATCGAGTAGAAATTAAAACTGAAAAACCTCCCTCAAATCTCTAAGTCTACGCAGTCAAAAGAAATTGCTGTTTATGACGCTAGTTTCTACGGAAGCCTCGGTGCGCGAGTCTGACTCGCTTTTGGCCGATTTTTTTTTATTTTGATCTCTTACTCAATGTAAAATCCACTCACACGCTCTGAATTAAAAGTGTAGATAAGTTTAAGCGTACATAATATGTGTGTTGTCTGGATTTCGCCTTCTGTACCTATACCTAGTGCTGTCCTAGCCGCCGATATCAATACATGTATGTTAACTACTTTTTACGCACATCATTAACAGCGCTGCGACGTCTGGCTGATTTCATGACCCTCGCGAAATAAAGGTGATGACTGTATTAACAAACTCATAAAAAGATAACTGATTAGAACGCGTTTGTTTTTAGCACTTAATTAGAGTTGTAGGTGTACTAAATGATTTTATCGATGTTTTTTATGACATTTTTATCCGGTTCTAAATTAAATGATTTTGGTTTATTTAAACGTTACTTTAATCAGCCACTTGCACGTAAGAGTATGTTTTAAAACTAAGTAAGTATTAATCTGATACAAATAAACGTACAAGTTTCACCACTGCAGTTTTGCGTCCAAGAACATTCCTAGAAACGGTAACATTACATAGTACTTGTAACAGTCGGAAATTAAGAATGCGTCACCAAACTAAAATTACATTCGTAATTATTATAATGACCAAATCTCTAGCGTTTTGTGAGCAAAACTCCATGAAAATTAGTCATCCGACTGGATTGAAGCCGTTTGGTAATGTTTTGGCCGGGTGGGTGCATATTTGCATGTGTAAATAAATATAAAGAGTTCGGTCGTCTGGTCTCGGCGATTCGTCGGCGCCGGCCATGATTCCAGAGGAACCGCATATCAGACAACTGAACACCTGCGGGCTGGTGACGCAAGGTTTATCGATATCGATAATTTCAAATATTATTTTTTTTTATGATTGCATATAGATAGTATATAGTATAATAAAATGTACTTTCACTTCTCCTGCGTGTGGTTGCCCATACGATGAATACCTAAATATATTATTTTCTCTGCAAGGTTTGAGGAAGACATATTACCGACGTACACTTGGCGGCACTTGGGAAATGTGCCGAAAGATGAATTAATTGACGGACACAGCGTACGCTCGGTCCAGGTTCGTTGTGTATTGTTCTCCAATATGCACATTATGTCGCCACTAACGGGTTTATTGCTTTGGAATGAACGCAGCCGTCTGCATGCCAAGCGGCGATTCCTGGTGATCGCCCCTTTGAATTATGCGCACGGGCACGCTTACGCGTCTGCATTCAATCGCCTCACGAGATTTATGTGTGTCCCGCCTGTTTGCCACATACAAATATTTCCATGAATTTCGACGTGAGAAGCCCGGTGTGCCTGCCGCCATGCCGCCTCTGTGCAGACTTACATTAACATCACTTCACTCCATCTGTTTCATGTTATCGCGCGTTTAACTCCTCAGCTTGTAATGTGCAGATTGTTGACTTCGAAGAGGTTATTAATCATAACGTCTGAGACCTGTTTGTTATCTATGTTAATGTAATCGAATACAACGGTATATTGTAGTTGTATCGATTCGAATTCATTAAGTAAATATGTTTAGGTCGATTCGACAATCGATTATGCTGTGACTTGTTTATGATCTGTATTTTGTTAACATAAATCTTTTAAAAGTTTTCCTTATAACCATCTTGAACAGTTCTTTTTATACATCTAACGAACTTAAAAAACAAACAAGGTTAGAATTATTCACTTCAATTATTGTTTTATCGATACTTGATCGAATCTCTCTTGCGTCACATCACTAGTGTGAATGCAAGCGCGGTGCAGTCGGCGGTGCATCGGCGCACTCCCGCTATTGTTAGTAGGGATTGAAAAAATACGCGGCGCGCGACCGCTGGGCCCCGGCCGCGGCCTGCCAAACCGGAGTATTTTGTGTCCCGCCACTTCAACTTATTGTATCGCCTGCCCTTAATTAGATGTAGTAGGTATTTACTTGTGTACAGAACTCGCTTTTAAATTTAAGTTAGCATTTAGTTCTGGATAACATATTGGATGGGACTTTAAGAATCGCGTGTTGCCAGGTTTGCATATCAAAGAAAAACATTGGAATTTTAGGATTATCACATTATGATTATCGTAAAGATCTCCAAAAACCTTTTTCTTACCCCGGTATTAGCGAATAATGTGCAAGAATTCAACAACTGCTATTTTAGTATTGGGATAAACTTCATAAAATTAAATAAATGAGTATAACATGCATAGTCAAAGTCCAACAATACACCGAAACCTCGTCAAATTATTTATATCCATAGACAAAATAAGCGCTTGTTATGGAAGTTCTATTATGCTATCATATTTCAAGTTAAAACACACTCGTAATTGGCAGTATGCAGGCCCATGTTATTGTTTTCGAATGCAGACGCATATCCGATTACAAATTGCAGCCACGTTCCCCCCTACAATCCCTCTCTTCTCTATGTCATATTTGATAAAAGAACCGTCTGTCAAAAAAAGTAAAAGTTCTGTAACGTTCGTAGCACGCGTAGCACATCTGCTACGATATTTTGATTGGTCTACGAAGTTTAGGAAACGTTGCTTTGTCAACATCATTTTTATTTGTCGTTTGGTACCGATTTCTGCTAACGAAAACAGCTGTTTTTCAGAAATTCCAAACTCATATAATTCTGTAAATAACAACAAGCTACTTATCTCATATATAATACTTTAAATATTAACATGTTTGTCATCGAAGTTAATAATCAAATTATTAATAAAAAAAACGGTATTCAAAATCTCATAATTCTTTAATATTGGCGCCAATCGAGATAATGCCATCTAATAATTTATAGGCCAACTTTTTGCAACACCAGTGCAAAAAATAAATTGATAATGACGTTCATGGTAGTAGGTACCTACTGTCAGGTTCGGAATTATTAATATAACTAGCTTTTGCCCGCGGCTTCGCTCGCGTTAAATTCGGGGTAACACAGTTCCCCTTACGCCTTATTGATTTGTAATAGCAACGCTAAGTTTTCCCTTTTTATCCCTCTTTCTCCCTCACATCCCACTTTTTTTGAAAAAAAGTTAGCCTATGTCCGTCTCCTGGTTCCCAACTATCTCTGTACAAAAATTCATCAAAATCGGTTTAGCCATTAAAGCGTGAAGAGGTAACAAACAAACAAACAAACTCACTTTCGCTTTTATAATATTAGTAAGGATTATACCCACTTAGATAAATTCGATAGCAATTTTCTCAACTAAATAAAAAAAGATGTGCTTTAATAATTAAAACACCACATTAACATGATATTTACATCGGACACCGTCAGAACCGCCACCGCCGACACAATCTTCGCTCAACCGTTTTCCAAAACTGTCGCCAGAACTGAATCGCCTGTGTATCGTTCTCTCAGGATGCTCAACACCCTCATGACTGCCCGCCCTGAATGTCTTGTGTTTTGTGAAACAAAGTATGCAAGAGTGTCCACTGTTCCGTGTTAGTTTTAATTGAACCTATTGTAAATTGTTTACTTGATGTTTCACTTCTATTTTATCTTTTACTAGCTTTTGCCCGCGGCTTCACTCGCGTTAAATTCGAAGTAAAACAGATCCCCTTTCTTTCCTGATTTACAGGTACCTGCTACCTGCACCCTTTTGCCTTTTGCCCTTGCGCCTTATTTATTGTAATAGCAACGCTAAGTTTTCCCTTTTCTTCCCTCTTTCTCCCTCACACCCAACTTTAAAAAAAAAAATAGCCTATGTCCGTCTCCTGGTTCCCAACTATCTCTGCACCAAAATTCATCAAAATCGGTTTAGCCATTAAAGCGTGAAGAGGTAACACACAAACAAACTCACTTTTGCTTTTATAATATTAGTAAGGATAAATAAATAGATTTAACATCACGTCTTATTGTAGCACCCGAAGGGTTGGGTAGAGGTGTGCCTGACAGTACCCCCACATTTCACCAATTATTTAGTTTAAGTCCCATGTAATAGGGGCGAACCTATTGCCATCACCCTGGATCTATTCCAGACAACGCGGCTTCTACCGAGAAAGTCTTGATGCAAAACCCCATTGAAATCTGGTTTCTCTCTCGTTCTACCTGATGGTTCAGTGGTCTAGTAGTCTCATGCGCTGCTGCTGCAAGGGGTCCTAATTCCGATTCCCAGGTTGGTTAAAGTGGGGTTTTCCATCATGAATTTTTCGGGAGCAGCCTCGAACATGTCATTGGACTTGGTACCAACACTTCTGCCAAACTCCTCGACTAATACATGCGTGGTTTTATAACGTTATTCTGTTTTTATTGTTCAAATCCGGGCTGGTACAAATATGACTTCTTCAATTCATATGTACTTTTCTAAGTTTATCTTGGATATCACATGCAGACAGCGGTGAAGGGAAACACCGTGAGGAAATGTGAACTTACAATTAATTTGAGTCTGAAATCGCCAATCCGTCTTAAGCAATAATGCCTTCTCTGCTCTAGAAGCAGTGGGTCAGAAATAGCCAGCTATTATTATTGTTTTTCTAACTTTTTCGTTGAATCATTAGTAGAAAGTCTCCACGAAAAAGGATGATTAATTTAATGTATTTTTCTTATTATAAGAACTTAACATTCTTGGTGCACCACTTTTATCAGACTTCTAAAAACTGCACAATTAAAATAAAGATTGGTATTTAAAATAAGTACCTTATAAAAAAATAAATAAACAAAAGCAAGTTAAGGCAACACATTATATTTTTATTGCGTGACGATTAACGCACCCATATTTTTTCATGTCATTCAGTCATGACGAAACATGACAAAAACTATAAATATAAGTAATGTCTTCCACTTACCACTAATGTATCGTTAAGAAGTGATATGTTACGTTCACTAACTGTAAAATATTATATCTTATAGCGTTTAATTGAATTAAATTATTTTAGTAACAGGTTCTCATTTCGTGTAGGCAGTAAACTATGATGCCATTAAATACATTTTGAAAAATCCTCTTAAAATTTCTAGAAAATAAACATAACAATTTAAATTCTGCTCTTTTTAAAAACTAGAAAAACATTTTTTTTTAAATATATTTTAGTGCTCGTTGAAATATTGTAATTAAATAACTATGCAAACTATGACAGTTAATGTTTGAATCTCAATAAATCTGAATAACTTAACAAAGTCGGGTTGGCCGCTTAACCAACTCCACAGGGACATGAATTATATCGTTTACCCTTACAATTATTCTGCTTTAACGTCCCAAAATTAAAATATTTAATCAAACGGCTAGACGGCGACTTATCATATTATGCAAAATGTGCTTAGAACCCAGACACCTGGTTAAATTTGTCCTTCATTGTCCCAGAAACAAGAACTAGGTCGGCGGGAGGCTGCCAGACAATCACAATTTTAAATTAGGTACCCTTTAAAGGCTATACGGACTTTACAATACGTATATAAATGCATTTCATTAGGGTTCCCCAGGTCTCGAGGCTTTATTAGGCCGTCTGGGCGCTAGACGCGTCTTTGTCATGGCACTTTGAAGTTAGGCGGTAAAACTTTACGACTCATTAATAGTGATCACCTCAGCTACTAACTGTTTTGTAGATTTTATGACGTGACTTCCATTAGCCGCGCAATTTGTATTAAACCTGGAGAATGCGTTGCTATGAGACTAGTTGAAACGAAACTTGAGAATACAGAAGAAACTTTTCATGTTATTACAATAAATTCGCATAGTAACTCACAGGTATTGCCTATTGCCAAAACTTTTTAATGATACTTTGACAACTCTTCAAATTACCGATCTTATGTCACAAAAGTGAAAACAAATCGAGTTTTATAAAAAAGATTTTTTAATTTTGTATCAGCTGAGAGCAGTCACGATCGACTTTCAAGATTTATATCCAAAACTAATTTAATTTCAAAATGAACATCATCGAAATAGTATAACCTGACAAACAGGATGCACGCTATTTCGCCGCGGTATTTCGCTAAAATTAAGTTTAATTATTTGCCTGTGACATTTTGTTTATATCGCTCTGCCAAAACTAATAGTTTCGTCCCTCTTAAATACGATTGTTTTGACGTAATCAAGGCAGCGGATGTTGTTCAACGATTTATTGATAGTGCGGATAAAACGGTATAATAAGACTGACCGATTTATACGCGACTATTCTTGGGCCATTCATATATATACCAGCTAATAGGGCTGCTCACTGCTCATACCTATATTTATCTTAACCACAGAGTATAAATTCAATTCAAAATTAATTCACAATTCATGTTTCAAAACTTATTTCAAATTTGAACGATTTATTTTGAATTCAGAATTCAAATAGAAAAATGTTTTTTTTTTAATGCGACATATATGTAGCCTCATTGCAGGTTCTGTTCATTTATTAAGAATAAAGACTTTTTGGTTTGTTTTTTTTTTAAGACTTTAGGACTTCAGTCAACCCTGTGTCCGTTCATCAGTTGACACGGTGACGCCTAAGACGCGCCAGTGGTCTATTTCCAGCGTGTCCGCTCTTGACTCCTGGCGTGTTTGTGTTTCGCGATCATTTAGAATTCCCCCGCTAATTGCTCCAACAATATTATCTGTACACACATCGGATTGTAACCGAACTATTTTTTTGGTGAGTGTGGTTTTTTTATGTCTTATGCCACAATACAATTTTCACCACATCTTTAAAAAACTGGAGATTTATCACAAGAAGAATAAATTATTATAGTTTTCATACTTAGAATTTTGAGAGCAGTAGGTACATTTAGACATCAGCATCATCTTTAGACTAAACCGGGTGTGATAAAAACTACAGTTTCAACCTAAACAAAAACCGGAATGTCCATCTGTTTTCTATCGCAAAAATTCATTGCGTACAATTTTCCGTAGGTCACAAAAAACCAAAAGAAAATTAGAAATAGGCTAACTTTCCCAGAGACAAAACATATTTTGTATTTTGTTGTGTCTACACTGCAACTTTATCTATTGTTTCGCGAAACTTCTAAAACAATAGGACCTACATTTTTCACGTTTGAAGGGCCCTTGTCTACGAAGCCACTTCAGCTCTTGACCTGGTTTTCTGCAGAACTTCAGACGGCTGTATTAAATCTACGAATAAAACAGGTGTAACATCACGCCTGTAACCTTGACAAGTAAGGTAGAAGTGCTTAGAGCTTTAACCTTTAGTTAGACTTTTTACTACTTACTACTACTCAGCGACACTGTCGAGTGGTGTAAATGAGTACAATTCCGGGCTAGAATTATCGATGTTTTCAAAATTCAATAATGTTGTGTTATTTTTAATCTTATTGGGCCCAAGACTCCTTTGAGCATTTTCTACTATTCGTCATAGTTTCCCATTTGGCCATCTCCGCCCACTTGAAATTCTACCTGTATCGACTGTATATTTTGTCAAGTTTAGTTTAAGTTCCATGCAATGGGGACCAGTCAATTCCACATTCCGGACTGCATCTGAGAAATTGTCGACAGAAGAACCTAATACTGCTTTGCTATACCTGCCGGGGTTGAGGGTTGTTCGAAGGAGATACCGTGGCCCCGGAACATAAAGGGCAAAAGAAGGAACATGGGTGGATTTTAGTCAGTAAAAGTCAGACACTCCCTCCCGCTCCACCCAGAGCAGGGGAAGTTATTTAATGAGATCCCATCAGCAAAAACAGAACTTCAAAGAATCGAAATATCACTAGTTAATATCACATGCTAAATATTTAGCTCACGAATTCACGATGAGTTCCTTTTACTAAGGCAAATTAATATGCAATACTAGTGCCATGGTTCCTGAAACTCCAGCGTGTGTTATAGAATACCTTTATGTCCCATTGAAATGGGAACGTGTCGTTGGGCCCCGGCACCAGACTGGTATGGTTACAACTTCATAAAGCTAAAGAGAAATTATACAGGTGCAACTAGTGTTTGCCCGCGGCTTCACTCGCGTCCACACACCATTTTAGGGAAGTGGGGGGTTAGAAAGAGACAAAAAGTAGCCCATGTCACTCTCCATCCCTTCAACTTGAAGACACGGTTGGCGCAGTTTCTGAGCGAACGACTGCTGCGCTGCGTTTCGCGGGTTCGATTCCCTCACGGACCAAATATTTGTATGGCCTACAGATAGTTGTTACGGGTCTGGAAAAAAAACAAAAAACTATCTCCACTTAAAACATCATGTCAATTTGTCGCTCCGTTTTGCCGTGAAATACCGACAAACAAACACACACACACACTTTCCCATTTATAATATTAGTATGATGATACTATGGTAGGTAAGGTACTGGCTCGTTGGTCCAGTGGTCACAAGCGCGGCTGCTAACCATGAGGTCTTGGGTTGATTCCCGTATTGGACAGTGTTATTGGGTTTTTCGAAGAAGAAAAGCGGAACCCTTATTGGATCAATTTGTTGTCCATCTGTCTGTCAAGGCCCTTTATCTCTGGATCGCGTGGAGGTATCGAGTTAAAGTTTTAATTTTGTTGAATATCTATGTAATCTGTGGTCTCTTGAAGCTGTGAAAAAATTACCACCTAAGTATATGCAGACAAAAGATGTGGCCGTTTATGTCGAAAGTTTGTACGGAACCCTCGGTGCGGGGGTCCGACTCGCACTTGGCCGGTTTTTTTTTCAAATTTCGAAGCTAGTGGCATTAGCTTAAACTATGTTAAATCATAGAGTAGAACGGCACGTGTAGTTTTTTTAATCTTGTTTTTTTTTTCGGAACAGCGAGTCACGTTCTAATTTAAATATGATTTATACTGTGTTAGTTACTCTAATCCTTACTAATATTATAAAAGCGAAAGTGAGTTCGTTTGTTTGTTAGCTCTTCACGCTTTAATGGCTAAACCGATTTTGATGAATTTTGGTACAGAGATAGTTGGGAACCAGGAGACGGACATAGGCTATTTTTTTTAAAGTGGGTTATGAGGGAGAAAGAGGGAAATCAATAAGGCGCAAGGGCTAAAACTGCAGGTAGCAAGTACTGTGTTATACCGAATTCAACGCGAGCGAAGCCGCGGGCAAAATCTAGTTCTAATATATTAATAAAATTGCCTCGTGCTAGGCATTTGTTCGGAGCATCCTTACCACACAAGCCATGCACAAACGTGAGCACGTTGGGCCGCTGCTACGAATTTTTTGTCGCAATTTCTTACACCCACACAATCGCAGCTGGATCTCGGAATTCTGATCTCAAATTCTGGCGCCAAAGTTGACGGAACCGTCCAATGTTGGGGATGTGTATTTAGATGTGCTGTAGAGCGCTTGAAGAAAGTTGTAATTGACTTGTAACCAGAAAATAATCAGACACAAAATGAAAAGCTAGGCTAATCCAGAAACTAAGTATTTAAGTGTGTTTGGAAAACGGTGAGTTTTACCTCTTCTACTACTAAGAAGTGACTTGAGCAAATTTATGAGCAATCTTTTAAAAAAAAACAATTATTTAAAATGCGTCGCTATAGTCTGTAGTTACAAAACACGTGGCTCAATTTGCGCACTGTAGCGCTCTATAGCTCTTATCAATACTCTAGCCAATGAAGATATAAGCAACATGCTCCTATGGCCGCCGGAGTCAACGTCCTCGCTCGCCACACTAAAATCATATTCGAATATATTTACATTTCTCCCAAGGTGCTTTACTGCCAGTACCAATGTCCGAATGCCGAGAACCGGTCAAGCACGCTTCGGCATTAACGCGCGCCATATATCAATTCAAACTTTCGTGGTTTCATTAAATACGGAACACTAGAGATGATTTCTTTATGGAAACACTCTACACATATCTATGGACGGTAGCTCCGTTTGCTACCACAGTATGTCTAACTAATATCACGGAATAAAAACTTATTCCGTGATATTAGTTAGACATACTGTGGTGGCAAAACGCCAAAGAAACCGTTAGGACGTTTTAGAACTTCACAAACCCTTTCGAACGTTCATTGTCGCTACATTAATTGACCTAAAGGCAGCTGGCTATTAGCACTTGGCAGTTGTGTCTTTGTTGTTGGAGTTAGTCATCAGTCTGATTAAGGTGGAAGCGCCAGGGTAATCCCATGGAATGACTATTCAATGAAAAAGTCACGAATCACATTTTAATCAACACATAACATAGAACATGACATTGACCTGCGATTCGCAAAAAAAACAGTAAGAAATTTTGATTTTCGGCTACTATTTTGCTTACATCTAAAAACTTTTCTATTTTCCGTCTACGGCGCTACTTTTTCTTAATTTAGCCTCTTTTAGGATCCCTAGATTGGTGCCTTCGTCCATGATGGGCTAGTTACAAATTCTGGTCCTTCGTTCGTGTAGAAACGATAAATCATCGTGTTCATAATGAGATGCAGATTCCTACCAAAAACAGTAAACATCCAGTTACATCAGTGAAGATACAGTATCGATCATGGCAAAGATCAAGTTCCTGGTCAAATAAAAACATGTCTACTTCCTTTAAACCTGACATAAGCCGGGAAAACACAGGATGAGTGAGTTCTATCACGTAGGCCGAACAACAACCGGTTACCATGGAAACCGTTGCAATCCCAGACGGCCGCGAAATATATTCCTATACGTGTTGAATAAAGTTGCATATACAAATACGACCGAGTAAATGTTGATTAAGAAACACGTGGTTAATATAGCACCTTGTGAAGTAGGTAATAGAGCTATAATCACATATGCATTGATTTATTTTGAGCAAACTAACGGGTGATTACGTAACTGTCTGAAAATTTGTTATGCACTATGACTAAACGGTTTAAGGCTACCTACACCTACCTGTGCTATCGACAACGCAATTTGAAAAAAAAAGCATAAACAAATGTGTCCATGCTTTTTTTTTAAATTGCTAAAGACCTAAAGTCGGTTTTATTAAAAACCGAGTCGATCTACTCATACATGCACATTGAGAAAACGATTTTGTATAAATTAATTCAATTTAAAAAAAAAAACGGCCAATATGAAAAAATCTTTAAACTCTTAATTTATTCACAATAATTTAAATTAGTCCATTAGTATTTGTAAAAATAAATAAATTCCTCTAAGTGTCATTAATTTGGCCCCTTCATTTTTAAACAGCAAGTTTTTTTTACATACGTCATACTATCAAGGTTACAACAGTCTACGAAGAATGTTTCTTACGACAAATTGATTTTCACAAACGTCTCATCCGCACAAATGCTATTCTGTCGCTAAGTCTTCCCAAAGTTAATAAAACTTGTATCCACACGAAATTACCCAAAATAATTAAAGTGTAAACCAGACGTCGAAGCGTAATAATATCTTAAGAGATTACGATCAATCAAAACTGTTATCACGTTACAATATGTCCTCATCGATCATTAAACACCAACTTTTATAAAGTCGGTCCTCCGATCCGTATTTTCAAGCGAATAGTTGTAAAAAGTCAATCGATTACTAGTTATAGGCATGTCGGGTTGCGGTCGTTCGGTCGCGTCGGCGACCGGCGCGGGCGCACATTGAAAAATAGTGTCTGGCCGTCGTCTAGCGCGGCCGGCGCGCGCAGCCGAGCCCCGTGACTCACGCGCAGGAATCCGACCGAATACGGCGCTCAAGCTAGCCGCTTGCGCAGCTCCAGACGCATCTGTTCAATTTATGTTTAGTCTGGACCCGGAGAGAGCGTTTTAATATACCTTGGTATTGCTATTTGTTATGTTATGTTTTGTGCAGAAACTATTAAAGATTGATAAAACAAATGTAAAACTGAGTTTAATTAAGGTTATTTTTATCCTTACCATATTCCCTTTGTTAATTATTTAATCACATTAAAGGCTAAGTCCTATTTATTTAAAAAGCATAAACCGGCTTTGATGGTTACTCAGAGGCCAACTTAACGTGTGTTATTATCACTGATATGCGGCCTACTGTTTCTACAAAATTGATACCTACCTACTAATTGTTTAAATTAGGAATGATGAATTTCAAAATATCATAATACACACAATACAATCAACCACACAGGCTCAGTGCGCGTTGCCGGGTGTCACATACTTCTAGAGCAAGCAAGTAACTTATTTTGAACATTGGCCAGTATTATAATTTCGTGTCTAACTAGTAGGTACCTAAAGATAACTTGTCAACACAAACTTTTTACTGGTTTTTGAACCAAGGATGAACTAACCAAAGATGGAGCTGCGTAATCGTAACCGAAACTATCGGATATTCTAAATACAAATATTATCCATATCCGAAACCGATATAAAAGTTTCGGATAGTTTCGGAAAAAGCCGGAGTCTAAATGACAGGCTGGGCTGCGACATTGTTTGTTTAACTGGTCGAGCCGTCACTTACCACATAAACCGAGCGACTCTCTTGCAGTTAGCATTTTTATGATTGGGTATATAAATATTAAAACTTATTATTTAAGCGTTATTACTTAGTTTCAAAGTGTTATGGAAATAAATTGTTAAAATCTGGGCAAAAAGCGCCAAAAATATGGATATTTTTTTTATATTATTCTAGACTAGAATAAAAGTCAAATCTTGCTATTTGCAAGTATTTAACTTTTATATATTTAGAATTCTAATATCCGTAGCGAAACTATCCGAAACTAACGGATAATCAGAAAATCATTTCTTTTTTATCTGTTTTTTATATCCTGTGTTCTATTTTCAAGACTATTGTCAGGTGACCTGTTGGCGGGCAAGTTCGTAGTGGCCCGCGGGCCCTCGGGCTGAGCAGCCTTGATCTAAAGTGACACTAACCTAACAATTTCACTGGCCGCGAAGCGGACACGAAAACCCGGGTCTCACCACTGTGACGATCGCTCGGAGGACACTGTGGTGGCCTCTCCCGCTTGGGTGGAGCACCGCCGTGTCCTTGTAGAGGCGATCGGCGGCGGGCGATCTCTCGCGGCCCTGGTTCAGTGCACGGTCCGGTATCCAGTAATATGACGATTACCCACCCAAAAAAGAAATTGACAGCAACTAACAATCTGTGTGTATTGTCTTTAGCCGGGATCTGCTGGACGGGGATGGACCGCGGCGGGCGCTGCAGCTCTGTGGCGGCGCTGCGCGTCGGCCGGGCCGAGTGCTGCGCGGGCGCATCGCGCGCGCCCGCCGCCTGGAGCCCCCGCGACCTCGACAGCGGCGAGATATTCTTTTACAAAGCGCTTTCTGGTGGAGTGCCCTGTGTTGCCTGTGCTGGTAAGACCATTTTCTTTAATTGCAAAAGCTTTTGGATATCCAGAGTGAAGTCAGACGTGAGTAGGGCAGTAAAATCACCAGGTAACAATGATTGGGGAACGCTTAGTTCCGGTAAAACCTATTTCTCACAATGTGTAATGTAGGTATCTATTTGTCATTATTACTATCTACTTGTTGTAGTTAGATCCTAGAAGAGGTTGAGACATAGAAAACTTTTCATACGTTGTTCTTGTTTTTCCAATATTCAATTTTAAGTCAATTTCGGACTCGGTGGACCAAAAAAGGACCACGACAACAGACTTCAATATGAAAAATAAATTGACATCTGAGAGGAACGTCTAATGTCTTAAGTCCCACAGTGGAACGTAACGTATGTCGTATGTCGGTTTTAAAGAAAAACCGACAATCAATGAGTTAAACAAGAAGAAAAGAATACTATCGGAGAAATTGTCTAGCCCTTCCGTTTATCATTTAATTTATGGAGTACAAGCAAGTCATGACAAAGTTACGCGGAGACAATGAGCTAGTCAGCTGCCCGTACAATACGTATTCAAATATAATTTAATGTTTTTCTCGTGTTAGTTTGCGGCAGTTCGTCGAGGCTGCTTCCTTAGCTAATTAAAGGCATGGCCACATCCTTCCGGGCTCGCTGCTTCTAGGAAAAATACTGGCCAATTAGAATTCAAAGAAGGTGTTGTTTTTGTAGTAATTTAAGCCGAGAATGACGCCATTCAATAAATCTAGTCGCCGCCATATCCTGGTTTAATTAGGCATGGGTGCTAAGAACGACTTCTCGTTAGTAAATGTCGACTAGCAGTATTCTTAACTGTTCCCTACATTTATTCAAATTGCATTTACACCTCTAGAATACATTCTCCTGGATGCATCTATGTAAGAATGGCAAAAACTCTACCTATGCTGAAACTTCAATCTGATAAGCAAGGTTTATGTGAAACTTCAACAAATAAAATGCAAAAACCTTTTCTTGCTCAGCAAAAGATTGGAAACTTTTAGCGGAACGCAACATGCGCAAAGCCTAGTACAATAAAAATAAAACAATTCTAGGCACTAAAACAATTGCCTCAATAGACAGACGAAAGACAGACGTGCCTAAAAGCCAATTACGCCAATCAACTGAACAAACAGATAAACTATATCCGACTGCTAACAACCAACATCATTGTTCAGCAAACAATAAAATTGGGACGTGGAGTGCATCGCCCGATAGATGAACGCGGCGCATCGAATCAACACGGACTTGGCAAAACGTCAAATATTTGAATTTAGAATTAAACAAATTATTTCTCAAATAAATGAATTGTTTTGGCAGCGAAAGAGGTTATGTAAGGGCATTAGTATAGTGCCCATTGTTAAACGCTGTGATATAAATTGATGGTGGCGCTAAACAGGTGAATAATTACGTACCTAAGTCAAATATTTATTAAAGTCCAAAACGAATGCGTTGTAAAGCAATTATTATTATTTCAAAAATATGCACTTGAATAATTACAGTCAATAAAACACTGTCGAAAACACAATTATTCTTTTTATTATTAACAAACGAGCTTTTTTATTCTCGCGAAATTGTCTCACATTTGCGTGGGAAGACAGAAAACCCGAAAGAACAACTTCTTAATGGCTCCTAAATGTCATCATTCGTAAACAGTAAATCTTGAACAAATCGCAAATGTGGCAATTTCTAGTTTTGTCTTTAACGAGCGATTCAAAAGCGGAGTATTTTGATATCTTACTTTGATCAGCGCCTCCAATCTCACATATTTGTCGGGCCACCGCGTGAGCCATAAAATACTCGATTCTATCTGAATATCTTGAGATCTATCTACATGTGTTGCCAACTACGACATCCGAGTCGTTAATATATCTGGCGGATGCTTTCACAAGTGATAAATATCTAGCACCGCATACCTACATAATTTAGCAATAGTAAAATCTTTTTCGAAATAAAACGTATTTGTTTTTAAGAGATGAAAGGACCAAAATATTTTCTGAATACTTCAACAATAGTTAGGTCACACAATCATTAGTCTTTGGTCATCTAGTTTCATCTAGTCTCAACACAACACAACACATTTATACACAATGTAACTTTTTTGAGACAAATAAACTGTTTTCATTTTTATCTACGAGACAATGATACTATAGTTAGTTGCGAAGGGCGTGCGTTTTGGGGGACTGTCTTTTGTTAACTTTGACGTTCAAAAAAAGCTAGATTATCAGCCTAATTTGAATGAATGACTTTTGATTTTAATATTATAAGTTGTATGGTCCTCACTTAAAAGCTATAAGCATACTTACATATTTTGAAAATTAAATACAACCAACACATGTAGCGAAAATGCGAAATGCGTCAACAACCATGGGTCAGTACTGGATACCCTTTTTATAGAGAATGAAGAACTTTACACCCTCAACACCTTGATTATTCTATCAACATGTTCGTTGTCGACAGAATCATGTGCTGGAGTGTCATGCAGCAGCGGGCGGCGCTGCGTGGTGAGAGGAGGGCGCGCGCGTTGCGTGTGCGCTGCTGCTTGCCGCCGCGTCGGCGCCGTCTGCGGCAGCGACGGCCGCACCTACCCATCGCTCTGCCGGCTTCGGCGCCGTGCCTGCCGCAGGCCCGCCAAGCATCTCGTGCTGGACTACCCGGGACCTTGCCAAGGTAAGGATTTCATATCTAAGGATTCACTGATGCTGCCAACAACATGATAAGTGGCGGACATTAACAAAAGACCATTTTAGTAATCTCAGAAACGCCAGCGTCATATTCTAAGGGAACCGATCACAACTTTCCGAAACTAGGTTTTCCATTACGATGTTATGAGTCTCTTTATGTAAGGAGTCCTTGTATATTATGTTATGACGCCAAAGTGTTCTAAGGATACCCTGTGGTGTAATACACAGTGTTTTTTTTTGCGGATGGGAAATCATCAAATAACTTTCCCCGCTCTGTGCTAAACGGGGGGAGTGTCAGACTTGTACTGACTAACCTAAAACTAAAAACCCACCCATGTTCCTTCTATTGCCCTTTACGTTCCGGGGCCGCGGTATCTCTTTCGAACAACCCGCACCCCGGCAGGCGGTGGCTCTGGCAGGCCCCTCTGCTTAATACACAGTGTGGTGCATTGATTTGGGAAGTCTACATATCTGATGAGAGAACACTGAAGAAATTGGTGTACTTTCAAGTGTAACTTCCCAAAATCTGGATTTCTCTCACAAATCCGTCTTAGCCGTATTTAGGTCTCTCGTGCTATCCACCGAATGATCTCGCGACTCGTGAGACTGTTGTTCATAAGTAGGCAGTTATTCGGTCCCTATTCATTTATAATGTACTTAATAATCAGCGAATGATTCATTGTCGTTCAGTTGCCAAGAGCTCCGTCATCCATCATCCTTGTTTAGGGCAGGTAGCCAGGCTTCTACTATAACAATATTTATAGGATCGCCAGTTAAGTAGGAGATTTTGGAGACTTTTAATTCCAGTGGAATCTAAAGTATTTGCCTTGCTGAACAGTTTCCACTAGAATTTCTTTGAGAGCTTCCGCCAGTGACGAGATCTTACACATCTCTACTTTTGCTTTTCAACACACCAAACCACAAATAATAGTGTTACATGGAGAAGTCGCAAACAATTAATTTATAGTCAAATAAATCTTCTGACGTTGGAAATGTATTTTGTCATAGATTTCTAACACACTGAATTGCAAAATGCTATCAAGATAAATCTACCGTCAGGCGGAGAGATATATGATTATCTCCAATCGTAGTTAAATCACTAATGAACGCCCAAATTAAAGCCATAACACGAATATTACAATAACTCATAAATCGTCATTAATTTCAGCTCGTAAAGAAGGTTTGCACAAAGCTTCGGAATTAATAATAGAACAATAAGTACAAACACATTTAAACAATCAACTCCACAGCGCAAGCCAATTTATGCCAGTTGACGAGAGTTTGATGAAGTGTTGAATACATTATATTGATCACGAACACGCCTGTTCGCAGAATCAGCCCCTACCACTTCGACATTATCTGATCTATGATTATTAATACCGTGGTATATATCATACACAAATTACAGCGCAGCTACAACATCACCATTCAATTATTATCTAAAACATCTGCACTTAAGTTGCATATTAATCGTATCTATCTACATCTATAAATAGACACATGATTCATTGCCGTTCACTTGGCAACAGCTCGACCATCCATCATTCGCAATCGTGGGCTCCTAGTAACTGTCTAGCCGACTGGATAAATATAATAATACCTGTACAAACGTACTGTTTAAAAGCCCCATCAAAGTTTACTAGCAAATTATTGGCGCGCTCAAGCCTGACCGAAGCTAAGCTAACGCTAGCCACGCTTATCGCCCCCAGAATGTTGGAATGCACAAAGCTCTGACGCAAATCCACGAGAATAACAATATCTAGGTCTGACAAATAATCATTTCTAATTTAAGGTGCGGGTGCAACAATTTGGTATTCAGATTGGGTAGGTACAAATGTCGAAGTCCAATGGAAATGTTTCATGAAGCCGAGGAAAATACGTTACACAATAAGCGTGAAAAATATAGCAGATTATGATAAGGTCAAGGCACGGGTGACGCATAGGCTTCATTCATTAACACAAAATAATAAATGACGTGCATTTTAAGTCATTTGCAACCTCCACGGTCACTTTTCTCATTAAGTGCAGAAATTACCGGAGCATGACAATACAGAACATGTAAACGTTTGCAATTGGCAATTGTTGTCGCTGTCATATTCCATAATGATAATGGCGTGTTGGCGAGCTTTGGTATTATTCGCGCAAGTCACCGCGCGGCTGCGTCTGCGCCGGGCGGGCACAATAGCGTCATTTGCACCTCTCGAGCGCATGCAGACGTAACGAACCGATGGCATTGATGGCCTGCCCCGTTTCACTGCATTTTGCCTTGCATTTAAGTTGTTACATTACGTGGGTTATAGCAAAGTGGGCTAAATAATAACTGCCGCATAGGGCGATCTTTAGGTTAAGCTTGCCTAGATTGGTCTGTGGATGGGTGACCACCGATTACATAGGTACCGAGCTTCCTCTGTGCCTCGGAAAGGACGTTAAGCCTTAAGTCCCAGCTATCATTTGTAGATATTTGCCAGTCGTTACCGGTAGTCGTCTCGCGAAAATCTGATAACCAGTCTTACCCAGGAGTATCGTATTACCCAATACTAACTGGGATATGGATGCCAGATAGGCAGTCGCTCCATGTAAAGTACTGGTATTCAGCTGCATCCTGGTATGCAACTGAACCCGGTTAGACTGACGCCCCTAATATATTTAGCTGGGAAAAGGCTAAGCAAATAATGACATTACGTGGGTTACAGATAGGTTAGAAAAAACAGAAATAGGTAACAATATATAGAAAAACTAGCTGTGCTCAGAGGTTTCACCAGCTGCTCAGGCCACAGCTATCACTTCGGGGTATGAAAAAATTATGTTGGCTCATTCTCATACCTACCCGAAATGCACCTACAATTTCATACAAATCGGTCCAGATGTTTCGGAGAAATTTGGTAACAAACACCGCGACACGAGTATTTTATATATTAGATCTATCAGTTGTATGTCATTGGATTTTTTTTGCATTTACCCGCATTTTTCTCAAATCAAACATATTATTTCTTAAATAGAAGAACTACGAGTATCAACTAGTTCCCAGCCAACCCTACCTATAATCTCGATCATATTTTATTTTCCACTTTACCGCCTACACTAGGCCTGCAGAACAATCGCCTATTGAAAGTCACGGAACTTTTTACCTCGCTAAATGTGAGTTTCGCGGGTTTTCTTTTGTTCGTTCGCGGTCGGGTGCATTAATCCTGACTGCCGTAATGACCGGACACACCCCTACTATCGCGCTTGTAAATTGCCCGCGTGTTTCTAGTAGGCTAGCTACATCTCTATTGAGATCGGGACTCAATAATGGCTCATTGCGATGCACGATACGTCTGGACGGGCGCGTCTTGCCCGGGGTGCATGAATGTGAATGAGAGTTTGCGAGATACTGTTGTTTCTCGACTGGATATCACGTCACACAACGAAAAACTGTCGAATTGTTTTGTGCAACGCGCGTCGTAACGCAAAGCCAAGCAATGATGTGATGAAGGATTTTAAACTTGCGTGTCTGACACTCCACTAAAATAACCACAGGATATTTTGGTCTTTACATTCATTCTCATTTGAAGAGCGCGTGGTTAAGTAATGAAAGCCGCTCGGGTCGATCTTAAGGTCAGCGTTTGCCTAGGTTAGTTCGTAGATACGACCCATTATTGAGATTCCTCAGTTCTTCACAAAGAACGTTAAACTTTTGGTCCCGGTTGCCTATTATAGATCTATGGTAGTCGTCACTGGTGGTCAATAGCCCGAAAGTCTAGCAATCAGTCTTAACAAGAGGTATCGTTTTACCCAGTAGTAAATATGGAGAATTAATGGTGTTTGAAATGTGAAAGTAAAAACACAGACTTATATCCATGTCCTTGACATATAAGTATTTAAGTACTTACCTATGTATATTTCAAATATTCGCATTTTAACCTTTTAAAAAAATATTTAGTTAAAAATTTGTTAGCTATTGGACATGTTTGTTGTCTCAAAAAAAGAATTCAATTATACACGCATACATGTGATTTTTGTTATTACCTTTCTGATACAATGATAATTATATAATAGGTATGGCTTTATGTAATTATGTAGTTGGTATGCTCAGTGCTTAAATAAATAACCCCCATTCCCCATTAGCTAATAAAAACTGAGAAGACGAAAAAGTTGTGTTTGTCGATCGAGAAATTGTAGTGATCAAGTTCGAGTTTCCCTAGTAACCCGTACGCTAATACCACTGTTTGAGTAGTCGTTTTTTGTTGGTGGTAGGCCCCGAAGCTAACTAATAGCAGTGTTACAGGTAAATAGTGGGTAAGGACCCGGTGTAATTGTACCTTTCTGTATTGACCTGCATTTTTAAACACTTCATAATTCATGTTTACGTCTAGGATAGGTTGAGTTAATCTGTCAACAATATTTCGCATAGTTGAATTGAATAAAATCAAAACTACAAAATATAAAAAAAAAATGTTAAGTAAAAAAAAACAAGTGCCAAGATTACTTGTGGAAGTCGACGGCAAAAAAATCGATTATTCATTTTCTATTGCTACTAAACAATATAAGCATATCATCTACTTATATAAGAAGAAAAAATAAATAACTCATAAACAACCGAAACAATATACCTACATAAAATGGGACCCCTTCGGAAGTAGGTATACCCTCTCGATTATGAAAAGAATTTCAGAAATCGGCCCACAATTGTTGGAGCTATCGCGTAACAAACATGTAAAAAATAAAATCGAATTGAGAACCTACTCCTTTTAGGCACCAAAGCACCGTTATTAGCTTCATACTGTAAATATGTAAAACAATCTTGATCCACTTCCCGGATTGAGCTGTGGTTGATTATATATCGATGTTGTATTTTTTATGCATTTCCACTTTAAGGGTATCAAATGAAAAGGGTTTTTTAATTTAAACTGAAAATAAATTAGCGTTTGTTTTAAATAAAGCGTGTGTACAAGACGAGGACACATCAACCTATACAAAAACAGTTTAAGCTTTAAATCTCAACCACGACTCGTGCCCCGTACATTTCCCGTACGATGAGAGGTCCGCTAAAATTGGTCTTGTATAGAATGATGTGTGGTCGTTTGTGCCAAAAAAATTGTGGGACCCAGTTTTTCCGACAAAACTTTAGGATCGATTTTAAAATAAACAATTTATTAAATTACAAATTAAGTAGATTAGGTACTGCTAATTGGTATGCCTGCTCAGATAGAACTGTCTGGGTGCATTTTGCATATGGTGGAATATATTCAGTTGACCTGAAAACAATCGAATCATAATTACCTACACGAATATTCATAGTGTTGGCCCCATGAATATTCGTGTCTACGCCGCGGTCTTGAAAGGACAACAAGGTTTTACGCAATTTCAGATACCTGGTAGGTAAAATAGGTACGTGTGTATGGAGGAGCTCAGCTCGATGTTTACCTAGGTTGAACTGTGGATGGATTACCACCCGTCACATACCGAGTTTCTTCCATGCCTCGGAAAGCACGTTATCTGTTGGTCCCGGCTGTCATTTGTACATCTTTGACAGTCCTTACAGATAGGCAGTGTCCCGAAAGTCTGACAACCAGTCTTACCATCGCAAGAAGACTCCCGGACACCGTAGATGCGGGTCTGTGGACGGTGAGCAATGGGCAGCTCACCGTCCTTCCGTCTAGTGACGACAAGCCCTGTCGACGGCGCGTTCGTGTTCCACGCTCGCCTCAAAAAGATGTCAGCAAAGCAGAGGGCCTGCCAGAGCCACCGCCTGAAAGAGATATCGCGGCCTCGGAACACAAAGGGCAAAAGAAGGAACAAGGATGGGATTTAGTCACTAAAAAGTCTGACACGCCCCCCGCGTGGGGGAAGTTATTTGATGACTTCCCATCCGCAAAAAAAGGCTCCTTCGCAGCCACTAAGAAGTTATTAAAATTATGTTTATTCTTCCAAAAAACAGAGCTTGACTATGTAATCCCAAAAACTCATGATTGATATCCAAATGGTAATAGGTAATATCCAGGTAATAGGTACCTACTGTAAAGAAAACACATTTACAGGCTCTTAAATAAAATTGGCCGCGCCGACCGTTACACGCACTGTGTTCAATCACACGTGGAATCGGAAAGATTTTGAGATCGAAATGAAAGTACTTAATCTTCCTACTAATATTATAAATGCGAATGTTTGTAAGGATGGATGTATGTATGTTTGGATGTATGGATGTTTGTTACTTTTTAAGTCAAAACGGTGGAACGGATCTTGATGAAATTTGGCACAGAGGTAGATTATAGTCTGGAATAACACATAGGATATTTTTTTTTCAAAATAATGCGGGCGAAGCCGCGGGCGCCAGCTAGTAATTAATAAAATCCTCCAAAGAAAATCTAGATATTCAGTAGCCCTAAGTTACAGTTAATTGTAGTAGCTATCTATGCCATAACTACACCCTGGGCAGGAAGAGACGCGATGTCTTTATAACCAGATGGCGCTGCTGGCTGCATCCACTCACATAATTCCTGCCGACACCCACGGAACAAGATGTAGGAAGGAGATACCATCAAGCTATTACACACCACAGTTATTTCTAAACCAGTCTCTATAAATAAAGTTTATGTTGTAAAAAGTTGTTACTTTATTATTCATAATATTTAACGCTTAACTTCATCGCGGACATTGCACGGAAATTATCTATGGATATAGGAACGTTACAGAGTACCTATAAACAATTTTATTAATATGTCTCAAATACAACTTGTGCGACAATTTAATTTTATGGGCTGGCTCCTTTATTACGCGCAAAGGTTCTTATTTAAAAAAATAAAATTACGTGGACGGTTTAATCTGGACAAACGAATCTGCATCAGATCTGATTAATTAAATCAATATGACATCTCAGGTCTAGTTGAAATCCAGCGTCGGGCACTAGCTGCTAGGCAGTTTGCTAAACTAGACCTATTGGGGGCAGCCGTGAGACACTGTATTTTCTATTTCCGTGCCTCAAAAGGAAAAAACTAAACCCTTTTTGGATCACTTTGTTGTCCATCTGTCTGTCATCGTGTCACCCTTTATCTCGGATCGTATCGTGGAGGTATCGAGTTGAAATAAAAACCATATAGGTACATACTCAAGTCTGTGGTTTCTTGAAGCTGTGAAAAATCTTCCCTCTTAGTCTACGCAGTCAAAAGAAATGGCCGATTATGTCGCAAATCTGTAGGTACGGAATCATCGGTGCGCGAGGCTGACTCGCGCTTGGCCGGTTTTTTCTTATTCTATGACCGATAGGTTTCTTAAGAGTACGGAGATTTGTCAAAACAGATAGGTCCGAAGGTAGACTGTAGAACTGATCGTTGATGTATAGTTGCCTTTTGTTGAGAGCCGCGGGTCGTTTTGCAGCACCCGCAATAATGACCATAAGCCATTCACAACCGCGTGTCACCTTGGCGTTTGAACTGCGTCTGGTCGTGGAGCTGTCATAACCGCAGTCGGCCGAGACGTCCTCATTCCATATTATGAATAATATTCCGCGATAATATCGACGTAAACTTGGTTCTAAACGCCGCCACACCACTTCATTGCATTTACGAGCGAATAGGGCCGCAACCGCAACCTATACCTGACATAAACTGCTCATTGTGACTGGCTAAATATACATTTTACGAAGTTGCTTATTACAGAACATTTTTCGTTTTATGTCTAATGGTTTTTCCTCGGGGCAAGGAAACGAGTCCTATCAAATACTGGCTCTAAACCAGGAATAGCAAACGGTTGTAGATTAATTCATTTTAATTTTAGATTTTCATTTTACGGTTATGTTAATGTACCCTTGCTTATGTACAAACTTTATCTTACTATGTAGATCAGGGATGGCCAACCAGTGGATAGTGATCGACCAGTCGTTCGTGATCGACCAGTCGATCGTGGCTGTGACTCCAGTCAATGGCGGCAAGGCAAACAAAATAAAAACGTCTTACAGATGCGCTACGTAATCACCAAAAATCTGCGCGTATTATATTGTGTGATTTTATAAAAAAAAACTATATAATGGCATACATATTGCAGTAGATCGTACCGGATTTTGTCCGTAAAAAGTAGATCTTGGGTGTATTCAAATCGGCCACCCCTGATGTAGATGAACAACTCCATCGCCTGATGTTTTCCTTTTATAGGCCTCAGAATAATCAGAATTTAATTCATAGGCTTCCTCTTTGCGAGAGGAAGAGGACTGAAGGCCCTGGTGTCTGGTAAAAAAGACTAATGACGTAGCCGACCAGATATTCCGCGCTCTATTCACGTTTTCATTCAAGAGTCACTTTTCAACGTCAGTTCAGCGACGACTTTGATGCTAGCCATACTCATCAAGCTTTGACAGCGAGTACCAACGTAACAACATAAAACAGACGTGAACTGCCACGTCCGGTCCGATCAGAGACGATAAATTCTTTGTAATCTACATTCTAAAGTCCGCCACTCGAACGTTCTAGTCTAGAGCAAGGTTCCATAAACCGCAATACGATACAATCCCGGGAAAATCGCGGGATTTACACGCGAGTTGACTGATTTCTATCATGTTATAATGTTACACAGGCATTTTCTATGCAAGCGCCGCGCCTAAGAAAGTTGCCTAGTTACTATTAACTTTATCTTGCACGAATTTATTGCTTTTAAGTATAGTCGTTGGTGCTGCAGACTTTTATGTCTAAGTATTCTCCCGTTCAGCGATTGAAATGATAACTGTAAAATTAAGTGCGCTTGCACTTAGATACAGGATGTTTTATAATTATTGATTTAACAAGCTCCACATTTAAAGCTGCTGTAAATATTGGTTGCTAGTTAATAAATAAAACAGTTTGATGTTCATTACGGAAAAAATTTGCATATCCGCAGTTCAGCCTTTTCTCTGTTTCATCATCTACAACCTGAATTTACCGACTGCTGGGTTAACGCCTCTCTTTTTAGTGCGAATCTCCATGTTTCTGTCGGCGGACAGCCAACATTCCCTTTTCCCATAAGAGGTGGCGATATGGTCGAGATATACCTTGTTAATCTAATCGACACATACTGCCTACTTGTATCTATGAACTTTCCTAAATTATTTTAAACTTTTGAACGCTAGAGCGTAGAGGGCTTCACGCCGAGTAACCCATTTTACCTACATATTTGTGTCGTTATCGTCCAGAGCACGCGCTTGCTTCACATATATGTGACAACGCCATTCAAAAGGTTAATTACAACTTTTTCACATACGTAACAAAATATTTCATAATTTAACCATCACCTTCCACTTCATGTGTTGCAGAGGGTAGCTGCGAGGGCGTGCGCTGCGGCGGCGAAAAGCGTTGCGTGCTGGACGCAGAACTTGGCGCGCATTGCGTGCGATGCGGCGCGTGCAGCGTTGCGGGCACGCCCGTCTGCGCCGTTGATGGACGGACGTACGCCGGCGCCTGCGCGCTGCGGCGAGCTGCCTGTGAAAGGGGCAGAGCCCTGCCGCTGGCGTATAGAGGACCTTGTATGGGTAAGTACAGTATAGTGGGACAGGGGCGTCTTTCAGTTAGGTCTTACCAACACTATTCCTACTGCACTCTATAGTGGACAAAGCGGTAAAGCACAGTCATAAGGAGATCCTGCAAGCCTTACAGTGAATTGGTTACTTCTAGGTAATTGTGCAATCGTCGACTACATACACCATATACCTACTTAGCTACAATAAATTAAACACAGCGCCTGTGTTCTATTTGAATTGTTGATTTATAGAACATGATAAAAACCAGTTAGATCAATTCTTTCAATTGACGAGTAGCTTAAGTGGCTGTTGTGCTGGCTGGCCACGTCCACCACCACCACATATTAGCAAGGGCAGCTTCAGTCGCTTCTTAAGTAGATTGACCGACGATCTTACACATACACTTGACGAACAGAGTGTAGGGCGTAGCTTTAGAGAGGCCTACGCCCATCAGTGGCCTGCGAATGCGCTGATTTGATAGGTAGATACTGTAGAGCAGTTATTTTCCCTGACATCTTCTTAAACTTGACCACTGTTACAGCAAACGCGACGTGTGCGTCGATATCATGCGGCGCGGGGCAGCGGTGCGTGTCGGGCGGCGCGTCGGGCGCGCGCTGCGTGTCGTGCGGCGCGTGCGGCGCGGCGGCGCGGCGCCAGCTGTGCGGCTCGGACCGGCGCACGTACCCGTCCTGGTGCCGCCTGCAGCGCGCCGCCTGCCACGCCGGCCGCGTCGTCGATCCCTTACATACTGGACCCTGTAAAGGTAACTGTCGACAATTCGTCATCTAAAGACCAGAAAGGAATCTTTTATAGCGCACGTGTAATAGATGAGCTGACCCGTACAAAAAATTAATACCTACTAGAACCAAATGTACGGGGCAGTTGATTTAGTTTTCACTAGATGGCGCCCGGGGTTTCGCCCGCGTGATGATCGAAAAAAAGGATCCTATGTGTTATTCCAGATAATAATTTACCTCTGTGCCAAATTTCATCAGGATCCGTTCAGCCGTTTTGATGTGAAAGAGTAACAAACATCCATACATCTATCCTCACAAACATTCGCATTTATAATATTAGTAGGATGATTTTAGCGCCATGGAGAATGTTGTTCAGTTTGATAGTCTGTTGGTAACACTCTTCAACTCTTTGAACAATTAATCGAAATTTTACAAAAAAAAAACTACTTTCAGGAGCTACCTACAATTTCATCCTTTTACATTTTATAAGCGTGGGATGCAGTCGTGACTGGCGTGTTGGACACATTTGGTTTTGGCATGCATACATGATTGTGGCGGTCAAAAGCTTAACAATGACTATCTACCTTCTCTGTTACAAGCTGTAATGATAAAAATACCTTATTTGGTACTTAAGTAACATTGCATTGGGGGCGTTGGTAAACATTTTATGAAATAACATTAGTAACTGTTTTGATTCTAACCAATAGATCGCATGCGTAGATGACGTTGCAAACGCCACAGTTACATTTCGAGATGGTTCAAGGTGGCATACACAATTACTCTATCAAGCATTTGTCAACTAAGGAACGACCAGCAAATACTTATCACATGGCTGTATCGTCGTGATCGCACCGTCTTTCCCAAAATAGTGGCTATAAATACAAAAATCTGTACCATTTTTTTTTTATATTTCTTAACGAATTATTTTGTCCACAGGCAACAAAAACATAACAGACAATAGTGTGATTGAGAGAAGTGTAAGCGAAGTGGACACCACACGCATCCTTTAGTCATAGACTCTCTAGTATCGTGGTGTGATCCACTGGCTTCGTAGTGTGTGGCTGGTGTAGACGATGGGCGGCGATGGGCCAGCCTGGCGCCCCGTGCGCTCTGGCTGGAGAATCACCCGTCAATACATCTACACAAGTCTTGAGCAGTTTCTACTCAGCGTGAATAAAAGGGTCATCGTTTTGAAATATTCAAAATGAGAAAAGTGTGAAGTTTGATAGAACAACAGACAACTTATCTGTTGTTTTGGGAAGCGGTCACTTCTGCTCTAACTTACATTCAGTAGTTAAAACAGTCTTAACTACAAGCGGTATTATAAAACTAACTTTTCATACCATTTATTAAATCGTGGCGCCAGTGACCGCTCCATCTTAATGATTAAACATCGTGTCAGATCTAATGAAATTCAAAAACTCTTAGCTGGTTTAGACTTAGATAAATCTGTCGAGCTGATGCACCCTTTCGAACTTTGTAGATAAATAATTCTATATACCTAGTTTTAAATAATTAACACTTACATTATTAAATTTGAGCACCAAATCGTACTTAATATTTAGTCAAAATGTTTAACATAGGGACTGTAGTTAGCACAATATTTGGAACTTAGGTACCTACTTTCTAATAAATTCTAATTTCCGTGTTGTTGAACGCCGCTGCAATGATCGAAGCTCGTATTAGGATGAAATGTTATTTTCATCGGACTGAAATATTGTTCTTAAAATTTAATTAACTCTTAGTACTTTAAGACTTAAATAATTTTACTTCACGAGATGTGGTTAACGCTTAATGCAATATTTATTATTAAGTTACAAGTATGAAGTTTAGTGCAATAATTTTATTGAAAATTGTATGAAATTTATGTTATATGTTTTGTTTTGTTTGTCTGTGCACATGGCTCGTGATGCGTAGCACTGAGCAGCACTGAGCAGTACTGAGCAGTAGGTACTGAGCAGCACTGAGCAGTACTGAGCAGTACTGAGCAGTACTGAGCAGCACTGAGCAGCACTGAGCAGTACTGAGCAGTACTGAGCAGTACTGAGCACCACTGAGCACCACTGAGCAGTACTGAGCAGTACTGAGCAGCACTGAGCAGTACTGAGCAGTACTGAGCTCATCGACGCCGGAGCAATCGGACTGCGGACTTCGTGAAGAGTGTTATACAATACGTTTTCAGTATTATGTGTATGTAAGATTTTTAGACTATCGTTATTTTCGAGACATTTTACATTGAAAATTAAGTGATTTTTATAGACTGTAGGTAAAAAGTAATTTATTGTTACTTTTAAATTATTTCCAAAAATGTTTCCAAGACTATTTGTATGTGAGTTTTATCTTCGTGAATTTCTCAAATGAATCAAAGCAATGTGTGATGTCAAAGTAGTAGAAACAACTTTCTCGGCGTCCTTCTTAGCTTTAAATAGTTACAAGTTTTTCTACTAATCATTACATTATGTAATGGTATAACTTCAGGACAGAGGATGGCATAAGCTTTAATGCAACTTAATACTATAATTTAATCCATTGAATATGGACTATTATTATTGCTATTTATTGTTTTAGTCTGGCCGTTGAATGCTTCGTGATCTCGTGAGCGATGCGTTCAGTGTGCATAGTACATTTGTTTTCTGAAAATTCGAAGAGGGAAAACGCAGCTCAATAGTTGTTGAAGTCATTGTATAGTCATAAAAGCTTAATAATTAATTATATTATGTTAATTTTCCTAAAAACGAAAAATAATTATTGTTTATATGTGTACTTATTTGTAATATTGTGAACAAAACAATACATAATACCGTAGCTCGGCTCTTGTCAATTATTTCCTAGTGCTAATCACGTTGTTAACTATGTCTGACTATAATAATACTAAATTGTTGTAGTTGAATTCATTGCAAACATTAGATGATTTGTATAATATATTGTCCTTGTTTCTTCATAAATATTTTACACTGGTATCTGTATTATTATTTAATATCCCTTAAAGAAGACACCTAAAAAAGACTAAGAATAGGACCAAACTAAATAACCTATCTTCAAAACTAAATACATAAATGTTTTTTTTTTACACCACATCATCTGCCTACCCTTTTTCCCAACCATATTTGGGTCGGTTTCCAATCTTACCGGATGTAGATGAGTTTGTTAGAACAAAAACTCAAATCAAACTCAAAGCAGTTATTTCAATTAAACCATGACAGGCACTTTTAAATGTCAAGTAAAAAAATGACGTCCCGGTCACAAGGCATAATAACTTGTGAAAGTACTGTAGTTAAATAAAACCAAATTAAACATATTTCAAATAAATAAAAAAAGAACATACATGACACAAGAATGTGCCATGTCTCACCTAAGAACACACATCAAAATGGTTTCTACCAAACCCCCGACAAAGTACATAAGTTGAGGTAGAATTTCTCAAAATAAAACGAGTACTTGACACAAAAGACAACTTTATATTTGTAGTAAACAAAACGAGTATCAGTGTCCGCAAAAAATGATACCAAAGGAATGTCAATCTTTTACAAAATAATTACATTAATTATTGCAGTACAAAAGTATGGTATGCTATTGATATTATAACTTACGTAAATATTATAACATATCTTACATTGAAACATTTATTTGCGATAACAATATTATAAGAAAGTTACTAAAGATCTAACCAAAATGAAGCGAATCGCGCGCGGGATGCGGGAAATTAGATTGCTTCGATTATCTTGTGGTGTTTAAACTGGTGCGAATAGTCACGTGACTTTCCAATCATTTTTGAACGCCAACGCAT
The DNA here is from genome assembly GCA_905475445.1 of Ochropleura plecta. Taxonomy (NCBI): domain Eukaryota; kingdom Metazoa; phylum Arthropoda; class Insecta; order Lepidoptera; family Noctuidae; genus Ochropleura; species Ochropleura plecta. The sequence goes on along the minus strand of FR997740.1, from coordinate 8,251,459 downwards.
AAATGCAAGCGAGTGCCCTCCACGCCAAGCCACTCATTTTACCGACATTTTTGTTACGTATTTGTGTCGTTGGCATCCAGGGCACACGCATGCTAGTCACATATTTGTGACAATGGCAACCGCGCGGGATTCGCCACGGTGTGGTTAGAGCTGAACATGCGCAAAGCTATATCTTCTTAATGCAAATAATAATATATTTATAGGATCACAATTATTGCTGCAGTGTTCCGACAAGGCAAAAAGGGTATAGTATCAATAATAATGCTTAATAACCGATTAACAGCTAGCTATAAAGTTTCTACTATTGGAGATGTACTATGATATGTAGAGATGGGAAATTCGGGTGCATATTTACTTAAAGTTGAGATGTTGGCTATTATTGAAAGCAGTTTTTCATGGGACAAATCCCGCAAAAGTTCCTTAAGAAATTCAATTCGACACAAATGACAGTTTCTCAGTGTTAACGTAACATGGTTACTTTTCCCTACTTTAATTGTCTGTCATTTTTGACGATATCAAACCTCAGGGATTATAAGTAAATATAAATAGGGAAGTTAAGCAAATATACATACATCCAATTAGTATGTAATCCCAGGAGTTTATTTTTATAAAAATATGCTATCAATCCACTTCCATGCTTTGTTAGCCAAAAATTAACTTTAGGTAAATATGCATCGGATTAGCCTATCTCTACTGATGTGTCATGTTTTTCAAAGAGATTATAGACATTAACTTTGAAACACAGGAAGCTGATAGATCTTTATAAACGCGTCTAGCCTAGTCACGATCGTCAAGAATCGATTAAATTTTAAATATTTCATTTCACAAATTTATATGGGCTCGACTAGGCGTATGAAGTTACTCTTATCATCCTATGGAGAACTGGCAAGAAAAGCAATGGTTACTTTTTCATTGTTTCTTTTCACTTCAGTTTAATTTCAATAAATTACTTTCATTATGAACGGGCAACTCACTGCCCACACAAGTTTAGAACGTACAACCTCATAATACATCACCAATTCACACAAATAACTTTGACAGTGCAGTCTACGCCTAATATCTAAGACATAACTAGCAAAATATATGACAACGTAGCACTAGTCACGAGTTACAGAACTGTTTGATATTTATAGACTATCGCACATACAGGAACTAACTTTTTACGAAGCGTTGGATTAAAGGCCAAGAGGCCAAGTGTCTACAATGTGGGGAGTGTAAGTTTCTAATATAAACTTCACAGGCGTGACGGATCATGATAAAAAAAAAACATGATTCAAACATCTGATTTACTTTTCTAATTTATTTTCCATGTATTCAGATATTATCTATTCAATCAATCACTCTTTAATAAGAATAGGATCTCATTGGTCCGTAACATAAGAAGCTATATGAGTCGATCTAAGACTTAATCCTTTTAATTGATCATATACTAAAACTTATCCTTGTTCAATTTATACGTTTTGAAATGAAATTGTGGCCTCATTCTTGACACCACGTCCAACTGCCCCACAGATAAAATTTGCTCTACATTTATTTTAGAACACTCAAATCGGATTTAATACTGCATTTGCATTGGCATCAAAAAATGAAGCCTATTCCAAAAAAAAAACAAGTCCCGCCCGTGCCATTTATATTAGCATTGTGAACTAAATTAGCTCTTATGTGCTGGTAAATTAGTGCTAGTACTATCTGAAGATGCAGCCCATAGAAAACATTGATATACGATTGAGAATTTGCCTGACACTAATAATAATTAATTCATATCGTTATATGAATTAATTATTATTAGTGTCAGGCAAATTCTCAATAGACAGACAGATCGTAATTATCGTTATAATTACGATCTGTCTGTCTTGAAATAACATGTCAAATTTTCGGCTGAAGCAGACATGCTAGTCTTAGTATTGATCTTCTGCGATTGAGACGTTTTTTGGAACCCTACGCACCTACACACCCACGTTTAAAGTCCATCCAATACGTCAAAAAGCACTGTAGAGACAATACAATCGTTACGTATGCGATTGAACGCAGAGTCGCCCAAACGTGATGCAGCATTGATCATGCAGCCTATCCCAAACAATGTACGGGTCGGCTTCCAGTCTTACCGGTTCCGTTTATATGGAGCGTTTGCCTTTATGACATCCACAACCCAGTGAATAACTAGATACTCCTTGGTAAGACTGGAGCCACTGACTACCAGGAAACTCGGTCATGGCGCAAAATATCCGATCGCCTATCCTAAAACTAATATGTCTGCTACGCCCTAACTAAATAGTTCACAACGCTTCCCTTAATTAATTAAGCTATTGTTCATTCTACGAAACTATTTAGGGTCCGTTCACACAGACCGGCTCGGAGAGGAGAGCAGATTCTTATCACGTTGAAAACAGAGTTTTTAGTATTTGTAGTAAGGTTTATTTTTGCATGTGCACTGCTTTTGTCATTAAGAATGCTTGTAGGCGCTTGGTGTGGATTAATAAGAGGAGGTGACCGGCTCCGATCGCGTTCTTTTTCTCGATCGTGCAGCCGTTTGGCTCCGATTGCATGCTCTTTAACGCTCGCGCAGCCGATCGGTTCCGATCGCGTGCTCTTTCTCGTTCGCGCAGCTGATCGGTTCCGATCGCGTGTTCTTTCTCGTTCGCGCAGCCGATCGGTTCCGATCGCGTGTTCTTTCTCGTTCGCGCAGCCGATCGGTTCCGATCGCGTGTTCTTTCTCGTTCGCGCAGCCGATCGGTTCCGATCGCGTGTTCTTTCTCGTTCGCGCAGCCGATCGGTTCCGATCGCGTGCTCTTTCTCGTTCGCGCAGCTGATCGGTTCCGATCGCGTGTTCTTTCTCGTTCGCGCAGCCGATCGGTTCCGATCGCGTGCTCTTTCTCGTTCGCGCAGCCGATCGGTTCCGATCGCATGCTCTTTCTCGCTCGTGCTGCCGATCGGCTCCGATTGCGTGCGCGCCGCCCCACGCCGACCGCCATTTTGATAACACAATCCTCATCCGACCGGCCCCGAGCGCATCCGACTGGCTCCGAGCGTATCCGATCGGCTGCGAGCGCATCCGCTTTTAGGTCGCTTCCAGCCGGTCTATGTGAAATAGCTGGCGGTTCCGCTCGACTAACTCCAAGCGTATACGATCCGGTCTGTGTGAAAAAAAAAACTGCGCGCCGATGCTCTCCGAGCCGGTCTGTGTTAACGGACCCTTAAAGAAATCTAATTTATCCATCATCAAAAAATCATCAAAAATCTGAAGTCGACATTCTTATTCTATTTTATCGAAGGATGCAACAATGAAACGGTTTATAAAACTTATTTGATTAAAACGCTAACAAGTTTATTTGATACTTAACTTTATTAAAACGTTACAATTATGCTTTTTATAACACAGCAACATCTTAATTAATTATTTGCGCTATTGAAACTTCATCTCTCAGAGCTGAGCCAAAAGTTAAAAGTCCAATAGAGCGCTTTTATTTAGGTGTCATCTAATTTTAGTGAATGAATAATTTAAATTTATTGAAATGTTTAATTATAATTTTAATGAAATGCCCGTTGCATTACAGTTCTTATTACCAAAGGGACAGCGATTATTGTAATAACGCTAAGGATGATAAAGAGTTGTCTTAAATAATTGATTAATATGAGCAGTGCCATAGTGCCATTCAGATTGGTACATTCGCGTTTACAGTATTTCTTGAACAACAAAACCGAACGAGGTTGTTGTATATGCCTTTAGCGAAAATATTAAAGTCGTCCATACCTAATTCACACATTAAAATAGAAAATGTTTGACAGTTACAATCAATATCTTTGAGCAAAACGGTGTTTCATTTTCCTAAGCGTATACATATTATTACATCTAACTGCGCCACTATTCATACTAAGCGTTGATACATTATTAACTATATTGAGAAAAATATTGCTAGTCTACAATTACCAGTAACACTGTTGCATCTTTCGCGTTTCCTATTAAAAATCAAGTTAGGCTTACCGCAGACTTAAGAAATTTTGTCGCGACTGCTATAGGCTGAATACACACAGCTACTAAATAGTCGTTCGAAAAAACAAACACAGTAAAAAATATTTTTGCGACAAAAAAATCGTGCAACAATAAAGTCGTGCGACAAAAAAATCGCGCGACAAAAAAATCGTGCGACGAAATCTCAAGTGTACGACAGCCCTATAATACCTTCCCTCACTGAATTTGCTGCATAGTAGTCCTCGTAAACAGGTCCATGGTGAGAGCGCTAAGGAACAGGGGGATGGAGCGGTGTTGGTGCAGGTGAAGCTCTACCAACTCGCCGAGAGTGGAGGAATAGTCGGTGTGGACCATCTCTATACCGTCGTCGTCCAGCGTGAATGTGAGGTACTCCTCAGAGGATTCAGCGTACATGTTTGATATTCTGTAAAAAATAAAATTTGGTTTAATGAACTATTCACATAATATGTCATTTTACCATTAACATAAGCCATTACACCATGAATATAGGCCATTGTGATAAGAAATATTTACAAATGAATGTGTGAAACGAAACGTCCTACCAGAAGGTTATCAGCCAACGCAGTATGTATTTTTATTTTCATCGGTTAGGGATGGTTCTAACAGGGTTATAGCCTATGTGCTAATGTAAATTATAAACTATTTGGGTATCATTCCAATCCGTTCAGTAGTTTATGCGTAAAAGAGTAACAAACATACCTCCCAAACTTTCGCATTTATAATATTACAACCCAACCCGGCTTCGCACGGGTGCATTGTAGACACTAACATACTAAAATATTATATATATAAACCTTCTTCTTGAACTCTTCTATTTAAAAAAAATGCATCAAAATCCTTTGCGCAGTTTAAAAGATCTAAGCATAGGGACAGACAGACAGCGGGAAGTGACTTTGTTTTATACAATGTAGTTATAAGCAGGATTTAAGAGACATAGAAGGCGGAAAGGGTATGCTGGAGTCTAGATAGAATAAACGATTCAAATGTCAAACGATAAATAATGAAGTATTAGCTTACCTGTAATTCTTATGTCCAGTTCTATCAATTTTATAACCTAATAGCATATAGCATACATCTCTGTACTCCTGAGCAGACGATGTAAACTCTTCTTTCAACCTGAAATAAACAATATCTTAATGTTTGAACATTTATTTCTTGTGCACGAGTTTTAGGAATTTGGGTAGTTATGTATCTGTTGCGTTGAAAGCTCATCAGTAAACTTAAATCAAGGTACAATAAGTTTTACTGAGATCAGCAGTCGCCCTCGACTTTGTCGTGTATTTTTTAATTTGACGACACGGTTGGCGCAGTGGCTGAGGGATTGACTGCTGTGCTGCGTGTCGCGGGTACAATCCCCGCACGGAACAAATATTTGTATGGCCTACAGATAGATGATTTTTTGTTTTATTAAAAACGTTGCCACACACAAGGAATTTCTCCCGTGTGGTGGGTGCGTTTACAAACATTTAAACTCACACACACACATACAGCCAGACCCGGAACAACTATCTGTCGGTCACACAAATATTTGTTCCGTGCGAGAAACGAACCCGCGACACGCGGCGTAGCAGCCAATCGCTTAACCCCTCAAGGACCGCCATTATTTACGTCAACTATCAGTCAAGCACCGCCGGGCGGGCTCGTATCGTAAGCGTAGTCTGATTTTAAGACTTATCTTTACTACAAAATAAAGTTTTAAATCGGTCGGGGTTCGGTGGCCCAAATTTGTGCCAGCGGGGCTCAACGGTAATACTTGGCACGTTTTTGTAGCGCTGGGGCTCTAGAGGTTAATCACTTATTAACACTAATTTAATTATAATATTGAAAATGTACCTTTTAAGTTTAATGCGACTACTCTCCAACTGCTGCCGTAACTTCTGCGTCTCTTCGGAACAATCGCGAGACCCGCCTCCTTCTCGCAATGTTGCTTTTAACTTTTTAAGCTGAAAACGATACATTTAAACAATATTACATGCTGAAAAACATTCACACAAAACCACTACTGTTGTATCACATACAATAACAAAATTAAGTGCTGGTATTTTGTCGCATTTGCATGATAATACTACGCAAAGCACGCGGTAGTACTCGTCGAGTTTTACAAAAAAAATTACTTAGCTAGTCACTCTAACTCATTCTTGCGTGAAAGTCTCATTTTGCGAGGTAACTATGACGTCTTAAAGCATGTTTAATGTTTTTCCGGGGTGGGAAAGAGATAGCACTAGACGTCCTGTATAAATCTGTCTCTTTCTCACACTTGAATCACAATAAAACAATCCTGCTGTGACGTCATAGTACTCCACCTGATCTTGATCACAGTCTGGGTACTGAAAACGTCATCATCTGCCTAGCCTTTTCCCAACTTTGTTGGGGCCCGCTTCCAGTCTAACCGGATTCAGCTGATAATCAGTACTTTACATGGATCGACTGCCTATCTGGTCTCCACAACATAGTTAGTACTGGGTAATACAGATTTACTATAATTATACCCCTTTAGTAAAACTGGTTGTCAAACTTTCGGAACACTGACTTTCTGTAACGACTGTCAAAGATCTACAAATAACAACCAGGATCAATGGCGCTACGTGGTTTTCGAAGCACGGAGGAAACTCGGTATGTAATGGGTAGTCCTGGTCACCCATCCATAGAGCAACCACCGACCAAAGCGGCTGTCATTTAGCCATGAGCTCCTCGTACTACAGAAAACGATAGTGACATGCTTAAATAGTACCTTATGGTTCTGTTCTTAATTTTACAAGTGACATGAAGACGTGACGTCATCCGTCTCCTCAAGTCTCCTTGTCATATAGAGTAGTAAGTTACTGCAAGTTAAAAGCAATGCTTAAAATCTATAGCTGATACTTATTAAAACAACTTTGGCGTTACTCAAGCTTAGTAAAGCAGCGTTTCATTTAAAAACTATACTTGCCTTCGTTAAGCTTATTTGCAGATTACTGTAGGTGACTATGATTCAGTTTCAAACGAATATGAACATTAACAGAATACGAAGAATGTTAATTTTCGTATGAAACGTTACTATACCCGCTCTATAGATCTTCTCTTAAGCGGTTGGTTAATTACGTGGTCTAAGGCAAATCTGAGTGCTCATTTTTGTATTATATTACATAATTATTTCAATAGTGGAAGTAGAAATCTAACTAATCAAAGCTATCTACTGTTTTATATGAAAAGTGTACCATCACCAAAGAATGAATTAAGCCATCGTAAGGACTATTATTGAATGCAGCGCCTAGTCGGTATTATATATAAAAGCATTGCAACATCAGATTTTTACCGAGCCTCTTATTTTTGAAAATGAATTTAAATAAAAGATATTGTAATGTAAAAAGGTCGCATATTTTTAGGTCTTTCTTTGTAGTAAGGGATAAATGGATGGATGGATATTGTTTTTATGAGTGAGCATATTCAACTTTTGGCGATAGTACACCCTAAAACATAAAAAACATCACTTTTCGGAATAGTTCAAAAACTTACTGTCGCGCATAGCTTCAAGTAAACTACGTTCTAAATTGGTTCATCCATTTCAAATAAAAAGGTGATAAGACATGTTGACAAAATAAAATAAAGTACAAGGTGGACAGGACACCGGCGCGAAAATGGTTATAATGTACATATGTACACATTCAGTACATCGTTGTGAACGTACATACAAATTTTTCGTCGTTTATTAATAAAAAAACAACTGTTCCTATGGAACAACCGTTTCTTTTTTAAATTACCAAACGGAAAATTTCTGTGTGGTAAGAATGCTGTATCGAATACGTAGTGTCTCTTCCACCTTGTACAAATGTACAGTCATCGTCTGGTACAATAAATTGGGAAAAATAAATTAGGGTGAAGCTAGTCAATGATCAACGCATAAATCGAGTTTGTGATCTTTAAAATCTTCGTGAGAAGATCGAAAAATGGAATTTGCGACCTAAATTAATGATCAAACCTGACCACCTGAACCTGATTGTTGGAAATTAAATGGTGTGACCAATCAATCAATCATTTTCAATCATTTCCAATGGGTAACTGGGTGGATATTACATCAATATCTTGATTTTTATATTATGATCTACCATTGAGGGGTAAGAATCATACAACAACGTTTCAACGATATGCAGGAAATTCCGGATCGCGATTGGGTTATAAATTTCACGCGTCAATGAGAAAATTCGCTGAAGAAACCTTCGCTGTTTGCATCGTTACTAGAGTTTCAAAAGCCTTTTAGCCAAAGTTACTTTTTTGTGCTAGGCTCATGGTGGAAGTCTTCAAAGAGTTAATCTACTAAAAAAGCATTTCTGACATAGGCTGTAATACACACATCAACACGGTCTAGGGATATTTCATACTCAATTAAATAACTCGAAAAGTACTGGCCGCATTGCAATCTTTTAAACACCGATTTGTTTGTAATTTATCTCGGATTTAATTCCAAATTCAATTATTTTTTAATTCTTTTGTTTCGGTGGCATAAAAATGTCTTGATGTGTTAGGAGAGGGAATTTTCATTTGTGCGAAATTTAGAAAACAATACGAATTACGATTAGTTAACAGTTTTTTTTTTTCATTTTTAAACGAAAGATAAAGTCAAAATTGAGGTATTGTAGCCATGCAACGCCGACATTTGACGAGGGCGAAGATGTTACGAGCTGTGGGAATGCTGGAAGCTGGGTGTCTCTTCAGCGTAATTTTGCTGAGGCCATAGGAACCCACCAAAATGTAATTTCAAGATTGTGGACACGCTATCGTGCCACAGGTGAAGAAGCGGAGAGGCACCGGGGGCCAAATCGCATCACTACCTCCAGACAAGACCGATTTTTGCAAATTACTGCACGAGCTCAACCAAATGCAACGGCGACTCAATAGGGAATATTACGCAAACCTCGGCGCAGAGGGCGCCACTAGCACATGCAGTAAACAAACCGTCATGTGCGCAATCGCGTATCCAGATATTCTGTGAAAATATGTCAAAGTGTTAATTATTTTGGTATAACTTACCTATCTGTACTTTAATTATATATATTATGGCGTCCTACGGCCATTTACGTCTCGGCAAAAAACTTTTTACTGCTTACGCTAGTGCTGCGCCCTTGCGCCAGAATTTTGCAGTAATATCCCCTATTGGTCCAAAGGCTGCGAGTGGAACACCAAGTGCTTGTGAGTGACCAAACTGTAAGAAGGCGACTGCATGAAAGCAATCTACGCTCTCGTAGACCACTCCGGGTCCCACCTTTACGGAGAGGCAATCATGGACGACGATTAGAATGGGTTCGGAACCACGTGGACTGGGGCCTTGAGCAATGGTCCAATGTGCTGTTCACGGATGAATCCAGGTTCGGCTTCCATCCAGATTCACGAAGGACGCGTGTTTGGCGAGTTCCTGGACGATGGAGCCGTCTCCAGAACCCTCAGGAAGTTCACCCATACCAAGGAGGAACAATTATGGTTTGGGCAGGAATTCGCCTTGGGAGGACGGACGGATCTCCTTTGGGTGCGGGCAAAATGACGGCAGAACGATACGTCCAACAGGTGCTGGGGCCCGTAATCTTGCCCCAGAGAACACAAATGGGGCAAGATTTCCTGCTCATGCACGACAATGCCCGGGCAAACACGGCGAGAACGGTAGCAGCTTGGTTACACACACACAATGTTAGGGCCTTAGACTGGCCTGCTCAATCGCCAGATCTAAATCCCATTGAGCATGCGTGGGATATGCTGCAAAGAAGAGCTCTGAAGGAAGTTCTTGAACATCTGGCTACAGAAGATCAACTTTTTGCGCACCTCAGAAGGACATGGGACAATATTCCGCAGCAAGACATTGACAACCTTGTTCTGAGCATGCCGTATCGTTGCCGATGTGTTATGAACATCATGGGTGCTTTCTCAGACTACTAACTTCAAGTTTATAAACACAAATTAAATGGTATTTCTATTTTTTTCAGTTTTTACTCACTAATTAAAAGTTAATTCATATACGGTTTCCGTCTATGCTTCATTTTTTTTCCATAAAATCCTGAAATTTTAATCTAAGTACCTTAACCATTATTAAAAAATGGTATATATTAAATAACGTATCTTTTAAATATATACATGTCATATAAAAAATTAACACATTGATAGTAATTCGCTTTTTTTAAAATATCCCTAGACCGTGTTGATGTTATTAACACTTAAATCGGGACATTTCCTATGTTTGTTATTTATTCCGAGTTTCCGATATTTCGACGATGTTGCAAACGCCATGATCAATACAAACATGGTAAATATCTCGTTTTTAGTATTCATAATAATATATTAGTTACCATGTCAGTTTAAAGACTTATATAGACTATAATAGTATTATTGAAACAAAAATAATGTTAAGTGTATGATAGTAATACTTCAAATGTAAAATGTTCATATTTCAGTATTTCCAGAAAGTTCTATAATGAATAGATCTGACATAAGATTACTTAATTCGGAGCTACCCTAAAAAGGCTTTTTAACAGACTTGACTCTTAATTGTGGATCTAGGTCCATAATATTGACCGAGATCCACAATTATCCTGCAAAAAAGTCAAGTCTGTTGCACTACAGCTGAAGTTCATTACTTTTTCCATAAATATTTTATTGCAGCAGTCTGGATTTGAGCCTGGTTTACAACGGACTTAAAAATCGTAGTGTGAGTGAACAATTAGAACACTTAATACCTCTTTGGGAAATAACGTAAAATTTCACTTCAATATCCGGTACACAATGTTATTAAAGTAAACCCATACTAGTCAAAACAACAAACAAAACTTTTGATTATTTTAGCAAAACTAAAATCTAAAAATTTCTTTTTTGGATTTTTATAGAGGTAATTAATATTAATCTATCATTCGATGATTTACTCTTCAATTATGTAGCTTTTATTAACGCCTGAATGAATGAATGAATGAAGTTCTTTCTATGATCAGAAAATGATAAACAACAAGCGCAAGGAAAAAGGATTACTGTACAAAAATATTGTAGCCCAAGAAACTATTACAATTTAGCATTAATAATAATAGTTAATAGCAGTATTTTTTAATGGGGAAAATGTTATGTATGTACAGCCAGAGAAACAGATTGTGTAGCAAATTTACTATTAACTTTAACCATTCAAATATTCACCAATGTATTCGCAAATCAAAGCTGTCATTCTTAATCAGTCATCTGAAAGCATGTATCAATGAATACACTACATTCACAGATGGCCAAACTGTCAATCTGCTAAGCAATACATTTCCCTGACAATACATACATATGTCAATAATAAAATTAAAAAATTAAGACAGCATAAAAGTTGACATACCTCTTCTTGAGCAGCTTCTAATTCCGCCTGGATTTGTTTCTGAGCTTCAGCTGCTGGGTTGTTGGTCAGATGCAGTACCTTCAATATTGACACACAAGAAAACTATGTGAGACGAAGAAGGTAGGGGAAAATAAAACCTTTTTATTATCAAATCACTTCCGCCGCTCTGGACGGAGAAGGGGAGAATGTCAGACTTTTACTGACTAAACCCACCTATGTTCCTTTTTTTGCCCTTTATGTTCCGAGGCCCGCGGTGTCTCATCTGTTTCGAAAAACCCGCAATCCCGGTAGGGATACGAAACCCTACATTTCCGATGAAATAATGAGTAGAAGCACAATAACGAGGGAAGCGAAAGGTATGCGAGGAAGCCTCACTTTGAAGAGTTAGTTAGTTCAAAAGCTTCTGGTATCACACGTCTGCTGACCACACCACCAGCCTGTGGGTTATGTTCCCACTGGTGGTGCTCAAGCCTCTTCTCTATAAAGGATGTGGACTGTAATCCATAGCAATGACTCAACGTGAACTGTTGCTGTTCTTTTGAAACATCTATTGGCACGCCTTAGCAGTAAAACTGACTCGTTACGACGCTCGTCAAGCCGGGACGCCCCCTCTCCGTGTTCTTATTTTACTCCATATTTCGTTATAGATTATTGTTAATTATGAATTCTAATATAAACATAGGTGTTTCACAGCTGCCGAGCGCCCTGAGACGGCCAACCTTTTATTAAAAAAAGAAATTACTTGTTCAGTTGCAGAAAAAGCCAAAATTATTAAATAAAAATGTGATAAAATACTACACCACTATCTTAATTTTTTGAGAATCAAGAGGGTGATTATAATAGTTACCTTAGTCTGCGTATGCGCACCAATACGTTCGAGGTTGGCGTGCAGTGTGTCTCGCTGCGCGCGCAACTTAGCGACGTCACGTTTCAGATTCTCGGCCTCCTCACGCCATTTGCTCGACTCAGCGCGTAAGGTCTCCACCACTTAAAAGAAAAAGTAAGTTCTTTCTTAGCTAAGAGAAAATTCTCTTTACATGTATACATGATGCACAAACCACAGATCGCCACCTGCTACGATCGTTACTCGTTTTCCCTCGTCAAAATTCTCTTTTGTTGAGTACAATTACGGAAAAAGGTGATTGAATGGCTATTGGCTGGTTTTATTGTATCAGCGTATCAGCGTCACCAGATAACTCTTCAGATGTAATGTCTTTTTTGAATTGCTGCCATTTCTAGGGCCTTTGGGTCAACAGTCTACTATGGAGATTATTTATCTTGATATAACTTTTTATTTACATACACTAAACTATACTGTTTTCAGTGTAGCATGGTGCAGATGACACTAGTTAAATAGACCGAACCTTCAATCCAGATCGTTGCGATTTGTAATCATCACTGAATATAGGCTTTACTTTGAACTATGATAATAGTTGTGGAGGACTACCAACCATAGCAATATATCCCATCACTATACATGTCTTTTTATCAAATGTCACCCGCACCATGCTACAGCGAAAACAGTACTCGTATAGTCGCCTGTGTATTCTGCTAGAAGCTTCTTTCACTATATTTTACAAACTGTGTGTCAGTCGTTAAAAAGTAATATGGTTTTAGTAGTTACGTTTGGTGTGTGCAGTCTGGTCGTGCGTGGCCAGCAGGTCGCGGTACCCCTGCAGCGCTTTCTCCAGCTGTTCGACTCGCGCTGACAGCAGTGCAGCGCTGCCGGCGCCTGGCTCTCCGCACAGCGTCACTGTCAGCTCCTTCTCGTAGCAATCTAGTTGTTGCCTGAGAAAAATAGCATAATATGATATAGTAGATATTAATGTAGAGGAATTAAGTGACACTCTCTATCCATTATCTTTATCTCCTAACTATGTTGAGATCAGCTTTCAATCTACCCGGATGCAGCTGATTACCAGTTTTACATGGAGGAACTGCTTATCTGACCTCCATAACCAAGTTACTACAAATGGTAAGACTGATTGTCAGAGCTTTTGGGCCCCTGACTACCTGTAACGACTGACAAAGATCTACATATGTTATGACAGCCGGCCGGCCTATTAAAATGCTTTCAGAGGCAAAATAAATCAACCAATTTTTTTAAGGTTGTCGATTCATCTTACTAGGCGGAATTCCACACTTTGCTTGCGATTTGCGGCAACAATCTCCCAACTGGAAACTTCAGACATTGTGGCCTTTTGAGCATTTTACCATCAAGAAGCTGCACTGTGCGTTGTGCGCTGTTGCCGCTCTTACCTATAACTGTCCCTCTCACGAGTGACGAGCAGCAGTCTCTTCTGCAGCCTGTGGATGAGACTCTCCTGATTCTTGCGCACTATAAGCAGTTCGTTAAGTTTTCCCGTCGCCTTGTCGCGCTCGAACTTCACTGATGCCACTTCCTGCGAACAAATATCATAGTTTTTTTTAAGTTTTACAGATTCTGATAAAGGGATGTGCTTTACTGCTTTTCGGTTTGAACGCCAATGTCACATATATGTAACAAGCAAGCACGTGTCCCGTCCAAGGCACGAGCACCAACGTCACACAAAAGGGAGATAAAATGAGTGGCTTGGCGTGAAAGGCATGCGCTTGCCTTTCTGCTGGCGTTTAAAATGTTAAATTTGTATCTTGGGTGTCCCTAGACGCTGTGATCCCATCTTCACTGACCAAGTGACCATAGTGCTTTTCACGTAAGTGATACTTACGTGGAAAGCACTATAATCAGATTCTCAAAGCTCAGCTCAATACCTACAAAGGAAATTCCAAAAGTGCATTTCGTGAGCATATTTTCATGTCATGCCGCTACTAAATTCGTAGATTACGCATCACCAAAAACACACAATATTTCTTAAGATGAATGTATTGACAATGGAAAATCTCGCGTGGATGAGTAAAACCCTGAAAAACCGACTGATTACTTTCGTAATTCAGGTATTACTTTTTCAAATCAATAAAAAAAAGTAATATTACCTCAGCGAGTTGCGCTAATTGCGACTGCGCCTGCGACGATGCGGCGGTGGCATTTAGTTGACTGTTGAGCGCCGTGTCCAGCGTGCTCGACAGAGAGCGTGCGTTGTCTATGCCGTGGTTGCGAGCAGCCGCCTTCCATTCTTCTACAGATGACTCGAGAGACGCTAGTTTAACCTGCGAGAAAATTAAATTTGGCTAGTGGTAAAAAAATCCTAAGCCTTTGAAAAAATACGGGGCAAATTCGGTAATTAATTCATACTAAACCAATTAACGCCTGATCGGATTTGGCCATTAACCTTATTAAATTCCACGTCCAAAGGGAGAATAAAAAGATACTTTTGATCCCGGTAGCACATTCATCCTGGGTTCGTTTTCAAGGTAAACGCGGATGTAGTAACGAACAAAACGGAGTTTTTTCCTACATTGTAATTCCAACAGTCTTAAGTAGACGAATAAGTTAGATATTAGTAGGACTGATTGCTAAAAGTTCCGCCAGATGGCTAGATTACCTTTAAGCAGTTCAGTAAGTCAAAAGTTATTGCTAGCGAAAATCAACCATAATAACAACGTCACAAGACCAGATTACCTTGGCTTCATGCAGCTCGTTCTGGACAGGCTGCAAGGTATCGACCCTGGACTGCAGCGTGTACACTTGTTCTTCCAACAACAGTTTGTTGCCTATTGTATCTCGTATGGATCGCTCTTGCGCACGAAGACGTGCTACTTCTTTTTCTAGTTCCGCCATGTTGCTTAAGCGTTTTTGTGCAGTCTGAAATAGAACAACAAGTTATGTACGGAATGCCATTGTTTAGCTCACTGAGAGGTGTTATTCAAGAGTCAGGTGAATATCTTAAAAACGATTGTTATAGTAAGTAAATTGTTCCACTAGAGACGAAAGAGACTGAACCCCACGACACAGGGTATCTTAGTGTGGGGTACAGTGACATTGAAATAATGTATGGAAGTACTTTTTTGGTAGAAAAATAAATAAAAAAAAAAAGCGGACAAGGCTACCATGCCTGACAGTTTCTCGTCGGCATGTAAAGCCAAAAGGTCCAAATGTGGTATAAAAACTCTACACTAGCTTAGGCACCAATTGCACAAAAAAAAACCGGCCAAGAGCGTGTCGGGCCACGCTCAGTGTAGGGTTCCGTAGTTTCCCGTCCGTCACAATAAGTGTTCCCACTTATGAGTTTAAAGGTGGAGGAGCGTGCAATGTTGCACGTTCCGCGGTAGGCGCTCCAACAGTTTTTGTACAAAAAAGACAAAAAGTTGTACAAAATACAACTTTTTGTCTTTTTTGTACAAAAACTGTTGTGTCAATCAAGTTCAAAATGATTTTCCTAGAAAGTCCTTATAAAGTTCTACTTTTCAGATTTTTTTCATATTTTTTAAACTTATGGTTCAAAAGTTAGAGGGGGAGGGACACATTGTTTTTTACTTTTGGAGCGATTATTTCCGAAATTATTGACATTATCAAAAAAATATTTTAGTAAACCCCTATTCATTTTTAAATACCTTTCCAACAATATATCACACGTTAGGGTTGAAATTAAAAAAAAAATCACTTCCCACTTTACATATAGGGTGGCTACCCTAATAAAACATTTTTTGCCAATTTTTATTTTACCACTTTGTCGGCGTGATTGATATACATATTGGTACCAAATTTCAGCTTTCTAGTGCTAACGGTCACAGAGATTAAGCGAGGACGGACGGACGGACGGACGGACGGACAGACAGACATGGCGAAACTATAAGGGTTCCTAGTTGACTACGGAACCCTAAAAAGGGTTCATTATGTTTGATTTGTATCGCCGAATGCTACTAATGTACGACTCGTATCGGTAAATGGGGATGAATACGGGTCTACCAATGTCGGTACCATATAAGGTGCAGTTTACTAAGTACCCAAGTTGTTGTTCACGAATGGACCCGTCAGACAAGCATTCTGTACCTTCATCAAACTAAGTAACACTGCTTAATAATGATTGCTGGAAAACCACATTCTATGTGGTCAATAATTATGGTTTATGTATTGTATCACCCAGTACAATAACTAATTGGGTACTAACTGGGTAGTGGACGTCATATAGGCAGCCACTCCATGCATGTTCCAGCTGCATCCGGCTGGACTGGAAGCCAACCACAACATAGTAGGGCTAGGCAGATGATGATGAATTATGGTCTATGGTAGCATTCAAAAAACCACACACAAAACGTTGATGGATGCATCAAATAGGTATAGACACTTATCAATGCGTGCACGACAAAAGTCTCGCGACATGACGTCTCTCCGGCACTGGTCACCGTCTTGATTAATTGGCAGGCCTGTTAACCCCCAATCTTACCTTAGCCTGTTGCTGCCAGTCTTTGTAAGAATCCCTTTCATACTCCAACTCCTTGAGTTTATTGGTGACGCTCTGCAATTCGAAGGTCTGCTTCTCCAGTTGAGTCCTCAGGGTTGTGCATTGTTCTGCCCTACTAGTTTGTCTGGCAACTTCTGTCTTTAACATTTCTACTTCAGATTGAGCACCTTCCAAAGCCTGTAAAAGAATGAATTCTTGAGAGCATGTTTTGGCGTTTTGAAATAAAAGAGAATTTTTTCAACTATTTTTTAAACCATTTGGCTAAAAATGGTGTTGGTTTCCATAGATATCATAATCCCTAAAAACGGCCACTGTTTGCCTCAGTAACAATATTTATGAATTTAAAATGCGATGACATAAATGCTGAAACAGTGGTAGCAATCAAAACTGAAACTGCTGAACCAGGAACTACATTAATAATATTGTGTTTTTGTATGTAATGAATTAACTCAACAACTACAACCTACCACCAATTTCAAAAAATCTTCAAAATTTCTTTCAAAGTGCAGTGAGAAAGCTACATTATCACTAAGTAACATAGGCTATATTACAGCACTACTACCCAAAGGAATGATGATGAATGAAGGATGGGTGAAACCGCACAGGATAGCTAATACTCCTAATATTATAAACGTGAATGTTTGTCAGGATGGATGTTTGGATGTCTGTTACTCTTTCACGTCAATACGACTGAACGGATCTTGATGAAATTTGGCACAGAGATTATAGTCTGGAATAACACACAGGATACTTTTTTTTTGATCATCACGCGCGCGAAACCGCGGGCGCCAGCTAGTAATATTATAAAGAGGTAGTTTGTGAGGTTGTAGGGGGTAATATCTGGACTACTGACCCGATTTTGAAAACTCTTTTACCAATAGAAAGCTATGTTATTTGTGAATGCCATAGGCTATAATATATAATAAAATCACACTACGAAACCAATGTCATTACCAACACCAACAACCATTTGGAATAAATTTTTAAGCAATAAGGCACTGGCATCTTTACCTAACACTATTTTTTTTAGTTGGTAAGTCATCATTTCCAATGCAGGTGCAGTGTTAGACTTTACTGACTTAAACCCCAACCATGTTCATTATTTGCCCTTTGTGTTCTTGGGTTGCAGTATCGCTTTCGAACAACACACAACCCCCTTACAATACTTAAAGTCTTGGCTGCTTAACTTTATTTACACATTTACCTGCAGCAGTTCATCCATATCCTTCTTCATCTCCGACAGCTGGTCCTTGCTGCTGACCGTACATTCAAGCAGCTTGTCCCTCAAGTCTGCTATCTGTTTCTGAAGTTCCCCTTTCTCTTTGTCCCACATTGCTTTGCTCTCCTTTTGTTCTTTAATTACCTGTGGCAAAAATTTGAAATGGGTTAACTTTAAAAATAAGTTGGGTTTGAATCATAACAGCCACACAGTTGTGGAGGTCAGACAAGTAATTTCTTCATGGAAAATATTGGTATCTTGCTGTACCTGGTGGGATCGGAAATCGACCCCAACATAGGTGAACATAGTTGGGTAAAGGTTAGTTAGATGATGAGATATAAATGTTATAGATCAGCAAGCTTATGCATATCCGGCAGTCTTTATTGTACTATTTCAGGTAAGCTGGACAAGCCAAATTGTAATGATAAATAGGCAGTTGGGATTAGGATGAGGATAAATCATTTGGTCTGTTTTAGAAAATTTTAGTTCAGGGTAAAAAGTAGTGCAATTGTTTTTTTACAATTTGCACTATTCATATTAGACAGATAAAAATTTGTGCTTAACAAATTGAGTAAACTTTTCAAAATTGCTTCTCATTGTAAACAATAAAATCACATTTTCACCTGATTATATTCATCTTTCAGTTCCTGTTCCCTTCTCCTAATCAATTGCAATCTATCTTCCATGTCTGAGAGAGCTCTCTCATCTCTCTTATGTTGATCCATCAGGGATCCTTTCTCCTCTTCAAATAGGATCTGCATCTCTTTCCGGATTGTGTGCTGGTGGTTTATGCGGGATTCTAACTTTGTTATCTAGAAGAAAAGTATTATTAACTGTTTAGTTGGAGAGCTATTAAACTGTCTCAATTTTATCATGTATTAAAAAGCAATGATTTTAATGTCAGTTTTTTTAATAATTTCTATTTATTTTTGTACAGATGGGATCTAGTTCCAGTGTAGTAGATTCCCAGAAAAACAATAATGAATCAGTTTGTTATAAATTTTATTTGTTTGTAGAATAAATACAGAAAACATAACATTATAGGATTAATTCATTTACTTTTAAGAGTACTATAACAGAGCGTTATTTGCTCGCTCTCTCTCTCTCTCTCAGAAAAGGCATGTTTACCTGGGCTTTAGCAGCTATCAGATCTATCTTCAGCCTCTTCGTCTCCCACGGCGAAGGCGGTGCGGACGCCGGCGTCGAGATAGACTCCGTCCGGCTGCGTTTCTCGGGCGTACAAACATCGTTCATGCAAATGCTGGACTTTCTTTTGCCACCAAGAGACAATAGGTTATTAAGCCCTGCAATTTTTTACATCAATAAACATCGAATTCTCTCGCAAATATAGTCGCAACAACGTATATGGAACTAATTAAATATTACCTTCTTTCAGTGATGTATTACTATCAGAAAAATTCAGTTTCGTAGCAGACGACAATTTGTCTTTCGGCGGGTCCGTATTTATTACTCGTCTAAATGGCTCCAATACATCATTGAATAGTGACATATCTCCCTCCTTAGCCATTTTAGCACAATTACTAAAGTATAAAGTCGTACTCGTATCAATAAGAAATCATTATCTAGAGAAAAACCTAATTGATTATTTTTCTATTTATTCCGAAAAATACAACAACGCACGTACAAAACGGAAACAGATTACAGAAAAAAGCTTTGTGTCAAAATTGACAATTCCGTCTCACAGAGTAAAAAACATGTTTTAGTCGATTTCTGAAGAAGTCTTCGCTTAGATAACACACCTAGATTATGGGGAAAGTTAAAATACTTCAATATTCGAAAATAAGATTACTCTTAGCAATCTTTGAATTATTTTAAATGTAACACTAATTTTTGTAGTTGTATTTAGTGAAATAAAAGAAAAATTGCCCATTCTTTTTTTTTCAATTTTATGGCCAAAAATTGAATAAGCGGTAAACACTTTTTAATGTTTTGATGATTTTTTTAGGTTAGTTATCGTGTTTGTTGTTAAAAGAAATATTATTTTTTAATATTAAAACCATCGCAGTAAAGCAAATATAAAAAAGAAGAATTGCAATATAATGGAAGTGGATTCCGCCCAATACTTTGCAAGCTATGAAGACTTAGAAGTAAGTATCAGATAACCAAGTGTGTTGAAATGAAATCTATGAATGCTTTATTCATAAAATGTTTTTTTTAGGTGCATAAATTAATGCTTGAAGATGAGCCAAGAACCCAAGCGTATAAGAATGCCATTTTAAATAACAAGGCTTATTTTAAAGACAAGATTGTAATGGATGTTGGGTGTGGAACAGGGATTTTGTCAATATTTTGTGCTCAAGCTGGTGCTAAGAAAGTATTTGCTGTTGAAGCCAGTAATTTGGCGAATTTAGCTAAAGAATTAGTGAAGGAAAACAAGTTTGAAAATGTAATAGAGGTAAGAAAATTAAAATTAGATCATAAGTCTTATTAACATCTCCCCTAGTTCCTCTTATAGATCTGCCAATGCGTAGTCAACCAATTATATTCCCACTACTTACAGGCCACAGGCCTACACTGAGAGGGAACTGTAAACCACTATGCAAGCCCAGTTTAGGTTGTGGATTGATAGTTCAATTTCAGCAAAGACAATACCTGCAAAAAGAAAATGATAAACAAAATCCTTGAATGATTTACAGGTAATACACAGCAGAGTAGAAGATGTTGAATTAACTAACTACATGAAGGTAGATGCCATAGTATCGGAGTGGATGGGTTTCTACCTCTTGCATGAGGGTATGCTAGACTCGGTCCTGTTTGCCAGGGACCGCTTCCTCAAAGATGGAGGAGAAATATTCCCAGAAAGTGCTGCTATTTACATTGCACCATGTAGGTAAGACCTTATAATAATTACATTTTTGGGTGATTATGTTTGTGATAGCTATATTTAAATGCATAAAACATAAAGGAATTTGTGAGGATCAAAGCAGGCAGTGTTCTGTAGTTTCAGCCTACCCCCAGACAAATAAGGTGTGAGTCTATCTATGCCTGTATTTTTAACCATGATTTATATGTAACTGCATCATCATTCTTTCTAAAATAACATCATAAAATGTATATACTTCTTCTGAATATAAACCTATAATGAATTACTACTGCAATTAAATAAAACTCACACTAACCTGCCTGATAGGCATTGACCATGGTAGCATAATAAAAGAAAAATATTTTTTCTTTAGTGTACCATCATTATACAACAAGTGGGACAACCTTCATGGTGTCTCTATGTCATCATTTGCCAGAGAGTTGAGAGCAAGTAAAGGCAGCAAGCCAGAGATCCTCACTGTAAAGCCTGAAGACTTACTGGGAACTGAAGTGGCCCTCTGTTGGGTCAATTTGAGAGAGGATGAATCACATGATTTAAATGCATACAGCATAGAACATGTTGTTGGTAAGCATACTCATAAAGTCATTGTATATAAGAATTATCAGGCCATAAGGTTATGCAGCATGAGTAAGCCTCTTATAAGGGTGACAGTACTGCATACTCTGCTAAATACGCCAGCCACGTGTGTGAATGTTACAGCAATGCTTGTTTTCCAGTCAGGAACAGCTTTCAGCTGAAAATACTCTTGAGAGCAATAAAACTGCAAGCTTTGATTGTTTTCAGTTTAGACTGTTTTTTTTCATGAATATTAATTAAAATTCAAAAACTTCCACAACTGACTTTTCATATCCAGTGGTTCTTACCTATGGTAAGGTACTGTGATAGTTTGTATAAATGTGGGGGATGATTATTCGCAATAAAAGAAGCATAGAACACTTTAGACCTTATCTTATATTATCACGAGCGTATGCCCGCGGCTTCTTCAGTTCTCCTTTCCTGATTTGCAGGTACCTCCTACCTGTAGATTTTGCCCTTGCGTCTTATTTATTGTAATAGCAAAGATAAGTTTTCCCTTTTCTTCCCGATTTCTCCCATATTTCTCACTTTTTTTTTAAATAAGTTAGCCTATGTCCGTCTTCAGGGTCCCAACTATCTCTGTACCAAAATTCATCAAAATCGGTTTAGCCATTTAGGCGTGAAGACGTAACAAAAAACAAACTCACTTTCGCTTTTATAATACACACATCAAAAGTGTCTAGGGATCAAGCATTTTTATGCGGATTTCTTGAGATTGAGATTTGGCTTTGTAATAAATTTATGATTTTATAAATTTATATGGATCCTTTTTGGTGCATTTCATAATTTGAATCAGGAACTCTCAATCAAATTCGAGTAAAAGATGAAAATAAGCTGTCAATATTTTCCCTATAAAAACATACAACGCATTGGAGACATTATTAGTGCTACTGTTTCCCTACTACTGATTAAAACCAACGTTATTATGGAGCGGCGACGTCATTTAAGCAGGGAAGAAATGCTCAGAGCCGTGGGAATGATAGAAGCTGGTTCCCGGCAACGTACTGTAGCTTTAGCTCTGAATACAAGTCAGAGTGTTATCAGTCGACTTTGGACACGTTACCGAAGCACTGGTACCGTGGCTGAGCGCCATGGAGGACGGTATCGCTGCACCACACGGAGACAAGACCGATACATTCAAATCTTAACTCGAAGAGCTCCAACAATAACCGCCATGATGTTAGCCGTGAGGCTTCATCACTCTTCAGGGAACTTAATTAGCGACCAAACAGTCAGAAACCGCTTGCATGAAGTGAACCTTCATTCCCGAAGACCGCTACGGGTACCACCTATAGCAATGCACAATCGTAGGATTCGATAACAATGGGCTCTTGAACACAGAAATTGGGCACAGAAGAACAATGGCGTTTCGTGTGCTTTTCTGATGAGTCTCGTTTTGGTATGAGACCGGATACAAGACGTATACGACACTGGAGAACCCCTGGACGCCAACAGCGATTAAAATCCTGCCAGGAAGTCCATCCTTATAGTGGTGGAACCATCATGGTATGGGCGGGTATTTGGATCGGCGGAAGAACTGAGTTGATTTGGATCAGAGGCAACCTCAACGCTCAAATTTATGCTGAGACGATTGTATCAGACGTCATCGTTCCTCTACAAGTGCAAATCGGTCCCTTATTTCAGTTAATGCATGATAAGGCACGACCGCACACCGCAAGAGTTGTAAGACAGACTCTCGCCGCAGCTAACATCAATGTCCTGCCCTGGCCTGCTCAGTCGCCAGACTTGAACCCGATTGAGCATGCATGGGATATGCTACAGAGAAGAGCTCTGCCGAATATGGAGGGTATCCAGTCGCAAGAAGACCTTTTTTTGTTGTTGCAACGAACATGGGCGGCCATTCCACAGCGTGATTTGGATGAACTCATTTTGAGTATGCCAAACCGATGTTCTTGTGTTGATAGTGTTCGCGGTAGAAACACGGATTATTAATTGTTTAAGTTACCCAATAAAATTTTAAAGAAAACTGTTATTTCAGTTTTTTTTCGAACTTTAATGTTAGTGGTTCAAATGTCAAAAATCCCTTTATTAGGAAAATGGCAAATTTCTTTATTAATGCAAAGGTGACTTGGTTTATCGTTACTGTGACAAACGAAAACACTTTATTTGATGAATCCTTAAAGAAAATTTTAATTAATATCAATCAGGAGAAAAGTTATTGCAAAAATATATGTTGATCCCTAGATACTTTTGATGTGTGTATTAATATGGATTATTCCAATTTCCAATACATGATACATATTTGCAAATCTATTCTTTTTATTTTTTTTATAATTTAAACCATTTCAGAATCCGAATGCTAATATTGTAAACCAGCCTGAAGTCTTTTATTAAGTTTGGTTTATGCTAGAAATCCTTTACAGTATACAGTGACATAACATTTTCAGTATAAAGTAGCCTCGCTCTATATAGATTTCATTTCCCGTAGAAAAAGATATGCGTATATTATATACTGGTTTTGTTTAGCTTGAGGAGGGCGCGCCGTGCCTACTTCCACAAAAAAGCTCCCGATTTTATAAAATGCGTGTTATAAGACGCGAAGGTCTTGCGTTCAAGGGATCTTGGTATGTAAGTACATACGTATTCCAAAACCAAGAAGATAACAATGTTAACCTCTTTTTATAATACAGTAGTCAAAATCGCGGGTCAGCAATGTATTGTCAAAATAGTCCATATTTTTTCTGTCAAAATACAGCTTTAAAAATTATAAAAAGTGAAATTAAGTTTGGCAAAATTGTGGTATCTGATATCTCCCGTCCACAAAAGCCATTAATGAAGAATTGAAATTAAGTTATTAAATAGACGTGCTTTAATGTAATTTTGCAGTTAAGATCAACGCACAGTTATGAACACTGCACGCGATCAGTATAGCTTCAATCCGAGCCGTTCGGGATTATATTTTTGAAGCACAAGCTCTGCTTACGTCGAGCTGTGCTCTCGCTTCATCGCTTACGTTGAGTCATTTCACCATAAACGGGTGTCGGGTGGTCGGCCGGCCACGGTTACTTGCTTGCGTTGTTTTAGGTTGACGCCTGCTTAGCGAAAGACTGAGACTGATCCTTCAGTGCTTATAAATGTGTGTAAACATTTATACCCAGACAGTTGTCTCAAAAAAATTATGAGTGTTATGTGGAAAATCCAAAAATGCTGTTACACTGTGAGAAGTTTTGTTTCCCTCTTGACGAAGTCATCAAATTAAGAAAAAAGCTGAAAAATGCTTTGATAATAAAGTTAAGGAGCATACTAAAAGGAATGGTAATGTTGTTTCCTTGGAGATTCCAGATAATTCCCAGTCCTGTCACATAGGTACTTCAAGAAATAAGATCATTATCTATTTGTAACTAAAAAAAAAACATTCACCCATACTGGAAATGTCGCCTGCTGTATTGTATCATAGGTGCGTTTACAAACATTTAAACTCACTTACACAAACAGCCAAACCCGGAACAACAATCTGTAGGCCATACAAATATTTGTTCCGCGCGGGCTCTCCCGCGTCTCCCAGCATAGCAGTCAACCACTCAGCCTCTTTTTGCGTGTGGATTGTCTCGATTGTTGTCCTCGAGGAGTCTGTTAGACCCTTACTGACTAAAACCACATGGTGTTCCTTCTTGTCACTTCTGGCTGGGGTGCGGGGACACAATTGCATTCTACACAATCATCCCAGCGTCCCCAGTAGTGAATCACAAGGCCCTACGCCAACTTTGCCGTCAGCCAAAATGTGTTTAAATTCAACTTATTTTTTTATTATTTCAATTACAGGTGCAAGCAAAAATGGTTACTACCAAGGCCTCTGCCTATGGTTCGAGTGTAATTTCCCCAAGCTTCCTGACGCTGCAGGAGACGGTCACACAGTTCTGGACACAAGTCCACAGAGTCCGCCTACACATTGGAAGCAAACTGTGATTGTGTTGCCGCAGCAGCAAGAAGTGGAAGAAGGAGAACCCATAGCTTTCCAGCTGGATATGAACAGAGCTGATACTACCAGCAGAAGGTACAATATTTCCTCCTTGTCCTGAGGATAGAGACTATTCGACGATCTAACCCAAAAGACTCGCGACTTGACGCTTTCGCTGCCCAGTCCAAAATATACAATGTATTTTGGACTCATACGCTGAGTTCTGGACCGCAAAGGGACTGGGAATATAGAATATGCTTATTTTCCAACAAGTTCTTATAATAAATGGTAAAAATAGGCTGCCATTGTAAACCTGCATAACCCATTTTCGAGATATGCCGTAACAAAAACGCAACAAAAAAAAAGCAAAAGACAGGTGTTTGTTAGACATCCAGAAAAAGAAAATACCACCTTATAATACTACTTTATCCGTCTTCATAATTTTGACCAGTTGATGCAATTTGAAGTATGTAGCTTAGGAATGTGAATTTTCAACCTATATGAATACTTTAGAGTATGAAAACTCAATCAATGGTTCACTTCAGTAAACATACTCAGTTATGAGAGTCCTTCAAAAATCTATCATCGATTTATTACTCACTCTAGCACTTACTGAAAATACTTGAATTTTCAGTTACAATCTACAAATGACGATGTTGGACCCAGAAGCAGTGGAGCACCCTCTTCCATGTTCCTGCCACATGACCAAGTGCATACTAACTAAAACCTTCATGATGCAACATGCTGAACATGCTTTAAACCAAAATAATAAAGAAAACGACATCAATGTTTTAGAAGAAGAAGATATTATTGATGATGATGATTAAAAAACAATTATATTTTTAATTTCGTGGTTTTATTTATAAAAATAACAAAGAAGTTATAAAAGATTTTTCATATAACATTGTTAGATCAAATAAATTAAAGTGTTCTTAAACAAAATTATCTGAATATATGTGATATTAATTATAGTTACTTATTCTGGGTGTTTGTTTTAAGAGGCAACTTCTTAATACCAGCTGCAGCATATGCCAGTGCAGACAAAAAGCCTATTCTCATCTAATCGGTTGGTAAGTGGCAAGTCCAGCTACCCTACCTCATGGTAGGGTAGCTGGACTTAGCTACACAGGGTGTCTAGCACCATATCTTTCTCACGCAGGAATAAGTACTGCTATAAGATGTCATAGTAACCCTACAGGGCATCTTTTCCACCTCAGTCATCAGCATCGCAACATGTTAGTAACAGACTGGGTCAGCTGCGCTTCACCGCTAAGCCATCGGTTATAGTCGAGCCGCATCAGTAGTCTCGCTAGGTACACGCCGCACGGACGATCGCGAAGAGATACCAGAAGCTGCATTAATTGCTTTACTAGCTTGCTGAATCTGTAATGTTACGATAAAATGACAGTTTACACTGGTTAGAAAGTCTCCACTTCCTACTTTTGCATTGACACAAGAATCTGCATTGAGTGATCATTTTTTAAACCCTTGCGAAAAGAAATGAGATTTATAGGAAAATAAGTAAAAACTTAAAGCAACACAAGATTACAGTCTAGAACTTATAAATAGGGTGACACAAAGTGCGGTCTTATCGCTAAAAGCGATCTTTTTAATTAAGACAACCTTTGAATGTATTTGAGGGAGGAGGAGAGACAATACTGTAGGTAGTCTGTGGTTTTCCATAATTCAAATGAATACCTACTTAAAAAAAACCGGCCAAGAGCGTGTCGGGCCACGCTCAGTGTAGGGTTCCTTAGTTTCCCAGTGTTCTTTACCACGGTAGGTCATGAAAGCACGGAAAATCTTAACATCGACTTTTAAAAAAATGACGTCATTACGCAACGCCATCTATCGAACCATTTATGAACTGGTTTTTACCTTTAACATTTTGATGGTGTTAAAAAAAATGAATTTTAGTTTTTTTCTAAATTGCCTTAGCATGTTCTTGATAGAAGTTTTATGTAGTTATAAGATACCGCCAATGCCAAGGAGAGACCAACCGAACAATTCATTAATTTTGGATTGCGAGAACCGATTTCAATAATTCTTTTTTTGTTTAAAAAAAAATACGTTCAGGATAATAAAATATGTAAACGAAGTTAAAAAAAATGCTTGCATATACGATTATACTACAAACTTAGTCCAGAAATTATTTTGTACAACTTTTGTCTTTTTTGTACAAAAACTGTTGTGTCAATCAAGTTCAAAATAATTTTCCTAGAAAGTCTTTATAAAGTTCTACTTTTCAGATTTTTCCCATATTTTCTAAACTTATGGTACAAAAGTTAGAGGGGGGGGACACATTGTTTTTTACTTTTGGAGCGATTATTTCCGAAATTATTGACATTATCAAAAAATGATTTTAGTAAACCCCTATTCATTTTTAAATACCTTTCTAACAATATATCACAAGTTAGGGTTGAAATTAAAAAAAAAAAACACTTCCCACTTTACATATAGGGTGGCTACCCTAATAAAACATTTTTTTCCAATTTTTATTTTACCACTTTGTCGGCGTGATTGATATACATACTGGACACTGGTACCAAATTTCAGCTTTCTCGTGCTAACGGTCACAGAGATTAAGCGAGGACGGACGGACGGACGGACGGACAGACAGACATGGCGAAACTATAAGGGTTCCTAGTTGACTACGGAACCCTAAAAAGAATACAATCAGTATTTGTTTTTTTTTATATTTATATTTAGCTACTAATACAAGATACACAATTTGACACAAACACAAAACAAGACATAACCTAAATAAGGCGTACCTAGTAATTTAACCACATTTCGCTACTTATGTCTTGATGTATCATCAAGTTATAGATGATTTAAAATACAAATAATTAAAAAACATAGGACTGTTTATTACAAAATACCATATTTTAGTTTCTGAAACCTATTTATTATTCAGTCAAGATGAGTCGGTACTCTTTCTATTTTAACTTACCGATCAGAATATCCTCTAATATAGTAGTCCTCAGCCTCTTTATCTTCGACGCTATCGTTCATCCCGCAGAAGGAGTGGCAGAGCTTCAGCAGCTCCATGATGTTGCAGAACACGGGGTTGTTGAGCGAGTCGGTCGAGTCGCTCGAACAGTCGCTGTCACAAGACTGAAAAATAGTAACAGAACAATCATTACTTACTCAACATTCTATACAACGCAGCATAAATTCCCAAGACGGGAATTTGAGACTGACTAATCACGTTAACCAGTTAGATCCATAATTTATGTTTGTAAAACTAGTTATGTTTTAACCCTTATAATATATCGGTTTAACATTTTGAATATTGCTGATTCACCAGAATAAAGGAGACAAACCAACAAACGCCGGGCTAAGTCCGTCACAGTCTTTTTATATAAGTACATTTATTTACTCTGCGTATGAACCACTTATTTGGCTGTTTAATTATTATAATAATATTTTTAATATAGGTTAACTTTTACTCTAGTCACCTAACCGCACCTTAAATAAGATCTTTACTCTAGGGGTTTTCATGTAGTGTAGGTAACCCTAAGGACCACGGAGTCGTAATATCGACGGAGCGTTCATATTCCACGCGCGCCTCAAAGAAATGTAAGCAGAGCAGAGGGGCTCGCCAAGGTTGTGGGTTGTTCGAAAGAGATACTGCGGCCCCGAAACGCAAAAGGCAAAAGAATGAACGAAGTTATTGGGAGATTTCCCATCCGAAACAAAAAAATAACACGGAGTCTGGGCTCTTACTCTATGAGGCTAGTATAAATTATGGCCCATTTATGAATACAATACATTACACATCCGTCACAGGTATCAGCTCAAAATTTTAATGCACTGGACCGCAAAATATTCTAAAACTAGCTTTTGCCCGCGCCTTCGCGTTTAATTCGGGGTAACACAGTTCCCCTTTCCTGATATGCAGGTACCTGCTACTGGTAGTTTTTGCCCTAGCGCCTTATTTATTGTAATAGCAAAGCTAAGTTTTCCCTTTTCTTCCCTCGTTCTCACTAATTTCTCACTTTAAAAAAAAAAGTTAGCTAATGTACGTCTCCGGGGTACCAACTATCTCTGTACCAAAATTCATCAAAATCGGTTTAGCTATTTAGGCGTGAAGACGTAACAAACAAACTCATTTTCGCTTTTATAATATTAGTAAGGATGAACCAAACCAAAATGAACTTACAGCAGTGACAGTCAAGAACGACTGGCTGAGTATATCAGCGAGGAACGTAGCGTGCGCCTTCTTCAGCTTCTCGAAGTCATTTGTCTTATGCACCGCATCCATGAGACGGGAGAAGTTGGTCTCCAGGACATCGGCCTGCATGTAGTGTTGCAAGTTGTCCATGAGGAACATCAGCTTGTTGTGCAGTTGGCACATCGAGAAGCTGGAATATGAAATAGAAAAGGATGCGTTAGCTCAACTTGATGAATTTGGAGGTCATCATCATTTTCCTGCATTTGCCCCATTCTATTTGGGGTCGGCGCAACACGTTTTTATCTTCCCTGTCAGACGTCACGGCATATTTAACTCCTTTCTCCTTCATATCATTCCTTACACAATCCATCCATATTTCTTTTGACTTTTCCTCCCCATCTCCAGCCATCATTCAGATCCATCACTCTCACTCTTAGTCACATGTGCTTCGTCTTTCCTCATAACATGTCCATACCAAAACAATTCTTCCTTTCACTTGAAGAATTTGGAATTACCGCCGAAAAAAATCTAATGTCTTATGTTTTGGCGCAAATAAAAGATCAGTTCCTTGCAATATACAGGGTGTAGCTTATTAATGCAAGGCTTGCGTGTTTCATGAAAATGTTGAACAGCTGCTACCTAATTCCTATAAAAATATAATTTTTATTTGAGAAGTTCAAGATCTCGTGGAACAAAAGTAGTTCAGTTTTATGGTTCGAGAAACCACATGAGAAGTCTTACGTTTGGAATACCTTCTATGTTTAAACTTAAACTGACAGGAAGTCCTGTCAGTTTCAGGCATCAAATTGTAGTGCTGAAGAAAAGTCGCTGCTGTTACCCACATTTTTTTTAAAGTTTCAAGAATCTTACTAATAAGATTGCAGAAATCAAGATACCTAGCGGACTGTTTATAAGTCTTCCAAAGCGCGTGTAGATCATGCTGGGTCTTCTTTATCCGCAGTAGAAGACGAAACATATCGTTGTATCGCGCCAGCACTTTTGGCGTAAATAACAGGTGGAGCGGCCATTTGAAGTCGTATTTGAGGATTATACTGGACCAGCCATCTGATACTGCAATTGTATTAAATCTTGTGTAAGTATGCTTTATTTTTTTATGGAGGAGGCCTATGCCAAAGGCACACTGAACTTAGGGACCTTTTGTAACCCTATTTTTAGGAATAAAAGGCTTATTATTTAGTATGCTTTGTTAACATTAAAAAATATCTTGGAAAATTATAATGCACTTTGGTTCGTCATCCGCATTCGATTTTTCTTCCGCCAAACATTTTGATCGAGGTACGTATCTAAGTAGCCACGCCAGCGCGGCAGTGTTTTCTAGGCCTCCCTCGACGACGATGCCAGTTTTCTGACACACTGCGTGATGACTGTGGTCCATCAATCTGGCGGGCCATCGGACGAATGTATCAGCATTCGCCCGATAGCCCGCCCAATCCCACTTCTACCCAGCAGTCTTATTAGTATTACTCACATCGACAATTCCACTTTTGGAGCTTACGCTGCTGATTTGAAAACAAAAATGAACTGCTGCTGTTCATTTGTAAAACTCAAGAATGGCTAGACCGATTTGGCTATTTTTGATCTTGAAACATTTGTTTAAAAATATATAGATATAGAAAACATATAGGTGGGAGGTAGGCTATATGGTAGGTAGGTAGAGCATTTGGTTTGTAGGTAATGTAGGGTATATGGTAGGTAGGTAGGGTAGGGTAGGTAGAGAAGTAGGAAAAAGTTCATTGTAACCCATGGCAGGCACAGCACGTTAGTAAACAAAAACATGTTGTTTATGGATCATACATACCTGTGGTACTATCATCTTCAACTGTAGTATTAGTTGAGACATTAGGCTTTACATAGGGCAGTTCAAAACTAAACTTTTCTATATCCGCACTATTGCTAAGGAACACCGCTCTTGCTGCTAACTGGAATGCGTGATTCATATCTGTGAAAGACAAGGATGATAAGAACTTGGCTCCCTGCTTTTAATATATTTTTAGTGTAGAGTCATCACAAAAATGATCACATTTTATATTCATGTTTTTTAAAAAACCAGTTAGGAGCCATTTGCAATATCTATATTTAATATATTTATAAGTATAGTGCTATATATTCCGATTACATTGAAAATCACCAGTAGTTTTAGCTAGGGAGAAATGTACATCTTCAAGTCTTAAAGGCTTAACTCATTGGCATACTTACTAATATTATAAAAGCGAAAGTGAGTTTGTTTGTTACGTCTTCACGTCACGTCTTAATGGATAAACCGATTTTGATGAATTTTGGTACACAGATAGTTGGGACCCTGGAGACGGACATAGGCTATTCTTTTTTTTTAAAGGGAGAAAAGGAGGAGGAAGTGGGAAGAAAGAGGAGAGTAAGAATTTTTTTTTTCGATCATCACGCAGGTTAAAATTAGCGTTAGCCCAAAGTAACTATGCCACGCGGACGATTTCGCGGGCGGAAGCTAGTAGTTTATAAACTCAGGTCTCCTTGGTATAATTTCCATACTCCACACTAAGGATGGGCAAAGCTTATTTTACAATATGTAGGTACCTCTAGTAGAAGTTCTAGCAGTAGGTTTGTCCAGCATGGGCGCAGTAAGCCTGAGCAGCTCCAGGAATAGTTCACCACGGCCAAGAAGGTAGAAGTCTTTCATCAGCCGCAGTTCATAGATTAATTGAGCCTCTTCTACAGCTACTGTCCACAGATGCTGGAAGATTAAGTATGTGTGTAGTAGGTTGATGTATATTTCAGCAGATAGCAAAAGTCCTTCAACATCTTGCGCTACTTAGGGAGCGCATCGCGTTTTTATTTTTTAAATTTAATGCAGCACTGCTGTAATGTGCGCTGTCTTGACGCAAAAACGAGCCGTTACAGGTTTTGGACAAGAGTGACATACTATGGAGGTTTGATTAGTTCAAGAGTTACGTGAGGTATAAATAAATAAGAAAAGGGAGGCTATTGTCAAACAGTAATGCTTCAAATTCTTACACACCTTAGTAACACATTCCTTGATTTCTCTGATAACTCCTCTAAGATTACAAACTTCAAACACTTCTGGCTTCTTCAATTTCTGCAGCTTCTCATGGAACTCGGCTTCCTTATCTTCCCAAATTGTGAATCTAAAAACAAGACTTGACCAGACAGTGCCAAAAGGCCTGGGTACCTGATTAACCAGGTCTCTATGTGTAAAAACCTCCACTTAAAAAAACATATTTTGCTTTCATAACATCATCAAAGTTTTATCTAAGGTTTTACAATTCATTTGAATAGTTTTTTACACAGCGGAAGCTAAGAGGTCCTCTGAGTTGAATAATAATTACTTTTTGAATTACCTTCTAGATTCCACACCTAACTTCTGCAACGGCATCAAAGTCCTGTTAGCAACAAAAGAGCTGTTTTTCTTCACCTTCTTAGGATCAAACCCAAACAAGATTATAGTCTTGCCAATAAACAATATTTCTTGGGCAAGGGACAGCGGCATAAAGTATGGTATCATATTAGTATTGAGGGTGTATCCACATTCTAAACTTGTGTCTTGGAGCTGTAACAAAAAAACTACAACATTAGAATTATTGAAAGACACATTGAGTTCGTCAAACATTGACACAGAAAGAAAGCATCACGCTGTGTGTTTGTGTGTGTCACAATGAGAGAAAACAAACCAAATTGTGGTCAAGTGGACAACACTGTGGAGTG
This sequence comes from Ochropleura plecta, assembly GCA_905475445.1. Lineage (NCBI taxonomy): Eukaryota > Metazoa > Arthropoda > Insecta > Lepidoptera > Noctuidae > Ochropleura > Ochropleura plecta. The sequence continues at coordinate 8,218,349 of FR997740.1, read as the reverse complement.
CAACGTGTGTGTGTGTATACCTTTGCCCAGTAATTGGTTGATGCATGGTAATGGTAAGAGTAGTAATCCATAGCCAACATACAACAGTAGTAGTAGTTTAATAAAAAATCAATGTGTCAAGCAAGAGACAAACTTCTCATTAAAAAAGAAAGAAAAAAATGAATTAGGCAACATTAGCCTATGACGAAAACAGTTGATGATTATATCATTAATTCCGCCCGCGGCTTCGCCCGCGTGGTGTGTTGATAAAAAGCAGCCTATAGCAAAAATAACAAAATCGAAGTATAAATAAAATTAGGTACGTCTCATTTTTAAGGTTACGTCCCCAATGGGTAAAAACTCTATTACTAAGTCTTCGCTGTCCGTCCGTCCATAGGTAATGGTACGAATCTAACTAATAGGTATGTATTATGAAACTTCATAAAACCTATGTTTTATTACATTTTATGTAATTAGATCTTATTGTACCTATATGTTCACAAATAAAGGATTTGAATTTAGTTTGTAAGGAACGTGTCAACTCAACGTACTCTGTGCTCACGCGTCTGCCCGTGTTCGGGTCGCGCACTCAGCGATGAGCGACTTGTTCCCTACACCGCGCCCGAGCGGGCCAGCCTAGTCACGGCGACATGAAATTAATTTTGTTGCGCGTTATTTTGATTTTGCTATATCTCCTAAAGTATTTATTTAATCTGCATGATGTAAAAGGAAAAAATAATCTTCATGAAATGTTCATGCCAACCAACCTATTTAAAATGATAAGGATTAATACTGTATTTGTGTAAATAGCTTTCCAAGTTAGCGCTTTATAATTGCCTATTTGTTAAAGTATTAAAATGGATATAGTATGTTATCCTTAAGATATAGACATATGTCACCACTGACTTTTCTGTGGACCTATATAAGATACACAATTACACCATACATTATTTTGTTATATCTTAAAGGGTTTAGGCAGCGTTTTCGTTGAAAGCTCCCAGACAGTATACTTTTTGCCGACATCTTCAACAAATATAGTTAATGTACACAGAAATAAATACAAAAACTTAACAAATTATATACTAAAACCTTCCTTAAGAATCACTCTATCTATTACTAAAAACCGCATCAAAATCCGTTGCGTAGTTTTAAAGATTTAAGCATACAAAGGGACATAGGGACAGAGAAAGCGACTTTGTTTTATACTATGTAGTGATATACAAGAAACACATTCTCTGTCAGCAGTAGAAACAATAGTAAAACAAGTGCAATAGACAGGGACACTGCTTAGTGTTTAAGGGCGATCATAGTGTCAGTAAGGTAACACCGTAGGAAAAAATCTCGTCGTACTTACTGTAGACACAAGAGATTTTTCACACGCAGATGCAGGAGAAGATAGGAATGTCTCTGATACATTATGGTGAGTCTGGTTGTGCAGTATGATAAACTCTTGATAAGGATCCTTCAGTTCACCATACAGAAGCCAAGTACATAGCTGGTTCACAAACACTTTGTTGACACAAGAGAATATTCTGGAAAAATATGACGGTAGCTGATAAATCAACCTTTGGTCAGACACTACTTATTTCATTACACAAAACCTGGCTAATAGAACACAATCAGTGTTTGGATTCATGTGTTTTTGATGGCAATAAGCAAATCTTCCATATTTTATAATGATATTCTCTATTACATCTGCCTAACCAACTACAATTAAACTTCAAGTTATTAAATTAATACCTGACAATAGCTTCATGCACCCTTTCATTGCCATTCAAAATGTACTGATGTAACAAACTCAGTATCTGACACCCAGTCATTTTCCTTTGTTCAATAGTAGTTATAATCTTATTCAGAGTGTTGAACAACCCGCAGTACTTCTCTACATAACTGTACACAAATGATAGTGTGTAGTTGTGATTGCCTATCACAAGGCTCTCCACTTCCATAAGATTTTGCTTGTATGATTGTAGGACTTCAGAGAAGCCTTCGCTGAGTGCTTGCGAGTAGAGACCACACATTTTGAGTCCTGAAAGTAAAAGTTTTAATAACACAAGAAAAGCGATTTTTAAAAAGATGTGTTTCAATTTTTGTTACATCTTTACATTAAAGTACTAGATCATAAATAAAAGCAAAAAAATACCTGCATGAGCCTTTCTAGAGCGAAACCCCGTTGCTTCAACAAAACGTTGGATTCTATGGTGGCTCTTGGCTATTTCATTTATTCTTCCAAATATTTCTGAATCTCCGTGGTTTGCATATTCTACAAGCTCGTTCTGTAATGTCGCGAAATAATTTCAGTAGAACTAAGAAATAAAAGGTCATTAGCAAAATAGATTACTTACCCCTTGTTCCGCTTCAGTAGTATGAGAACAGTCCCAAAGGATTAGTAGAGCGTCATGCATCATTTTTTTTTTGTTTTTTTATTAATGCCAACTTATCAATTATTAATTTGTAGGCAAAAAAATACTACATTTCACCTCTCTTTGAATAGTTTTTTTAAAAATTGGATTTGACGTTAAATATTTTTTCAAACAAAAACAACGACCACAGATAACATAACCATCACATAAAAATTCATCTGTGTGCCTGGCTATCATATGAAAAATGGTTACAATACTGCTTATTTTTGATAATGGAACGTTTTTTATCATAGTTCTATTCTGAGAAAAGTGATACTGCTTGGAAATATTTTTTTTTTCAGGAACCTTTTAAACATTCAAATGACAAGTCCCAAAGCTCATTACAGCTGTCTCATCGTGTTTTATACATTATCTGTATGGCGGCGGGCACGAATCGCCTTACTACAATGCGTGAACAAAAGTTTGCCTGTATGTGTATTATATTATGCGCCCACGCTGCGCTGTGACGACTTAAGCCTCATTCGCACGAGACTTAAAAAAACGTTGCGTTAAAACTCGGCGTTGGCGCTTAAATAACGTTTTCAATTTGATTGTTCATACGAACGCTATATAATCACTCTTGTTTCGTTTCTCGCTTCAGTAAGACGTGGAAATGGTTTCTGCTAAAGTACTAGCAATAGCGATTTGTGTTGCTAGAAGACGAAAAAAAAAGGAAAAGGTATTCTGGGTTCATCCTCTGAATGAACTGAGATGCTTATAAGGACAGTTTGTGACACTGTACGAAGAATTGAGGCAATACCCCGATAAGTTTTTTAGTTATTTTCGTATGTTTAATACAACATTCTGGCAATACTTTTGTTTATAGAAGTGGACGAGACTCCATCTGCCTAGCCTTTTCCCAACTATGTTGGGGTCGGCTTCCAGTCTAACCGGATGCAGCTGAATATCAGTATTTTACATGGAACGACTGCCTATCTGACCTCCACAACCAGTTAATACTGGGTAATACGATACCACTTGGTAAGACTGGTTGTCAGACTTTTGGAACACCGCCCCTAAGACTACCCACTGACCACACTGACTACCTGTAACGACTGTCAAAGATCTACAAATGACAGCCGGGACCAACGGCTTAACGTGCTTTCCGAGGCACGGAGGAAACTCGGTATGTAACGGGTGGTCACCCATCCACAGACCAACCTAGGCAAGCGCGGCTTAACCTAAAGATCGACCCGAGCTGCTGCTATTATTTAGCTACGAGCACCTCGGACGAGACTCCACCTCTATAATTAGGACTTCGGGATACACAACCCCCATCATAACGCCGCGCCGCTCTGGTAACGTAAACACAAAAGAAACACGTCCGATCGCCGAGCCAGCGCGCTGCGTACTGAGTGAAGGGCTGGCGCTTTTTTACCGCTCGTATGAATAATAATACGGAGTTTCATATGATCTATTCTCTGTAGCGCCCAACGCCCAGCGCTCAAAATGCAACACTGCTCGATAAAAAAGCGTCGCGTTTTAAAAGCACCGTCGTATGAATATGTACTTGGAAATGCATTTGTTCTATTTGAACGCTTTTTTAACGGGCGTTAAAAAAGCTCCCGTGCGAATAAGGCCTTACGGCATTGAACTATTGATTGTATTGGTTTGTTGCATTTGACGTACAATAATAGTGATCTTGATACTACAAAGATTTCGATAAATGAAGTATCAGTAGCTTTTGAAATAATAATGACAGCAAGACAGATTATGCTGAAGTTTATTTGTTTGTTTTCAATATGTGTTTATGAATGAATTTTTAGAATGGCGGAGGCTTGTAGATTTGGAAACCGTAACATAGAAAGTAAAACATCAAACAATCAAGATGAAAACTTTTGTATCATTCATGTTTTGTGTGTATTTATTTCTCTTGTGACGATATTAGCTGATTTAACGACAGGTGAGATATTCAGACTTTTTATTTTTTCAATAATTCTAAAGTTATTTGCTAAGTTTTTTTTCTGTTATAATTTGAATTCAAGTCGGTTATAAAGTAGGTAATTAATCCTTGAAATTACAGTGTAATTAATATAGTTTTCTTTATTTTTATTACAGATGTAATAGTTTTCGCCGAATATTGTAAAGATGGTCATCTTTACTGGGCATTTGGCACTTTAATTTTTATAGTAACTCCAAATATTCTCATAAATATATTTTCAATTAGGTGGTTCGTTACTGATCAAAAATCGAGTTTGCGTCATTGGATTACTCATATTTGCCTTGTTGGTTTACTAGAGAGGTAAAGTAAAAATTACTATTTAAAACTGAAGTGTACAGAATATATTTTTTTGCTTTATTTGATGTGTTCCTTTTGTTTCAGATATATAATATTCCTGCGCAAAGTATTTGTGTGCAAAAACCTAGAATCTATAAAAACACATAAATTAATTTCTCAAAGAAATGATTTGAGTTTGTTGCATTTTTTATACATTTTTATGGGTACTGTGCCACAAATTATATTACAAACTTATGCTATTGTTACTTTAGATGAAAATTACTATACAAAAGGCAAGTAATTAATTTTATTATTTTGTGAATTAAAGTTTTTTATGTACCTACTTCTTATATAATTTTAATTACGTTACGTTACACGTTTTTTTTTTCATATTTTAAGGATTTTTCCTTTTTAATTTTCAGTGTTTGCTTTATCTGCGTCCATTGCGTCGGTTATTTGGGGTTGCGCGACGTACATCTACAGTATTACAGCATTTTCCAATGAGAATTTCAGTTGGAATTCATTATTGCTGAAATTGATATGGCATTTTGGAATGCTAATAGGTAGAATACCAGGAATTTTGTTATTTGCTATAATTTTTGGTATCTGGACGTTAATACCTCTAGGTGAGCAATTAAAAAAAAGTTGGTTGTTATTGTTACCTACCAAAAGTGGCTATATAACCACTTCTTCTGTTGAACCGAAAGCATAACACCCAAAAAACTCTATTATATTTTCAGGTTTGCATTGGTTTGCAATGACTTTTTGGATTGTCGTCCAAAAAACTACATTCTGTCCAAATAAATTAGAAGAAACTCTTTACAATGTTGTCATGGGTTTCGTTTATTGTTTCTGTTATATTAATTTGCGAGAAGGACACACAAGGTATCGTTTGATGTTGTTTTATACGTTGATGATATCACAAAACTTTGGAAGCTTATTTTTGTATGTGCTTATTTCTGATACTGAGCGGCAAAAGAAACCATGGTCTATTGCTGCAGAAATTTGTATCATATTTGGAACAATTGTTGGTAAGTTAAAACAAGTTATAATTATCTACTATAAAATGTTTAATAGTCACTGTAGATTTGTAAATTCTCTTTTCTCGTTTTCAGGCATCCTTTCTATGATATTATACTATAGATATTTTCATTCAACCGGACCTATTTCATGGAAAAATGATGACATTGAATTGAACAATAAAGTTGACATACAAGAATCAAATAATAAAAGAGATCAAGGCAGCAGTCTCAACCATGTGAGATCATTTAAAAGTTCTCGAAAAGAAGAAGCTGATGTAAGCCCCAGGTACTAACATAACAATTGTCTTGTATGTATAATTTATTACAAAAAAGCTTGTTTAAGTTTATACTATTTGTATGTTTATTTACAGTAAAGATTTGTCAACTGAACAAGCCCAGAGACAAGAAAGTGAAAACGCTGATAAAAAGTTTTTATTGGAACATTGGATAGCCAGATCTGGTACACCGACATTTACATCGGCACCTATCGGGAACAATAGCTTAGAGGTTTCTAGCGTAGAATTTTACACGGTTGAAAACACACCTCAATCGATTTTGCACGAAGATGACTACAAATATAAAAACAACAAAAAAATTGCAATTTGCTCTCCAACAGAGTTAACATTAAAGTTAAGTTCCATGGAGAATTTAGAAAGCTCGATAGACGAAATAACTTCGAGTAATTTGAACTTGCACAAACGTAGAGGGATATGTTCCTCAGATGCATTAAGAGACGATTTAACTAATATAAACCTGGATGTTTGTAATTTAATTAATGCAGAATTTATGAAAATGTTAAAGACAGACAGCTCTGAGATTAGTCACGATACAGATAATTCTAATAAAAAGACTTCTTCTGACTCCATTGATATGGATTTAGACCTAAGTTTTAGCGATATAAATAGCTCTGATATAAACACATTTAACGAGAATATTGTTCAAAAGTTATGCTTGAGTGCACTTAAAAATATTAAAGTTGGAAATCAAGACGCAGATATCGAAAACATTCAAAGAATCGCTTTAGATATCCTCAAGGAAATGTATGCCAAAAAGGATAAAAATAAAATCGGAGTAGGAACGGACTTATTCCCTTCGAAACCACGAGAGTTAGATACTCCAACGGAGGTTTTGTCAGTCCACGATTACGAAAACATATGTGCCGTAAACATTGCTCGAGAAGCTTGGGGATTGAGATCCTGGAATGGATATTCTGACATAGAAAACTGGCTTCATGATGGAAGTGTGGTAAGAGATAGAAGAAGAGACACGCTAACTTCAGGCAGCTCTGAGATAAGTAGCTGTGTTTCACAAGATCTCAAGAATGCTATTTTAGCTGCACCATCCTTCCCTAAAAAGCCGCACACATACTCAAACGTATTTGTGAAGTTTGATAGAACAAATCAAGATGATTACGCCAATACATTGGTTTCTCATGATGATACCTTCTTAGCAAAACCATGCATGGCTGATGTTAGCAAGGATCCAAACCATTTGGAACCTATAATGGAAGAATTAGATGATCTAGGCGATATAGATCCCTCAAATAAGAAAAGACTGAATTCTGAAAGCTCTCTTGTTGCAACAATTGATGAAATCCGTAAATCAACTGTAACAAATTCGCCTAGAAATTTATATTATAGGCGAGAACATTTGTGGGACTCACCCCAGTTCAATACTTCTACGAAAATTGATTTAAAACAAGCACTATGGAAAGAACCTTCCAAGTTTGACCCAAGCAATATAATGGAATCTTTGCCAGAAAAGGAAAACTGTATGAACATTGTACAAAGATCAAAATATGAGATGATAAAAAAAGATTTAAACGTTTCAACTATATCATCAACATCCACGGACATGCATAGTGGAGAAAATGTAACTGCTTACAATAAAAATACGAGACGTCGTCAAAAGTCAATTTCAAGTAATATCAAAATACAAGGAAAGAAAATCAATGTAAAACCTGAACAAAATCAACACGATTTTTCGAATAAAGACATTGATTTTTTGTGGCAGTTAGTTTCAGAAAGCTCTGCCCCTAGTAACTCGACCGAAGACTGTTCTTCAAATAAAATATCGACATCTTTACAGTCTCTGATACAAAAGGATACTGCGATGCCAGTAGTCAACACGTCCACGTCTAAAATATCAAATGTAAAGAAAGGAGCAAGAAGTCGACCACGTCGAAAGTTTTCTATTTTAAGAGAAAGATTTGAACCTAGGATTAATTTAAACTCCGACGAAGAAATGTTATACCGCGCATGTGAAATAAGTCAGTCGCAAACTGATACTAGCGTTGTTAATGTAAAAAACCAATTTGACGTAAACCAAGGAGTAAGGACAGTTCCACGAAAGCACAATTATGATAACTCATCTTTTGAATCTAGCGAAAATCTGGCAAGTGCTGCTGGATGCGATATGATCATGTCTAAAAACATAAAGGAAAAGCGATCCTTATTTATGAAACAAGTTTTAAGCCCACCAAAATTTAATACGAAATTAAGGCATAAGGTGTAAATTGGTAGTTACAATATGTGATTATTTTGTTCCTAGTTTATTTTTGTTCTATTTTATCGCCACGAGGAATGAAGTCAATGTGAACATAGATCTCAAAATGAGTGTAGTCATTTTAAACTACCATAATTATACAATTTAGAAAATTTTCGTTGGTTAAAAAGTGGTCTGTGTTGTTCAGACTAGTAAGATAAGAATAGTATAATAATACTGCCGACCGTTAGTCTTCCATAATGTGATATTAATGTCGGAAAATTTACAGCTACGTGTCTAGAAAAGTACAGATTGATTGTGAGTTGTGACTGTGTTTTATATAATGTAGGTATTTGTGATAATATTTAAGTATCATTATGAAATTGTGCAACTAAGACATATCGAAAACTTGCCTTTATATTTTAATGTTAAGCCAGTATTGTAAACTATAATTACTTTTAATTAGTTCTATTTGAGCAAAATAAATTTTATTAAAAGTAAAGATGCTTATTTTTATAAATAATTCACAATAGTATAAAATACAATATTTATTAAAATATGATAATTATAATATGTTGCCACTAAAATAGAATACAGAATATGTAATTACACTAATTTATTCCTATAAACGATTTTATAGCATTTATAATGCTTCATAAATAGAAGATACACAACATTATCGTCTCGATTATCACATTATGCAGTTATAATAAAATCCAATTAAATAATTTGCCATTATCCACTAACATTACAATAAAATTGACAAAATTACTCTGATAACAGTCTTCTTAGAGAATAAAATGGCTCAAAATATGCATATAAATAGGAATAACTACAGTACTACTTAGGACATATCACTAGAACATTATCAGTTAATAATCAAAATATAGCTGTCTACTTCTACAAATCAACTAAAAAATAAAAGAATATGTTAAATAAGTTATTAAAAAGATGATACATTTTCTGATAAGAATCAAGACAGAAGAAAATTATATAATAATTGGATTATTAACCCGTTGCACGATTGTTTACATAAATGTAGGGTAACAATGTAGGTAAACTTTGCACCCGTCGTAACACTTTGTCGCGCGAAGGTTTAAAAATATGAGTATGAAAAAGATATTGCTTTAGTTGATATTCATGAGCAAATATTTAAAGATCAGTTGTCATAACATTTGTAAGGAGACGGATGCGATGAGCGTTGCAGTTTCGACAAAGAATATGATCATCAAGAGGGTAACATCCTCGGCCTTCTGATTCTGAAGATAGCAACAGCCCACAGTCTTCACATCGGTAACATCTTACGTGGAAACTACGATCCAATGCCACTACTCTGACAGTCTCTTCTTCACCGTCTTCTGGCATAATGGGCAGTTCACAAACACAACAGCGTGGTGCAAATTTCTTATGGAAATCCTCAATACAATGAATTTGATTCATGGCATCAACAGTGAATGGTATTCCATCCAGACTTTTTCCACACACAACACACGTAAAACAATTTGGGTGGTAAGGTTTCCCAGTAGCTCGCAAAATCCTATCTAGGATTGGCATGTCACATACAGAGCATTTCTCTAAAGTTTCATAATAATCAGTTTCACAATATGGTTGACCTTCCACAGCATAAAATGGTTTTCCTTGCAAGTTTACATTACAACGGTAACAACAGAAGCATGTCACATGGTACATATTTCCCATGGCTGTGCATCCAGAACTTTCACCTATAACTTTACCATCGCATCTTATACATGTTCCAAATACATCCAAATCCTGACTGTCTGTTATAGATTTCACAAGAAGATTAGTAAGTGCATCCACCTCTTCTTCTTTATGCAGTGGCTGTGGTGACTTGCTTGTGTTAGACAAGCTGTTATTGCGATAATTGTGTAAAGAATTTGATTGAGATGACATGTTGCTGTGTGGACGTGGATTAATCGGTTCATAAAGTGACTCATATGTTGAAGATTGTGATACTCCATATTCAGGAAACTCATTTTGATATATGGGTGGATAAGATGGCCTTTCTTGATTATAGTTCAAGTTTGCAGTAGCTCTTACCAACTCGCTGTAGTTAGAGCTCACAGGCGATGGTGGTGGCAAATATTCGTCATTATTTTGATTAACATTGTATGGTTTCGATGATGCGATCGAAATTGATGGTGGTGGAGGAGGCGGTGGCGGCGGTGGTGGCACTGGAGGAAAATTGTCATTGCTTCTGTATGGAGGTATATTGCTGTATGTTGCATTGTAAGTCTTAGAAGGCATAGGTATGTTCTGTCTGTAGGAATGGTTAAACGTTGCCAGATTCAATTGGTTCACATTTGCGTAATCTTTATGAACATGAGGGCGTACATTTCCTGGAAGTGTGTTACTATACGTTGTATTATTATTTGAAGTCGGCATAATCATCGCCGAATATGACGGCTCACAAATAGTGCTTACAACAGCACTGTGTGGAACTTGTGGTTGAGCCTTCTTTTTTGGCGGTACGGCTGGTGGTATCTTTTTTACCTTGACAGAATTATTTAAATCTTTAGCCATTTGCAATTCGGCTAGTTGCTTTTCCAGTGCGTCAATGTTATCAAGTCGTGACATTTCCGTGATATTATTGACCTGATAATGTAAGAATGGCAAGTGAACTTAAGAATATTTACCTTATACTTTTTGGAGATGTCCTAACTAGGTATAATATATTAAATTAAAATCACATTCTTAAGTGCAACAAACTCACTTTACTTATTCATAGAAAATGCTTTTGTTATCTTAAAATCCACTTGTCTCGTTCGCCTTGCTTTGATTCGATGATGACATGTTCTCACCCTCACATCTCACACGTCATAGCCGTCATAGTCAAACAAAGTCAGTCAGCTATAGATTGCAAAATGTGTAAAATTGTTGCAATTTAAACTAACCACAGACTTTTTCACTACAATTCCACAGTATACAATATTGTATGTATGTACCTAGTCAAAAATTTTAACTCAACGGCCTAGGCTTTTCCCAGCTCACCGGTTATATATGAATACCAGTATTTTACATCTGACTATCTGACGTGCATAAACCGGATAGTACTACTGGGTATTACTGGGTAATACTATTTGGTTGTCGACTTATTATAAGCCATGACTTTTAAAAGAGAACCCGTCCTCGATTTGAAATAGGTGATCATCCAATATCCATTCGCGGAGCAACCTAGTGGCTATTTTTATTTAGCTACGAGATCCTATTGTCATGGAGCATGTAAATAACAATAAAACAAAATAAAAAAAGGTTTGTGGATCATCGTCTTCAACAAACATATTTTATTTTTCCTAGGTTTGAGAATGTAACAAACGATAACTTGTTTTTTAGTCGATTAGTACGGTTAGTGAATGAATGAAACGATCGATAGTCTGCATTATTAATCATTTTCATTTTTTTTTTAAATATATTGACACTTTGTTAGTGACAGAACTGACAGAGTAAATAACGTCAGTTAGTTTGACAGTTTCGCATGGTGTACGTAAAGGACGCATTTTGTTGTTGTTGAAATCGATATTTTTATTTATATTAGTGAATTGGTTTCCAGATAGTAACAGTTTTGGTTTTCATCATGGCTATGCAGTGTCAACTATGGATGGGCAGCGTAAGTATTGGATATCTCTCTAGTATTCAAAAAATGTTTTAATAAAATATTGTCTTAGGCAAAGCGAATCTTAACGTCGACGTATGATTTCAGTCATGTAAACCATTACATAGCCAAACTTTCAGATAATATAAGTCTGAAATCGCCAATTCGCCTCGTTAAGTATAGTGATTACTGTTCATACCTTCTTTTTATAAGAAAAGGCTTTTGCCCTGCAGCAGGACAGCCATAGGCGGGAGTTCATTACTCGTAAAAGTAATTCCCACAATTCACTAAAATTGTGATTATTTATTTTAGTTGGAGCCCAATATGACGGAGAGCTTCATCATGGCTGCCTTCAATCGCATGGGGCAGCGGCCACTGGCCGTCAAAGTGATGAGAAACAAATTCACTGGAGAACCAGCTGGATATGCTTTTGTACATTTTCAGGTGTGTGTTGTGTGTGTTTTTTTAATGTGGCAATACAGAGAATTCATCCCTCCATAAGAATGTACTTGTATTTGCCAAACCAATGTTGCATGTATAGTGGTAGACGCCACATTAGCTTCATTCTTGTAGAAGGGGTTGTAATAAAAAAAAAACTGTTAAAACCTTATACAACATTATTTTTAGTATATGCGAAGCCTGAATATAGTTTGTTCTAACTTAAGTTGTTGTTAAGTAACTGAATCGATTCCAATAGTTTTTACACCATGTCATATTTTGTCCCAAAAATATTAAAATAATAGGTTACGAGTTGGACACTTAGTAGGTATACAAAATCATACGGCGCGTAACAAGGTTACGGCAGGTCAAAGCGTTAGTACACACGTGCGGTGCCGTTTGTGCCGCGCGGTTACCGTGGTTTTGTACGGACAACCAGGTAAAATAACAAGCTTATAACTTTCTGATTTTTCATGATAAAGTTCTGAAATTTTGTACATAGATTCTTCAGATAAAAATACTAGACACGTGTTTCGGGTTTCACATAAAGTAAAACTAATGTTGTATATATAAAATAAAAATTACTAGACACGTGTTTCGGGTTTCACATAAAGTAAAACTAATGTTGTATATATGTATATTATAGATAAGAAATAATTGCTGATTGGAAAATATTGTAGCAGCTAAATATTAAGTAGTTTCGTATTGCAGTAACAGTTTAATAAAAGGACCTTTCCTTGGATGCTTTTTTTTCTTGTCTGTTCCATGGTGTGGTTGTGTGTGATTATTTTTCATGTTGGTGGCTAAATCTGAAACTATGAGGTATAACAAAAAACACTTAAAGGAATCCTGAGCTCTATTTGGATGAAAACTAAAACTACAATAATCAAAATTCATAAATATTTTATTTCAAAGCAATATACATTGTGTAGAAAATAAAAATTACAATAAGGATATGAGATTACAATATTATTAAATGGTAAAGATAGATAGTTTGGCATAGCCAGGAATTGAAATCATTTTTAGGAATATTTTAAGTGGTTGCTTATGCAATTTCAAAGTATAAACATCTTACATCATCATCATCATCATTATTACCTGGGCCGTGAACCATGGCCTGCCAGCTAGTTAACATTTGAATTCATTGTAAATGTATTGTGGAAGCTAACTTTATTTTTTCATCTTGTCATCGGTGTATTTGAACCTTTAGCACATTTGTTGAAAGTTGAATTGTCGTGCAAGGTTCATTTTTCCAGTGAAGAATCTGCCTCTCATCACTTGTTTTTATTATGTTATTTTTCTTTTATAAAGCCAAGTCCCATATGTGACGGCGTTTAAGCCTTTTTGTCATTATGGTTGTGCCAAGAGCTGTGGCCAGGCTATTGGTGCGTGATGGTATTTGGTGTTTGTACATAGTCATTTTGTGCACTATTTTCTCTTTCTCAGTTTTCATTTGTAGATGGTTATGTAGTTCTGTTGTTTTGAGAAACCAGGGAGCACTGGATATTATTCTGTGAACTTTGATGTTTCGAATTTGCATGTTTGAGTTCCTAGCGGAGCCCCACAGTTTAATCCCGTATGCCCTGACAGGTTTTATTACAGTTTTGTAAATAAGTTATTTATTTTTGAGTGAGACTCGAGATGTTCCTTCCAAGAGCCAGTTCAGTTTTCTGAGTAAAATATTGGCCTCGGTACGTTTTTTCTCTATGTCTCTTATGTTTGTTTCTTGTCGAGGTGTATAGCGATGTACTTAGCTGTTACACTCTGCGGGAGTGTGTCATTTCCTAATTTGACTGTAAAAGTTATGTTGTTAGAGCTTGCCTTAAACCTCCAGTCGCTCATCCATTGTGTACTTTGTCAAGGTGGTTCTGTAGCTTTAGTGAGGCTATGCAAGGATCTTTGTTATTGCACAGAGCGGCTGTATCACCATCAAAGGTGTCAGATAAGAATTCTTCTGTGGTTGGTACAGATGTGTATATCAGGTACACAATTGGACCTAAGACAGACCCTTGTGGTACTCCAGCCTGTACATTGTAAAATTTGGAATAACATTCGTTAACTTTCACCCGAAAAAAGCTTTTTTCTAAATATGACTTAAGCAGATCATACAAATTGTGTGATAGTCGTTTTTTCAGCTTGTAAGCCACAACACCAAACTTTGTCGAACGCCTGTTGTACATCTATAAACGCTGCTGAACAATACTTCTCTTGTTCCAATGCCTCTCGTATCTTGTTAACTACTCTATGCACTTACTCTATAGTTGAGTGACCTTGTCTGCATCGATACTGGTATTGCGGAATTATACTTTCGTTTCTAAGTATTTCATTAAGTCTCTGTGCAACTATTTTCTCAAAGACTTTCGATAGAATAGGCAAGAGACTAATCGGTCTATAAGATGATACCGAGTTTGGTGGTTTGCCAGGTTTTGGGATCATGATCATTTCGGAGACTTTCCATATGCTTGGGTAATGACCAGTTCTCAATACCATTAAAAAGCTGCGTTATAAAGACGATAGCTTTTCTGGGCAAGTCGTCGAAGTATTGCTGCCGTTATTAAGCAATATCCCGGAGCCTTATTTAGGTCGAGACTGATAATAGTTTTCCAAACCGCTTTAGGTGAGCAAGACTTCAGGGGTGGGTTAAGTTGGTAATCTGTTTCCAAATAACTCTGAATATCACTATCATTTGAAGCGTCATTAACATTGGGGGTGAATACTTCAGCCAAGAAAGATCCAAAGGCCGTGTAGGCTAACTTGACTGACAATACAAACATTTATCAATGTTATCTTAAATAAATGAGAAATAATTATACATAATTAACTTAACTATGCTGTAATCAATCATTTACATTACAGACAGATGAAGAAGCAATAGATGCCATGCACAAACTGAATGGTAAACCAATCCCTGGCACATTTCCTGTGGTAAGGTTCCGGTTAAATACAGCATCACGGGAAGCTCGCGCTAATATGCAAACAGAAAGAGAGTTCTCAGTGTGGGTTGGAGACTTGAGCCCTGATGTTGATGACTACTCACTCTACAGAATCTTTGCATCTAAATATAATTCAATAAAGACTGCAAAAGGTAAACATACCATTCCACAAAAGTGTGGAACCAATTCCGTGAGAACTTTTCTATAATTAAAAAATTGTTCACATTACAGTTATCCTGGACAGCTCAGGATATACAAAAGGATATGGGTTTGTCAGGTTTGGCAATGAGGAGGAGCAAAGGAACGCTTTATACGCAATGAACGGTTACACCGGGCTTGGGTCCAAGCCTTTGAAGATTTGTACCGCAGTTCCCAAGCCTAAGTGCAACAACAACTCACAGAACCCATCAGCTCCGTCAACACCTAATTCTACATTTAACGGAGGAACGGTAAGTGGTTTTCTGTTGACAGAAAAATAACTAATTTGCTTTTATTCTTTTTCGAGTGTGGATGCTACGTGCTGTTGGCGCCAAATGCCGGGAGTTTCGCCTTCAAATATAACACTTCACTTTCATTCTATAGCTTGCTTTTCAGCACTACGAATGGCCGCGCTGATGGCTTGGGGAATGAACTTTTGAGCAAGATGAAACAGATACAGTATTAAATTGAAATCATTGGCATGTCTTCAATGTTCTCAGTAGTTTTTTGATGACTATAAGATGATGATGATTATAAAACTGCTACTTAAACTGTTCTATTCTTTAAGGTTAATTCATTTGTTTGAACATTTACAAAATAGTAGATAAAATATGTATAAAATTCCAACGATTTCAATTTTCGACACTTGACAATATCTGTATGCCAACCGCTTATTGCTTAGCCAAACAAAATCAAGAAGAATCGTGCTTCAGAACAAGCTTGCATCTTAAAAAACTTCATCGCAATGAGAAAGCGGACCCAGGATAATGGCTTGACGGATAGACTGTCAGGATGTTGTACATATAAAGTAACATTTTACTTTATAGGAGTACAATCAATACTATGATCCGTCTGCATACTGGCAGAACTATTCTGCGTGGTCTGGCTACTACGGGCAGGGCGAGCAGGGCGCGGCGCCGGCGCAGACCGTGCCGGTCGTCGACACTACGCAGGCGCCCGCGGCCAAGGCGCCGACCGACGAGCTGGCGCTAGTTGGTAAGGCGACTGCACTGCAGTATGGATATTGGAACCTATTAGCTTGAATTTTAGTGTACATAATCCTCCAAATCCCTATAATGTTTTCTCGGCTAAGATACAAGTATCTTTTAGAGTGAATGGGCCGCGATCCAGTGGGTGGACATTACGTGCTCGATTCCTTAGTGGTACACATGTTCGTTTCGTCTGACGTTTTTATTGGTGATGTTATGAATAAATGCGGAGTACAGTGCACGCATGCGTAGGTTCGAACTCGACTCGGTAAGTTGGTCGCTACTGGGCTACCAGTTTTGGATCGCTGCTTTCGACCATATAAATAAAAAAAGTACAGTATATATTGGGAGTTACCTTCACGAATTTATTGTACACTAGGCTAAATAAGAAATGTAAGAATATTTTATATTGTTTCTTCGGTTTAACTCAAATGGCTATCATTTACAGACTAATATTAATATGACTTTATAATAAAGAACGTGTGATTGAATTATGATCGATCATTCTAATGTCCGTTTTCATTAATAGTAGGCAGCACCTATATTCAAGCCTAAATAAAAACACACTGTTCAATTTTCAACTCTCAGCTCAGCGTCGTAAGCTGGTATGTTGGCAATCGGCAAATGTTCTTTTTGTGACGACTTTACTGTTTGTTTTTCAGAACACAAGAAGGTTATCGACGTTGATCTTCTGAACCAAGAGTTCCTGGACCCCGAGTTGTCACTGTGGGACAGTCTCGAAGAGTCGCAGTGGTTTCCCCACGAGGTGGTGGAGTGTTGAGAGTATCGATGTTAAGACATTTTAAGTTCTCTTAATTGTAAATAAATGATTTTGCATTTATGTTTGTGATTTTTATTTTGTACACTATGTATGATTTAGGGACAGACAAAATGTTCAATATGTTCTGAACTTTTTTAGTTTCAGCTTTATTTCGTTGGGATAGCATTTCTCAACTAGCTATGGTCGGTAACTACTAGGTGGCCAAATCCTTGTAGCACTGTACCACGGGCGATTTCACCCCTAAAGCATTTATGAATTTAAATGATCGCCTTTCTGCCAAGTAGAAATCATTATCCCATAACCCAATTTATTTGGGGCTTAGTATTATATATAATTAGTTAATAACCATTTTATAATATGAAGTTTATCGCTACTGCGTGTTAAATCTTATAATATATAAATTTCACTCACCACACTCTGGGTGGAGAAGAAGGGAGTGACAGACTTGTACTGTCTAAAACCGATCCATGTTCCTTCTTTTGCCCTTTTTCAAAATCAAAATCAAAATATTTTTATTTTACATAGGCCTACATGGGCACTTATAAAACGTCGAGAAAAGATGCACGGTTCGGGTTGGTCGTTTCCTATGGAGAAGAACCGGCAAGAAACTCCATGGTTACTCTTTTAAAATCATTTAGTTTTACAATGTTGTTGTTGTTACAGCGTTAGCACTTAAGTATGAGAGGACAGCGTAGGCCCGACAATAAGTCATTGCTTACTTTACAAAAAGTAAAATAAAATAATACGTTAACAAAAGTTAACAAGCGTCTAAAAATCTACAAGGCCAACCATGTCCACTCATTCACAACGAATAGGTAGAAAAGAATCTATACAAGAGTAAAAAAAAATATTGCGAAAACAAAATAATAACTAAAAGACGAGTCACACAGATGTTGTGCTCCGGGGCAGCGGTGTCTTTCGAAACACCCGCAACCCCGGCAGGCAATGGCCTTGACGGGCCACTGCTCTGCTGATATCTCTTTGAGGCGCGCGCGGAACACGAACGCGCCGTCGACATGACATTCTAATTGCCTTGAGTAAACTTGTGCAGCATAACTTTGCAAATACGTTGTTAATTTAAGTACACTACTTATCTACTGTAGTGATTCGGCAAATCCATGTGATTAGACAGGACGGCTGTGGGCGTATTTAGAGCTTAAAGGTCAACATTATGCAAGCAAGGGTAAACTCAGACTTTTCCCAAACCACTACGACTCCTGAAAGCCAGAAACAACAGTGGTGACCACCAGATAAGCACCGAGACAATGAAACTCGCCGAAGTACTGTCCCGCAACGAAATTAATCAGAACAGAATCGCAGAGGAGTAGGAACAACTTAATTTCCACAAGCCAATATGTCCAGCAGACTGCAGAAACTTTTATATTAAGAACAGCAGTGCCGGATCAACCATGTAGCAAGATTAGCAATTACTACGGGCCCCGCGTGTGCAAACCAGCCCACTTCCATTTAAGCGTATTTTTGTGAAGGAACCTTATTAACCCACCATTTGTCGCTACCATGGAAAACCGTCCAGTATTTCGATGATCAAAAGCTAAACTAAATTATATTAACTATACCTACTATATAGAATTACGTTGAAATATAAACAATAATTATATTTTTAAACTAGTTAGTTGGCCCCCAATAGAATTTACTACGGGCCCCTTGCTTGGTCCGCCAAACTTTTATGTAGGTACCGCCACTAGCCATTGGAATTAACATTTTGCTGCTCGCATTTTTACAAACTAGAAATTTTGAAGGGACATTAACAACAAAAGGCAAACAATTAAAACAAAGTATATAATCTAGAAGAGCGAATTTATTATTTGGAACAATACTTCATAACATTGTCAACTGGTCTACTGTATATTCCACATATTTCGATGTTTATTGCTTATCGGTTTTGCACTAGTGCTATAAAAATTAGTAAAATATTTAACTGTAATACACTTAATGTCTCTCTATTTAAAATTAGAATACAATTTGCCGTCAAAACATTTAAAAGCTTTTCTTTTGTTGTAAATATAAAATTCATCTGAGATCGTTCAAGATTCCAATATTAACATGTTCAATATCACATAACTACGATCTATTCATTTTAAAATACTATATTATATTCGCTTTTTGAACTTCAATGTACATTTAAAATTATACCATTTTAAAGCGATGAATTGGAGCTGATGAATTCAAGGCGGCGCACTTTTGTGTACCATTTTCGGTTTTGCTAAGACTTATTCATAATTAAGAATAATGTTTTGTGGTACCATTAAGTGGGTATTTATTACCTTAAAGGTAAGCCACGCCTCTATTAGAATTGTGGTCTGATTAATAAGATTTATGCCTTTTTTATCTCTCTAAGCGACACCTAAAAACACTGTGTGGTATTTTCAGCGTTCGGCCTAGCACAGAGGGTTAAAACTCCAATAGCAATCATTTAGGTGTCGTTTAGTGGTCGTGAAATCGGGCAATAGCAAACCTTATCGAGATATCAACTACTTGTTTAATTGGAACTACCGTATTATTCTATTTTAGTAACTAACTAGCCACTGCTAAGTTTTCCTACACTCGTATACATCATGTATCAAAAAGATGTGATCTTAACGGATGTAATACATTTTTTTTTTGCTATTGTAATGTTGGTACAGTGACACATACAAAGAGTTGATCAGTTTTTATTTCGTGTGGTTAGTGTCTCACCTGCTCCTTTTTTTTTTTGGGGTGGGAAACCATCAAATAACTTCCCCCGCTCTGGGCGGAGCGGGGGGGAGTGTCAGACTTTTACTGAATAAAATCCACCCATGTTCCTTCCATTGCCCTCTGCGTTCCGGGGCCGCGGTATCTCTTTCGAACAACCCGCAACCCCGGCAGGGTCTCACCTGGTCTCTGTTTGTCTTTACCACACCTTTCTAATACACGCTGTTTATTAGTAGCAAATTCCCGCCATCTTCCTTAAATACTAATTATTAACAATTTATAGGTAAATTAAACTAAGTTAGACGCAATACGTACAATACCGTAAAATAAATTAAAATCCTTATATATAACTTAGATCAAATGTATCGAATTCTGCTTAAAACACGTTTACATAAATATATCATCACTAATGATCGGGTCCACCCTTTATGGCAGAACTTTTTATGACATAGTTTTATTTTGCATAACAACGGGTAGCATAAACTTCACTTCGCAGAAAATTGTTTAGCAGACACTCATTTATCATACATTCAAAACTCATAATTTTGTAAGTCAGAATCATCTCTAGGCATAAACTTCATATCCATAATATTTAAAAAGTAGAAACATCATATCGCAGAAAGTCAGAATCGTCTTTTGGCATATATTTTATATCGATAATCATTAAACGGCAGAATTGTCAAATCGCAGAAAGTTTATAGTTAGAATCATCTTTGTCATTATAAGTTGTCATTTATTTTAATTATTTATTTCTTTAAAATTATGTCATTTGTTTTAGTTATTGATTAATGAATTTGAAATAATGCCATTGAATTCAATAACTAATTATCCTAATCTAAATAGTTCAGTTCCGGGTAACCTACTAAAAACAATCTCTTTTTTCTATTAATGCAAGTCGTTTCTGGCAGGAGGAGGTCATCGTAGGAGGTCACAGTTTTAACCTAACCTAGCAATTACTGTCATCTGCATAGTATGCCAAGTGAAATTATACCAAATAATCATCGCTCTAAATGATATTATGCGAAATTTGAACTCTGCCAATCCTAATTATACTAAATGTAATTCTGCCATCTTAAAAGTATGCCATTGTTAATTCGAAGTTTTAAACATTATGCCAAACGATTATTATATCAAATAGTTTTTATGCCTTTAAAATGTTCGTCTAAAGAAAATTATGCTAAGTGTGTTATGCCAAATAAATTTCGGAGCATCAAGATTCTGCCAGATAGAGGGAACCCCTAATGATCACCCCACAAGATCGACGTCGCATTCATGTTTTGATCAATATTTAGTCAGTCTCCTATACCCTTGTGTCGCTGGCATATTATAATCATCGTAAAAATATGTACTAATAAACGGGACTGAAATTAACCTTTTAAAGCCCGGTTATGACGCTGACAAATACATCTATCAATAACGATCCTGTGGGTGTAATAATAATAATGTTATACGTAATAATATGATAATAATTAAAACAGCTGTTATCTAGCATTAGCAGATTAATTATCAAGATTACCTACACTTAGTAAAAGTTGAACATGATTTTATTGCTTCAGGCGTTAACAATTCACTTGGTATGTATAACAATTATATTTATGTGATTACTAATTATGAGCTTATTATACGTTTTATTCAGTTACAGTACCTGACAATAAAATTTTGCATTCATAGTTAACAAAAGTTGCCCAACCTGCAAACAGTGTTTCGAGTGCCAAAATCTTATTGCTGCAATAATTTTGGGACACTTTTGTTTGCCTATACATGACCAAATGACAAAAAAACATCGGGCAGAAGAAAAAGTGGTTTTACACTGGTTAAGGTACGTGTTCACGGTTTAACTCTCGCTGCCCAGAACTCAGCGTATGAGTCCAAAATGTATGGTGTAATTCGGATTGGGCAGCGAAGAGATAAGTAAGAGAAAAGTAACTATGGGACGAATGGCGCCAGTACAGCTCTGTCCCAAACATCGTCATTAGTTGTAATCTGTCAATACCATTATATATTTCAAAACAGCTTAATCTCATTGGTCAGATTAGGTTTAAGCTATAGACACGCCATCTACAATGAGCCATAACTCCCCATTTAAGCATGTTAGGCAGTCCATACACTCTTACGGGACAGTTCTGATCCCCAGTTTGGTCAGTTACCGCTGACGCGCACGTTTTTCGACGATACTGCCTATGCCTAAACTTGAACACGTAAGTTCCAACAGCTTTGGTTAAATTTTGTGGTAAGCGAGGTTGGTAATAGCATCCAAATGAGCGTTCATTCCATCATAAGCGAGGCTAGCTGTTGATTTACTGGAGCTCCGGAGCCGCATGGGGAAGTTTTAAAATCATGTTTGTTTTAGTGCGAAAAAAGAATAATAGCTGTATACATTTTGTATAGCTTTGTCTCTTTTCCGCATTGCAACAATGATGAACGACGCTCTCCTAATAGGTTTCAAGACTAATTTCCGAATTATTTTGATTACAAAGAGTACAAAAGTTTGTATTCAAACTTAGCAAAAAGATTCGAAAGTATCTTCCTTGCTTTGTTCTGCGAAATAATTCGCATTTCAAATCTATACAATGATCTGGACACGTTTACTTTAAAGCCTATAAAATTCGCCTATAAGCTTCGCTTGTTCAGATCAACAAAGACAGTCTTTTTCCTTCTGCCATATAAGTTGCTCATTAAAAACTGTCAAGTACCGCTAACAATTCTTAAAGCTGTGTAATAGTATAAGAACTATGTCGCTTTCTTTTAGCAGGACTGTTTTTCATCTGAATAACCCCTGGTGTGGAAGAAGGCCGACTATCCTGGCTTGCGACGCTACTGGGAGACGTCAAATGGGGCGAAGACCCCGCAGACATATTGCTTTTAGGAGTACCACCCTTCTTCATATAGGTAACGACGGAATTTAAGAACGAAGTAGGTAAAGCGACAGGAGTTAGTCGACCTCCACCACTTGCTATATAAGTTTGTAACATCTTTTTGGAAGGAGAGTTGGGGTCATTGACCGTGAGTACGACTAGGGAGCCGTTCTCGATATTGGAAGGCACTACCGGTGTGGTTGGAACTTGCTTATCAGGCGTTTTGCCTTGTGGTTTCGGTTCTATTTTACGTAATGTCGCCAAGTCATTGGTTGGTTTAACTGGTTTTGGCGAAATGCGTGTGATAGTCGCGAACTTAGACGAGGGCGGTCGAACTTTCTTGGTTTTAGATTGTCCTTCTGCTTTGGCTTCGTGGTGTTGCAGTATGAGTTCGTCGGCTGTGAGACCGCCGTTTGCCGTAGGGAAGCAAGACGCTTCCAAGACTTTAGAACTTCGACCTGTAGACGAGAATGTTAATGAAAATTATGCTAATTAAGTTTAGGTGAACAAGAAAAACTTTTTCATTGGGTTATTTATTTATTGTATTTGAGAAAACAAACAGTTGCGAATTAAGCGTAAATAGTATTATCTTAACCGACTTGAGTTGTAACAATCGGCAAAGTAGTTAGTCAAGGCGTGAGTTTTTAAAATTGACTAGGTATGCTTGAAATCAATATTTAATATTATTTACATTAATAATCAACTTTGTACTTGAGAGCGATACTATGTCGTTGTTTTTGAATAAAACTGTTTTTTTTCCAATTTTTATCTACAAGGACATTGTAACTTTTTCGAATTTGTGTTTGTTTTTTCAAAACGTATTATTTATTCGGATTTATTAACAATATGAGAGACTTAGGCCAAAAAGAAGACAATTATTAGTAGACACTCACTCATGCGCACGCGCAGCTCCCGCGCCTCCTTCTGCCGCAGCTTCTGTTCCCGGGCGCGTCGCTGCAGCTCGGCAGCTTCGTGCCGCGCGGCGCGGTCGGCCTCGGCGCGCTCCAGCTGGAACTCCTCGATGAGTCGCGCGGCGTCCCACTTGCACGTCGTGCGGAGGGCCTTGTCCACTTGGGCCATGTTTACGCGCTCTTCTTTTTTGAACTGTAGGTAACATTTTCAGTTTCGCAGTTTGTATTTGGTAGGCTGAACTCGGGGCCGTGTGGCCCTCTACAAGGCGGATCAAGGACTTGGTCAAGGTTGATGGAATCTGCTGGGAGCAGGACGCACAAACCCGTACATAGGGTTGATACTTTTGGTGGTCTACTTGTGGTTACAGAATAATTTATTCCGACTAATGTTGGTCTACAATATTCTACATAGCAAGTGGAAGAACGTCTGATCAAATCAATGATGTTATTATTAAAACAACTGAGTTCGTTTTTTCAATGCAAGTCAGGCTTTTAATCTTTTAGAAGGTACCGCCACCTTCCTATCTGAGCGGTCAGACTTGTACTTACTAAGAACCATTAATGTTCCTGCTTTTGAACTTTATTTCGGAGTAGCGGTATCTCATTCGAACTAGCCCGCAGCCCCGACATGCACCTCAACTTACCTTAAGCTTCAGATCTCTCCTAGTTCGTCCAGGGAACAGGTTCTCCATGAGCATGAAGTCAGTCCCGAGCGCGGCGAGTGCGCGGTAGAAGCGCACGGTCTCCGCGTCGCTCCAGTCGGCCGTGCGCGGCGTGCGGCGGTAGCGGCCGCTGGAGCTGCTGGTGGCCCACGCGCCTTCGTGGACGATGCTTGAGGAGACCTTGCGCTTGTCTGATTGTTTTATTACCTGGGGGAGGTCGAGGTGGTTGGTTATTATTTAAAATCATTTTGAAGTTATTCCAGTTTAGGATTTATTAGCATGGCACAAAACATTTCGTCGGTAGAAAAAAATGCTGTTTAGTACTTCCTTAGAGCCTTTGACAATTAAAAAAGAAAATGATAGATGCGTCAAAATTTAATTTTGCAATCACAGCAGTTGATGCGTTACTCATTTTCGTACTAATAACTTAGAGCAAGTGACGTACGCATGGCGACCAATCAAGCTATACAAAACCAGTTTATATGCGGATCTCTTATTGCACTAGAAATGTCTAGCTTGATGTGTCGCCGTGTGTACTACAAATTTCTTTGTAGGGTACCTCAAAAGAAAAAAAAACGGAACTATTATTGGATCAGTTTGTTGTCCGTCTCGGAACGCGTAGAGGTATCGAGTTGAAATTAAAACCATAAACTTGAGTCTACGCAGACAAAAGACATGGCTATTTATGTCGCAAGTTTGTACCAAATCCTCGGTACGCGAATCCGATTCGCACTAAGCCGGTTTTTTATATGCACCAAAAATTTAATAGTCAATGATTGCGGTAAAGTATTTCAGAGTGTCTCCTAGATCACTTTACGCTCTTCTTAAAGACAACCTTCTTGTATTGACATTTATTATTATACATATATTTTTTTTCATAATTATATTGACATTCAAATAAATTATAATGGGTGCAATTTTGAACTTTGGTGGGAATATCGGTATAATGACAGCATAATTGTAATTAGTTAATTTAAATAAAAATATATCGCCATGTTTTTAATTTGCACGCCGAAATTAAAGGCAAAATAAGAGGTCAATATTGTGTACTTGTCAACCTGCTGTACCTTATTTACGCAAATAAATAAATTTTGATTTTTTTGAAAAGTCTTATGAGAAGTTAGAAGTAGTGTGGTACAACATACCAAGCTCTGTTCATCCAACATGATCTCCCCGTTAGGCCCCAGTTTGATCTGCGGGACGGGTGCGGCGTCGGTCTCCGGTTCGGGCTGGTCTTCTACCTTGTCCTCAACTTGTTTGGCCGCCTTTCGAGCTGCTTCCTCCTTCTCATTAGCTTCTTGTGCCTTTATCTCGTCTTTGTCGGGACTTTAAAGATATAGACACAGGTATTTTAAAGTTATAATCGTGTAAGGTCTTCAACAAAGTTATATTTTTGCCATTGTTTTTTGAATTGGTTTTGTACTCCATTTGATAATTTTAAAAACTACAGAAAAGGAGGAGTTTTTCAATAAGGGCTATCGTTTTTGAGCTCACTAGATGGCGCCACTGGAGAGCCCTGGCCCTGGCCTGGTGCCTGGGCCTGAGCCTGGAGGCCCTGTCATTTATTCTATTTAATATCAAGAACCTTATAAAAACTTTATTTTACAACGTACTAGCTTTTTCCCGCGGCTTCGCTCGCGTTAAATTTGGGGTAACACAGTTCCCCTTTCCTGATTTGCTACCTGTAGTTTTTGCCCTTGCGCCTTATTTAATTGTAATAGCAAAGCTAAGTTTTCCCTTTTCTCCCTCATCTCACTTTAAAAAAAAAACCATAACCTCTGTACCAAAATTCATCAAAAACAACACTTTCGCTTTTATAATATTAGTAAGGATTTCAACATAGTTTTAATTACAGACACATTCACAATATTGTCCCTACAATAGGCGTGACGAAAGATTTTAAAATCCTCTTCCATAATGTGGGTACACTTTTACTATTTACAAAAAAGCCTTTATTTCGGTAATAAACTTAAGTTTAACAAAGTTTGAAGCCATTTTTCTCATAAATTTTCAATAGTGCCCGAAAACAGCTCGCATGTGTCATGGCGTCGGCATGACGTCACAGTTAAATAAAAATGACATTGTTTCTATAACAACGTCCCATAAATCACATAACCGTGACGTCATACGCTGTGATCGGTGTTTCAGTCAAAATGGCCGATTGCAGTATTTTAATGTTTTATTTTATTGAAAATCTTAATAATCTGTTATTTTTAAATAAAACTAAACCTGTGTTTACTTTTTTTTTAATATGACTTCTCCCCTGTCATCACTGAATCAGCGATTTTTTTATACTGTCGTCGTCATGCCTATTAGCTAACTAACACGAAACGTTTAAAAAAGATTCTTCCTGGAAGTACTAATAATTTCGATCCTTAACTTGCCTTTTGAAATCTTCAAGACACAAGTAATTAGGAATGGCTCTATCTTGAATTATTCATGATCACAATCGTGAATTATTATTGAAATACGTTTTTGAAAACGTGAACAATATGACATCTGACATTTCTGAATCCCTCACTCTACACCAACGCCTCTAGCGGTGAAAAAATGCGCGATAGCCGCCATTAATCAGAATATTTATTCATTCATAACTCAAAGTGACAACATACTCACACAATAGGGTTGCTGGTGGGGTTGTAGAAGATGAGGTCGTACATGGTGAGCGAGTCCTTCTTGACAGTCTCGCGGCGCCTGCGCATCGCGGCCATGCGTCGGGACATGTCCAGGCGGCGAGATCTGAACGTAAACAATTATATATTCAAATTAATGGCGTTAATTCAATGGGTTTAAAAGTTAAAATGGGTGTACCACAAGGTTCTATATTGGGCCCTTTCCTCTTTTTAGTATATATTAATGATCTACCCCATTTATTTGAAAATCAACCACAAATGGTGTTGTTTGCTGACGACACTTCTTTAATATTTAAGGTAAATAGACGTACCACGAATCTTGACGACCTAAATAACGCCCTATTACAGGTCCATAATTGGTTTACTGCTAATAACTTAGTATTGAATGGAAAAAAAACGAAATGCATAAGATTCGCTCTACCAAACGCCAAAAGTAGTGATTGTGACATAGTATTAAATCAAGAGAAACTAGAATTCGTCAATAAAACTGTTACATTTAACATCTCTTGCAGGACGGTTGAGTTCAGCAGCATATGCCGTAAGAAAGATCCGTCAATTTACTGATGTAGATACCGCGCGACTAGTTTATTTTAGTTATTTTCATAGTATAATGTCATACGGTATTTTACTTTGGGGACGGGCTGCAGACATTGAGTCTATATTTATTCTGCAGAAAAGAGCCATCAGAGCCATGTATAATCTACGTAGGCGCGATTCTCTATGAGAACTGTTTAAAAAAATTAACATCATGACAGTACCTTGTCAATACATCTATGAAAACATCATGTACGTTAGGAAAAATCTGCATCAATTTAGTAAAAGAAGTGACAGACATCACTATATTACTAGAAATAGGGACCAACTGGTTCAGCCAGGTTTCAGGCTAGCTAAAGTAGACTCCTCTTTTGGGGTACTGTTTAAAATGTTACAATAAAATACCTCCACACATCCTACAACTGAATGAATCGAAGTTTAAATCTTGTATTAAACGCACACTATGTAAGCAAGCATACTATAAGTTGGGGGATTACATTAATGATATAAATGCTTGGCTCAATGCCGGTCCTGCTCCACAACCATAGGGGCAAACTAATTAATCATTAATCAGCATCTGAAATTATTGTGGCAGCTGAAGAAGATTGTAAGACTTTCTTTGCATTGTATAGACTCAATTTCCTAATATTGTATAATTGTAATGCCCATGTGTGAGTTCTATGTAATTTTATTGACTCGACGGTTGCCCTGGTGGTTGAGAGATTGTCATGCTCACTTAAATGTCTCGCTGATGGTGGCGGGTGTGTCGGGTCATTTAGCTCCCTTCAAAATGGTCGAGCTGAATGGGGCTGATCCATACGTCATGTTCGTGAACGGGCGCTGTCAGTTGTGACTGGTCATCTATTAGCCGCCACGGTTTGTTTTAATTAATTAATTTATCTATTAAACTCTTGTTTTTGCTTTTACTCTGGACGCTCTTAATGTGCTCGTTTTTCTACATCGTTCTCACATGTATTTATAATCACAACATGAATGATGTATCCATGATTTTGTTAAAATATTATGATTTAAAAGAGTGTCCATGGAGTTTCTTGCCCATTCTTCTCCATAGAGATCTACGCTTTGGAATGGGCAACTACATTACTTTCACAAGTTATTATGTCTTGTGATTGGGACTGTAGCAGCATCATTTTTTTTTGTTCTTGTTTTTATGACATTCAAAAGTGCCTGTAATGGTCTAATTGAAATAAATGGTTTGAGTTTATACAAGCTTAGTATTTGTGTACAGATTAATTAGAAAAAAAAAAACAATTTTATAAACAAGTAATATAAATAGGTCGAGTTATCAGGTTGTAGGCAGTTTCCACATTCATGTCAAGTATTGCTTTTAAGTACTTTCGACTTGATTGATGCAGATACAACATTTTCTATTTTTTTAAGCTTCTTAATAAAACCAAATAGTTATTCTAATTAATAAAACCAAATAGTTTGGACTGAAATAACACCAAATACAGTATAGGTTCTGAACATAGTATTATTCTACTTAATACACTTTATTTTTTTAACAAAAGCGGCATCGTAAGAACGAATTTATTTGGAATGTTTCCTAATACATTGATTGCAATTCAAACAAAGTGATGAAAAAGTAATATTTGGATGTCAATCATTTAAAACGCGCCCCTCCGACTATGCAGACTGTTGTTTTAAAGGAAATATTGTTGAATGCTATACAGGTTCAATTAAAATTATCTAGCGAAACCACCTGGGAGTAGAAACGTTTCGCTGACTAACATTTGCCTGTATAAACATTTTCACTTACTTAGATAAATGTTGTTTGTCTTTGACAGGAGACGAGGCGGTCGGCGGCTGCGTCGTGGCCTGACTGACACTTGAACATACGGAGTCATTTCTGATACGGTTCACTTCCCTGAAACAAATAAAATGTCCATTACGTTTTCACAATTAGTATACATCTTACTACAAACAATGTGTCAACAACAGCTAATGTAGTCCGGTGATTTCTCCACGGGTTTTTACTTCCTAGATGAAAAGTATCCTTTATTACCACGTTATTAACTATCTGGGCGTCATCTGGGCCTTAATCTCAAGGCTTCCACAGGATTTGCCCGGTTAAGCAAAGCAGACAACAACCTCATAGGTTGAACTGCAAGATGCCAATCATGTTAAGGCCTGAATCCATGGCTGTCATTTGTACAAAATGTTTTAACCTAACCTTCTTTTAAAAAAAAATAAAACCTTCCAATTGGCTTTCTTTCAAGTTAGCAAAGGTATCTGTTAGGTAGTAAATGCATAGTGGCGTTAGAATACAATAACCAAAAGTGAATACTTAAAAAGCTGCGAAAACTCATTGGCAAAGGCTGAAATTTCAGTGACGAGAGGCCGTGTCGACGACGGCGCGCCTCAAAGAGATGTCAGCAAAGCAGAGGGGCCTACCAGGGCTACTGCCTGTCAGGGTTGCAGGTTGTTCGAAAGAGATACTGTGGCCCCAGAACATTAAGGGCAAAAGACGCTCCCCCCCGCTTCGCCCAGAACGGGAAAGTTATTTGATGATTTCCCATCCGCAAAAAAAGGCTTAAAATATAATTTTAACACCCTTGCTCGTAAAGCTGATGTAATTCCACCGGTTTTAAATATGTAAAGAGGGTCATAAAAAACGCGTGTGTTACCAAAGCAAATAGTTAAGTTATAGTCCA
This sequence comes from Ochropleura plecta, assembly GCA_905475445.1. Taxonomy (NCBI): domain Eukaryota; kingdom Metazoa; phylum Arthropoda; class Insecta; order Lepidoptera; family Noctuidae; genus Ochropleura; species Ochropleura plecta. Next base: position 8,188,331 of record FR997740.1, on the reverse strand, counting down.
TACAAATTCCATCACAGTTTTATTTGCCATTTCAAATTTGGAATTGATCGCCGCCGCACGACTCCAGCTAGTGAGCAGCGCGCTGTTGCTATTCAAATTTCGAACTAATCGCCGCGCGGGCGGCGCCAGTCAGTAGGCAGCGCTAGCGCGCTGTTAAAATGGCGGGAAAGGAAAGCAACAGTGTGCATTCACAGATTGAGTTTATTTAAAATAAAAAAAATAAAAACAGTTTATTCGGTAATTTAAAAACTTGGCTGCATGCTCTAGTGTTTTTGCCAACATGTTCACGCAGCCACGGCAGAAAATAATCCTCGCGCCATTTTTCTCAAATTTTCTTTTCTTTGTACTTGTATTGTGAAATGTTTTTTTTTCTGTTTCCTCGCAAATGTGTTAAAAAAGTCGTACGATATACGTGCGTATTGGTTATATAACATGCTCGGCTCATTAACGCCCTCGCCTTCGGCTCGGGCTGAAATTCCGACTCGCATGTGATAACCATCTTAACGCACTAATATCGTAATGTACTACTATATATTTTTAAACAAAACAAATCATAAAGGTACCTGTTAGGTAATGAAAGCATGGTGGCGTGTGAGGTATGGGAGTCATGTCGTTGGCGCGGCGGAGCCGGTGTGTTGGACCCGCTGGCGCTCAGCAACGCACGACGACTTTCATCCTCAGATTCTGATGCACTACCCTGAACATTTAAACATAATTATCATGCTGACAATATCCTACCGACTAGTTGGAATTAAATTTCTGGAATAATAACTAATCATAGTCTTTTATCGATTTGTTAGACATAGGTTAAACCTTCGCGCGACAAAGTGTTACGACGGGTGCAAAGTTTACCTACATTGTTACCCTACATTTTTGTAAACAATCGTGCAACGGGTTAAGGCTAAGGATGTTATAAGTAGAGCTCGTTCTTGCTTTATCTTGACATACTGACATACAAATTAGCTTTTACTGCTAAAAGGTGCAAGGAGTAAACCAGCACCTTGAACCATTAAGCCAGTTTGTTTATAACTATATAATATTATAAATGCGAATGTTTGTGAGGATGGATGGATGTATGGACGTTTGTTAGTTACTCTTTCACGTCAAAACGGCTGAACGGATCTTGATAAAATTTAGCACAGTGGTAGATTATAGTCTGGAATAACACATAGGATACTTTATTTTTGATATCACGCGGGCGAAGCCGCGGGCGCCAGCTAGTATTACATAATTTGTCAATGTTTGGTTTAGAACAATATGCATTAATGACATAACTTGTTCTATATCATACAGCTGTTCAAACAATCAAACATAATGTTGACTTTACTTGTATAGAGAAAGTTACGTACTGAAAAATGTAAGCTTGTGTCACTTGGGGTTACTGTTAACAATAAAGCTTGATGAAATGTGTACTGTTTCAGTACCTCTGGATGAAAATATGTAAGCAGAACACTTTGTAAGTTTTCCTACTGTTATTAGGCTTCGGTACCTCAGAAGGAAAGAACGGAACCCATATTGGATCACTTTGTTGTCTTTCTGTATGTCAAGACCTGAACTTTACTACGCGCGGAAGTCCGCGGAACTCGGATAAATAAAAGACCGAACCTCGTTAGTAAGGTATTATATTTGTATTGGATCTTGACGTGATCTCAATACTCGAAACTCAATAAAAACAAATTACATCGTGGGAGGGTCATGTTGCGTGCGCGAATCTTAACACCGCGATTCAGAAATTGGCTCTAAATGAACAACGCCATCTAGTTACAAAAATGGAACTAAGTTTCAAACACGTTTCTTTGCACGAATTTCTACGAACAAGACCCTTTATCTCGGGAACGTGTGGTAGGAAAAAATCAACCCTCGTGAGTATAGGCAGTTAAAATATATGGCCGTTTATGTCGCAAGTTTGTACGGAATCGTCGGCGAGTCTGACTCGTTCTTGGCCGGTTTTTATTTAGGTAGACGGCTTCACATGTTGTTTCTACAGTTAAAGGTAAGGTTAGAGTATTACCTAAGTTTTTTTTTTCGAAATTTACCAATTATTTGGCAGTATAGAGTTAGCTTTGTCCATAGAAATTATTCAGCTGCCTTTAAGTATAGTATGACGGCCAATAGGAACGAGCTGATAATTATAAACAAATCTAGTTCCTAAATAATATGTGTGGTGGCGCGTCGTTCGCAATCGTAGATAGCTAGCTAGGAGCGCGCTAAGCAGTGGCTTATGTATAAAAACCCCCCGCGGGCGCTTAGGGCTCCAGTACACCGATGGCGGCGGCAGCTACAACATATAACGCACCAATTTCAAGAAATAGGCCTTCGGTTATATTCATCTGTCCCTACAACTTCCAACTGAAAATAAAAATTGCCTATGGACAAGTCTTTACCTGCACACTATTTCTCCTTAGCGGTGCAAGTCTTGGTACAGGCCGCAATTTCGGCCGCACTTTGCTTGGTGAAGGCAAAGGAACGATGGGGTCAAATAAGACTTCGGCATTTTCTGATATAATCTCATTTTTCAACAAAGCTAGGGGTTTGGGGGCACTGGACACAGCTTGCAGAGGCACAATACCATCCATAACTGTGTCTTCAGTGATACTTTCTGGTATGCTTGGAACATTGTAATCTGGAAATAAACAAAATGAAAATGTTTAGTTTCTGGTACAAAAAGCCAATAGACAGATACTTAATAAGATTTCATTTCAAGTTTTTTTATTATTAATAATAGCAGCATTTTGTATCTATATTTTTTTTGATATAATTATGCTCTAATTGGGCTTTGTCTTGATTACATTTAATTTGTTATTGTTAAAAATCACAATTGTGTTTTAATAGAACTTAAATTTAGTATTATTAATTTCAATAATAAATTAAATTATGAAAAAACAATTACTTTTTATAAAATGATACTCAATGTCTCTTGATAAAATGTACAAGCAAATAATACAGACATATTCAATCCAGCTCTGTTAGTTCCAAAAATACTTATATATATATATATGTTACTGTAAAAGCCCGAAAGACGGTAAATCTTAAGATTTTCCAGTAAAACCTAAGATTTACCGATTATGAATGGTAAATGTCCATATAAGTTTGAGGATTCGAACTTTTACCATCATTTACTTGGTAAATCTTAGGATTTACATTAAAGGAACGGTAAATGTCAAATAAAATCGGGTCCACCCTTTATAGCAGAACTTTTTATGTCATAATTTTATTTTGCATAACAACGGATAGCATAAACTTCATTTCGCAGAAAATTGTTTGGCAGACACTCATTTATCATACATTCAAAAAATATAAAACTCATAATTTTGTAAGTCAGAATTATCTCTAGACATAAATTTCATATCCATAATATTTAAAAGTAGAAACATCATAGCGCAGAAAGTTCACAGTCAGAATCTTCTTTTGGCATATATTTCATTTCAATAATCATTAAACGGCAGAAAATTGTCATATCGCAGAAAGTTTATAGTTAGAATCATCTTTGTCATTATTTGTTGTCATTTATTTTTATTATTTATTTCTTGGAAATAATGTCATTTAATTCAATAAGTAATTATCCTAATCTAAATAGTTCAGTTCTGAGTAACCTACTATTAACAATCTCTTTTTTCTATTAATGCAAGTCGTTTCTGCCACTCGCCGGCCGCTACCGCGGCACAGCTTGCTGCGCTCGCTCAGCTCGTGTGTAGGGGGTCACAGTTTTAACCTAACTTAACCATTTCTTTTTTTTAAAGGAATTAACCTAATCTAAATAGTTGAGTTCCGGGTAACCTACTAAAAACAATACCTTTTTTTCTATATTATTCCCAAAAAATCTTATTTTTGCCTTAATATTTTTTGTATAATTGTAACTCACTGTATCAGTTCACGCCAAAATATTGGAAACTCAAAATAAATAACAAACATGGTAAATACCCCGTTTTAACTGTTAATAATAATGCTAGTGACCATGTCAGTTTAAAGACTTACAATATTATGCCTTTTAAAATTATTCTTAATGAAATTCTGCCATCTGTATAAAATGAAAAGTGAAATTATACCAAATAATTTATCGCTCTAAATGAACATTATGCTACACGATATAATGCTAAATTTGAACTCTGCCAATCGTAATTATACTAAATTTCATTATGCCATCTTAAAAGTATGCCATTCTAAATTCCGAGGTTTAAACAATCAAATGATAATTATATCAAATAATTTTTATGCTTTATTATTCCTAAAACCAACATTTACCAGTCCACATTGGTAAAACCTAGCATGTACTGAATTGGAATGGCAAAAGTCCGAAAAAGTCGTCCCTTTATAATAAATACTTACATTTACCAATTCACGTCGGTAAATCTTAGGTTTTACTGGAAAATCTTAAGATTTACCGTAGTTCGAGCTTTTACAGTAACATATATACATAAACTCTCAACTTTTTCCCTTAGGGTAGGCAGAAACCACTTTTTTTTAAATAAAAACACATTTTAAATTGTTATTCCACTAAAACTTACCATCAGGAACATCTGATGAAACTTGTGTGCTGACCGCATCCTTCCTAGCTTCCTTAGATTTGCCATCAGCAACATCAACCTCCAAAGAAGGTCTTTGGTCAATACTAGGTGTCCTCACAACGCTAGCTCTCCTGTCAGCACTAGGTCTCCTCTCAACTAGTATTGGTCTTCTTTCAATGCTAGGTCTTCTCTCAACACTTAGCCTCCTTTCAATACTAGATCCCTTTTCAACACTCTTTTGTTTTGGCCTTTCAGGTGTGACTGGGGTCAATCTCTGAACATTCACTTCTATCTTAGAGTTATGTACCAGTGGTGACACAACATGTCTCCTGATAGGGCTACTGACGTTTCGCGGCGACACAAAAACATTATTAGTCTTCAAACTGAACACACTTGTTATCACCGAAACTTTTTCAGACGTTTTTGGAGTGACTGAAACCTCTTTCGTGACCTCATGTTGTGCTAAAGGCGATGGTACTCTCTCCGTTCCATATTTAAAAACATTGTTCACGGGGCGTGGTGATTTCAATGGAGAAGCAGGCTTTGGGGAACGTCTTTCAAAGTTATCTTGAGTTTTTATTGACCCTCGTGGTGTTCTAGGACTTCTAGCCGGTTTTTCAAAGGTATCTTTCTCAAGTATTTTAGATTTGGTGTTGTCTGCGGCATCATTATTCTTTCTTCTGGGTGGTAATGAGGTAACAGCTTTAATTCTTGCTCGTCTAGTCGACATTACCGTAGCAAAATCTTACTCAATTTTTTGTTTATAAACAGCTACTTCGTCTTTAATAACCTATTGTCTAAGGTGTACTTATATTGATATTTGAACGTACGGAATAATCACTGTAACACACGGTTACAATAATTTATTCCCCAATCCATAAAAGAATAATTACTGAGGACCACGACCATTCACAATCAAAATAATAGTACATGACGGTGGTCTCGCGTAGACATTGACAAGACAATACGCAACATTCTGACGTTGACATTGACAATGTGGTTATATCATTGTTGCCATTTTTTATTTTTGTCCAGCTTTCTTTTTGGGTTTGACATTTATTGGATTTAGTTCCAGGGAAACAGTGGCGGAAAACCTTTTTATATTTTAATTTAACTTCTATTATTTTGAACTGGGTAAAATAATTATTTAATTATTACTTTATTTCGTAAGGGAGTAAACCACGGTACGGTACTTTACGGTAGAAAATAATACGAAGTATTTTCAAGCCTTAGGGTCTCAAAAAAATTCTCAATGCAATTAACGTGTTTAGCAGGTTTGAATTTATAAATGACGATAAAACAACTCGTCTTATTATGTGTGGCATACAGCGTGTTACTTTTATTGTAATTAAAATGCCCACTGGGACACTGAGCTTTGAAACTTTATGCATCACACACATTACTAAATGTCGTACTCTTTATTCTAATATCTCTCCGTTGCAATGAAAAATGAATACTCGATAGAAATTCTTGCTTTCTTTGAAAAGCAAATACAGGTAGATTATTATGCATGCGATATTAATAATATAATTTACTACTATCGGCTCTATGAAACCCACGACTTTAATTCTTAAACGTGTTAGCAGACATCATTGCCAAAGTTCACAGTTGGTCGCATTCGTTATTATGAGTTGTAACGATCTGTTTGCCAAGTTCTGAAGACAATATCTTCACAACTATAGTCTCTAAAGGGGTATTCAGACTTGTCCTGTCGTATGCCAAGTTAAAGTCCTAAACCAAGAAAAACCGTATTTTGACAAGCTTTGAAATAATGCATGCCACCGACGATCCTCGTATCTTCTTAGTTAAAAAATATTTTTGTCTGTAATTACTCATTAAGGCATTTAACTTTTTCTCCCGGGGCTGATGTGGTTTATTGTCGTATTTGTTGTAAATTGTCGCGCCACACAACTGCTAACAACAGGCACTCGCCCTCATTTGGTTTGCGAGGGACACGTTACGAAACACATTGCTAAGAATCGTTTCGATGATCCGGGTACAACTAAGTTTTTTTTTTATATATAACTAGTTTTTGCCCGCGGCTTCGCTCGCGTTAAATTTGGGGTAACACAGTTCCCCTTTCCTGATTTGCAGGTACCTGCAGGGCCGTCTTAAGTCTATTCAGCGCCGGGGTGCGGGACTCAGCCTGCGCCCTCGTTTTTTTTTTACACTGCAGCGTGGCACGCGACCGACGACACACTGCAGTATGAAAGGGGTCCTAGTCAACCAAAAAAACACAATACACGTAATTTTGATAATTTATTTATTTATTAGTCTAAAAAACAAAATTAAACTTAAAACTTCGATGACTAAATATCTATTTATTACATGTACTCATTCAGTCAAAAAAGTATCGGGAATGGATGATTTGTATAATTATGGTTCCAAATTAAAATTTTTGTTTTTTTTGTAGTTGTTAGATTGGCACAACTGTTTTCCATTTTGGCGCGGAGTTTGAGTTGCATCTGTTATTTATATTAAATACAGTGCTGGTTTTAGTAATATCATATATAGTGTGTATTGCGAATTTCATAATGGACAAAAATATCGAACAAAGAGTTTGTCTTAAATTTTGCATCGCCAATGGAATTTCGTGTTCGGAGTCACTGAAAATGTTACAGAAGGCTTTACGGTGAATCGACTTTATCAAAAACTCGTGCTTATGAGTGGTTCAAAGCGTTCAAAAGCGGTCGAGATGTGATGGAAGATTTGCCTCGCTCTGGTAGGCCGTCAACGTCTGCAACTGAAGTTAACATCGCAAAAGTGAAGAAAATAGTGACTGAAAATCCCCATTCAACTCTGAGAGAGATAGCCGCCGAACTTTCTGTATCTCACGAGTCGATCCGTACCATTGTAACTAATCATTTGGGTATGAAACATGTTGCTGCTCGGCTAGTCCCAAAAGATCTGAATTTTCTCCAAAAACTCAATCGCATGAAAAGTCGCTGAGGACATGCTAGAACGAGTCAGTTCGGACCCAACATTCATGAAACGCATTGTTACTGGTGACGAGACGTGGGTTTACGAGTTTGACATGCAAACTAGTCAACAAGCTTCGGAGTGGCGCCTTCCAACTGAACCGAAACCGAAAAAACCACGCCAAAGTCGATCAAAAGTCAAAGTCATGTTGACTGTTTTCTTTGACTATCGCGGTGTTGTGCACTCTGAATTCTTACCGGAAGGTCTAACGGAAAATAAAGAATATTATTTGAGCGTTATGCGGCGTTTAAGAGAGCAAATTCGACGAAACAGGCCAGATTTGTGGAAAGAAAATTCTTGGATTTTGCACCACGACAATGCGCCTTCGCACAAGGCTATCATTGTGAACGAATTTTTGACCAAACACTCAACTAATACCATCCATCAACCACCATATTCACCAGATATGGCTCCTGCTGACTTTTTTCTTTTTCCTAAACTCAAATTACCACTTCGTGGCACCCGTTTTCAATCGATAGAAGACATAAAGGAGAATTCGCGGCGAGAACTGAACTCAATTCCGGAAGCAGCGTTTAAAAAATGTTTTGATGAATGGATTATTCGTTGACGCAAGTGTATCGTTTCTAAAGGAGCATACTTACTTTGAAGGTGATAAAACAAATTTGGATGAATAACAGACATTTTGTGTATTATTGATCTTTTCCCGGTACTTTCTTGACAGAGTAGTACATCAAACAAACTCAATTTTTCTTGCTTTTGAGTTGGCAAAGATTTTAATTAAATCATTTATTTCTATATCAATTTTGGATTCTATACTTATAATGGCTAAGTTTGTCAGTCTGTTTTGGGTCATGGTTGAACGAAGAAAAATTTTTATTAATTTTAATTTTGAAAAGGATCTTTCACCTTCTGCTACTGTAACAGGCAGTGTTAAATATATACGCAGAGCTGTTGAGATATTGGGAAATGAGGAAATTAAATTATTAGAATATACATAGCTTAAAATATTAGTGGGAGTACTTGTTGACGCTGTAAATTCAAATGAACTTACACCTAATTGTAGTGATTTAGAGATCATTTCTCTTTAAGTGCGAGCGCCCGGACGTCTATGTCAAAGGACGCAACAGACGTACAAGTGCCGCGCCGCGCGCCCATTTAAAATGAATGAACTTACACTTTATTGATTTAGACTTTAGAGATCATTTTGCTTCAAGTGCGGGCGACCGGGCGGCAATGTCAAAGGGCACAACTACTCGCCTATGACAGACGCACAGGTGCCGCGCCGCGCGCCCATTTCAAATGAACTTACACTCTATTGACTTAGAGATCATTTTGCTTCAAGTGCGGGCGACCGGGCGGCAACGTGTCAAACGTACATACATACACTCTCTTTGGATAAGAGAGACATTATTAAATAAAATTGTTATTTGTGTAGTCTAGTAGGTAATGCGGTATGTATGACAAGCGCCGAAAGCGTACCTAATAAGAGTAAAAAATATTATTGTTGATGACTATTTTTTTTTGCTTGCGCATAAGTACATATTTGTCGTGAGTAACAAGTATATAAAACTGTGAAATGGCGTTAAGTTCAATGAAATATCCAAAAATCCAGCGCTCGAAAGGCGCCCCCGGGCGCTCCGCGCCCGGGTGCACCGCACCCCTTGCACCCCCTGGTAAAGACGGCCCTGGGTACCTGCTACCTGCAGTTTTTGCCCTTGCGCCTTATTGATTTGTAATAGCAAAGCTAAGTTTTCCCTTTACTTCCCTCTTTCTCCCTCATATCCCACTTTTTTTAAAAAACGCTGTACCAAAATTCATCAAAATCGGTTTAGCCATTAAGGCGTGAAGAGGTAACAAACAAACACTGGCTCGCTGTAAATCACCTGACCATACCTATCTAATTGCTGTTTAATAAAAATTAACAGATTTATGTATGTGAGCGCAGCAACTATTCATAAATTGTAACATTCTACCTCTTGTACTTTGTTGATTAACGTTAGTGTCAGCGTGTCCTATAACGATGACCATCAGTGCATTAAATTTTATAATTTGACTTGCACCAGTCTTACATCCACCGGATCTCAGTCAAAGTTGACGAAACGGTTGGCACAGTAGCTGAGCGATCGACTGCTACGCTGCGTGTCACGGATTCGATCCACGCATGGAACAAATATTTGTATGGCCTATACAGATAGTTGTTCCAGGTCTGGCTGTTTGTGTATGTGAGTTTAAATGTTTGTAACCGCACCCACGATACAGGAGTAAAAATTTGGTTGATATTGGGCTGACCCAATATCAACCAAATATTTACTAAAGATAGAGAGACAGACATGAGATAGTGTACAAGGTTATCTTAATCGCAAGTTAACGCTTCTGATGGTGTTCAAGTTTAGTCCCCGTCACAGCTGAGGTTTTTTAAAAGAACTATAACTATCCAGCTTGTTTGCCAAAATCATGGCCATGTTTTTGTATCATACTTAAAGAATTAGAACACCTAGCTAAGGCAGCTGCTTCCCTCACGCTCCTCCTGGCGATGCCTATGCTCAGTACTTAGAACGCGCATGGTCAGTACTTAGAACCCTTTTTTTAGGGTTCCGTAGTCAACTAGGAACCCTTATAGTTTCGCCATGTCTGTCTGTCCGTCCGTCCGTCCGTCCTCGTGACCGTTAGCACTAGAAAGCTGAAATTTGGTACCAATATGTATATCAATCACGCCGACAAAGTGGTAAAATAAAAATTGGAAAAAAATGTTTTATTAGGGTAGCCACCCTATATGTAAAGTGGGAAGTGATTTTTTTTTAATTTCAACCCTACCGTGTGATATATTGTTGGAAATGTATTTAAAAATGAATAAAATGAATAGGGATTTACTAAAATCATTTTTTGATAATGTCTATAATTTCGGAAATAATCGCTCCAAAAGTAAAAAACAATGTGTCCCCCCCTCTAACTTTTGAACCGTAAGTTTAGAAAATATGAAAAAAATCTGAAAAGTAGAACTTTATAAGGACTTTCTAGGAAAATCATTTTGAACTTGATTGACACAACAGTTTTTGTACAAAAAAGACAAAAAGTTGTACAAAATAATTTCCTCCTCCACCACTCATAAGTGGGAACACTTATTGTGACGGACGGGAAACTACGGAACCCTACACTGAGCGTGGCCCGACACGCTCTTGTTTGTGAATGGTATATCATCAAATGACTTCTCCTGATCTGGGCAGTGCGGAAGGGAGTATCAGACTTGTTCCTTCTTTTGCCCTTTGTGTTCCGGGGCCACGGTATCTCTTTCGAGCAACCCGCTCCTCTGCTTTGCTAACGTCTCTTTTTGGACGAGAACGCGAAGGCGCTATTGACACGTCGACACGGACGGTGATCTACACATTACTCACCGTCTACAAACCCACGTCTACGGTGGCCGGTAGTCATCACGTGGCTTCCGATGCCCGTACGACGGCTGGGACGTGTCAAGAATCTCTACCTAAGACGTCCGCCTACCTCCTTCACTGGGTAATTCTCTTGCTCCCCAGGGTAATTTTCTACCCTTATATTAATTAGCTTGCTTTGGATACTGGGCTACTTTATTGCGGGACAATTACAGGTGCAAGTTCACATCACAACCTTAAAAGGTGTCCGAGGTACAGAACACCTCTCTAGCTGAGGTATTAAACCACATAGGTATGTCTCAGTCACTTCGAATAACTTTGTTTGGCTGACTAGGGTTCTGGTGGTTAGGGTGTATGTATACGTGTTGGAGGCTTCTCTTCCACTATCTCTAGGTTGATGAGGGATTGTGGGTAGGTAGAGTTATAGAAAAATATATAATATTCGGCAAGGCAAATCATAGTCAGTAATTGAAACAACGGAGCGGTTTTCTTCATTCTTTAATGCATTTTTTCTCTAATTTTCTTGACAGCGATGAGCACTTTTGGTGACAATAGTTACCAGAAATTATTAAAATATGTAACAAATAACAGTTCAGATTAAAAAGAAATAAATTTTATATAGGTTTTTACTTATTCAGTAGATCAACTTCACAATAAAAATAGATCTCTTCTATAAAATTTATATAATTTACAAAAGCGGTAATGTTAGGTAGATAAAACAACAACAAATAAATGCTTCTGGGAATGAAACGCAATTATATTTCTCTTTGTAGATAAATTGACAGATAGTCACTCTGCTAAGACCAATGTATTGTATAAATATCTTACGAGTACAAAGTATCTATTGGTGTTAGTCGCCAAAACTGAGAACTAGGCTGCGTTCATCTACAAGTAAGCTATACTGCGTATTGGTTCGTCATTCATTAACTATATTTTGGCTAAAAAGTCAACATTTGCAAAACCATCTTTACAAATTGTCATGACACTATAAGAATTAGTCAACGATGATTCGTGCCAAAGATTGCGACGCCGGCGCAGCCGTCGGCTCGGCGACAGATCTAATGTTGGACTGAGCCTCTCTAGGATATGTCGCTCATTATAATAATTATATAGTACCTAAGTTAGGCTAAGTTATTCAAAAATGTACAAGCGTTTGCAATAAGCCATTATTCATTGCCAGAAGTAACTAAAGTGGCTATCGAAAGAATCAAACGATAGATAAGTTCAAGTCAAAGAATCAGTGTCATGCGGTAACGGCGCTAACTACTGTCTACCTACTGGTGTGTCGCCGAGCTGGCGGCCGCGGGACGCGCGCAGCCACCGCTGCTCTATCACATAATGTAATTCGTCCGAATTTGTTATCGCTCCGGCCTACTTACTCCTACGAAATGATCACTATCGACAATAAATTATTTTCACCTACAATTAAAACAAGGTTTGAAGTGTAGTAGTGCATCGAGAACCGAGACGTCCGTCGCAAGGCGAGCGCTCGGATAATTGACTGGACCGCTCGAACGAACGCCCGCTAACTCCGTTCAAACGAACCGCGCTAAGGCAAATCCTCGATATTACAATATTTACATACAGATACGACTCTCAAAAGATTCGAAGCGCTACTGATCCACCTCTACTTAAGAAACTGAGAGAATTGTTTGCGCTAATTATGCCGATTATCGGTAAATACTACTTATAATTAAATGAAGAAAGCAACCGTGTGCTATTTGAATCGCGCGTGAGGCTCTGTTCAGTTGTGCGTCGCTTGTGCAGTGGCGGCGCGGGCGCACCCGCTCCGCCGCCGGAGCCGCGCGGCTGGCGGCTCAGGTCGGCTCGGGTCGGCTCGGGTCGGCTCGGGTCGGCTCGGGTCGGCTCGGGTCGGCTCGGGTCGACTCGGGTCAGCAAGTACGGGCCGACGCCGACGGTGCCGACAGCCGCGCGCCTGCTCGGGCTCGTTGACGCTGTGTTCGGTGCGTGGTGCGGCACGGACGACCCGCGCCCTCTCGCCTTACTCCACGTATACCCTCCCACGATCCAACTTTATAATTAAAGAGCTTCCAATATAATAATCTCTGAATCGTGATAATCAGGAACGTTTAAACACTTCGTACTTAACTTCGCGATCGAATATTCCGCATCAACAATAGAGGTCTATTTCATACGCCAACAAAGCATAAAATAGTGATATCTTTACATTTCAGTCTAGTCTATATAATTATTTCCTCTTTTAATGGCAAGGTATCTCTATAAAGATTCAATAGTATCATTCTTCAATATATAACAGGTATATCTATACAATCGGAATACGTCACGTATTCGTCGATTCCTCACAGCGTCAATGATATAAAATTTAACCTAAATTATAACACAGGAGAATTAAGTATAAGATCACAAAATGAGATTCAACGGGCGGCGCGGAGTCCGCCCGGCGAAGTCGCAGCTATAATACTCGTGTCTACGCTACAACTAGCGAGCGTGCCGCGGGACGCTCGCACTAAGCCTAGTATTGCTATGTCGCGCACTAGCACAGCGTGCGGCGTCAGGGCGCGATGCCCGCATCCGACTTGTGGAAGGCGGCGGAGCCCGCCGACAGCGGCGCGGCGGCGCTGAAGTCGTGCTCGGACTTGGGCCGCGGCAGCTGCGCCACGCCCGCCACGCCCAGCCCCGGCAGCGCCACGCCCGCCATGCGGCACGACGCGGCCTGCAGCGGCTGCAGCGCCAGCCCCAGGCTGCGCTCCGACAGGCGCGCCACGCTGTCGTCCGACAGGCTGACGTGCTCGGCCTCGGCCGCCAGCGCGTTCACTACGGCGTTGATGGTGTTGCCCTCGGACGTGGTGTCGTCCTCGCGGTGCGCCACCAGGTTGGGGTTCTTCCCTATCTTGTTTAGTCGTTCGGCCGCCACGCTCTCCATGGTCCGTCGCATGAGCGGGTATTGGTCGAGCACGGCGTTGAAGTGGTCCACTGACAGGGAGAACAGGTTGCAGTACGTCTCAGCGCGGACGGAGGCCACTCTACGAGCGTTCGTTAAAAGACAGATTTCACCAAAATAGGAACCGTCTGACAAACTCGTGGCCACCTCGCCGTTAGCCATGACGATATCCACGATGCCTTCTTGGATGAAATACATTTTGCTCCCGATGGTTCCTTCCTTAATGATGATATCACCTGAAATCATAACATTGGATATGTTAGTATTATCATTACCTACAAGGGGCGATAGATTTGGGTGTTCAAGATATAATGGTATAAACTTCTAAATATAACATTCAGTCATTCATTCTATCATTGCGGAAACTCACCAGGTTGAAAGACTTCGTAACGTAATTTGGTCACAACGTCAGACACGAAGTTTGAGTCGGCGTTGGCGAAGAAGGGCACAGAGGCAACGAGCGAGCGACAGTTGTAGTTGATGACGTCTTCCCGCAACTTCTCGCTGAGCTCGCCCAGGATCAGCTCCTCGTCGAAGAACTTGCCCTGGTACCGGTGCTCGAAGTACTCCGTGATCCGCTGTCGCATCTCCCGAGGCAGCTTCCGATATGCCATGTACTCCTCCACTTGTTTCACCTAGAATACGTACACAAGAAGCTTTATAATGTGAAACAATAGAATGTCGTGAATCACACACGCCTATAGCATATATAAAATCATGCAGCTTTAAAAACCACGGACTGTTAGCGACAACTTCACTTTACATTGAAGGACAAACTACACACCTGCAAACAACCGACTCATCAAAAATACACGTATGTATAACCCTAACGAACAGAGTCCAGCAGTTAGTACCCATGGAAGTAAACAGTTATGAACACCCGTTAATATTTGTGAAATGTACGAAATAATGACTTTGTTATTTTGATGGGAGACACGAGTGTTGGTGCAGATGATTGAATCTGTAATAACAACCAGTGAAACACTAAACAAACATTCTCTTTGTACTCACGTCTAATCTCTGAAACAGGCAATGGAGGCTTTAGTGATCGAGTATTAGATGGGGATATTACAAAGAAACTTTAGTCAAACACATGCATGTACGATTCTGAGGTAATGGTATAGTTTGAGACTCATCATGAAATACTTATATTCAGAAGTTCTTTTTCTGAAATTTCATCCGATCTACGTCCTTTAAAGTTGACTCTGCAGGTGTTCATAACGATTTATCTCCGACAGTAGGAAAAAGGTTAGGAGGAACAATCCACTAAAATGCTGACTGGTTCTATGCAAATGATGCTGTAATAAAGTTGCAGGTATACCTTTTCTCGATACTGTCTTCGTGAAGAGTCAAGACTCTGGATGAGGTTGGTGGCGTGACCGAGGAAGAGGGCGTAGCAGGTGGCACCAGAGATCATGGACAGCATGGTGAGCCACATGTCCGTGAGGGACTGCGGTGGGAAGCGGCCGTACCCGATGCACAGCATATGCGACATGGCCTTGAACAGCGCCCACGAGTACTGTTCTAGCCAGAACGCCTCCTGAAAAATCATTGTAACTTCTCGTTATTTTATGTGGTTAATATAACGAAATTTCTTCGTTACCAGTCGGTCGCAGATTTGGATAGATGGTAAAATTGTAGTTGATTATTGGTTAAGGTACAACCGTACAACCGTTGTTATTAAAAGAGCGGCATCAGTTTAAAAGCGTTGTCGTAAAATACATGTTCTTGAAGGGCACAATTTTTCGAAGACGGTTATTGGGTCTTTATTGAAAACGTGAGAACCCAATAAATTTTTAAATGTTTCTTATGATCTATCATAAAAAAAACAAAATTTGAACACTGACCTGCAGTTCGTTTATTGCAACCCAGGAGTTTGGTGGGAAACCTTGCAGCATAGGAACGAGGAACTGTAGACAACCGGACCAGTGTCCGATCAACAACATCATGCAGATAAGATTGAATATCCGCATGAAAACCGATGCCATGTTGAGGAACTGAAAAGAGAAGAAAATACATTAACGGGGCCAGCAACTGAGGTGATGTCGCCTCTAAAGGAAGCCGTGCGGACTGCGCGCGACAAGGACGCTCGAGGTCAAGCATCGCGATGATTCTCTACCGATGGAGTCGTAAAGAAGTGAGAAATAAAATATGAACGCGTGAGACGAGTCTTCGAGCGAGCATGCGTGGTGGCGGCGTGGTGTCGGTCGCACGGCCGCTGCCGCCGCGCGGTCGCGCGACCGCACCCTGCGCGCCTCAGCCCGCGCGGCCGCCGGCGGGACGAGGGTTGGAAACAGAAACGCCAAAGAAAGAGAGAAAGCGAAGCGAACGCAGCGGACTAAGGGACGCCGGGTGGCGCCGCCGGCAACATGCTAAGCGGGCGAACGAGCACATGCGCGCCGGCTCGTGCCGACCCTGGTTACCTTGAAGATTAGATTGCTTTTGGTGCCACCCTTCTTTTTGTTGGCAACGTCGGAGCTGAGACGTCCCCTCCGTTCCGTGCGCTTTTTTTGAAGATTCTGCAAGATCTAGAAAACAAGCGAGAAACACGAGATAGTAGGAAGAGAGCCAGGCGCGCCCGAAGCGCGGAGAGGTCGGCGGGCAAAGGTCGACGCGAGGTGTGCGGGGCGGGGCTGGGGCGCGTGCAGGCACACACAGGATGCACTAACACCGAGACGAGCGGACGCGGGCTAGTCCCCTACAGATGCGCTAGAGCGCGGCGAGGCATGCTGCACCTGCGAGGCGAGGTCGCGCGAGCCGCCGTCCGCGTCTCCCGGCTCGTCGCGCGGCTGCGGGGCGGGGCTCATCTGCACACAACACCGTCACTGCGATGTCGTCGCCACACCCTCCCCGTACTCCACTTCTCACTGACTCTCCGCTTCGTTACCGTTGGTTGTACGTTGTTCGGACGTAACCACTACCTACTCTTTGTGTTGCCAATTCTAACTTTCTAATGTTATGCAACAGTTGCTGGTAATGATTTGTTTCATTAGCTTCTCATGAGGCGAGGTGTCATTCTCAGAATGCGAGTTGCTTTTTCCTCTAAAGGTCTACTTATTCGGAAACTACGTGCTCACTTTCACTGAACAGGCAGGTATTTGGATCGGAAGGCGTTCGATTTCTTTAGTCGCGTAAGATTACTCATGGAGGTGTGTTTATGACGTTTATTGATTTTTGTTTTGTATTAGCAGAACGTCAGCTTCAGCGCACCACCACTAGAGGCTTTGAAAAGCGGCAACATAATATTAACATCGGGCAAATAATATGTCATGTTTGGCAAATGTGGGACGGTTCGGGTCGGCGGACACGTCGCGGGCGAGTTTCGCGGCGCGGGCGCAGAAACAAGAGATAGATCACGAGATACTTCACGAGTGAGAGCGTGCTCAGGCAGAAAGAAGCTTGCAGAGAAGCAGTAGAGAAGTGCAGAGCGGGACGTGGGGCTCACATACAGTGGGGGCGGGATCAATGGTATAATACAGGATTACAACAAAACTCCATATTACGTCATTAGGATCACTACGCTAAAACAGTAACATTATTACTCATCATTATCACAACAATTTCCATCAAATCACGTACAGTAGTGGCCAATCTCAAGGTGTCGTAGTCGATAAAAAATTTAGAAAAATCTCATTATCATTATTGTAATTAATTAATCCAAAATTATAGTAAGTTTTAGTAGCGTATTTAGTCATGTCGTGTTAGTAAATATGAGCGTAATGTATATTAGAGCAGTGTTAGTGGCAAGTAGTTAGGGGTAACCCAATGTATGTGGGTCAGAAGAGCATGATGGCTTACATATACTTCCTCCCATTGTGATACATATCGGACGAGCCTGGACAGCCGCAACAACCGCACCAGAGAGAGTAGTTTCGCTAACCGAAGTATCCTCAGTGCACGACCCGCGTGAAGAATTTGAAAGCTTTCACTAAAGTCCTGTCAACATAAACACACACAATATAAATGGTGATGACTAGCCTATTGATGCTCTAAAATCATCAGATCAATCAGAACATCGCATCTAGCCGCTATTCCTATTGATTTATACAGTCGGAAGTGTTGAAGACATGCATAATTGCAGTATTTGAAAGATTTTGTCAGCCAAAGAAAAGTGCTGAAGCATAATAAACATGTTATAATTATGTTTTGTAAATTTACAATTTTAGTAGAGTTCAAGTGGGAATATAACTGTCTATTATTAGTGAAAGCTGTATAGTATGTAAAGAATTAGGCTTGTAGATATCTTTCAGTGGCTAATCTATCATATTAAGCTTCAGTACTGATGCAATTTAAAGTTATATAGAGGGCCATTTTGACTTGTCAGTGTAGATTGTTAATATTACAATTTGGTCGTGTTGTAGCTGTTATAAAGTAAACCAAAAGACAAATCAAAAATATATACATATAATTATAAAACTCAAGACATGTTTTAAATATGATAAATAGGAAACTAAAAATATTCAGAAGTGGTAATTGTTACATTAGAAAGCTTTGAGACCATGCTTTGAAGGTAGGACCAAATATTAGGAGGTAGAAAGAAGACAACGTGCATGTGACCAATGTAGAGCTTAGAATAGGAAATACAACTGTATATACCTAAGTACCAAAATATAAAGACATACAACACCTTCGGAACAACAGAGTGCAATTTAGTGGAAGCATTTTAGAATAGCTCGTGCAATAAATTGGAAAGTGCTCATTAAATTCTTGAAAAGATTTTAGAAAAGGATTGAGTATCCCATACGATCACATAGTCGGATACGTAAGGTCGCTTATACAGCGGAGAATAGAATAACATCGAGAAATCATATGGGTTACTGATGATGACGTGCGGGTGATGTTCTGAGTGTGTCGAAATTATAATAAATAAAATAGAACAGACTTCAATGAGAATGAAAGTGGTGTGCTTTAATCAAACCTTTGCATGTTCTCTTTGACCCTGATAACACAAATACTAAATTAAATACACGATGACGCACAGGTTCTCTTGGCGGTTGGGTAAAAGTTCACAATGAGAAACAAAAACAAAACGGAAACAATAACAACATATTGTCTATAAAACAAATGAACACCCAAGCTGAAACAGAATATCAACAACATAAAAGACAGTTTAAAACTATAGTAATAAGAACAACACGGCCAAATTGCAACGTACGTTTACCTGATTGAAGATCAAAAATATATAATCTAGTGGTATACTAGAGATGAGGTCAAGGAAGAACCATGTCCTCAAATAGTGCTTCGCTATTAACTTGGGATCTAATATCACTTGTTCTGCATTATCTTGCTGCATTATTCCTGGAAAGATGAGAAAAACAGCATCAAATCTCTTGCTCTAGATTCAGTCTGGGTATTTTGTGTAAATATTTAAAGAATTATGAAAACGTACCTGTTCTAAAATTAACAACGATATCTATAAGAAATATGGTGTCAGAAAGACAGTTAAAGGCGATCCAGCGCGTGCTGAGGTCATCGTTGAAGAAGGAGATGGCGACTGGCAGGATGATCAGGTTGGCCACGAGTAGCAGTAACATACATAGATCCCAGTAGAATCTGAAGACAAGGAAAACGCAACCGTTAATGATTAAAATTGTTAGGAGACACATGATGTTGGAAATATTGAAAATGAAGTGAAGGTATTAAATTGACGTTAGCATATTTTTTCACTACATTACGAAAGAAAGAACGCGAAAGAGTTTCCAAATACTGCTCAATACTTTATCTTCATTGTGTTTTGCTTAGTAGTTTCAAAAGCAAACGCTTACGAGAATACCACCAAAACCTTCCCTGACATGTCCCTGACATATGGAATTCAAAGTATTTGCCATAGAAAATGTCGAAGATTTCCAATAAATTTGAAACCGAACAAGTCAACTTTCACGTTACAATAGCCTTTTGTTCATAGGCAGATTGTCTACATTGTAGCTATGAACTAGAACCAAAGATTTTACAAGGCATTCCTACATTACTCTTGAAAGAAAACATGGAGTCACTATCATATTACTAAACTCTTAGCATGGCTTTTTGATTACAGCTACTTATTTTGAATGGTGCAATATCTTTATTATTTTAAGTTTTTTTTTTATAACTATCTTGACAAAAATATATTAAACTCAGTATGACTGCAGTTTCAGCAATATCACCTGCAAGTTCTTATACACCCGGGGTTGCGGGTTGTTCGAAAGAGATACCGCGGCCCCGGAACGTAAAGGGCAATGGAAGGAAAATGGGTGGGTTTTAGTCAGTACAAGTCTGACACTCCCCCCGCTCCGCCCGGAGCAACGAACAACGATCAACGTTAACATCAACATAACATCAACGTTATTTGTTGATTTCCCAACCCAAAAAAAAGGTCTTTTACACCATTTCTTTGCCCACTGGTCAAGCACCAATGCGAATAGAAGGGGTATTATATCCGGGGTTGTGGGTTGTTCGAAAGAGATACCGGGGTACATGGGTAGGTTTTAGTCAGCACAAGTCTGACACTCCTCCTACACCACCCAGAGTGGGGGAAGTTATTTGATGATGTTGTGTGTGATGTGCCTAGTCATGTCTGAATTCATCAAGCAGTTTCGAGCCCATTTACATCTTCCACAGTTGTTTAGCTATGACACCAGTTAATCTGTCCCACCTGATGAGTAATGGAGCAGTAAGCACTTACATTGTTGTCAGTCGGAGGCGGGCAGGACGCGTAGCGTGCTCATAACTACAATTACCTAATTGAGAGGCGATTGAGCTAGCAATTGGCCGTGGAATGATCTCATCTGGCTTATAATCTAGCCACACCTGCACTGCCCCCGAGACCGATCTAAACTTATGATATTGGATGGCTACGATTATTTTGTTGCAGGTGGCAGAAATACAACTCTTAACATAATTTTCCTGCTTATGTCCCATTCTTTTTGCGGTCGGCGTAATGCGTTTTCGTCTTCCATTCTCCCCTGTCAGACCTCATGGCATCGTTCATTTCTTTCTCATTTATATCATTCCATATACCTACAATCCTTCTATCTTTTCTTTGGCCTTCCTCTCCTCCTCCATTCATCAACATTCAAATCTATCACTCTTTTAGTCACATGTACTTCGTCGCACCTCATTATATGTCCATATCTAGACAATTCCCTTTCAATTTACAACTCCAATAGGCAAAAAACACAGATTATTTCTTAACATCCACTGGTGAACTGATATCTTTTGCAAGACTAAGTTTAAGCAGCGTGCCTGGTTACTAGGTACCATCTCGCTAATTGAGAAATGAAAAGTCACTAAAACCATCTCTTATTATTTTATTACGATTCTTAAAATCCACTTTTATAAAACCGAGTAGTTCTCCAAAGAGCTTACTGAAATTATACCAAATCCAACCGCCGCCGCCCGCCAGTCGGCCGCAGTTCGCAGAAAAATATAAAGAGGTAAATGACGGCAATTTCCAACAATAAGCTAGAAAAATCACCACTATAACTCTGGTTTCAAGAGATCCGCGAAGCCAAGTAAAACGACTTGAAACTTTTAATAGCGCGTATAAGTGAAACTGATTCATAAAGAGACGAAAATTGCGTTTATTATGTACCAACGAAGTCTTGAGTGATTTCATTTTCACAGACCTTTATGACAGTTTTCTGATTTGTCAGTTTTAATCTTTATCCTAGGTTTTTCTTCAATTTCAATATCTTTATTGTGGATCATAGATTTGTACATAATACAGGTCTTAAATAATTCATTACTCAATTAGCAAAATCAGTATCTCAAGACTACTTTTATTTTCACTTATAAAAACTTGTAGCATGCTATGAAGCTGGATTTGGGCGCAGTTATAGGAGTGTTTATTTCTATAACTATCTTATAATCAACTTATTAAATGTTTCTAAGCCCTATAATATACTTGACTGACGAAGCGTTATAGCTTCTATAATAATATGAGACTACACAATTACAAACACAAACGCTCTTGTTAATATCTGACATAAGTATCTTACTAAAGCAATCTTGTTTATAATGCACTAGTAAAGTAACGTACTTAGTTATTAGTTATAAGTATATTTTAATAGAGGTTTTATTCGTTGTTGCTTCGGCTGGTGGTGCCGGTAGTTTTGTGGTAAATACTTAATAAAAACGTAAGTTTCTATTACTATTATGTATTATATTATTGTAGAACATTAATTACTAAATATATATTGTAAATATAGTGTATGATCTCGTGGGGAAGTGATTTTTACTGTAAATGTGTACCGCAATTTAGTTAGTTTCACAATCCCCTCCGAAAAATAGCACATTAGTATATTGTTATAAATAAAATATTTCATCAATTCTTATGAATATTCGCCATGTTTTGAAATTGCTCTTCATAAGTACTTTGTAGAAACATTATAGGTAAATTAGTACTTGTAGCAGTTTCAGTCCAAAAAACTCGCCTCCATTTTAAAACAAATTAGGGTTCCCTTGAAATATGCCTGCTAATGCTAGATTTTATTTTAGGATTTATTTAACAAGATGGTTATATTTTTTGATGTCGACTGTTTTTTGACCAAATATTCATTGGTTTTACTGACAAATATGAGATGGCCTTGGACACACCATTGGCCTTGTTATTAACATAATAACACATTTTGTGTTATTATGTTAATTATGTAATTTTATAACCCAGCTAGATAGCTAGATATCTTTAAGCAATTGAAGCTATAAGCAACATGATTTTTTTCATAGTCAGTGGTTTCTTCGATATGTACATCGTATTCTTCTTCCCAATTTTCAGCTTCTTCACATTCTGAGTGGTGGGCCAAGGGTGAAAAAATATTTTTGGTCGCAGAACCCTCATTTACGCTTGCGTTTACGCTTGACGCGCTTGATAATCCTGTTGATTTTATTCCTGAAGAACCTGGCTTCATTAATTCTTTATACCTATTTGCCACTTTTCTCCTGTAACCACCACTCCGTTTCAATCGTTTCCAATCGCTTAAATTCATGTTCAACTTATTTCCTCAAGACGAAGGGGAACAACTAAATCTCAACAAAATGGCTAAAGTTTACTAATAAAGTTATTGATCTAGTAGCTCATAAGCTTTTTTGTTCATATAGCGCTCTTATCAAGTACTAGTAGATTTAAAACAGTCTCGAGCAAAACTATAACGGCGCAAACTTATCAAGCTCTCAACAAAGCAACTCAGCTAAGTATGTTATAATATCTTGATCTCTCACAAAATGCTACTATAGGATCAAAATGTTATTCTGGATTATTTAGTTTTACTGTAAACAATAAGATAGAATAATAAGAGACTTATTTCTAAAAGTGTCCTAAAAGATAATCTTGTAGCTAACTATAAGACTGAGATATAAAAGCAAATGCTCTTGAGAATATCTACGCTTGTGAAATGCAATTACTAGTAAAATTGTCCTATACATGTTTTATAGGTCAGTCTTGTAGCGAACTATAAGACCAAGATATATAAAGTAATGCGCTTAAGTATGTAAAGGCTTGGCTATTATAAGTTAAATAGTCTAGCGCAATGCCTTTATAAGAACGTTATTAGTAGTGACAGACTTATAATCTTACTTTGCTAGTTGGGATAGATCAGCTATGGCCCGCCCTTTGGGCATACAATAGTCATGTAAGAATTTAATAGGTAGGTAAATTATTTAACAAATTATTAATATTTGACAAAAAACTAAAAGATAAAACCAAAAAATACAAATTAAGGTAAGTATAGGGTACAGATCAAACAAATATACATAAATTCAGACTTCGTAGCTGCTACGGTGAAAATCTTGATGGAAAAATCCAATAACAATTTGCCCAATTCGGGTTTCGAAGCCAGGACTGCACCCCCAAATCCATTTTTTTTAAAATTTACCTGATGAATAAATTTGCTCGGCCCAGGGTTTTAACCTTGTCATGCCAGCGTACTGTCAATATGAAACATTATAATAAATTGTTAGTTCGTTGTTTTATTTATTTTAGTTTCCTTTTAAAGTTCCTGATTAATGAACCACGTCAAAGTTTTGTGCTCAAACATGACTTGTAGGTCGTAATGTTGTCAAAGTTCTAACAAGCAGTTTAACAACATTCTTTAAAGGTATTTTGACCTTTGCCTTGCTCCAATTCGGAAGTGTTTGGTACAGTACAACCTAATTTACCATAGTGTACCATATACCATTAAGTACCATATATTTTAGCATACGACAGAATAAATTATGTCTTGTTATTGGAGTTTTAACTGACTGTTTAAAAAGCACATATTAATTCTTTTTTTGCAAATATTATTATTATTAATTATTGTTTCTCAAATTAATTTTCAATTCTTATTTTCACGTTATTTTGTTTAACCTAAACACTAGAAATAATTATGTTAGTGCTGTGCACACCTGTAAGTTACAAATTCACTCTACATTCTAAGAATGATTGTTACCTCTAAAAATGTATTAGTTAATAAGTCGTTGGAGTTCCATCCTGACTAATATTATAAAAGCAAATGTGAGTATTTTTGTTTGTTACTTCTTCACGTCTAAATGACTAAACCGATTTTGATGAATTTTGAGATAGTTGGGATCCTGGAGACGGACATAGGCTAAAAGAAGTGAGAAAAGGAGGAAGAAAAGGGGAGAGAAAGATATATTATTTTCGATCATCACTCGGGTTAAAGTTAGCGTTAGCCCAAAGTAACTGTGCCACGCGGACGAAGTCGCGGGCGAAAGCTAGTAATTAAATAAATAAATAAGAACTTTGATGTTGTATAAGAGATTTATGTCTCTAGATCAAACATTTTACTGGGAACTGGGAACTGGGAATTTTCCCAGTTACTCTTAGAGGGCTATGGAATTTACTGACGGTTTTTATGTTCCCTGATCATTATAATCACGATTTCTCTTCAAGATTCGAGTGAATAAGTTATTCTAGGCAAGTGTGCTCCACTATAGGCTGCATCATCGTAGCACAACAGGTAAATTGCGGCTAAACGAAAGCCTATTTTGTATAAAAAAAACTGGGCAATAGCGAGTCTCCGAGACTCAAGACCCGAGGGTTCGTACCAACTTGCGACATAAACGGTCATATCTTTTGACTGCGTAGTTCTAGAGATATGATTTTTCCACAACTCCAAGGGACCATATATTAGTCAGCAAAGCAGAGGGGCTTGCCAGGGCCTCTGCCTGCCGGGGTTGCGGGTTGTTCGAAAGAGATACCGCGGCCCCGGAACGTAAAGGGCAACAGAAGGAACATGGGTGGGTTTTAGTCAGTACAAGTCTGACATGCCCCCCCGCTCCGCCCAGAGCGGGGGAAGTCATTAGATGATTTCCCATCCGAAAAAAAAAGGGACCGTACACTTGAGTATAGGGTTTTAATTTCAACTCGATACCTCTACGCGTTCCCGAGATGAAGGGTCTTGACAGACAGACGGACAACACAGTGATCCAATAAGAGTTCCGTTTTTTTCCTTTTGAGGTACGGAATCCTAAAGAAACTGAAACACCATTATATTATTTTCTTTTTTAATTACCAGCAAACACAGTTATTCAGGGAACACTTCTTAGGGCCTTGACATATGTGAGGAAGGTCGCACCTAACACCACGAGATGAATTACGAAAATGCATTATCCGGTACACATTGTCCTGATACTCTAAACAGTACTTCTATATACTGATCAAGTATATTATGTATGAACCGTTGTTCCGACAGAGCTGTTGACTTAGAAGATTTATTTAGAGCAGTTTACTGTGAAATGTAGCAATAAATTGCTTGAGCGGTATTGCTGTAATCCGCTTTCCTTCAGCTTACCCAGTTGTGTGCATACTTTGAAGATTTAAATAGGTCAGCTGTCATAACCCATAGTACAACAATGCACTTTTCACCGACAAAATATATCAGATAGAAATATCAAGTAGATCCGGACCTTTA
Source organism: Ochropleura plecta (assembly GCA_905475445.1). NCBI lineage: Eukaryota > Metazoa > Arthropoda > Insecta > Lepidoptera > Noctuidae > Ochropleura > Ochropleura plecta. The sequence continues at coordinate 8,162,689 of FR997740.1, read as the reverse complement.
TCAAACTCAAAAAACTCAGAGCATTTATTTCAATTAGACCATTACAGACATTTTTGAATGAATGTCAAAAAACAAAAGGATGAAGCTACAGTCCCAGTCACAAGGCATAATAACTTGTGAAGGTACTGTAGTTGCCCACTCCAAAGCGTTGATCTCTATGGAGAAGAATGGATAAGAAATTCCATGGACAGTCTTTTAAGTAATAATATTTTTACAAGATCATGGTTACATGATTCATATTGAGATTATACAAATATGTGAGAACGACGAATATAGACGTGCACATTAAGAGCTTCCAGAGTAAAAGCAAAAAGGGCAATTAAGAAATAATTTAATAATCCGTGGCAGCTATGTGATGACCAGTCCCAACTGACAGCGCTAATGTTATCAATGAGAGCACGTCTGACAATTTCAGACGTCAGACGCACCATACGTTCACCATTATTTTCCTGCCCTTGTCCCATTCTATTTGGGGTCGGCGCAACACGTTTCCTTCTTCAATTCTCCCCTATCAGACGTCACGGCATCATTTACTCCTTTCTCCTTCATGTCATTCCTTACACAAACCATCCATCTTTTCGTTGGACTTCCTCTCCCTCTCCATCCATCAACATTCAGATCCATCACTTTTTTAGTCACATATGCTTCATCCCTACTCATCACATGTCCATACCAAGACACGTTTCCCTAGGAAGACGCACCGTAAGTTATTCTCGTATAATTAATGTAAAAAAGAGGAGAAATCTAACGTTCTCAAGATTGAACAAAGACGCTATCACTGTATTAATGTTGTGCAAACAACTGAAGCATATTTATGACCATTTAGCTACTGCAGTAAACGTCCCAGCCTGTTCCATAATGGACGGAGTACGCACAATGACCGATGTTGGCATCACAACTAACAGTTATGGTTTACTAACTACTTTGATGGACCGATAGAGATTAAAACGGACGGGAAACATTGTGCAGTTTTACTACTGTGACGTTCTGCTGTCCTGGTATCTGGGGGATTAATACGACTCTTATTGCTCGGCGGTTAAGCTCCGGAAATGAACTACCTTGAAGTTATTGCGATGTAATTTATTAGAGAACAACATCAAATAACGTACGTAGTTTCCGACACAGCAGGCAAAGGAGCTATACCGCACATTCCGTCAACTATAGATAAGTTTTTCAAAGAAGATTGCTCTAAAATACACATTCACACACCTGCCTAACATTTTTCTAATATAGGCACCTTCCGAACCCATCTCTGGAGAACACTGGTTGTAAGTTACCATTAAAAGTAAAAAACCTAAATTAAAGAGCCATTTGAAGGCCCATTTTTATCAGAAAACGTTCAAGAATTACCCTAAAATGAGTGGTTTCTAAAAATTTTGTTTCTCAACATTTTTATTAATTAACGTATCTTATAAGGCACCTTAAAAACACTTTTTCTGTTTTAACATCATTCTCATCTTGCGGAAGGCATTACCCAATCTTCGTCTTTTGTTGGCTTACAAAAGATTAATACTGGCACAAAACAACGGGCATTCTCGCTAAAATTACCTTTTCTGTGTGGATGTATTACTAGCCTTATCCCTTTGTGCTCGTCTAATGTCATCTTAATAAACATAGCTAATTACACTGATTAAACTGAAATTGTTCAGTAAATAATTTATGGAAAAGGGAATTCGTAAGAGGGTTGGAGGATAATTTAGTTATAGAATAACGTTTGAAAAGGCGCGTTATGTCTCTTATAAAATATTGTGTTTTTAGGTCAATGCTGGTCCACTACTGGTCCAATGGCTTAGTTAAATCTTAAACCCTCTTAATATAACATAATTTTGATATAAGTTGAATTTCCTATTTCAATTAAATACAAAGAATAACGTGTAGCATGGTAGAAAACATTTCCTTTTGGTATCTAATATGTAGTAGAAACTCGCGGGTCGGAACGTTGTCGTAAAGCGCGCCGAAGAGTTACGGCCGGCCGATAGAAAAAGGCTGTTAAAATATCAGTGTTTATAGGATATTACGGCGTGGGAGTAACATAATAACATTTCATATTAAATTATAAATAACATTCCGATGTACGAACGCTAATTTCTATTTTATTATAGTTTTATTGACACCTTATTTCTTATTTCAAAAAAAAGAAACATGGCGCTTATTTGCCCGTGATTATAAGTCGGTACGGACGAATGAAGTGCTCATCAAAATCGCAACATTATACGGCTAATATGCGTACATTTATCTAGAGTATCGCTGTCAATTTACGTGATTGCACCCACATTAGTTCGTCCGGTGCAATCTCTATTAGGTGCGTAATAGAGTTGAGTTTGTTGTGTCCATCGTTTTTATAGCAACCATTAATAGTCATTGGTTTAATTAACCTTAATTCGATGCACTTACCTATTGTTGTATATTCAAATAGCGCAATCGCATGAGGAACTAACTATTATAGTTCAGATTTCAATTCAGATTCAATTTGATTTCAATTCAAAGAGGGCGCAATCTGAAAGCAATCTCACTGATTTAAGCTTAAAACATTTTATTAAATGAATAAAGTTTAATGGCGTATGAAGTCATCCACTAAAATGAAGTGCATACTGAACTAAATAATAAAAGTTTCACAGATGTTGGGAAAAAATCTGAACGGCTCAGATATTCATGAAATGTAGACAATATTCCGTCTGAGGCCTGGTTTTAGTGGCAATTTTGCATGTTTACATAAAGATGTTTTGTTTAATCTTGTTCATTGTTTTATGCTATAGTGTTTGTTATTTTTTAGGCGAAGAGAACTTTTGCACTGAATTCAAATGGGATGGCTCTGTAGTGGGTCAACTTTCGGTATTTAAATTCATACTTGAAAAATAATTAAATTTGACACAACATTACTTAAAAGTATGTACGCTATTATTAGACCAACCCACAAAACACCAAATTGTACGCACATGGTTAATAAAGGCGGCAAAGAGCTCTCGTACTATACGGCGTCGATAAAAGCTCAAACAAAGGTAAGATTAACGATCACATCACGTGAGACTACGACCCTAATCAGTACTTCTATACACCTGTACATTTACCTTATGTTTGTACAGCCAGCATCAAAAATATCGGGATGAGTGAGAGATACCTTTCAAAATTCCCCACTTAATGAGTTCTAGAGATCAGGTTATGCAGTTGGTCCATTTAACAATAAGTATTAATATTCAGCTGAATTTGGTTAGATTGGGATTCTTAATGATCAAAAACACCAAAAAATTGCAGTTAGACGGTTTTCTGTCGCTGGCACGACTTGTTTCAACTTTTATTCCAGTACGTGACTTCCTTAATTGTGGCGTCTGTGGCCCTCTAAAGTCCAGGGCACTTCAGCATCTAGAAAGGACATCGCCGGGTCGGCAACAAAACCGGAAGCATCCTTGATACCCCATTTTACCAAATTGTGTTTACAGCGGCCAACTTTTGCCGCGGCTCCGAAAAACAAAGTGCAAAAGAAATGAGTTTAAGTCACTAAAAGTCTGACAATCCCCCCGCGCCGCCCAGAGCGAGGGAAATTCATTGAAGATTTTCCATCCAAAAAAAACCATCTCTTCGTCCTGATATTTTTGACGCTTATAGTACAAGAGCTTGTAGCATCAAAAATATCGTATTTAAAGGTGTGGTTGTGGAGGATAGAAAGTTTCTGGTTCGACGCGACCCTCTGATAAATATTGGGTGTATCACATAGTTGAATTATTTAACAGGTTTAAGAATGTAGACACCTACTAGTGAACCTTTGGGATATTTTTATGTTAAAACTCATAAAACCTGGAGGTTAGATGGTGGTGGTAAAGATAAATATACTACCTAGTTTATCTAAATTGTGTAAACTGTTTAGATCAATATTTGAATATAGAGGCAGTAGACAAAAACTACTTTGCAGTATTTTAGTATTTTTTTTATTAGCTCGGGTTTTCCTCTTTTTTAACCCACTTAAAAAAACCGGCCAAGAGCGTGTCGGGCCACGCTCAGTGTAGGGTTCCGTAGTTTCCCGTCCGTCACAATAAGTGTTCCCACTTATGAGTTTAAAGGTGGAGGAGGAAATTATTTTGTACAACTTTTTGTCTTTTTTGTACAAAAACTGTTGTGTCAATCAAGTTCAAAATGATTTTCCTAGAAAGTCCTTATAAAGTTCTACTTTTCAGATTTTTTTCATATTTTCTAAACTTATGGTTCAAAAGTTAGAGGTGGGGGAACACATTGTTTTTTACTTTTGGAGCGATTATTTCCGAAATTATAGACATTATCAAAAAATGATTTTAGTGAACCCCTATTCATTTTTAAATACCTTTCCAACAATATATCACACGTTAGGGTTGAAATAAAAAAAAACTCACTTCCCACTTTACATATAGGGTGGCTACCCTAATAAAACATTTTTTTCCTATTTTTATTTTACCACTTTGTCGGCGTGATTGATATACATATTGGTACCAAATTTCAGCTTTCTAGTGCTAGCGGTCACAGAGATTAAGCGAGGACGGACGGACGGACAGACAGACATGGCGAAACTATAAGGGTTCCTAGTTGACTACGGAACCCTAAAAAGGAGGAGATTCTATGTTCGGCCGTAACGAAACGTAAGTAACTGTGTAAAAGTCTTAGAATCTATATTGACCCACTTTTCAGTTGCCGTTTGAGCGGATATTTTGCATACAGGTTGGGTTTTGATAACAATTCAATGCTTGGTGAACTGGCTATTTTCAACAGACTTAAAAAAAGGAGGAATTTCTCAATTCGTCGGATTTCTTTTATTTTTTTTTTCTATGTATGTTCACCGACTAGGTACTCAAAGACGCCTGGAGCGATTTGCAAAAATCTTTTTTCGTTTGATAGCGTATACTTCCCAGGTGTGAGGTGGTCCCATATCAATTTTATTTATATTGCTTAGGTACCTAGTTTATGAGTTATCGTCTATCCTTACTAATATAAGTATACATATTTAGAATATTATAAAAGCGAAAGTGAGTTTGTTTGTTACCTCTTCACGCTTTAATGGCTACACCGATTTTGATGAATTTTGGTACAGAGATAGTTGGAACCAGGAGACGGACATAGGCATTTACATATTTTTTTTTAAAGTGAGATGTGAGGGGTGAAGAGGGAAGAAAAGGGAAAACTTAGCATTGCTATAACAAATCAATAAGGCGCAAGGGGAACTGTGTTACCCCGAATTTAACGCGAGCGAAGCCGCGGGCAAAAGCTAGTAATACATATTTGTTTCTCTATGTCTATATGGATGATCTGCTAATCTTAGTAACAATGGAAAATGATTAGTCGATAAAATATGTTGTATATTATACCACAACTAAAAATGCTGAAATAAAAAACTTTTTTGTAAAAACCGACTTCCGAATAAAAAACTAAAAAGTGGAAAATAACTTTACTTCCGGAAGTCGGTGGCAAAAAAGTCAACGAAACCAACAAAAGTCACCCATACCCAAGTTTGTTGAGAAGACGAGGGGTGTTGTTTTTGGTTTGTTTTAACTATAATGTTTTTATATTAATCCTACTATAATATACATCCTTACTAATATTATAAAAGCGAAAGTGAGTTTGTTTGTTTGTTTGTTTGTTTGTTTGTTTGTTACCTCTTCACGCTTTAATGGCTAAACCGATTTTGATGAATTTTGGTACAGAGATAGTTGGGAACCAGGAGACGGACATAGGCTAATTTTTATTTTAAAAAAGTGGGATATGAGGGAGAACGAGGAAAGAAAAGGGAAAACTTAGCGTTGCTATTACAAATCAATCAGGCGCAAGAGCAAAAACTGCAGGTCTGCTTGGTGTGTTTTACCGAATTTAACGCGAGCGAAGCCGCGGGCGAAAGCTAGTATATTATAAATGCGAATGTTTGTGAGGATGGATGTAGGGATGTTTGTTACTCTTTCACGTCAAAACGGCTGAACCGATCTTGATTAAATTTGGCACAGAGGTAGATTATAGTTTGGCCGCAGGCGCCATCTAGTAAATTAATGTTTAAGTATCATCTCATATGATGGCCCAGAGGTTAAGCTCCTCGGCTCTCATGCATGAGGTTTTAGGGTTCAAATCGGGCAAGTACTAATGTGACTTGACTTTGTCAATTCATATGTACTTTGTAAAGTTTATCTAAGACATCAGACATCGTGAGAAAACCTGGATTTATCCTTACTAATATTATAAAAGCGAAAGTGAGTTTGTTTGTTTGTTACCTCTTCACGCTTTAATGGCTACACCGATTTTGATGAATTTTGGTACAGAGATAGTTGGGAACCAGGAGACGGACATAGGCTAATATTTCTAAAAAAGTGGGATGTGAGGGAGAAAGAGGGAAGAAAAGGGAAAACTTAGCGTTGCTATTACAAATCAATAAGGCGCAAGGGAAACTGTGTTACCCCGAATTTAACGCGAGCGAAGCCGCGGGCAAAATCTAGTAATTAATATAAGTCTGAAATCACCAAACCGTCTTGAGCAAGCGTGGTGATCAATGCTCATGCCTTCTCTGTTTGAGAAGAGGCCTTTGCTCAGTGGGACACTTATAGGCTGGTATTATTTCATTTATTGATTTATTTACATATAGTTTACATTTTTAAATGTTTTTTAATTAATAAAAACATTTAAAAGTATAAAAATAGTAGCCCACCGGTATCGGGAACAGGGTCCAAGCTACCGGCGGTCAGGGCTCCAGAGAAAGGAACCTCCTAACAATACGAGCCGTGTCCAGGAGTACCGCTTTCTGTATCAAGCCCTTGATCCAGCCATCCAGCTGCCCAACGAGAGCCTCCTCAGGTATTGGTCGAGGCTCTTGGCAATTAATAGTTCTAGGCTGGTATTATTATTATCATGTCATATTTCCTATAACACAAGGTAACGATACGGTGATACGGAAATGTAATTAGAACATTAAGCACTGATTACACCCATTATGTCATTACATAGGGAATTTTTAACACATATTTGGTTCCGAGCGAAGCCATTTTAAGAGGTCGTTAAACGGAATGGATTATAACTGACGACTATAACACGTGATGGCTTATACGCGGTACTAGCTCCTTACATTACTGCCTAGGTACTTCAACACATAGGAGATGATGTTATATAAAATATACAGGGTGAAATTGACGCCGACGCGACAATTTGAAATTTTTGGTTTGAAATTAAAAAAAAAAACGACTGTCTTCATACATTTTGACCGCGTAGGTTAAAAAAAACCGCCAAATGTTTTACTTTCCTGATAAAGTATGACAGTACCTACTGAATTCTCGTCTATTAATGACGGACAATCAAAAAATAAACTTGATTCAATTTGTGATTAAATAATGTAACACGTTGTGAAATCGATCCACGAATTCAATTTTATAATCTAAACTCGCATCAAAACTTTGTAAGCGATTGAATTCTTTAATGGATTGTAAATTGATGGCAATAGCAGTTTTAAGGTCAGCTACTATGATGAATGGCATAGTCGACCTTGTAAACAAAACCAAAGCACAAGACTTCGAGCAGAAAATTATAGTAGTTTATAGCAAATTAAATCAATAGCATGTTTAATTTTAATATTGTCCTAGGTATCGAGTTCGACAGCCCCTACCTATTACACAGTTCAACTGAAATTGTCAAATGAGCTGTAATTCATAAGCAGGTAACGGATAATTCCGTACATTTCCGTGTCAAATTAGACTCAGACAGGCGTATAGAGATACGCGTGTGCGGTGCCCCGACCAAATTGGCAATATTGCTAATTATATCGTAGCTCATGTGAGCTCATCGTATTGATCAGATTACATTCTACTGTTGTTATAGGTAGGAGTATCGAATATGTTATTTAGTCGAGTACCGTGGCGATCCGGTTTCAGAATTCGACTATCTGGCTTGAAATGGGCTAATGTCAGCCCGCGGCGAAGAGCACTGCAGCTACATTCATTCAGACATGTTATGACTCTTGTTTATGTACACTGCGCAGTTTATGTTTAAATTATAAACCGTAACTGTTGACTAATCGAGTACATCTCTATCAAAATGGCACCTCACTAGTAAATGTCTAATGATGTGTTCATAGTAAATTAAGCGTATTTCAAATTATGTACGTTACGTTTGATCATTAATTTTGCAATGAAACGCTTTTGATGTAATAAATGATTTACTTTGTAAATGAACGGGCTTATTTACATTTGAATAAATGGAAAATGAGATTGCCTTTAATGACACCTGATGAAAGACGTATTGGAAAAATACGCACAAATATGGCACAATACCTTTGCCATAGAAATTATTTTGTGCAGAAATGATTTTGATATTCAATGAGATAGCACAATGTCATTGTAGAATTTCTTGAAAGTGAAATGTTTGGACGTCTGATACAACTTTAATTTCTTTGGATATTAAATATAAGAGACAAAACATGTTTTTTGTAAAAAAGGGTATCAACAATATAAAAGTTTCTGCCGTTTACGTTCATATATTTTAGGAAGAGTTCACCTTTTTGGTAAGAACAAACCTATTCAATATTTACGTAATCTTACATAGAGCCTCTTATAAGTATGAAAAATACCTATGCTAGAAGACCCAGTTTATTTAAAACTAGAGGCAATAATAATGCAGGAGTGCGCATACAAAAATGTTTGTGTCACTTATCATCAAATTACTCCTTACAAAAGGTTTAACTTAATAAACGCAAGACCTCAAGATCCGTCTCTCAGACCATGTAAGTGAACAATTGTTGTCCCACGGTCCCTTAAAATTTGCAAAAAAAATTTAAACATTGTTAATGCACTGACGCGATCAGTTGATCCACATTATAGGAAAACTTAAAAAAACAAGTTATGAATTTCCAAAAGTCTTAGACCAAGAGTTGTTTAGTTTCATGGTCTGAGAGACCACCCGAAAGGTGTTGTGTTTATTATGTTACAACTCCTATAAGGGGATGACCGCGCTAATAGGTAATGTGATAATTTGACGATAACTGACACACATTTGTATGTGCACTCTTACATTATTATTGTCTCTAGTTTTAGATGAGCGTAGTCGTCTAGCACAGGTATTGTTCATACTTGATACTTGTTGCACACCCGATATGACATCTAATCAAGCCTCAACTCATCAAGTCATCATCTGATAATAACTTGCAGATAAACTAGGCAAAAAGTCAGCATAACTTGTGACGTAACCAAGTTAATTCGTCTAGGTTTGCGGTCTGACGGCCGCGGTCTGTGGCTTACCAAGTTAAAGTCTGTCGGCCAGCCCGGCAGACTGATTAATCTGGCAACGGCCTTAACGCGTCGGTTAAATTTAACCTTTGTTGTTTGATGTCCGCTACCACTGCTAACAGAATACAACATTATTTTGTATAACGGTTTCTGTTTCTATTTTTAATTTTAAGTACTGCTGTTGTTTTAGGGTTTCGTACGTCATAAGAAAAAAAAAAGAAACCCTTATTTGTTGTCGGTCCTCGTTGCGATTTTAATGGTATTTTTTAAAACGTTTTTAGGCATGTATTAATTAGCAGTAGACATGATGCCATGAAGATATTTATTTTTTTATTTTTACGTAGAAATACAATAAGTAAATAAAGATTAATGATTATTAAAATAATAAGGATTTGCGTTCCAAACAACTAAAATAAGATTTAATATTTATTGCAAATCTTTTAATAGTAACATACTACGATTTAATGAATTTAATTGTATTGATTGTTGCTTACGACCTTTTTTGCCGTATTTTTGTCCATTAAACTGTTTGACGTAGATAGATGCGGCATTCACTATTTTGTTTATTATGAAGAGATTTTGCGCACGGCGTCGTATTTATTGGAAAACCTTTTTTATGTAAGTACATAGTAATTTCTTCGTAAATACTTAAACTACCAAGAAAATAAATATCGAAATCACATAAGTAGTTAATTTGTTAATTACCTAGTTTATTATGTTAGGTATGATAAGATTTAACAAGACCTGAACAGCTTCTTAATTAATGATTGCAATAAGCTTGGAATGTAACTTCAACATCTCTTTGAGGCGCGCGTGGAACACGATCACGCCTCAAAGAGATGTCAGCAATGCAGATGGGCTTGCCGTCTGCCGGGGTTGCGGGTTGTTCGAAGAAGATACCGTGGCCCCGGTACGTAGATAGAATATTCTTTAGTATGTACACTACATAAATAAGAAGAATAACATTAAACAACTTATAAATAGGATTAAAAGGAGGAGAAACAGTACCTATAGTACAGTACATATAGAGCAAAAGAAGGAACATGGGCGGGTTTTAGTCATTAAAAGTCTGACACTCCCCCCTGTTCCGCCTAGAGAGGGGGAAGCTATTTAATGATTTCCTATCCATAAAAAATAACAAAGGCACACATTGCATTCAAATTATTTTATTTCTCACAAACCTACATGAACACTGATGAAGCGGCTGAAACTAGCTGCAAAGTTCGAATTGGCCGTATCCTATAGAAGAGAGCCGGTAAGAATGGAATAGAATGTACTTTATTATATACAATTATATTATATATAAAATTGAAACAAAACCTGATTTACAGAAAATGCTAATTCTATGGTTACAATGGGGTCTTATTGCTGATAGCAATATCTTTCAGGCAGCCTTTGGATGAACTGTACGAACATAAAAATATAACGAGGGTAGTCAATGAACTCTATGGTTATCATGATAGCAAGGAGGAGCTATTAAACACCATCTATAACATATATTCCTCTTTTACTTCCACATTCTCATACTCCTTTTCTACTCAAATATAAAGCTTTCTATTATCTGTACCTACAGTACGCTAGTACCTATGTTGAATGTGGCCAGTCATATTTGCAGACAGCTCGACGATCAATGTTGCGTACAGCAAACATTGCGCACTGTCTACATAGCTCGTCTATTAGTATCAATATGTGTGCAGCAATGGAAAGCTGTTGTAATCTATACATATCACTGTAAATTAGCGGTCATCAGTAAAGGTCTTATTTATTATCTACATATTATTTTGTTTCCTGAATCTTTGCTGTATTGACGAGTGATACGGAAATGAGCATTCCATTAGTACAATCTAATGGTAAGTACAAAAGTGCTAATTTTAATAAAGATAAGATTAAATAAAAACCTCGATTGATATTATTTCTTTGTGCTTAAATTTTTGTAGTTTATATTTAGGTAGGGAACATCATTTTTCAGAAAGTCATTTGTTGTGTAAAAAAAAAAAATTAAAAAGATTTTCACTGAAGAATCTTAAGGTTTTATTTCATACTAGCTTTCGCTCACGACTTCACCCGCGTGGCATAGTTGCTTTGGGCTAACGCTAACTTTAAAAGCGTGATACTCAAAAAAAAACTTTCTCTCCCCTTTTCTTCACTCTTTCTCCCCCTTATCCCACTTTTTTATGTGTCCGTCTCCAGGATCCCAATTATGTCTATACCAAAATTCATCAAAATCGGTTAAGCCATTTATGCGTGAAGACGTAACAAACAAACTAGCTTTCGCTTTTATAATTTTAGTAAGGATGTATGTACTTGTTTATCTTTGGTTTGCTCATTTTAAGAACAATAACAACATACTATAAATCATAATTTTAATTGTAAACCCAGTACCTACAAGCGTAAATAGGAAAATAATAGAACACTATGTCATTATTCAAAATAACTAGGTATGTTGGTAAACAGTTTAACTGTAGTTGGGTGCATACCCAGTATTCATAGCCCAGCTGGCTAGTTAATGATGACTATTCATAGTCGCGTCAGGTAATGATGAACAATTACAATGGAAGTGTGAATAGGGAAACTTGTATAAAATAACACTTATGCCGTTGGTTTTGAAGAAATAAAACAAGAATAGATATTGTGGATATCATAAGTATTTAGAGAACGATATAATACGTATTATTGGACAATATGATAAGTATTAAAGTTAGGAAGCCGTCTTCTTAATGGCTTTTTTAACATTTGTAAGTTTTATTCGACAACGCTGACGCAGATCCTAATAAATACTTAAACCTCAATCAATAAATAGATCAACTAAATTAAAAGAAAATGTTCTTTTATTCGTATTTTAAATGCTAAATAAAAAAAGTATTATACATAAATCTCGTAAACTAAAAAAACCAGATATCCTACAATATTAATAAACAATATAACCTGCAAACTTTAATTTAGGTTTTTTCTTTGCTTTAATATATTCTCAATGTTTATTTATTTTCATTTTGATTATTGACGTGTGTTAGCGGACATGCAGTGGCGATTTAATTAAATATGGTCTTTCATAATTTAATGTGTACCTTGGATTTAATTGTATACAATCTGATTCTTCAAATCTACTAGACAGTTATTTTGCTGGTGATTTTGTTCCTCACTTCTTCTTCCTAGGTTAATACAAGTGGACGTTGTAGGGTAACTGTGAACATCTGCCTAATGTGAATAAATAGCTTTTGTTTTTGAAAAACCCCACTTAATTTTCGTCCAAATCTGACACAATCTCAGTCTAACCTAGGTTAAAACAGCATGTCTAGTGCCTAGTCCTACAATTTACGAGAGTGTCGCAGTATCTCAAGAGGCGCATAAATTAACACAACGGCATATAATTTTACATTTATGATGCTCCCCGGCTTCACTTCTACAGAATGGCACTTGCTTTGAAATGGAAGCTAATTTGTACGGACTTGTGACAAGTGGGGTCTTTGTTACTGCCTACTCTCAAAGGGCAGTGGGTTTATAATATAGCTAGATGTATTTGTTCGAAGTTTTGTTGTGCTAACTGTTTTTATTTTATACAAAACTAGCTTTTGCCCGCGGCTTCGCTCGCTTTAAATTCGGGGTAACACAGTTCCCTTTTCCTGATTTGCAGGTACCTGATACCTGTAGTTTTTGCCCTTGCGCCTTATTTATTGTAATAGCAAAGCTAAGTTTTGACTTTTCTTCCCTTTTGCACCCTCATTTCACACTTTAAAAAAAAAATTGCCTATGTCCATCTCCAGGGTCTCAACTATCTCTGTACCAAAATTCATCAAAATCGGTTTAGCAATTTAGGCGTGAAGAAGTAACAAACAAACAAACTCACTTTCGCTTTTATAATAGGTATAAGTAAGGACTAGCTGTGTTCAGGCGGTTTCACCAGCTGAGTCGTAGCGTGATGATATTATGCCTATTTTTATACATATAAATTTCCCTCTTGATTCAGTCTATCTATTGCTGAAAACTGCATTCAAAACCGTTGAGGCGTTTAAAAGATTTAAGCGAACAGACAGCTGAAGCGTGTTCATTTTATTTTATACTACTTTTGTGAAGAAGATTTACTCTTTCCTTTTGTTTGCCGTACCTCATTACTCCGTAGAAATTAATGCTTATTGAATTTATTATCGGATGGTGCAACAATACACGATGTGTTTTTTCCAAAATCAACTGGCCATGAATTTCGAATTTTTCAAAAATCGAATGTTGCATATGTTATCAAAATCGGGTTCGAGACTCCTTTGAATATTTTTCCTTCTTTCCTTTGAGGAGTTAACAATCAACGCCCACTTGAAAAAATCATTTTGTATTGGTAAAGTTACACACATCATAACGTGCTCCGATAATTGCAGCTTCTCTGGGAAGGAATAGGATCATTCTCAGCTGAACTTGTGCAGTATAAATTTTAACAAACGCGTCTTGTATTAGGAATGGTAGGGGAAAATGTTCAATTTTTAAACGTCTTCAAAAAAAAATGCGTTTACTCTTCACAAGAAGGTGTGTTTGTGTAAACTATTTGTTTGTTAATTTTACACACAAAATGGTACTAAAATAAAAAAAAAAAACTAGAAGAAAAGTAAACTGAACTATCAAAACTTGGGTAATAAAGGCGGGTTCCACCATATCCTACGACCAGTAAGGTTTACTCGGTCCGTAATGCGAACATGGCATGATAGGCCACTATACAAGTGCCTAGACCACTTCAAATGTTCTTCAGAAACAGGAAACTTGTCGGAAACTCTTAACTATGTAACGTGATATTGTTAAGGGTTTGGCTTCTCTTGCTTGTAATAAGAACGCTTAACCTTAGTTTAGTTTGATGTGGTTTAAAGTTAATCATGGCTTTGGTAAGGTAACGCCTGTTGATTTGACGAGGTAAAGATAAAATCATCGTTTAGTTTCAAAAGAAACGTACACATTGGATCAAAGTGGCTGGATAATTGGTCGGTGCTTATTAGAATCTATAAAAGTAATATCTTGTAGTGATTAGAGACATATTATTCGGCCAGCCATCCGCAATGATTAAAAAATGCAATTTCCTGGCTGACATTTTTTTTTGCCACTGTATAATTTATCCCCTAGATAAACAATGAGACGGACCCGGAACAACTAACTGTAGGCAATCGAATCAGGAATCGAACCCACCCGCGACATGCAGCACAACAGCCACTGCGCCAACCGTTTTTGTGTGTATTTTATCATTGTCCCCGGAATATTCGAATGACATGTTAGTATTTCCTGAAAACGATTTGCATACTGTTATCCTTACTAATATTATAAAAGCGAAAGTGAGTTTGTTTGTTTGTTACCTCTTCACGCTTTAATGGCTAAACCGATTTTGATGAATTTTGGTACAAAGATAGTTGGGAACCAGGAGACGGACATAGGATATTTTTTTTTAAATGAGTGTGATATGAGGGAGAAAGAGGGAAGAAACGGGAAAACTTAGCGTTGCTATTACAAATCAATAAGGCGCTACCGAATTTAACGCAAGCGAAGCCGCGGGCAAAAGCTAGTATATTATATTTTATAGGGCAACAAAAATACCATTGACCGGCCACAAATCCTGCCTCAATGCCATTTTACTCTACTTTAACTAATTTCACACAAGTATCCAGCAGTAGACCGTAGGAGGCTGTTAAGGGATTTGATAATCAAAGTCCTTACTAGCGAACAGCTTGCTTGCATCCACCAGGGATGACTCGTCTCAGATAAACGAGATCTAGCTAAAGTGGGCTGAACAGCTATACTAATACATACGCCACCTGTCAGGTTCAAAACTACTCTAAAATTTAATTGAAATTGGTTAGATTGTTTTGGATATTAGAGTGAACGAAGAAGATAATAAAATACAACAAATAATAAATTAAATAAACACATTCATAATAAATTACCATACTAACATAGATTTAAAAATACTAATAAATTTATGGGTGATACCTGAAATAAAGACAAATCCTTAGCAAAATGAGTTTGTTTTTTTGTAACGTCTTCACGCCTATATGGCTAAACCGATTTTGATGAATTTTGGTACACATATAGCTGGGACCCTGGAGACGAAAACGCTTTTTCTTCAAAAAATGTGGGAAAAGGGGGTAAAAGAGGGAAGCAAAGGTGGAGAAAGAGCTATTTTTTTCGATCATCACTCGGGTTAAAGATAGCGTTAGCCCAAAGTAACTATGCCACGCGGACGAAGTCGCGAGCGGAAGCTAGTAAATAATAAAGCTAAATAGTTTGTTTGTTTAACCGCAACGGTGTAGAGGAAACAGTGAGTGAAACCACGAGGC
The DNA here is from genome assembly GCA_905475445.1 of Ochropleura plecta. NCBI lineage: Eukaryota > Metazoa > Arthropoda > Insecta > Lepidoptera > Noctuidae > Ochropleura > Ochropleura plecta. The sequence continues at coordinate 8,147,175 of FR997740.1, read as the reverse complement.
AGGTAGTAGATGTATATTAAGAAGCTATTAGATTTATTAAGAGGAATATGATGGATTAAACGTGAAACAGGCAAAAGAGTAAGAACAGTTTTGGATATAAATAGCCAGATGACATCATTCAAAATGGCATTAAAGATAATAATGTCAATTCCTATAAAACTAATTGAAGATAATACAAACTGGCATATGGAGAGAACTTCTGAATAATTCTCAATTATCAAGCAGTACATTGCACGGAAGCCGTCTCGGGATTTGTTAATCAAAGTCACCTGTCTGTCTGGCGTAACAGCTTGCTACCATCCTCCTGGGATACCACATCTCAGAACAACTAGATCAATTTGATAGAGCTGGAGCTGGATTATGTACCTTAGAGCTTAACGAATATAGTTTAAAAAACCGGCCAAGAGCGTGTCGGGCCACGCTCAGTGTAGGGTTCCGTAGTTTCCCGTCCGTCACAATAAGTGTTCCCACTTATGAGTTTAAAGACAAAAAAAGACAAAAAGTTGTACAAAATACAACTTTTTGTCTTTTTTGTACAAAAACTGTTGTGTCAATCAAGTTCAAAATGATTTTCATAGAAAGTCCTTATAAAGTTCTACTTTTCAGATTTTTTTCATATTTTCTAAACTTAGGGTTCAAAAGTTAGAGGGGGGGGGACACATTGTTTTTTACTTTTGGAGCGATTATTTCCGAAATTATTGACATTATCAAAAAATGATTTCAGTAAACCCCTATTCATTTTTAAATACCTTTCCAACAATATATCACACGTTAGGGTTGAAATTTAAAAAAAAATCACTTCCCACTTTACAAATAGGGTGGCTACCCTAATAAAACATTTTTTTCCAATTTTTATTTTACCACTTTGTCGGCGTGATTGATATACATATTGGTACCAAATTTCAGCTTTCTAGTGCTAACGGTCACAGAGATTAAGCGAGGACGGACGGACGGACGGACAGACAGACATGGCGAAACTATAAGGGTTCCTAGTTGACTACGGAACCCTAAAAAGGAAAATTATAGATTAAAAATATACGCTATGTATGGCTTTGGCAAAAAAATACAGAAATTATAATAAAAAGATTTGTTGAGGATGTTCAGGTTAATAATACTACTGCGGTTTGTTGAAATAGAAATGTTGTGTTTGCTCATTTCAATTCCTAGAACGTGATCTTTCAATAATGAGATCTTAGTAGAAATGATGTATTTCTGAGTCACTATTTTCTTTTTCCTCATCGAACAATATTGTTACGCAACAATATTTGAAATTAGAAGGTCAGACCACTTACAGATTTATAAGCCCCGTATCATTATCAGAAGGCAATTCAAATTACAATCTTCCTGATATCCTATTCATGGTCTTTGAATTTAGAACACCTACTTTCAGCCAGTATTTCCATAAAGAAAAATATATTTTTTCAATTTGTCCCTCACATTTGTGTGTGGCGAAAGTCAAGGAAATGTCAAAGCTGACCTTTATGTGGCTAGGGGGTTAGGTGGCTAGGGGGCCGGAACGACGCCCAAATTACCCTCGCAAATATGCAAATGTTGATAAATTGTTGCTCTAAAAATATTTGCCATGACAGCTGTTTGGTTTGACGACATAGGGTTGAGTTATAGTCATTCTATTGGTGGTAAATTGTTCCGAAATCGTGAAAAGTTTAGATAAATTGGTGTTTTACCATATCGGCCTCCTTGTGATTTTTGCCTAATTGCCTATTTATCGAGAGTTGCGTGTAAAAAAAAAAGAAGCCTAACCAACTAACTATGTATACGTGATTATGTCGTACTGATTTATATCTTAATGTGATATGATAGCTTAGTTAAGCATTCATTCTCAAGCACAAATTACAATTTAATTATACAGTCGTCTTCAAACCCGTACAATACGACGTCACGAAAATGGCGCCTAAGAGAGACCCCGTGTAACTGCAGCTTAAATTTGAATGTTAATATGCTAAATTACAACAATTTATCTTTCCCGGTATGCAACTGACAGAATGGATAGTCTAACTGTAAAATAAATACAACGAACAGTTGATACCTCCTTTGTGTGATACAGCTGAAATTTACATCACCTCGTTAAGCTTGCAGTAACCGACTGAACTGTGACGGACTTAGTTTTGTCCCTTTCACTCATATAGCTTGTAACTGAGGAAGAAGCAAGACACGGCACCTGTATACTGTATGTACACACTATTTCGGACAATTGTGTCACGCTAGCCTGAGCTTCCAGGCTTTTGCATAATAGGATAATGCCTAACTGTCATCTCTTGTACAACGGATTACACAGAGTAATGTCGTTTCGAGAGACGCCAAACTTTGTTACGTGCCCGATTTGGTGACTGTTCGCAGTAAAAGCTAGGTTTGTAAAGTGTTACGTAAAAGTACGGTTGCGGATTTTGGAGAGCTATTTCGTTGTTTTAAAGTTAGTACGAAATAGTACGAATTCGGCTTCTGTTGGAATTTAAGCTTAACTTTTTTTAACGTTATTAAGCAAATTTAGCTGGTTTCGGTTTTCGTCATTACTGTTTTTTGATGACTTTTGGTACCTTAAAAAATACCAAAAAAAACTTCATGAGCTTGAAAGGAAAAATGATCGTTCTCGTATTTTTCCTTTAATGGCATATCATCTCGTATGTCAACCAATCTATATATTCTATCTACTATCGTCTAGGTGCCTTGAATTAAAGACCAGGGGCAAATATTTATAAGATGAGTGTCAAAATGTGCATTTTGTTCTTGAATATCTTGACCTTCAGTACCTCTGTTACCCAACATTTTTCATTCAGCACCCAATACAGAAACAAAAATTTTAAAAACCGATCGAGATCGCCGATCACTCAACAGTTCTCATCCTTCAAACTCTCGTAGGCATTGAACCAGATTCTGGTTACATAAATAAATAAGAAGATCAGATTCAGAGGTAACTCGAGTATCTATATACCTACATGGGCAGGGAGTAGGTACCCTCAATACTCTTTGATTATTTAATACGTACCTACTGTTTTATTCAACACTTTATCCCCGGCACGCCCTTGGATAACTTATAAGAAAAATGACTATGGAATTATTTCGGTATGGATTCTAATCTCGATGAAAAATGATTGTGTTAATAACTTTTATTGGAAAATATGAGTTTAACTGAAATAACATTTTATCTATGTTTTTCTTAAAGATTAGCTTCTGATGATGAGTTTGTTAAACGATTTAAGCACAGTTTATTACCCTTATCAGATTGGATTAGATAGATTGATTTAAGTATAATATTTTTGTGTAAATTGCAAAAGAGACTACTGAGCAGCTGCTAACAGCGTTTTTGGTATTGTTCGTCGTGTCGTTGAGCTCCTTGAGTTATGAGATGAGTCGAGCTACACGATAACTGACAAATGCTTGCACTGACTGGACAGGTCCACTCAATCAGTGTGGTGCTTTCTTAAAAAAACATTTCAGACACTAATCTTCATAGTCCTCATGTAAGTTGACAAAGATTTTTGTTTGGACCTTAAAAGAGACTATATATATAACCTTTGAGTTTATTTCGGCTGTTTCTTCTCAGAGTCGTGGGGTACGAAACACCGGCTACCAGTGCCAGTTGTGTTTCAAATTTTCATATGCAATAAAGTACATTCTATTCAAATCTATTCTGGTGTGGAAGTAAACATAATATGGGTATACTTTTAGGTACGCATCTTCTCAATCCATTGGGAATCACAGTAATTTTTTTTTGCTAATGGGAAATCATCAAATACCTTCCCCCACTCTAGGCGGAACAGAAGGGGACTGTCAGACTTTTACTGACTAAAACCCGCCCATGTTCCTTCTTTTGTCCTTTATGTTCCGGGGCCGCGGTACCTCTTTCGAACAACCCGCTACCCCTTCAGGGAATTAAAGGCATGGTGATTTGTTTCTGTTCTAAAGAATAGCATTACGTAAATCTTTTCTGTAAATCAGAAACTACCACGTTACGTAAGATATTACCTTCATGTAGCCTCCTTTATTAAACACAAGTTATATTGTTACATAAATCTCACCTTCTCATACATAAAATAAATACGTTCTCCGTAGATTTTAATGTTCCACCATAACACAGACTTACACAGTGTCGGCCGTTCAGTCGAGATATCTTTATCACGTTGTGGAGTGGTCTCATCTTGTGTCCGCGAAAGTGCTGGCTCCACATTGGCATGATCAAAAGACTGTCAGCCGTTCTTCGCCCCTAACCTTTGACACCCCTTACCCAATTTGTGAATGAAAAGCTTTTCAGTAGAGTTTTCTTAGTTTATCTGATCGATTTATAAAATTACTGGCTCATGCCCGCGGCGTTGCTGGCGATAAGTTCGGCAAATGTCCCACGTATTGACATTTTATTTTTCTTTTTTTGAAAAAATCTTCCGCTATACTTAAATTTTCTACTGTGTCATGGATGCGTTTGAAAACATTAAAACTCACATTCACAAACAGACCTTGAACAACTACCTGTAGGTCACACAAATATTTGTTCCGTGCGGAATTCGAACCCACGAAACGCAGCGTATCAGTCAATCACTCAACCACTGCGCCTACCGTGGCGTCAATAATATTATAGGAGGAAGTTAGTATTAGGATAGTAGGATTGTACATCTACTTTTTACTACGACAAGGCAAAATGATGGTTATGCCTTGAAAAATCCAAAGCCCAGAGCAGCGTGGTTACCATGACGATGGCGCTATACAGGATGTCTAGCCATGTCTTTCCCACACTGGAATAAATACTGCTTTAAGATGTTAAGGTGCCCCATTACGGATACGTAGTGAAAACAGGTACACCTACCTGTTTCTGTAATTGGGGAGTTTTACTTTAAAGTGAAAAATATATATTTAAGCAAACGTGTGAATACACAATACATACGTGGGTACGTATACACATCACGCAAAAGCAAATAGGTATTATATTTCACACATGTAATTAGAGACCAGCTTGTTGGAACTAGACTTATTCCAGACTCCGAGGTGGTACTTTATTTAGGTCAGCAGATTCAGTATTTGTGCTTACCATCACTAAACCAACGATGCATAAAAACGTAAGTAAGCGTAACAAAAGCTTATCTATCATTCACAAGTACCATATTATGAATCAAACACAGAAATATAGGTCACGAACATATCAACTGGACTTGCCACCTGCCTAGCGCGCCATGTAACTAGCCCTAATGTAATATACATGAAACACATCATATCATATACCATCAAGGCTAAATAATTTCATCTGCCTCTAAGATATCGACGATTGATTATATGAAATATCCAATCTTATAGCGGAAATAGGTATCGAGAGTAAGGAGAATTTTGACGTCGCCGTTGGCAGAGATTCGAGTGGCCTCGACAGGGCCAAGTGGCCGAGAGTCACTTGTTTGAGGGTACTAGGGGGCCACCTGAACGTGTCACAACCGTCTTTTTACTCCGCCAACCCAATTTTACACTATTGTTTGGGCACGAACTAAGAGTATTTCGTATTCTGATCTTTTTGTCTGTGGTGATGATTTGATGTATCGCATTGCTTTCCAGTTATACTTAGTACTTACTAATTCTATGCTAGCCTGTGTGTTTGTCAGCCAGTATATAGAAAAAAGCGTTTGCTGCAAACAAAAACAAATCAAAATGCATGAAAACGGTTATAGTAAGTTTGATTAAACTGTACCTATGTTTTATCTTGAATCAGTGGACTCTTAGAATTAGTAAGGTACTGTTTGTATTCTGTAGAAGCAAGTTTCTGAAACTTTGGACAGTTCAGGTTCGTTTCATATGAGGGTCAAACTTTTTATAGGAGTTAGTTCGAATTGCCAACAGCCAGCAGTTGTTCAAGGAATTTCGAAACACTCATAGATTATTTAGCTATAAACTAGAATTTATATTAGAGTCGCTACTCCTTATATCCGTTGACCTAGTTTTAGAACAAAATATGTACACGATACACAAAGAATTTGGCCAGCAAGTCACGAATTTCAAATATTTTTATGCATATCAATTTATTTTTCGAGAAGAAACAAATTGTCCTGGGTTTCTGATTCCACGATAATTGCCATACAAATGCATCAATATATTGGTATTTAGATAAATTGTCGGCATTTGTCACGTGAATCGTGATACCCTACTTAGAGATGAACTGCTAATGTGGAAACTTAAAATGTTGACACTGCATATAATTATGTCATTAAGTTGAATGAATCTACTTAAATTTTAAACCTATAATATGTTAATATGCTAGTTTGTAATCACTCATTGATCTATTTCCAGAATTGGTTGCTGAAATAGTTAATTTAAGATTTAAAAAGTTAACAATCTGGCTATTTTTATAACCATTGACAAATTGGTGTTGAGTGAGGGATCACGAATCGGTAAACGTAGTAGATTTTGCCCAAATGGATGACACAACCTAGATTTTTGAAAAAAGACTGAAAGAAGAAGCTGTTAGGCAGATTTAAAGCAAAACTTGTAGTGGCACATCTTGAAAGAGACCATTAGTGGACTGCGTAAGTGAGAAACAGAGACAAAATAAAATAAATAGAATTTACTGAGCACCAATAGTTTTACAAAGCTCATTTACATTATTAGAGTTGAATCGATTGATATTAGCCTTCTAGCAACGGATACAATAGCATTTTATTGAGATTTAACTAGCTAATGTCAGGTAGATGGATTGTGTAAAGAATGATATGAAGGAGAAAGGAGTAAATGATACCGTGACGTCTGACAGGGGAGAATGGAAGAAGAAAACGTTTTTCCCCAGATGGAATGGGACAAGTGCAGGAAAATGATGATCTAGCTAATGTCAATACAAATTAAACACAATAGAAGGATGTTAATATGACGTTGATATAACTTTAACTAACATAGGCTGGCTGGAAAACCAATCTGGAATATTCTACGGTGGCATTTATTTTATTTATCAACGTAGTACGTTCTAGCGATAAATCTAACAAGTTTGGAGGTGGGACACAGGATAAAGTAAGACAAATGGCGAAATAATCTCGATACGCAACCGCACTGTTGTTTGAGAAATGGCTAATGTATTGTACTTATTTACTTTATACGTCTATATTGCAGAATGTAGACGTCTAATGAGTAAGTTATTGTGTTCAGACTTGTTTTCCATTGGTTTTCATGTCATGAAACCGAATGATGAAATCTAATGAAAATTTCCACAATATGATATGAATCATAATTTTGGAAATTTTAGTACGAACTCCAGTAAAAAAAAATTGTACATTCAAAGACTGGCTTTCTAAATTCATAGCTGTAGCCCGTAAAATATTTTCATTAGTTTCAGCTCGAAATCGAATCAAAACTAAATCAAAGACCAAAACTACCCTAGAGACGTTTGAAGTACTATCTACCCCGGCAACATTTTGAATGTCAGTCGTAAAAAGCACGAGGAATGCATAATGTACCCTAGTCTGCGAGCTCTTCCAATAAAAAATAACTTATTTTGCTTCAGCGAGCTCGAAGCTCGGCAGCATACATTAATGACTTTTTAGGGTTCCGTACCTCAAAATGAAAAAAACAGAACCCTTATTGGATCACTTTGTTTTCTGTCTGAAAAGACTCTTTATCTCGAGAACGCGTCCGTATCGAGTTGAAATTAAAACCACATACACAACTCTGTGGTCCATTTGTGCTGTAAAAAAACGGCCTTTTTTATTTCAAATGCATGATTTAGAAAAACATTTTTTTTTAGTTTTTTATTGGCGGCGCTCGTGGGCTGTATAAAGCCACTCTCTCTCCCTCTTCAATTTACTTTTTTTCAGTTTCTGTTTGTCAACTATTGGAGATGTAAATCTCCCTAAACTAATGAAAATTAATCAAAATGAAACTAATGAAAATTTCCACAATATGATATGAATCATAATTTTGGAAATTTTAGTACGAACTCCAGTAAAAAAAAATTGTACATTCAAAGACTGGCTTTCTAAATTCATAGCTGTAGCCCGTAAAATATTTTCATTAGTTTCAGCTCGAAATCGAATCAAAACTAAATCAAAGACCAAAACTACCCTAGAGACGTTTGAAGTACTATCTACCCCGGCAACATTTTGAATGTCAGTCGTAAAAAGCACGAGGAATGCATAATGTACCCTAGTCTGCGAGCTCTTCCAATAAAAAATAACTTATTTTGCTTCAGCGAGCTCGGTCCGTAACTTACTACATGTTTACCTTGAGCAAAGATGCACAACACACTGAAATTTTCCAAAATGGCTCTCAGGCGCGACTCAATAAAATGTAAACCGTGTTCGAAATTTAAAATTTACGCGGTCGAAATCATAGACAAGATTAGATTTTATTTGCAAATGTCATTACTCAACTTTATGATTCGATTTCAAATCGATTTAATGCTTATTTTAAATTCAAAGCGTCTTTGAAAGCTTACGTGTCGCGCTGCTATTCTTCTTACAAACTAAGCAGGTGTTCCGATGCTAGGTATTTCGGTAATTTATGTTCTAAATTCTGTGCACGGATATTTTTGACTTAACATGTATTGGGTGGTACCGATTGGTATGTTATAACCGATTATGGCGATTCTTTAAATTCGAATTAAGTGTCAGTATCTTTGTTTGCTGGAGTAGACATAGCTTAACATTGTGGTTTTTTATTATTATAATTTTATGACCGTTTCAAATCACGAAGTTGAAACTATCAGATAACGAAAAATGGCAAATACAAAATGTTTTGCTCGGGTTTTAAAAAAACGTGAATACAAAACTGTAACAGAAAAGTCTTAAAGATACTTCCTTGGCATAAAAAATAAGGTACCTATATAGAAGGTGTGTGAAAACTGTTCAAGTTTACGTCTCCAAGAACCTTGAAAAAGTAACAAAAACTAATGAAACAAACCTTATTTTAAGTTCAGACAAAGACATAAAACGTTATTTGTAAAGGATACTTTTCGGTTTAGGTACCATATAAATACAGACTACTTTACGTGACTAGATCATTAACATTGAACTGAAAGCATCTGAATATGGCTGGCTACATTTAAATAAGGACATCTTTTACATATTGATGAAGAAGTATTCATATCCTCTGAGAACCATCCTTTTTCAGACGGTTTTATGAGCATACTGTTATATATTTTTTATCTTAGCTGCCATGTAGTCTATTAATAACTTATGCTTTTAAAAAATGAATTAGAACTGATTCTGATTCTATTACATTCGATTATGGCTCGATCCAGTAGGTGGTGGGTGCCCGTTGCAGACAAATTACAGATCGGCAGCGGACACAGAAAATTACAGATATTTCAGTGCATTATCGGCTACGTTCTGGTAGAGTAAAGAATCCAAACTGAATTATATTTTTGGAAATGACTTTACTTAGAAAGATAGATTAGTCATGGCTGCATGTCTTCTTAGCTTTTTACAAAATCCACGAAAAGTAAGGCCTACAACCACACACACTTATAAAAAGTGAGTGTACATAAAACCTATGTACACTGACTTCCAAAATTGCAAGGATACCTCTGTGTCGATTTTCCAGTGAAAGTTCAAGTTTCCGAAAATGAAGTAAATAGAGTTTCTCGCTTCACACGATTTTATTTCTGTAGGTACTAACCTTGGATTTTTGCAGCCCATTGTTCATTTCTAACTGTTTATAAATAAGTAGTCATTTTACCTAAACTGTTCATTGAAATACAAAGTTATTCACGAATGAAATTACCTCAATTGAGCCCACAGTCTGCAAATCCAATGCTTTACCATCGATGCGTGTAATCCTCTTAGTGCAGTTTATATCAATTGAGTGAGCTCCACAGCTTGTACACAAAATGGATCTGTCCAACGAAATTCAACCCATATGCTGCTATCTGTGTAGAGAACGACAGATTGCACAAATGGTAACATAAAGACAATTACAGGGATATTAACTACGGTGTTGTTTTTACAAAATTCAATGTATTTTAGTTCAATATCATCTTTACAAGAGGTTTAAGCATGTATTTTAGGGAGATTTACATCTCCAATAGTTGACAAACAGAAACTAAAAAAAAGTAAACTGAAGAGGGAGAGAGAGAGGCTTTATACAGCCCACTAGCGCCGCCAATAAAAAACTAAAAAAAAAATTGTTTTTCTAAATCATGCATTTGAAATAAAAAAGGCCATTTTTTCACAGCACAAATGGACCACAGAGTTGTGTATGTGGTTTTAATTTCAAGTCGATACCTCCACGCGTTCTCGAGATAAAGAGTCTTTTCAGACAGATAGACGGAAAACAAAGTGATCCAATAAGGGTTCTGTTTTTTTCATTTTGAGGTACGGAACCCTAAAAAGTCATTAGTGTTTGCTGTCTATAACAACATAGAGTTTATAATGTCAACAAATATTGTACGCTATCGATCAACCCATACTTCTGTCCTGATGTGGCTACATGCCAAAACATAAACATTACTGTAATAAGTAGGGTAGTCCTACTCATTACAGTAATGTTTATGTTGTAATGAAGTTAAACATTAATGTTTTATTCACATAAACTTTGTAGACTAAAACACTAAATGATGTGTGTGATGGTGAAAACACACACCAAAATATGGCTTCAGAAATTGACCTTCAATTTTATTGAACACTACAATAAAGTTACAGATTCTAAGAAGCCCATTATTACGGCGTTTTTTTTAAATACTCGTTCGTTGCAATGAACTTCTGCAGTTTTCTGCCTTGAAACCTTTACTTTAATCCTGTACTCAGTTCCAATTGCGTTTAAGCTTTTTAAAAGAACCTCGGGATTTTTTTTTATCATTCTTACAACTATCACAAAGTTTAATCATGTGCACAGCGAGCCCAATAAAACTTAATTAGAAAATCCGGACCACTAAGAGCACTTAGCATTTGCAACCTAGATAACAAAGGTTAACGAGAAATGTTACAAAAATGCATTATCAAAGTAACAATTGAAACAAGGCGAACAATACCTCGTCGTGTAAATCGTGAACTGTTACTAGCAGGGTTATCATACACAAAAATTCAGTATTATTTTTTAATTATACTGAATCTAATTATTATCGATATGACTTTCACTGCGTCATACTATAACATAAGGCAGTATGCATTACTACAACAATTAGATTCAGATTACGCGTAAATTTAAAAATAGAACAAAAATCCTGACATAACCTAAAAAATTCGGACCTCTTTTATTTGTGATTTTTACTGTTCTCTCTATCTGCTTAAACAATATCTCTTAACTTTAAAAATCGAATTCAACGTATAGACCAGAGGGACGAGCAAAAACACATTCCCGGATAAATCCACACGTTAGGCATCCTTAGCTCCATTGAACTACAGAAACCTGTACATTTTGCACAGTAGGTACCTACTGCGGTTTTTCTTTATATAAACAAGTAGGTATTTAATAGTTCCGGTATCCGCTCGTGTGCTGTGTACTAGTATTCAGGGACCGTTATTGTGTAAATAGCTGTATAAGCTGCAAGTTCTGGTATGCTTTTCACCTGCCTGTCAAAGCATAATTGTGCTTTAGAAAGTTGTTGCTTACACAAGCTAAACTGCTAACTAGTCGAGTTAATTTTTTGTATGGAATCTCAAACATGAAAAGTTCACATTATTTGGTACTAGCTTATGTTGTCGGCTTTGCCCGTAAGGAATTTGGTAATTCGGTGATCTAAAAATTTAGTACCGATTCATATTCATAAACTTACATGACTTTTCATTCAAAATCAAATGCTCAATCTTAAAAAGCTCCCATTTTTCAGCTCAAAATCCATAGACTATCTAACAGATCTACGCCATATTTTTCCATAGACATAACAGTCTATCATAGTAGTTCGCAGTGACCATAAATTGAGTCAAGAGTGATTTGAACGGACGCCCGTAATCTTCGCAATGAACGTTCTCGTCGCCATTAAAAATGAACTTTATGAGTAAGCTTTAACAGACTTTGCAGTTTTATCGCTTTGAAATTAAATTTCTTTTAATGCAATGCCTTGAAATTGTGAAAAGGTTCCCTTTTTGATGTCACTTTATTTACAAATATTTAAGAAAGGAATGTTACATTGTATAAGTAATTAAGTAAGCACCGCTAGGAGAATTAATTTTAAGCAAATGATAACTCTATAGATTACATTTGGGAAAACAAACAGTAGTAGGTACCTATATTATGTGCAAACGGTGTTGTTTAACATTAAACTTAACAAATTTACTGCCCACAACATTTTCCACAGATTACTATATATATATATATTAATTTATTGACGACATCATTAATAAATTTATAATGTGCATCATTATAAATTTAATAATGATGTCGTGAATAAATAACTTTGAGAGAAGTGAAATAATTATAAGTATCTATAACTATTTACTTAAAGCGAGTCTAATTACCAATGTGACTTTCGTTGCGTCATAACATAAGATAAAGAAAAAATGCATTATGACACTTGAGTAAATAGGTAATTAGCACAACGAACGATAAGATGAAATAGGTAGACAGACTGAAAATAAATTGGTTCATGCTTACATCATTGTATGCTAATTTGTAACAGATGTATGTACCGTATTATGACAATGTCGACTATCACATTTGACTTCACAGATGAATCAGTCAATAATTTTAAAAATAGATCTATACCATTTACTTCTCGTGACGAAGTCAAAGTGTCATTGCACTTCGTACTGTTTATATTCGTTAATAAAGTTTAGGCTTACTGATGGACTCAGCGATCATTGTGCGGATAGTCGTATCTGCCAATGGCTCAATTGCCAAGAGCTTCGACCAATACCTAAGGAGGCTCTCATTACGCAGCTGGATCAAGGGCTTGATACGGAAAGCAGTAGGTACTCTTGGACACGGTTCGTATAGTAAGGAGGTATCTTTTCTCTGGAGCCCTAACCGCTGGTAGCTTGGACACTGTTCCCGATACCGATGGGATACTATTTTTTGTACAAGTAAGAAAAAAATATATAAAACAAAAACATTATGTAAATGAATGAACGAGTTAGGCTTAAAGCGTAAAATTAAATCGTAATAATAAAAATCTGGTTCTAGTAAAAACTATTTTGTCTGTGTAACGAAACGTAGGGGGGGGGGGGGTACCTAATTTTAAACTTTAATTTAATTCACAATCAAGCTATTTCACTTAAAAAAATAAGAATACAAACTAGGTTATTTCTTAGTCAGTATCTAATCTAAATCATTAAAGACAATTCGAATTGCGTCTTTGCGTCCTAAAAAATAGTAAATTAAATTGTTTTCCGAGAAAACGCTATAACTTTTGGGACCGATAAACAAACAGAGCATTTTGGGTTTTATGAGCAAACAAGATAACAGACATAAATCCGAAAATATTGAAAAGATTTCAATGTCAGTCAGTCAGTTGTATCATTAAAATAACTCGAGTTACTTTAGAATCGAGCTTGAATTTTGACACAAAAGATCACCGAGTTCAAAGGTGACGTTTCTGTTTTGAAATTAATGTGTGACAGTGACAATTCTTAAACGCGTTTTAAATCTGTTGAACGCATTCTTCATTGACAAAATTATTTATTAACCTTTCCGATTCTAGGGAATCAATTTTGCTTGTTTAGAAACTATATCTATAATATCTTACAATAAGGCTGAGGCACTATACATTAATATTGAAAATCATAAGCATAACCCTGTAACCGTGGGCGCTTTCAAAGGCAGATTGCAGCGTCAATATTTAACCCCTCGTCTGCTGACGTAGACCCAGTCTCGACTGAAGTTCTCGCGGTTATTTGTGACCTTTCGCTTTTCTCTTCATGTTTCATTCAGTGTTTTGGCTACCTTCAGATGGGCACACGCATCGATAAACATTACTTTTTAGACAAACAACACATTTTTACCAAAAAGGTTTCAGTTTTGAGGTAGAAATGGAACAGTTAAACTTGGATAGCCGATAGTGGGCACTATCAATATCAATATCGATATGGGACTATCGCTATTTACAAATACATTACTTCAATTTCTCGAAGAAAACGAAATAAAATTTGCTGTGTAAATGGACCACGGCAGCGACAATGTTTTCAGGTAACTGTGTAGTTTTCATAGCATACATTTTATCCTGTCAATATTATAAATGTAAAATTTTGTGAGGATGTATGGATGTTTGTAACTGTTCCACACGATAACAACTAAACGGATTTAGATGAAATTTTGCACACGGATATAGTTTATAACCTGGATATATATACTGGATATACATATGATACCTTTTAATCTAGGTAGCATTATCTTTATCCCCTGGGACAATCATCGAACTTCACGTGGGTAACGCCGCCGCCATAACTAGTTGTATAATATATGATAGTATCTAAATAATTTATACCTTACCTGCTTCATAGAATAAGCTTTCTCCATGATTTTTCGTTTAACAAATCTTAATTCAGCGATCCATGATTAACTTTGTGCAGACAGTTAATTAATTTTTAAACAATCACGTAGCGACTTGGAGAAGTTTGTGAAACATTTAATCTTCTTCAGTTTAAGACTTTTATTTTTTGTTCAGACTCTCGTAAGACTGTTTTCAGCGAAAAAGATTAGGTAGGTATGGAAAACGAAGAGCTTTAACGGAGTTACTTCAAATAAGTCTGAGTATTCAGCCTGGGCAGTCAATCTGTGGAATTTATTACTGGTTTCTCTGTTCCCTGATCATTATACAGACTAAAAACAATACAAATACAAAAATTAAAATAATACTTATTGGCTAAAACTTAAAAGATATAAGAATAGTATTTCAGTAAGCATCTAAAGTTCGTTTGTGAAAGACTGGTGCCTAAACTAAGCCGTGGCCTGTATTTTAAGACACCAGGCTCTTTTCCCTATAGGGACAGATAGCATCAAAAATTATCATTAATTACCTATTGCAATATGGCGAATGATATAATTCAATTACCAATTTATACTCATTCTTGTTTGAAAAAAAAACTAAATAATTAAAAAGTAAAACTTCAACTTCCTGATAGTGTTTAAGTGGAAAATAGTCATATTTTATAAGCAGGATCTCTTTAAAGTTCGAGTATAATCGGTCACTTCTAGGCAAACCTGTTCTGTCCTAGGCCTCACCATCGCTTCGCATCCACGCTTGCCTATTTTGGTCTGTGAATGGGTGACCACCCATTACATACCGAGTTTTCTCCGTGCCTCGGAAAGCACGTTCAGCCATTGGTCCCGGCTGTTGTCATTTGTAGATCTTTAACAGTCGTTACGGGTACTAAGTGTCCCGAAACTCTTTTTGCCCAGTACTAACTGGGTTGTGGGGGTCAGATAGGCGTTTGCTCCATGTAAAATATTGGTATTCAGCTGTATCCGGTAGGACTGGATGCCGACACCAAAATAGTTGTGAAAAGGCCAACCTTTTTTTTGGTGTCGTCTAATGCCCCGTTCCAATAAACAAAAACGACTCGTTTTGCTTACGGATAGTTGTATTTTGACATAAGTTCTATGAGAGTTATGTCAGTCGTCGTCGTATAAGTCATCCTCTGCCTAGGCAGATAATATAAAGTAGTAAAGTAGGCTTATAATATAAATATAACAGATCATAATTTAAGTTCAAACGTAGAATGCTTTTATGAAAGGAGTTATACTTTCTTGTTGGACACTTTCCTTCCTCAATGCGTGTAAAGCAGCGGGCAAAACCTAGTATTTTATAGATTCCCATTATTCCTTGGGTACTCGGTATACCTGCCCACTATTACAAAGTCGTTAGGCAAAGTTCCGACATTGCTCAAGTTTTTAATTGGTGAGTTATGTCGTCTGTGCATTATTAGGTCAAACTTGGCTTATTTTCTGAAGCATTTTTAGAATAACTCACAGTATGTATAGTGAGTAAATTGTGGGGCTTTTCCTGTACATTGAAAGTCACGATACTGTGACATTCAACGTATACGAAGTTTAAAATACTCCATGAGTAGTCAATATGGTCATACTTTTACTTGCTCCCGATTTCGTTTTCAGATAAAATTGTATTACACTTTTAAAATGGTTTTCCTGAACCGCGCTGTTTAAAAGCTTTGTGTAAGGAATGTTAAGTATACATTTGTATTAATTATAGTTACTGCTATTGTTACGCACTTTCAGGTCAATACTGAAGGTTCAACCGGTCATTGAACCTCTTTCAATACCCGTCTGAGCTAAAAGCTCCCATAAACACACATTTAACAGCTAGACGTGTCTGAAAATTACTTTTTCTAAAAGGTCAGAATCGTTGGACCTGAAGTATACCGAAGTGCTCCGAAGTTCCAAGCCATAACACAAAGTGAAAAGACAAAGATATCTGTAGTGTGTACATGTTTAATTAAAACTTTTGTCAGAACAGCCGACTGGGATGTTTGGTAAATTGTTACTATTGTTTTACGACTTCATGTACTTCAGGTACAGATTATTAGTTATAGTCCATGTCTTGATGAGTTCGTTGACCCTTTCTTATAGTGTTTGGGTTATTTCTTGCAGCTAAGTTAGGTATTTACGAGTGACTAAGCTGGAAATATTGATTGTGACTTGAAATTGCTAGACAGAATGTTAACAGAGATGACAAAGAAAAGGTGATGGAGTGGGGAGATGTTGCTGCGTCAACCCAAAATAATTGTCAACTGCCAATAATATCGTTTTTTTTTCAGCTTGGTAGCCCAAGCTAGCATTTTTTTTTTACGAATGGGGAATCATCAAATAACTTCGGGGGAGTGTCAGACTTTCACTGACTAAAACGCATCCATGTGCCTTTTTTGGCCTTAATGTTCCGGGGCGCGGTAAGTCTTTCGAACAACCCACAACCCCGGCAGGCAGTGGCCTTGGCACGCTATGCTTTGCTGACATCTCTTTGAAACGCGCGAGGTACACGAACTGCCAGCACCGTCCCGTGCCGCACGCACGCACCCGCATCTACGGTGGCCGGGAGTCGTGCCGCGGCGCCCGACGCTCGGAGCGTCTCTCACAGCGGCTGGGTTGGCTTAAGGTTCCGCCTAAGTTAGCCTTATAATAAGTTAGTTTAACGTAAATTTCTAGCTAGACACACCCGCGCGCATTTCTGGCAGAAAATATAAAAAAAATAAAGGTAAAAATCAACACGTACTCTGGTGTAAATTAAAGTTATCCGATTGTGTAAGGTTGCAACAAAGTTTACTCTTTACGAGTGACAGTCAGTGAAACTGTCGGCGTCACAAAATGCGGTGCAGTCCTGAACAAAAGTTCTGCATCCTTGGCACGAACAGACTTATCTGCTTCGAAATGTATTTAGTCCGCTGCACCAACTTGCGATTGCTGGCTGTCTATTTATTTGAAGGCGATGTCAAATTAAAGTAAAAAGATTTAGTCGATTCCATCACAGAAGACTACTTACAGAGTTAGTAAGTGTTCTGTTTGATTTTTTTATGCAGCCTATAATGTCCCACTGCTGGGACACTCTTCCGTCTCTGTGAGATCTTGACCCGCGAAGTAAATTTCAAGGAATTCCCTGTTGGCCGTAATTTATTGGCTTAATTTTTAAGTATGTATGTTAAAAGATATTCGATGTTAAATTCCAACCAATTTTTCGAAGCTAAAACTTTTCATGATTCCAAATTCAAACATACAAAAATATTAAAAAAAAATACGAGTACTGAAATGACGTCACTCTAAGGAGTGTTTATGGTTATTTTTTAAACTACAGATAATCATTTAAAAATAGAATCGATTATCGTCTTCACGAGTCTTTTATGACTACTCTTTATGATAAAGAAAAACATCTTTACATAAACTTTATTGCAGTGACAGAAGCAGAATGTCATTTTAATTGAACCATTACTTCGATGCAAGTGCACAATGATGAATAAATGACCTGACGTCGCCATGTAAATCACCGTTTCTATTACAATAGCATGAACAGTATTTTTAAGTTCACATAATGATACAAAAACATATCAGTTAGGATCTTTTAGGTTATTATGTTGTTAACGACGCGTGTCGTTTGTAGAAATGTGTTTTTAAGGTCTCGTCGTGGGTTGGTCATCCCTTTTCATTTAGAGAATAATGTTTCTTATTACTGAAACTATGTGAGAGGCTTGTGGCTAATTATACAATGTGTCCGGCTATGGATTAGCGATATTCTATGTACTTATAAGTCTAACGAACTTTCTAGTGCACCAATTTTTTTTTTCGAAAATGTTCACAATTAAGTCGTTGATTTTCTTTAAAGTTTAATTTTAATGTAAGCTCGTCATTTTGTAATTTAAATGATACAGATATTGTTGCCCTCCGAATAAGCTTATTTTTATCTACTGTGATAAAAATATCAAAACTTTGAGAAATATGTTTTTATTTTGTACACGCTTAGAGAAATCTCAAAATGTCTGCCAAATAGCGGGGAAGTGAATCGGACCCAAGTGTGTTACATAATATTGTATTAAAACACTTCTATCGCTTGTCCATGGTCGGAAACATTGTATATATAACAGCCACTCGGGTCAATCTTAAGGTTAAGACACGCTAGCCGAGGTTGGTCCGCGGATGGCCAAAAAGTCATATCGTCTTAAAAATATAAAAAGAATCAAATCAAATCATATCGTCATATAAAAAGAATTCCGTTCGTGCCTCGGAAAGTAGCTGGTCTCGGCTGCATTTGAAATTTTTTGACAGTCGTTAGGGGGCGTCCATAAATTACGTGAGGTGTTTAAGGGGGGGAGGGGGTCGAGTCAAATCTCATCTAATCTTACGTTGGAGAGAGGGGGGGTCTCGGCAAATATCACGCAATTTTTTTTCTGATTGAAACAATTTTTTTTATTACACTTATAATTAAACTCTCAGCAATATTGATTACTAGTCTTAACTAGTCGTAAATAAAAGCACGAAGCTTTTTTTTTTTTCTTTTTACAATAACTATCCAACTATTACGTAAACGACGTAAGAAACCCACATTTTAAAAATCTCACGTGAGATTGGGGGATGGGGGAGGGAATTGAATAAAATCTCACGACATCTCACCAGGGGGGGAGGGAGGGACAGAAAATTCAAAAAAACACCTCACGTAATTTATGGACGCCCCCTTACACGGCCGGAAAGTCGGACAATAAATCTTACCTTAGGCTAGTACTAATTTGGTTGTGGAGGTCAGATGGACTGGAAGCTGACCCTAAAATAGTTGGGAAAAGCCTAAGGCAGTTGATGTTCTTTGCAACCGTACGGGTAGCAGATACTATATTCTTTGGATAAGCATTTTCAGCTGAAAGGGTATAGAAGTATTTTTTTTGAGCTGGTGGTATCCAGATAATTGGTTTCATGTGTGGTCGCAAAATGGCGGCAGTTAGGCAGACCAAGCTTCATACAAAAATCTTTTAACCCTATTCAGCTGAAAACGCAAAATTACACACATTATTCACAGCAACGAGACATTTTTTTTCTTCTAAATAACTATATTATTTTTGACCATAACATAAATAGTAGTTAATTGTCGTAGATTAGTCATTATTACAACCCGCTGGCTAGCAGTATTGGCATCATTACACGACGGAAAGTCAACCATTTTGGACCAGGCTCCATCATGACCGCTTAATTATTTTAAGTATCCACAATATCAGACATTGAACCCATTTAATTGATATTAGCAAAAAATAAAAGCTTTTCTGTGTTCTCATTGCCTTCAAACAAACAGCTATTCACAAAACGATCGTTAGATTAATTCATTGAATGAATTGTTCTTTTTTCATTCAGTTGGGTGTAAAAATGTTATTACTAGTGATGTAATTGTAGTTGAGTGGGGTATTTGGCTGACAAATGGATTTTCATTCGTTATTTTTTTTAATTACCGATGGTTTATAGAAAGCGAATTTAATGTGTCACGTAGACCTGATACGTGGTATTGTATATTTATTTAGTTTGTGGTAGACGAATGTATTTTCTATTGTCAATATGTTGAGGTTATGTTGAGGGTTATTTTGCTCGTAAGAGGAATATAGAAAGTGAATTTTAATGTGTGTTTTTTACTTCAAAAGCATAGACCACTCGATTGGCACGTGTATTTGTTTTGCGGTTACACTTGTGCTGTGTGTCAATGTCCATCGGTTTCCAAGAAAAAAAAACCGGCCTCTTGCGAGTCAGACTCGTGCACTGCTATAGGGTTCCGTACAAACTTGCGACTTAAACGGCCATATTTTTTGTAAGTTGATTTTATCATAGCACCAATGGACCACAAACTTGAGCATACGGTTTTAATTTCAACTCGATGTCTCCATATGTTACCGAAATAAAGGGTCTTGACAGACAGACGGACGACAAAGTGATCCAATAAGGGTTCCCATTTTTCCTTTTGAGGTACGGAACCCTAAAAATAACTTAGAGCCAGCTTGTCTTTGATTGTCATGATTGTCATTTTTTATGTCTAAAGAAAACACCATCGAAGCCTATTAGCTGCTTTGCGTCAAAACATCCTTACTAATATTATAAAAGCGAAAGTGAGTTTGTTTGTTTGTTACGTCTTCACGCCTAAATGGCCAAACCGATTTTGATGAATTTTGGTATCGAGATAGTTGGGACCCTGGAGACGGACACAGTTTTTTTTTTAAAAGATTGAGAAATGAGGGGAAAAGAGGAAAGAAAAGGGAAAACTTAGCTTTGCTATTACAATAAATAAGGCGCAAGGGCAAAACCTACAGGTAGCAGGTACCTGCAAATTAGGAAAGGGGAACTGTGTTACCCCGAATTTAACGCGAGCGAAGCCGCGGGCAAAACCTAGTAATTAAATAAACACAAACATTTTCATCTTATTTATTACACACACACACGTCCACGTCATTGGATTTTAATCAACTTAAACGTAAACAGAGTCCTTAATATAAAATACTTAATGAACCTGTTTACATCAAGCTGTTATTAGTTATTTATTGGCGTTTCGTATTATTGTGTTTCTTTGAACTTGGTACAGGGCAATTCCACTAAACTACGGTGCTCTCAATTATAAATGAGTTCGGGTGAATTGAGGGAAGCCTTGTCGATTGTATCAGTCACCTTCACAAGTTTGAGTCAGGAGATACTTGACCCAGCTGGGGTGATTGTGTGGAATGTAGTTGTGTCCACCCCAGCCAGAAGTGACGAGAAGGGAACACCGTGTGGTTTTAGTCACTTGAAGTACGACAGACATCTTCACCGCTCCATGGCGGAGGTCATCAATCGAGGATTTAGAAACGAAAAAAAAACCGTGTATCCTCTGTTTTATAATAATGTAGGTACACACGACGGCAGGTCAACCTATTCCAAACTATTATAACCTGATATCTCTAATACGGATCGCACACCGTAATAGAGAGATCAGGTTAAAATGGTTTTGTGTAGGTTGATGTGCCGTCGTGTGTACCTACAAATCTTACTTGTTACGATATTTAAAACACTAAGTTCGATTAAGAGAATGTTTTTAACAATTGTAATAATGGCATAATAAAATTTATTGTAAGTTTAATTGAATCTTCGACCTAGGTCGCACCATAAGACAATGCAAGACCATGGATGTTTTTATGATTTTCATTTCAACTCGATACCTTCACGCGTTCCCGAGATAAAGGATCTTGACGGACATACAGACAGATGGACAAGAAAATGAAAAGGATCTGTTTTTTCCTATCAAAGGTCGGAACCCTAAGAACAATTAGGGCACAATTTGTACCGAGCAAAAGTAAGCGATATAAAAAAAATCTTTACGCCTTTATAATAAGGTTTATCCCCATTCTTATAAGGCTATTAAGGTTTATCCCGCGTCTTAGTTTAGTCACAATAGGTTTCAATTGAAAAAAAAATTACTCACAGGCAGACTTAAAAAAAAAAAACAAAACTACTAGGTATGGAAGCATACACTGCACTGCAGTTCCTTCTATCAAAAAAGGATTTTATTACAAACCGGGGATGGTTTGTAAAAAACAAGTTGAATAGGGGATGAAAGGGAAGTTCATTATTTCTGCAGATGGGGAATTCCATTGGAAACAAGACGTGTTCTCAATAATTTTGTGGCAAACAAGTAAAGGTGAGTCTGAGACTTTAATTATTATGTAATTTGCATGTGTTCCTAGAACGTAGATTTTTGTTTTTTTTTAATCTCTGTGTTTATACGGATATAGATGAGTATTGGTATAAGAAGTATCTAGAGTTGAGGAACTTACGTAACGTTTTTTATTCAAAAGTCAATGATGTGGTTAATCTGTGGTTTACCTACCACGGTTGATATAAGGATGTAGTATAACGGATTCTAGATAAACATACTAGGGTAAATTCTAAGTCGACCGTACAACGGTTGATATATAGGATTTAGAATAATTTCTAGTGAGTTGATTTTTTTTCATGACCTTTGAAAATCGACTTAATTTCGTGCCAGTTAAAAATGTTATTAAAGGTCACTTTTTGCAAATATCCTTTTTCCTATTATTTGGAGGTCAATAAAATGATTGTGAAATGGTTTGTTACCTAATTTTCTACAAAAAATGTCTATTTTTTTAGGGTTCCGTAACTCAAAAGAAAAAACGGAACCCTTATTGTATCACATAGTTGTCCGTCTGTCTGTCAAGACCCTTTATATCGGGAACGCGTGTAGGTATCGAGTTGAAATTAAAACCATATACTCAACTTTGTAGTCTCTTTGTGCAAATCATCTTTCTAAGTCTACGCAGTCAAAAGATATGGCTGTTTATTTCGCAAGTTTGTACGGAACCCTTGGTGCGCGAGTCTGACTTGCTCTTGGCCGGTTTTTTCTGTAATATCAATCGTTTTTGGAGAAGAACAGACAGAAAACGACTAGAATGCTTCCAAAAATTCAGCTCAAAAAGACTTTTTCCGCAGATGAAACCTACAATAACTACACTACTAGTATTGAATCTTGAAATATTATACCTAAAACTGAATAAAGAAATTCAAAACAAAAATAAAATATTGCTGGCCATTAATAAATTAGATGCAATTCTAAATTCAATTACATTAGTTTGAGTCAGCATTGTTCAGCGATACATACACGGGCACTGAGCATAGTGCATGAACTTAGTAGCTGCACACGATATTGATCCGAAAGGACTGTATTATGCAGGCTACATTTGCCTGGTGTGTTCTTTGGCTTGGTTTTGTTACTGACTGGCTCTATGGTTTTTATACTTAACTCACACTATAGGATAGGAAAGCGAGGTCTGAAAATGTGCATCAATTTCCTGTTGTGGAAGCTTAAATTGACTACACATAATAAATACCTATTGTGACGTGTGACAAGGGAGAATGGAGATCTAAAACGTGATGCGTCGACCCCAAATAGAATGGGACAAGGGCCGGAAGATAATGACATACGGGTACAACTTTGTAAGTATCAATTAATTGCAAATATAGATTACTAGCTTTTAGCCCGCGGCTTCGCCCGCGTTAAATTCGGGGTAACACAGTTCCCCTTTCCTGATTTGCAGTTCTAAATATCTCTGTACCAAAATTCATCAAAATCGGTTTAGCCATTTAGGCGTGAAGACGTAACAAACAAACTCACTTTCGCTTTTATAATATTAGTAAGGAGAGAGCTACATGTATTAAAAACTACAATTTAATTTGTAATAAATAATAAGTACCTGTGTACATGTGACAAGAGTCTTGTGTGATGTAAATCATGTCACGTTTTCATGTAGTTTAAGTAAGAAACAGGTAATATTAACAAATTTAAATATCCCTTAATTATGAAGCAATCAAATCATGCGCATGACGCAGTACCCATAACAGTGACGTCAGCATTCTATACTTTTAATCAATCTGCGCTCGCGCACGTGCGGCGTAATATAAAGGTCGATGTCTATGTTTACCTAGGCATTAGGCATGCATTGCTTCACGCTCATTTTCTCAGTAGGTACCTCTTAAATCCACGTGCGAGGTATGAGTAGTTCGAGAAGAACGTAAATGTGCGTAAAGACTGACATACGGACATTTCTGTTTCCAACTGAACTGTTCCAATAGTTCTTAAAAATACGTGAGAACGACTGCGAATAGTCACTTCTGTAGCTGAGCTAGCTTACACCATCAGTCTTAAATAGCTGCTTTTTTAAAAAAAAAACATTGCCCCATACTAGGATTTCTCCTGTATCGTGGGTGCGTTTACAAACATTTCACTCACATACACAAACAGCCAGACCCGGAACAATTATCTGCAGGCCATAGGTACAAATATTTGATCCGTGCGGGGATCGAACCCGCGACACGCAGCGCAACAGTCGATCACTCAGCCACTGCGCCAACCATGTCGTCAACAGAACGCTTTAACAGAATAATACTTCATAGGATATTAATATGAATGACGTTAAAATTCTTAAATAGGTCACAGACGCAGTTAATATTGAAAATTGACACTTTGTGATTATTTAACGAATTGTAATGTAATTAATATTACTAACCTATTATGATTCTGCTTTAATGGCTATTTAAGACCCCCTGGTGTAAGTTAACTCAGCATCAAAAATGACAGTTCACAGTTGTTCTCACGCATAAACAATGATTCCTCCTTTTTCTTCTTTAGCGTTGCTTAACTAGGTGTCAGAGTTTTTATGCCGCCCATTGGTACCCTGGCTTAGTTTGGTGTGAAAAGTGTTCTGTAAGCTATGGTAAAAATAATCTTAAGTCAGCGTGTACCAATGCGGTATGCTCGGTATAAGGTTGATTGCCAACGTCCAGGTTGTTTATGATGTGCCATAACAAGGAAAAAAACTGCAGTACTGACGCTTAATAACTAATTATAATCTGACTACGAAAGTTCGCTTTGTCGACTTTATATACAAGTCTTAAAGCTGGAGCCGTGTGCACTAGCCCTAAGTCTGGCTTTCACATTATCCACAATTGAGACAAGCTTTATAAAATCACAGCGGAATAGCCAGTTAAAATCATTGCGTACTTTTAAAAGAAACTTTAAAAGAATCGTATTGTTCTGTTCTGGAAAAGGATTAGCTTTGCCGGCAGCTTGTTAAAAGCATGCAACCATTTGTTTAAATCATGAGTTGAAGTGTATGATGCTTTTTATTACGTTTGTTGCGAGTCTTCTATTGATTCACTATTGGAGACTTACAGATAAATTACAGTATAATTATCTGACAGCCAATTACGGGTTGTTCGAAAGAGATACCGCGACCCCGGAACAACAAAACGTCAAAGCAGGAACATTGATGAATTTTAGTCAGTACAAGTCTGACACTCCCTTCCACTCGACTAAGAGCGGGAGAAGTTGATGATTCCCCATCCAGAAGAAAGAATATAATATGCAGCTTAACTATAAAAGTACTGCATAACAAAGTATACACACTGCTAATATACACATTGCACCAAAACTATGTAGATAGATAACTTGAAATATGTAAAACTAATAAAATTACGACGACTTGCGTCCTATGACAACCAAGATGTCAAAATTTTATCGAGAAAGACAAGCAAAAGTCTTCTAAAACTAAGTTAAAAAAAAACAATACAAATTCTTATACATCATCATTTTCCTGCCCTTGTCCCTTTCTATTAGGGGCCGGCGCAACACGATTTCCTCTACCATTCTCCCCTGTCAGATATCACGGCATCTTTTGCTCCTTTCTCCTTTATATCATTCCTTACACAATCCATCCAACTTTTCTTTGGCCTTCCCCTCCCTCTCCATCCATCAACATTCAGAACCATCACTCTTGTAGTCACATGTGCTTTGTTTACAAATTGTTATACAATTCCTCGAAAAACCAACCAGCTACAAACAATAATTCCAAGATTAATTTTCCTTCACCGTTTGTCTGTTTGGTGTTTTAATCAAATATTCATCAATGTGTCACAGGATGTAGAATCGAACTCCGGATATGAATAGTTGAATAGCAATCACACAGACGGTGATCTGTCTATATGTTATGAGAGGAAACTTCCAGTAAATACCGTGGTTATTTACATACAGAAGTTGTTATCTAAGTATTGATGGCGGATTATGGATATTGTATTAATTTGAAAAGCATTTCGGTCGATAGAAGTTAGGCTCAGGATTTTCTTAGTCTTTGCTTAGTTAAGAGCCTTCTGCATTGGTCTAGTGTTCGTAAGAACGGCT
This sequence comes from Ochropleura plecta, assembly GCA_905475445.1. Lineage (NCBI taxonomy): Eukaryota > Metazoa > Arthropoda > Insecta > Lepidoptera > Noctuidae > Ochropleura > Ochropleura plecta. Next base: position 8,121,137 of record FR997740.1, on the reverse strand, counting down.
GCTATACATGAGATGCTGGATTCGATTCTCGAGTCAGGCCAATTGTAATTGAGAAATTCTCAGTAGCAGCCACTGAGTTTGAATTTCTACTCCTAGCCTCTAGACTTTTAAACACGTGAGGTTAAAACTAGACTTCAACTTAGAAGTGACTTAGATTAGAAGAGCAGACCAGCTTACCTACGTACAAAAACGTCATCATGGAATGTGCAATCGAGATGATTATGTATTAATTAGACATATGAATACTTGAACAACCACCAATAGCGGCAGGTTGATCTAGAATCCATATTTATGGTGAAGCGCTTGCGCTGCGGCTGCGGATAATCTCTATCGGCGTAAATGTAGTAACCTTAATGGTAAGAATATTTTCGAGCCGTTTGGGGTTGAAACTCAGGACTGTGGGGTCCAATTGCGGCATAGCCTATATTTCAGCCCTCAACGCCGATTCCCCTGAGTTAACATTTAGTATTTAAGCTATGTATTATGGTAAATCCTTGTTTAAAATATACATGTCTAATTTTAAACGGATAAAATAAAAAAAATGTAATAAGAAAAAAGGAAATATAAAGAATAAAGAGAAAAAATTACAAGTTAAATAACATAACTTGGTAAGTGTGTGTCCGTCCTCTCTTTGTGTGAAATGGGGATGTGCATGAGTGAGTATGAGAGGGTGTTTAAGATTTTGGTATATTGGGACTTGTGTGTAAGTTATCTAATGTTTAAAACATTAGATAACTGTATAAGAGAGAACTAGTCATTAAGTAGGGACTTGAAGTAATTTTTCTGTCTCTTCGTATGTGAGCTTTTGAAGGTATAATTAAATTAAAAAGACTTAGTTGACACTTCCCGTGACTCAAGGGCCAGTGACCAGCCCGCGACCAGAGGCTAAATAGGATATTTTTATGTATGAACTAGCTGGCGCCCGTGGCTTCGACCGCGTGATATCGAAAAAAAAATATCCTGTGTTATTCCAGACTATAATCTACCTCTGTACCAAATTTCATCAAGATTCGTTCAGCCGTTTTGACGTGAAAGAGTAACAAACATCCATACATCCTCACAAATATTCGTATTTATAATATTAGTAGGATGTATGTTACAATATTATTTGTAATGGATAATATCTTGGTGACCTGTAATACAGGTGTTTCACTACCTACCACAGGCACCAAATATGTATAAAACTTGTTTATGCCAATAAATAATTTAATTTAATATCCAAACTACACGGGCAACCCTGCAGGCAAAAGCTAGCACGTAAGTTCACAATTATTAAGGTACACAGGTGGCCACGGCTCATTATAAAGTTCCTGGTCCCTTGGTACGTGACCCATAAGGGCACAATGTACAAGGAAGCCATTAATCTAGGTTTCCCATAAACTTTGATAACATTTTATGTTCTCCCATGACTTCCATCTTAGATAAGAAATGGAGAATTACTTTAAAGTTCCTTGATTCATAGTTTCCCAAATGAGGTCCGATCACAAATGAGTATGTAATCATGGCTATTTTGATTTCAGGATTAGTCAATGATACTGGCAAGATGAGTGCTCAGAATCATAGTCGTAATGAATGATTTCCGTCGGTTTGTTCCAGTTTTACAAACAATGACTAACTACACACAAACGTTTGCGATTGATTCTAATTGTCTTGGAAACATACGTAGGTACTGTAGAGGTCTGATAATTTCAAACCTTCGACAGTGCTGGCTGGTTTGCAAAGACGTTCGAATACTCAGGTTTTTAAATAGAGAATAGGTTAGTTAGTTAAAAATATTAATGCGTCTTTTTTTTGGATTATTCATAAATAAGGGACACGCGTTGCTGCATTTTTTCGCAACGAGTGACGTCACACGAATTTTAATGAGTTATATCTTTGTTATTTTTGGTCTTATTTACAAATTAAAAAATACGTGTCCGTTATTTTTGAATAATCTAAAAGACGAACTAAATAGAATGTAATTACTTTGATCCTGGAAACTACCCTATTCAAAGGAGAATAGAACTGCGTAGGAATTGTGTGACATGTATTGCTGAAATTATGAACTACTATGATTATGAAATATTTTGTGGTTTTTTTTTAAATAAACGTATTTCTTTCTATTCCCTACAGTACTTACAATTCTGTTTAAAATTCTAAAGATTCCTCCCACACGTTTACTTGAAGCAATCTCCTTACCGTGAAAAGGCATCATAAACGCTGAAGCATGATCATATCATTTGGCAAATTTCCCCGTCTTACGTAACATGTATTCGGGCTACGGACTCTAAGCCTTAATATTTTAAGCTCCTGTACAATGAGAACAAACGCATTATGTACAGTATTGTACCTACAGTATTCTTTCGTTTTCTAGAGAAAATACACGTCGGTTGTAACGCTGGGTACAGTCGAGTCATAGAGCTTTGTCCCGCTACTGAATTCTCATTGTCCGCGCTTCTCATACGGCTAATGTTTATAAAACATTACTTGCGATACGGTCTGTATAGGAAACAATATCGATAAGCAATTTCTTCATTTCCTAGTAACGCCATTTGTTATTGCATTTGCCCTTGATTTGAGTTGCTGTAACACGATAGTGTGCTGTTCCTAGTTTGAATAGACGATTAGAAACAAAAGACAATGAGGACGAAAGCTGGTCTGTGACACATACTATTGATATTGTATGTACAAATAGAACAAAGCGTCTCTAGTTTTTTGTGCAGCATTAAAACTTTTGTATACATCCTACGTTGTTCCCCAGGGAACCAAATGACTAGTATTATTACAAAGTTCATAAAGTTATGTTTAAAATACTGGCATATTTTTATCTTACTAATTTAGTCTGTGTATTCAGCCAGTAACAAAATAACAAACGGAGGATACCGCGCCCAGGGGCCATACTTTTGTCTGAAACAGACATGAATTTCAGTTTTTATACGAATCGTCCGTGTTTTCAGACTCGTTAAACAAACTGATGAAAAATCAATAGCTTTATACTTTACCCCATTTAAATGGCCGTATATGTTTTAAACATAACAAGCTGGATCCCGCGGTTTCACTTAGGTACGTAGACTGGGATATTATACATATAAACCTTTCTCTTGAATCACTCTATCTATTGCAGAAAACTGCATTAAAATGCGTTGAGCAGTTTTAAACATCTAAGAAAACAGACAGTGGATGCGACTTTATACAATGTAAAGAAGAAGTAAAAAAATCAACTTCCATAATATACGTATTACATATGTATTTATTAGTTTATTTCATATGTATATGTGTATTAGTATCAGTATATATACTTTTTGAAAACAAATACTTTTATATAAATGTATATCATAAATAATTTTCGTACCCTATCACAATGTTGTCGTATTTTACCCAAAGGTTGACTGGTAGAGAATGCCTTATGGCATTCAGTCCACCTATGTACCACTATTGTACATGAAGTTTAAATAAATAAACATACTCTCCAAATGCATAGTTACTCAGATGCATCATCGTAATTTCTTCATTACTCTTGCTATTTGTATTCGTCTTGCGGTCATGTGCCCGACTGAGCAATAAAACAAAGTACATGATATTGAGTTAATTATAATGTTACGTCACTATGGCCATAAGTGCACTAAGTTTATGTTCGTGTTTTACGATCGATTTGCTCGAAGAAATTACTTTGAACTACTTTCAAATCTTCTATATTATTGTATAGTTTCTTTCCTAATCTATCATCGTTATTATTTATGTTTAAAGCTTATACGAAGTAATAACAGTTCCTAGTTGCAAATATGCCTCGGTTTTTTTTTCTTTTAGTTATTTTATTACTGGCCGAATACACAGACCAAATTAGTAAAATAAACATAACTTTATGAATTTTAGTGAATGTGGGTCGTTCACTAGCTATGTTCATGTACCACACAGACAAATAGTTCCTAGTACTGTATTGCGTCTAAGGGTTATTGCTGGTAATCGGCCCGGCCTTATAGCTATCACCGATCGCCTGAGGTGTCGTATGAAGGTGTCTCAGATAATCATGTGCAAATGGCACCCAGAGGCGGAACTTGAGCTATTGAGCGATTCAGTTGTAGCCAGACCGGACCAGGTGCGATCCAATTTGTGGCTAAGCGTCTCTCTGTCGAGTGACGGCAGTTGGAACAAGGTAATGGGAAGCCACTGTTAACATGCCGTTCCTGGTTTTGAAGAATCCGTTCAATACAAACGGCTTTAAACTATTAGATTATTTGAAATTCACTTGTGTAAGGCGTCGTCCTAGTTGGCAAGAATCTTACGATAGCACGATGGTCCAAATGGTATATAAAACATTGCCTAAACTGAAATTAAGACAATCTGAAGAAATCTGTATGTTTGCTCGTACATCGTGTGACGAGAACGCATCGACATCTTACGGTCGAGAGCAAAATACAATGACGCCTTAAGATGGTAGAAAACAAGAATAGAAGGGACATTTGTAGGAAACAGCTGTATTTTTAAATAACGACGAAATATTTATATCTGACGTAATTCAGAATGGTGTCTCTCCCACTTTGTAAATTTGGGTACAGAATCAATGGGAAGCATATTTTCTGGATTATCATTTACTAACCGTGTAAAAAGATCTCGTGAATTGAGTTATTAATAGGTACTGCAGCAATTGTTCTAGCTTCATAATATTAATGTACTTATGAATATGTCAATGATCTTGAGAGCTAAGAGAAAAGTTTCAAGAGGGAGTCTAAAAGAAAGTTCAAAACTTTTTTGGAATTTTTCTTTGGCTTTTTCAAGTAGGTATTCCTACTGTTCGAAGCTTTGCAAGTTCACACGTCTCCAAGTTTGGGTTTTATATTTACTTAAGTACGTAAGTACAAGCGTGGGAGTTTCTATTCAGTTTCAAGTGGCTATTACTCAATAAATTCTTGTAGAACAAGTTTCAGTGAGTAGTTTGAATAAGTCTGCTTTGCATTCGTGTCATTAAGGAGAGTATGTTAAAGTAATTATTTAAGTCAACTGATTAAATGGTAAGTTACTTTCAATGCCTTTGAAAGTATGCCGTTGTTCCCGGCTGTCAATGTAGATCTCTTTTTATATCGTTACTTGTAGTAACTGGCCCGAAGGTCAAACTATCAGTCTTACCATCGGGTATCATATTACACAGCACTGACTAGGTTATGGAGGTCAGATAGACAGTCGCTCCATGTTAAATACTCGTATTAAGCTGCATCTAGTAAGACTAGAAGCCAACTCTAATATAGTTAGGAAAAGTCTAGGCAAATGATGAACTGAATAAATTACATTGTATAAATGTATAGCTTAAAATCTCACTATTATATTAGCTTGCTTTTATTTTTTGAAGTATAATGCAGAAGTGTAAAGTCTAGTTAGATATGAACCCTAAGTATAGCACTTTTATTGAACTTAATATTAATCTCAAAATCCTCATTCTCAGCCATCACCTTTACGACCACTGGACCAATAAAGTATGTAGATTTCTCACATTTTTGTCTTCATTTTTAATACACGTTGAGTGGCAGTGTACATTTGTACAACTCACACACGTGTACCTAGTCTTTAATTTAAGAACCCTTGACATTGGTGCCGAGATTTGCTCACCCTAACCGGTTGTATCTTCTTTCAATGAGATCGTTTCCGTGCAGCATACCTGTCAACCTCAGAATATAGAACTAAACAGAAACGACACGCGATTTTAATGTCGTGTAATCCGGTTAGGTTGGGTAATACGTCATGCCACACAATGTCGAAAAACAAAACAACAATGATAGAAAAGTAGAAAAATATAACGACTTAAGCTACCGAAATATTGGATGACATAAGCTACCGAAATTTCAACGATATAAGCTTCAGAAAAGCTTTTGTCAATACTGAAAAAAAGACTGAAAGTCGTGGTAAAAAATGACAAGCCTGTTTTTTCCAACTACGTAATACAAAGCGGTAAAACTTTTTTTGCGGTGAAAAAGTCAGACTAGCCTGACTATAACACTTACACATGAAATCGTTTAATAACTAAATAACAATGTTTTTGGGTAGTGTAGGTTTTTATTTTCGGTCCCCGAGCCACTTATCCTAGTACCCGGATATTCTTCCAGGATTAAAGTACTACAGGAGGGATCTCCATCCCAAACAATAGGCAAGATCTCCTCTTGCCTATCCATTCCGTAATGCACGTTAGATAGATAGCATTTCCAATTAACTTGCTTATATTCAGCTACACTCTTAGGAAGGATTACACAGACGATAATTTTTTGGGGAAAAATTATCTGTTTGTGCAACTTTACTTTTTAACTTGACGTTTCGTCATCTCAGTTCTATGTACGTTTGGCTTGGGCTTCTGGTATCTTTTATACTCTGTGCGGTCAACATACATACAGTCATTCGCATGCATTGTCCGGTCATTATGCGAAGCGCACGCCGTCATTGTTCTGTCAATAGCTTTTGATGAACATTGTTACTTTGTTGATTTTATTAATGGCGGCGCACTGATTCTACTGGCTAGTCTGTATTCTTTGTGCTTTAATTTAGACTAAAGAGGATTGTAGTTTTTAGACCTCTTTTTTACGTGGGTTCAGTTAGATATGTAATGTGTTGGTAATTGCTAAAATGCCGAGTAACAACGTAGAATTAAAGAAGTCATGCTGCGCTGACCTCAAATAAATTGGGATAGGGGCAGGAAAATCTTAGTATAAGAAGAGCCTTTGCCCAGCTGTGGGACAGTTATGGGCTTATTATAATTGTTTCGTTAATTCACTTTAAATCCTTATGATTTCCATTTTTTTTTAAATATGTATAAAAATAGGTAGGATACGCCCAGCAATATGAAGAGGTTCTTGTTTCTGGAGCCCTTACCACCGGAGACCTGGATCCTGTTCCCGATACCGGCGGACCACTATTTCTATATTTTTAAATGTTTTAAAGATATTTAAAACTAAGAAGTAAGTGGCTGAGCGATCGACTGCTGCGCTGCGTGACGCGGGTTCGATCCCCGCACGGAACAAATATTTGTATGGCCTACAGATAGTTGTTCCGGGTCTGGCTGTTTGTGTATGTGAGTTTAAATGTTTGTGAACGCACCCACGATACAGCAGAAATTCCTAGTGTGGGGCAACGCTTTATTAAAAAAGTGAAAATTTAATCATAAATGTAGGGCCAAGTTGATAATAATCTGTTTAGATTATTTTCAACTTGGCCGCAGCAACTTCTAAAAATGATATTCTCATACTGATTTGATTAAAGCATTGCGTCTTATAAAAAAAAAAACTATTTTGGCGTTGGCTTCTAGTATAGGTAGCCGAAAAGTTGAAATGCTAATACTTTACATGGAGTGTCTGCTAATCTGACTTTCAACCTAGTGACTGGGTTCGATAACCCATGGTAACATTCACTGTGCTACGATTTACTTCTTTCCTAGATTCATATTCAACCAATTTACATCAGAAATGAAAAACGCTTCATGTTTTCATATATCAATCAAATATCATCGTCAGTTACATTTTCATGCGGCATTTATTTCTTTGAATCGTTCCTTGTTTTATTGTTGGCATCGGCGAAACGAAACTCTGATACAATAAACGTATGACGCTCAATAGAAAACTGATTGAACGATATATTTTATTTGGATGATTTTGTATTGTTGTAAACTAGTAACCCGTCCTGACTTCGCACATATGCAATAAACTTATCTTTTGCCTAGTCTTTACTCGGCTGCCAGTTCCACTGGATGCAGCTGAATACCTATTTCACATAGTGCGACTACCTACCTTTTTTCGCGGATGGGAAATAATCAATAACTTTCCCCGCTCTGGGCGGAGCGGGGGCGAGTGTCAGACTAGTAGTGTCTAAAACCCACCCCTGATCCTTCTTTTGCCCTTTATGTTCCGGGGCCGCGGTATCTCTTTCGAACAACCCGCAACCCCGGCAAGCGGTAGCCCTGGCAGTCCCCTCTGCTTTGATGACATCTCTTTGAGGCGCTTGGAACACTAACGTGCCGTCGACACGGCCTGTCGTCAATAGACGGACGGTCGGTGAGCTAGCGACTGCCTACCTGACCTTCACAGTCCAGTTAATACTGGAAAATACTAATCTTATGTTTTCCCCAATCACAACAAACATGAAACTGTCAAATGCATCATCAGCTGCCTCTGCCTAGTCTTTTGCCAACTAAGTTGGACTGGTTGACAGATTTTCAGGCGACAAATAACCACCGGGACCAATGACTGAACGAGCAGCCAGAGGCCCTTTTTTTTTGGGGTGGGAAATCATCATATAACTTCGCCCGCTCTGGGCGGAGCGGGGGGGCGTGTCAGACTTTTAGTGACTAAAACCCACCCATGTTCCTTCTATTGCCCTTTACGTTCCGGGGCCGCGGTATCTCTTTCTCTTTGAGGCTCGGTACTTGATGGAAAAACCATCCCCTCTATTACATAGCAGTTTTTGCTGATGGGAATAGTTTCCCCGCTCTGGGTGAAGCTGGGGGGACTATCGGATTTTTTCCGATTAAAACCCGCTCATGTTCCTTCCTTTGTGCCCTTTATGTTTCGGTTCCGTGGTATCTCTTTCGAACAACCCCGGCTGAATTCATAGCACTTCTATATGGTAGACTAGCTGGCGCCCGCGGCTTTGCCAACGATATAACGAAAAAAAAAATCCTATGTGATATTCCAGACTATAATCTACCTCTGTGTCAAATTTCATTTAAGACTGGTTGCTAAACTTTCAGGACACTGACTACCGGAAACCTATAAAGATCTATAAATAACAGCCGGGACCAACAGCTTAACGCGCTTTTCAAGGCACGGAGGAAACTCGGTATATAATGAATGGTCACCCATCAACGGACCAACCTTGGCAAGCACGGCTCAACCTCAAGTTCGACCCGAGCCGCAATTTTTATGTCGTTTATTGATTTATTTACATACTAGCTGGCGCCCGCGGCTTCCAAACCATAATCTACCTCTGTGTCAAATTTCATCAAGATCCGTTCAGCCGTTTTAACGTGAAAGAGTAACAAACATCCATACATCCTCACAAACATTCGCATTTATAATATTAGTAGGATATGTGTTAAAAATGGGTGAATTTGTTGTAGATATATTCACTTCAGCTCAGTAGTATCAGAACACACAAACTCTGGAGCTGTATCATTGAATTTTATTGAGAGAGAAGTGGGTTGTTCGGTGCGAACGGATAAATAACGGATACCAAGGTCATTGGTTTAATCTTTACCGCCTGCTAAGGTTGGCCGACAAGTACCCATTCAATGAATTGATGAGGTTGATCTTCAATGAATTGGGCACAAGAAGACTGAAAAATAACATCATACTTGTAAACCTGAAGGGGTAGGCTGAAGTATTATGTAGACGGTTATTTAAGACTCTCTAATTTGGATTTCTTACCGTTAACCAGCCACAAAGCATCACTATGGACTGCTTTTGTTGTTTGACTATTGAATAGTTCTCTCTTATCTATTTTTTTTTTATAAAAAAAAACGTTGCTCCACACTAGGAATTTTTCCTTTATCGTGGCGTGGGTGCGTTTACAAACATTTAAACTCACATACACAACATCTATCAATTACGCTTTGTTCAACTTGAAATCAAACCTAGGACCCTTCACTTAGAAGTCGCGCTTATGACCACGAGACTAACCATGCAGTCAAAATATACATACAATTAGAGAAAAAATCTGTTTGAAAAATGTTAAAACGCCAATCTCTAGTGCTGTTAACGCGATATCCAGTATCGAATCGCTCGATGGCTTGACGGTATCTAATCGAGACAGCAACTCGGCCGGAAGCTCGATGTCGGCCGGACTTCAGACTCCGTCCGATAAACGACTAACGTTGGATTTCAGTTTACAGCAACGAACTACTTACAGTTAATTTTAATTATTTCAGGTCTAGGCCCATATTAGAAAACATAGATTTTGATATTATCGAAAAAACAATACAATAAAATATTCAATATTATGTAAATTTGTATTAACTGCTTTTTTTTCCAAATTATAATTTAGAATAAATTGTGAACTATTTTGTACGCCAAAACCAGCAATTTTAAAAATTATTTCCATGCATATGTGCATTGCTGATGCATCATATTACACATGTTTAAACAAATATAGATGCATCTTTATCTTTTTATTAGATTTTTCCTGTATTTTATTTTACGCGGAGGTCGAATCCCATAGGAATGTTGAACTGAAATAAAAATTATAGCTTGTACTAACCCCGGTCATGGTATGCATGTATCAAATATGGACAGACCGACATACGATCAGCTTTATAGGTGTGAAACATATTCTCATTTATCAGTCGGTTAAACAGTAAAAGACTACAGTTACTTTTGCATGCAAATTAGCATAGGACTCATAGTTTGTTTATTTTAATTATGCCTTTCACCTTAGCCACATGTCGATTTAAATCAGTATTATTATGAACATCATCATGTCATTGCACTTGCGACCAAAAAAATCGGTTCACTTTTATCTGTAACGCATCGCAGAGTATAAAAATATATTGCTTGCACAAATACGGTGACATAGATATTGAAATGAATGCTAACTAATTGCATGAATGATTAATGTTCATCACGTGGCGTCAATACAGATCATATTATATGCACGGCAATGTTTTGAATATTTAATCTAGTTTTATACGTGTCACTAAAATTGTAGGATAAATTCGTACAGAAAAATATTTTAACCTATGTGATTATTTTTTTAAAATAAATAAGCTATTTTTAGTTTGCAAACAAGTAGGTAATGAAGATAAATTTATTCATTTACACTGTGTATTAAAACGACCTCATTTTATGTGCTTTAAGTCTTAATTACAAAAGAAAATGTATAAAACAGTCCTCAAACAAGTATTGCCCACTAGTCTCAGCAGATGGATTTAAATTCTATTTGCCAGAAGCTCGTTAACGGATTTAATTGCGAAGTTTCCCTGCCATAGTTAACAAGCTTTTCTCCTTTATAGGAATTTGCAATGACGGCCTAATTACTAGTCCGAATTAGGCCCACAACAAGGCCTTTGTGAGTTTGGTTTAGCAACATAAAGTTTTTAGTTCATGCTGTGTTTACTCGTTCCTAAATTATGATACAGAACCCACCCCCTTAACCTATATTGCTAGCTCGTTAGTAAAATAAACGAGGTTCCTCATCACATATATTTTTTTAATAGGCAATGCAATTACATGGGATAACTTTTTTTTATTAGCAATGGAGACTTTATACTCTATTCGTCTATAGTGGAGCGTTTGGAATGGTGTACTGACCATTATTTGTCGATGTTTTGTCCACCCTTGACCATATGTTCCATGAAGTTATTTCTTAAACGGTTGGAACAGAAAAATAAGTACAAAGAATGAATATGCACGATGACAGCTTTTGTCGCAAGTAATTCTGTGCTTTTTTTGCTCGGACTGATACATGGAGGTAAATATTCGCTTTTTTGTTCCAACTTTGAAATGAAGATTTAGATTTTAATAAAATGTTTGTACACATGTTAGGTGCAAAGAGATAGGGCAATGACGGATGGGTCTTTATTTTTGAACTGATGTGGTTTTTATTTAAGTAGGTGCTTGGGGAATGATGTTATATTGCGGTTGCGCTTTTCTATTGTTTTATAAATGTAAGGATTTATTGTAGGTTAATGCGTTTTTACCATCCTACTTTATCCCACTCTAGTATCTAATAATGTTACCTATAAAATTTTCCTTCTAGCGAGACTGTTTTATTGTGGTCAGTAAATGAAATGAATAAGCCTTCAATACACTTAATACGGTAAATTTCTATGTAGGTTTTGGTTCGTGTTTTTGTTTAGTTATACGTATTCATTGTGATATCGTTCTATGTGTTCGTTCTGTACATGCATTTCAGTAATGCAACGATAGTGATCTAGTGAATAATGTTCTATGAATAGTTCCTGAAAAAAGTAGGTGATTTGTTTACATGTTTACTCAATGTTATACTGCATAATTCAGTAGTCCACTTGCAAAGTCCGCTATGTTGAATCAATAATAATTATGGAAAACCGACTAAAACCTTTGATTCAACATAGCGGACTTTGCAAGTGGACTACTCAATTATAGAGTAGCTGCGCCTCGCGGTATCTTTTTCGATCAACTCGCAACCCTGGCAGGCGGTGGCCCTGGCAGGCCCCTCTGCTTTGCTGACATCTCTTTGAGGCGCGTGTGGAAGTCGAAAGCACTGTCAACACGGCCTGTCGTCAATAGACGAACGGATGGTTAGCTACCCATTGCTCACCGTTCATAAGCCATTATTTACGGTAGCCGGGAGTCGTCTCGCGGCGTTCGTCGCCCGAGGCGTCTCCTGCGACGGCTGGGTTGGTTTGAGGATGCCTAACCCTTCGGTGATCTTATGCATAAGATTACGCCTCAATTTCCAGTATATATTCAGCGAGTCATTTTAAAAAACTTAGAGTAGGTAGATTCTTTTTTGATGTCACACTAGCTGTAAATTGTATTCAAAAAACAGATGGTAGTGAGTCAGTGTCAGAAATGTAGTTGGTATGAGAATATTAGCTCCGTTTAGTGTAACGGATTGCTAAACCATACACTGAAGGTCAGGCAGGCGGGGCCGGCGCAACAACCTATGGAAATTAGTTACTTCCTATACAAATATCGGAATTCTGGTGTGATATATTATTAGGTGCGATTTTTTTAAGTTTATACAACCGGGTTATTTACAATATAATAATGGCGATTAGCTGAATGTAAGGTTTCATGGATATTATTGGATTTTCCGGATCACAATGCTAGTTTTATTATTGACTATTGTTAGGTCTTTTTTTTTTGCGGTTTTTTATGGATGGATAAAAAATATTTACAATTTAAAAGTTTCTGTTCCTTCTTTTTAAGCCCATTGTTTGGTATAATAACTAGCCTTGTTTAGCATGTCAACAGAAATGATGATCGAATCGATCGTATGTATTATTCCAGACTATAATCTACCTCTGTGCCAAATTTCATCAAGATCCGTTTAGCCGGCTTGACTTGAAAGAGTAACAAACATCCATACATCTCTATCTATCCATCCTCACAAACATTCGCATTTGTAATGTAGTATTTGTAACGTAGGATCGTAGGATAAGATTCCTTTATCTTAAGGCGATGATTAACAGAACTACCTATTTATATTTAGTTCTTCAGCAACTTGGCGATTTCTGAAGAAAATCTTGTAAATTAACTGGTATCTGACGGACCGTTTTTTTAAAGGTGCTATTAGCGACACGTAAGATGCTCCTTAACTATCTTAGCTAAAAAAACGCCTTCAAAATGACGCACCGAAGGTCCCGTACAAATTTGTGACATAAACAGCCATTTCTTTTGAATGCATAGACTTAGATGGTTGATTTTTTCACAGCACAAAGGGACGACACAGATGATTATATGGTTTTAATGTCAACTCGATACATGCACGCGTTTCCGACAAAGTGATCTAAGTATATATATATAAGGGTTCAGTTTTTTCCTTTTGAGTTACGTAAACCTAAAAACACAATTGAATATAGCTGCATCTACTTAAATACTTAGTGAAAATGAGGATCATAAATTACATTGTCCTTTGGTAAAGTTTCAAAGGGAATACTGAGCCTTGTTATTCAATGTATTGTTAAGGTTACTTAAACCCTTTGTATTATGTTACCCGAGTAAATGTAGTGTGTAGAACATGTTAAGACAGCTGTATCAGCTGTATTCAAGCAATATTAAAGAGTTATGTCAGGGAATCTGCTGCTGGAAGTTTAATACTTTGCATATTCCCAGGGTATTGTTAACATTCCATTCCTCTAAAGGAAATATAGGAACCCTTATAGGATTTCTTTGTTGTCCGTCTGTCTGTCTGTAAAGACCCTTTATCTCAGGAACTCGTAGAGGTATCGAGTTGAAATTGAAACTATAAACCTAAGTTACCTCAAATGACTGTGAAAAAAGCAAGTTTGTACTGAACCTTCGGTGCGCGAGTCATAATCATAATATCACGCCTAAATCCTCAAAGGGTTAGGTAGAGGCGTACACAAAAAAAATACGGGTGGGTTCGGAATTATGATTTGAAAAATGTGTGCCATGTCCTTTTCGCCCTGTATAAAGCAGCGGACTAGTAACTTTACAATAATATGACGATGGAAAAAATTGATATAATTCCCTTTGTAGGCCTTCCAACAATCATTTACATTGTAATAAAATTCTTACTAATATTATAAATGCGAATGTTTGTTAGGATGGATATAAGGATGTATGGCTGTTTGTTACTCTTTCATATCAAAACATCATAACAGCATCAACCCGAAGGGTTTGACAGAGATGTCCCTTTAATCTGTCACAATTAAAACCAACCGTACCCAATACAATGAGCTCCACATGGCATCCGACAATGAGATAACAGCTCTATATAATTACTCATTCAACACTAGCGTTCAACGGTCCGCTGAGCAAAATGATCGGCAGCTGACTAAGTGCGACGTTTACCTGTTAAAATAACCTCAATGCTTTTGTCATAGAGTTCTATGATCAGTTATAATATTGTGGCGTGTTAATTGTGAAACATGGGATTTTTTTAAATTTTTGTTTTATCATAGATACTATATTTATTTTATTGGTCAGATCAGATATTATTCCTTACACAATCCATCCATCTTTTCTTTGGCTTTCCGCTCGCTCTCCGTCCATCAACATTCAGATCCATCACCCTTTTAGTCACATGTCCTTCATCCCTCCTCAATAATCCAATACTATTATTATACTTAATAAATATTATTATAAATATGTCAGTTTTATGGAAAAAAACATCAATAAACAGCTTACCACTTCTAATTGATACATAGATATTTATTTTCAAATTGGTCAGTCGCAATAGTAGTTGAATTTATATCAAAATCTAATTTAATTTTGTTTAATGTAAAATTTTGCTTGTTGTTTTGTTATTTTTTATACCCATAAACGAGAAGTTCAAAATAGCATAATGGTAAATATAAAACGAAGAATGTCAGTGCCGTCGGTATTCACAAACGCACAAAAAGTTATCAAAACATTAAACAAAACGCATTAAACTAAAAACACCGTACCAAACAAAAAGTATCCTTGCGCAAAACTTGACATTGAACGGACCGAATGAACAAAACGCACATGCCCGAGTTTACGTCAAAATTACGATCACTCATCAAAGATGGCGGGAGTAAAAATACGCACGTAACCCAACGTTAAACTATAAACTTACCAATGCTATACGAAAGTAAACAATGAACCGCTGATTATTAATTAATCGTCCGTTTATAGGTACTATGAAGAGCTTTTCTCGTAAAACGATATTAATTCCAGTATTGAAGTATCTCATTGATGGTTTTTTAATGTAGCAGTAATTAATTGACAAAAGTGGCTTTTATAACGTGTATTCATGATACGGTCTATCGGAAACTCTTTATGCGTATCGTTAAGATTAATTGTTAATTTATTGTAATTAACCACGGGGATAATTAAATATTTTTCAGACTGAACAATAATTGACCTACATTCATTTTTAAAACATAATTATACAAAATGTATCTAAAAATGCTGTAGTAATAGAAACTGTCACTTTTCGAGATGATTAAGTGAAATCAATTCCATTTTACTATATGATTCTTGAGGAACAAAACGTAATTATCAGAATCTCATACATACAGTAATACGATTCAATTTATGCGGCTCGACGATATTTGTGACAATATAAAAACAAAAGCCACTCACCTGAAACTACTGCACGGATGTATGACCCAGTGGCCGGCAGCTTTCTGCCTGATGCGCTCCTTCATCAGCGCCTTCTTAGACCCGAACAGTTTCATGGCTAGTTTGTTGTCGGTGGGTTGGAAGAGGGCCTGCAGCTGGTTTCGCAGGAAGCCTTGCTTGGCGTCTGAAGCCGGTGGCGCTGGTTCCACTGGCGTGCCGTACAAGGACACATCGTCCAAACCACCGAAGTGGACTTTGCCGGTGCCGCTGCCCTGCTTCAGCGACATATCGGCGTCGCCTGAGGACAAAGAGTTTCATTAGAAATTGTTGAAATCTGTTTGAGATCCTGCTGTCTGACTGAGAGAGAGAGAGAGAGTATGTGTGTCTGAATCCTCTTTTTCAAACTAGTAACAGAATTTTAGCATTCAGAACCAATTTTAACTTGGTTTGGCCAGCTAGCTCAATATCTTTTAAGATTTCCTTTTACTCCAAAAGGCCCTGACACATTCTACCACGAAATTCATGCACATAAATCCCATTTGCAGTTTCCTGTCTGTACCAGAAACGTGACAATAATAAACGATGAACAAGTTCGATGCGAATCGGTTCCGGCTTTCCGAACTCAGAAACACATGTTGATGACTGTTTACATGTGCATTCTCATGTGCATCCCGTGTTGATGCATGTCGTGGACATACAGGATAGACGGTGTAGGTACCTAACTGTCAACAATACAGAGAATTTCGCACGTCCCATAACATAACAGCGTGTGGAATGTAATTGCATCTTTCTGATCGAGTTATATTGACTTACATTATCATGGCTGCATTTGTTACGATCAATTATTCGTAAGGTAAAACATTATTGCAATATTTTTCATTAAAATAATAATATTTGAGTAAGACCAAGACCAAGAGAATTTGCACGTGCCCCCATTAACGCACCAACAAGGAGTAAAGGACTTAATAACAAATTCTATTCAAATCCTACATTTATGACCGTAACTGTTGAACATAGCGGCAACCCCGAAATGGTGCAATAGTTCAGTATTCACATGCTCCAACAATACGCCAGGGTCAGTGACGTTTGTGCACAATTGTTCCAAAATCAATAGAGATGTGAGCGGAGCCGAGTAAGCCCACAGAAGCGACGCCCGAGGCGCGCCAATCAAGCCTATGTTATTGTTCTTTTATTGCATTCGCTTCCAATGTACTGTCTCATTCATGTTTCTGTTTTCAGAACATTATTAATATTTAACTTACCTCGGTAAGTTCAATATTGATAGCGTTCTAAGGGCCGTGGGATGTTAAGAACATTGTACTTGATATACAAAGAACCCGAGGTTCCGATTGTAACTCAATTGGACTATACAGAGCAGTTTATAAAAATAACATTGACTTTCTCAAAGGTCGAACAATAACAAGCCATATTGTGGTTATGTCACTTGTGTTTTTGTCTGAACACATGATATTGCGGAGACAGGTGGCGGGGTTGGTAAAAGAAAAAGCAATCTCAAAAGGAGAAACGATTACGAAATCAGAAAAACTAAAACCGAATCCAATCTACAAGAATTTAATGAGCCAAGCTGTTACGTTGCTACAGACATCAAAATAAACAAATTCTTGGAAATGGGAGTAAAAATCGCACGCTTGCGAAACTACAAACATTATGGTATCTACATATATGCATGCACGCTGACGGCTGGATGCCGATGTATCATGATTGGTGCCTTAACGAGTATACACGGACATCTCGGCTATGTTCATTACAGCTGATAAAACAGACGATTAAACAATGAGCCAATGGCACTTCATTGATTCAAGTGGCGTCAACACTGAAACGGGAGACGGCCAATCAAGCGGACAACGGTGCGTGAGACACTGCCCTAATAGCAAAATCGTTTCACTTATTTTGTCGTGTTTAACAAGCCTAGCTGCGTACTGCCTAGTCCATGAAACCATCCTGTTCCTTTTCAAATTATCTGTTATGAGGTAAACTTGGTTATTTCTCTGCGTTTGATGTCTTGTTTCATAAAGGCAGAGGTAAGAATAAGTCTTTCTTAAATCTCAAGATTTTTATTTTCATACATTCACTGTTATGTTTTCACCCACTATTTTTTCTAGCTTATCCAGATGTCAGAATAAACTTCTATGAGAACGTTGTGCACCGTTTGAATCTTTTATTCTGCAGTGTGTCCAATGAAATGCACTACACATAAATTGCAATAGGTATTAAATAAACACTTCATGCTCATTTGATGAGCATAGGTGGAATAAAAACATAATGATCTTGATATACGTGACCTTAAAGTATCAAACTGAGTTACGAAAAGACGAAGTAGATATTGCTAAGACCATAAACAACAGTGATTCATTATGGCTGGAACAATAAGCAGTAGTCAGATTTATGCCTCCTGGAAATATTACTTGTTACTGCGCAACTTTATTTGTTTGAGAGCTCAAAAACTTTAATTAAATGTGAAGTTTTATTCGAAATGAACGTTTTAAAAAGCAGGTGGGCCGGCGCGGATTGATGCACCAGCAAGTCTGTTAGAGCACTCAAACAATTATAGAACTTGTGAATTGATTGCTTATTGCATGAAGTGAGGCAACGTAGACGGATGATTGATTAGTTCTTTTATTATTGACTTTATTAGATTAGTTGCATTTGTTGGTTATTATTGTCAGCCTTGACATCAGTAGTTGACGATTCAGTTTAGTGGCGGTGACGTCACGAGATGCTGACACGTGAGTTACTGCCACACGGGGATCATAAACATACCGCGAATACATTCAAAGAACACACTCCTGATTTCCTTAAAATCTATGTCAGTTAATTACAAAACACAAACATGTAATCATAGAACTGCCTTCACAAATTAACATAATTTCAAAATGGAAATTAATCCTTGTCTCCATTTCTTGGTATAACGAGGGTCTTAAGGAAAATACTTCGATAAGTGAGTCACATAAAATGATTAAACAAAATTGCGATATTTGTGAACGTTGTTGTTTGAAGCGACACTTACCTTTAGGCATCTTTAGATTTTTTAGTTTCCTTTTAACGTGGCGATTTGTGGTTAGCGGTTAGTTATAAATAAAATCCACTTGGAACTCCATGCAGGTGTCAAGCACATCACATTTAACACACATCAGGAGCAGCACAAACAGCACGGAGACACTTTGTTACTATATTATTAGTTATATTTACACTATTTATCCACTAAGCTTTACTTAATCCCAATGACTATATATAATTGACTAATTTTGTTTTGGCTTTATTTTTTGGCTGGAAAAAAAGAAAAAAAATGTAGGCCATATTAGACGTTGTTTGACGTTATCGCATCTGAATTATATCGAGATACCACATGGCAAGTTTTAATGTTATGAATGGTCGTTTTTACTTGAGGTTCGTGGTTTGCGACCAGTTCTTTCATTCAATTTCGTCCTGTCAGTGGCATATTTAACGCGGAGCAACAGTTAAGGTGCAATTTGACAGAACAGTAAGTGCAAATTGTATCTGAGAATAGAACAGAAGACGTCCCCAGCAATTACGGGCCAATTGAGACAAAAGGATAATGTTTGGCCGCCTGGTCAAGGTCAGCGCGCTTTATTCGTTCAATTGGAAATAAAAATTGATACGCTAGATTTATTTATTTTTGTTATATTAATAAATAATATGTTAAACATGATTTCGAATTTTAGACATTAAATCTGTTTTTAAATTAATAGGGCTGAATAATTTAAAAAAAACTTTCAAATTAATTAGTGTAACATTATAGTATAGACTTCAGTGCTATTATTAATAATATTAAAATAAGTTATGTCTAACGTAACAAAATATAATTTTCCTTATGTTTGTTCCGGTACATTACAATTGCGTATATTTCCATAAAACATAATCTTACTTCAGTACGAAGTTACCACATTTTTACCTAAGATATTTATGGAATAATTGCGGACAACGACACAGTAATTAGCAAGTTGCACTATAAACAGGTAATCAGTAAGTATATAGCCAATGAAGGCAAATGTCGACATGATATAGACTACAGAGATCAATTAAATGATCCGGTTTGTTAGGAGAGTGTATTTGATCTGAATAGCTGATCTATTAAGGAGAAGATTTTTTTTCTTAACCTCGAGTGTGGAGCAGATTTTACTAAATAAACGGAATGCTGACAGCACGTCTAAATCGCGTTCAAGAGTTGTTCATACACATCATGGTATATTGACAGCTGACAGTTATTTTTTTTGTATTTGCGGATGGTAAATCATCAAGGGTGTTAGACTTGTGTTGACTAAAACCAACCCATGTTCCTTCTTTTGCCCTTTATGTTCCGGGGTCGCGGTATCTCTTTGGAACAAACCGCAACCCCGGCAGACGGTAGCCCTGGCAAGCCCCTCTGCTTTGCTGGCATCTCTTTGAGGTGGGCATGGAACACTAAGGCGCCGTCGAAACGGCAGCCGACAGCTCATAAATGCGATTTAATTATGCCCTTAGTTTCTCTCCGGTAAAGGTAAATTGCAACTTCTAATTTCACGGTTAATTCATTTACTATTTAACGAGGTAACAAAGAAATAAATTGGATTCTTTACCATCACCGTAAAATATTGTACAATTTATGTATTTAGTTTTGCTACGGAACCATTCAGTGTACTTCAATTTGCTATTGTATAGTAACTTTCATTATAATGCGGCATGCAATAATAAATGACATATTGAACCTTGACTCCTGAACTATTATCGCGAACGACATTGACGTATGATTTTTACTTTATTTTTTATATAAACTAATGTACTGTTAGTGGTCCAATAATAATAATTATGATATCAGTATCGTTGTAGGTAATATTGTTGTCTTACGTGCGTGTTGGTTCCAAGTTTAAAAAAAAATTGTCTATGTAAATATGGAATTATTTACTCAGTTTTATTTTCGCATTCGACATTGCAGTTCCGCCACCATTTCACGTGACTTCACGCATCAGTTTGATTAATACCTATTCGTTTAATTTTTACAGTGCACCACTCTTGGATTCCGAATGTCACCGACGATGCATACAGCTGCCTACACCAAACGGTTTGTTGTTAGTAAGCTTCATGTTACACAATGAGTTCCTTGCACATTAGACTTCGCTCGTTGTGCACGAGCGAAGTCTAATGTGCAAGGAACTCATTATATAAGTTAATTCTCAGAAACATTCTAGAAAGTTGCTTTGAGGACATGACTGTGGTGAGTGTGCATTAACCGCAATAGGACGTCAGCAAAAACGATTTGCACCACGAAAAATCTTTATAGTTTCGTAATTTGACGAGAGACGTCAATAAAAACAAGCATTAAACTAACATAAACACAACACAATGTAGTAAAGTTTATGTTCCATTGCCGTTGATAAGTTACAATGAATTTTGTAGTCACATGTAATTATAATGTACAGAACGTTATCGGGTTTAATTTTAGCGTCGGGAACACTGCAGATTGAGCGGCTCGTGTGCCGGCCGTTTGCGCAGTTTTACTTACTTTCGCGGCTGGCTAGTCCACATGTGTACTTCACAACACTACGGAACAGGTCGTTGGTGAACCTGGCACAACACATGTTCAATGTTTTTAATTTAACGTCAATGTATCGAGAATGTCATGTTGATGAGCGAGCGGCGCGTGCGCGGGCGGCGGCGGCGGTGGCGAGCGGAGAGGCGAGCGCGACTGATCGACGCACATAGCACCGACCTATTGACCGGCTGGTGGTGGCAGGGCTCGCTTCGATGAGATACGCCACGGCGCCCCCCAAATATACACTCTGAGCTTATAATACCATGTATTGTAAACGAACCGACGAACAGAACGCCCGCCCGAGCCCGCAACCCGCCATGCACTGATATTTTTTTCAATACAGAGACCAATTAATGCCAATGACTGACGAAACCAGAAGCAGATCAGTGGTATTTCTCAGCTAATAGGTCTAATGTTTACAACAGTTTAACGGGCCGATAGCTTTACGATTCATTTTATCCGCTGTGTGAGTAACTTTGAAACTAATTTATTGCAACTTTGTTCCGTGCGTGAGTGACAATCGAGCGACATTAATAAGTTGTGAGAGTCTCATTAAACATGAATCGTGTTTTAAAGTGTTACTTTCTATGTGTGGCTACCTAGAAGAGTTAAGTATTTCGTTACCTATTATTACTACTTCACTGAGAAGCTACTTCGCGAAAGTGCGACGACTTTCGAATCGGCTCCACTGTTACTGGACTGATTATCTCTTAGACTAATGTTAGCACGAAATGTCAAAAGTCATGCTCAGCCCGAAGATAAATAAAGTTAAAATATTTTTTTAGCTTTTGAACTTTGAGGGTATAATTCATGTTAATCAGATGAACGAACTTAATTAGAATACTTCGCAATTGTTTTTAAGGTTCTTTAGAAGTAATAATGGATTGGAGGGATTGTCTATCCGGGGTTGTTCGAAAGAGATATCTCTGCTCCGGAACATAAAGGGCAAAAGCAGGAACATGGGTAGGTTTTTGTTAAATAAAAGTCTGACACACCCCGCGCTCCGCTCAGAGCGGGGGAAGTTATTGGATATCCGCATAAAAATAAGGGAATGCCTATGTCTGATGTCATCTACTAGTTATAAGACACTATTAAAGAATTTATCTTACCAACACTTTTTTCAATATATTTTTTAATTAAGTTTTTCTTTAGGTGCCTACTATTTTGATTTATAAACGGAAACCTACCTACATAATTAAGTTTCATGTTAAAAATACGTGATTTCAATTATAACCACTTTGGTGATAGGTAAGTACCTATTCTAAAAGTAATTCTACGTAGAAGGTAATCCAAATTGGAAAGTACGTCTGACCAACCTTTAGTTAGTATGCAAATATAAGCAACGCAAAACCGACCCTTCTGTGGAATTGTTTAAAATCGTAGACCGTTTTAAATAATGTAATTTTAACTGTTTTAGTAGGCATTTTTAAGACTTATAAGACTCGCAAATACTTAATTGATTGAGAGTAAAATATTTTTTGCAAAAAATAAAATCTGTGTTTAAAGTAACAGCAAATAGTGAAAAACACCAACAACCATTTTTTATATTATTTAATGCATGTATTAAGAAATTGGGGATGAAATATTTGGCATCAGTTTATGCAATGACCTTTATATAATCACTCATACACATCATGTCGGTGGGTCGGTGCAAAACGTTTTCTTCTTCCATTTTCCCATATCAGACGTCACGGCATCATTTACTTCTTTCTCCTTCATATCATTCCTTACACAATCCATCATCTTTCTTCCTCTTGCTCTCCGTCCTTCAACATTCAGATCCATCACTCTTTTAGCCTTATGTGCTTCGCACACACACACACACTCATGAAAATGTAAACAGCTGCATCTGCTACTCAACTTTATGCGACTGCAACTCCAAACAGCTGTATCCCATGAGAAATACCCTGTTTATCTTAAAAGGATACCCGGCGTAAACATCGTTTCTGAATCCATTGTTAATAAGACGAACAATCACCTACCTACTGCGACGTGGCAATAAAAACATATGGTAGTTGACACTTGACAATTCGAATCCGTTAGCTATGGGAATTGCAGTTTGTTTACTTAACTATAACTTAAATTGTTTATGTAACTTTGTTTTATTACTTATTGTCTTGAGGACTGTTAATAAAGTATTGATTTTCATTGGGTGTTGATAGTAGTTACGTTCTAGTAGGAGAAACTATCGTTCATTCAATCGAGTATAGAACTGCGATACATTGAGTTGATCTGAGGTTCTGGCACGAGAGCGCGGTGTCAATGTATTGTAAATACGTCAATTTGTGAATTGAAAATACAATCATCAAGCAATCATCTTAAAGCATTTTCGGAAAATCATTTGCAACAAGTACAATCCGTATTATCCATAGATCAAATATATCCTTAAAACTAAGAAAATAATTCAAATTATGTAAAGAGTATTTTTTATTTTTAAATCGATGTATTTACACCGCGCGTCCGTTCGTAGGGCCTCGGTTAATAAGGACCGCTTACAGTACAATTAAACGCGTTTAAACGTAAAATGTTTTTTAAATATCGTCTGGTTTCTTTCAATTGTTTTAAGTTGAAAGAGACAAAACGATGTTTGACGACACGTTTAGTGTTAGACGCATTTAGTGAATTATGGTGCAAGCGGGCTTTATTTTCTTACAACAATATTATACAGGCAAAAGTTTGTATGTGTATATATATATGTATGTTTGTTACTTGTTCACGCTCAAACGTCTGTACTGATTTAGATGGAATTTGGTATGTAGATAGGCATACTCAGGATTAACATATTGGCAAAGCTTTTTATCCCGGTTTAAGCGGGTACCGAGGGGTACAGCCAGTTAAATAATATTTTTTTCTTATAAGGCGTTTATTAAACGTGATGCCAGAAGTGTTGAAAGTAAAAGATAAGACGTCTCGTCACGTGTTATAAACGAGATTTTCCTGCGGATTATGTGGAATATTTTAGTAGTTATAATGTTGTGCAATAAGAAATTAAACATCTCATTATCTAATTTATTCATCCGTATTGATATTATAAATGCAAAATAAGGATGCGAAAGTATCTTTGACCGTTTGTAAGTCTGTTACATTTTACGCTTTATGCCTGGATTGATTTCAAGGACATTAATGCACAGATAAATCACGACCTAGGTTAAGACATACGATTTTTTTTGAGGTTACTAGGAGCTAATATTCCGAAAAACGCGCAATTGAAATCGGGGGTATTTTTTTGTTTTTTAATTAGTTAACCTTGCGTTTCGTATGTCCCATTTCTAAGCAAAGGCCTCCCCCATATCCTTTCAGGTATTCTTCTCCTACAACATCTATCCTTACTAATATTATAGAAGCGAAAGTGAGTTTGTTACGTCTTCACGCCTAAATGGCCAAACCGATTTTGATGAATTTTGGTACAGAGATAGTTGCGACCCTGGAGACGGACAAAGGCTATTTAAAAAAAAGTGTGCAATTATGTTTTGTATTAGCTAGTTTCACGCGACCGGGTAATTTTGCGATGTCCTAGTCATAATAATTATTAATAATGGGGTAAGCTGTAATAGAGTTGATTTTGTTTTATTTCGTACTTGGGAAATTCCCACGTTTTTGTTCGGTGAGACATATTGTTGTGTCTGTGTTGTAGATATGTAATTGAATATTTGTTTTGTGTTAGTATTCGATGTTTATCCGTTTGTTTATTTAAGTAGTTGTTGTTTGCAGCACTTTAAACGCCGGTATAAAAAATACAAATTAAATCAAGTTAAAAAAACAAAATGAATTAATAAAATTTGGTTTAAATTAATCTATATTCAGCCTAGTTTATTTATATGTTTAATAAAAGGTTTAGATAGAGTATAACGAACTTAACTAAGCAATAAAAATGTCACGTAGTCATTAAATAGTTATCTTATTTTGTCATCAATCGGTAATTGTTTGGAAAACTATAACAGCGCATTTGTTCAAACAAACTTGTCAAAAATATCAAGACAATTTGTGACTTGAAGAAAAATACGTAAATTTCATGCAGTGATGATTCACATATAACTTCTTTGAGAAGCAAACTTTCACACGCTCTAATATTTTATAAATAATGAAATACTTGAGATATTCAGTCACGTGATATGATTTTTATGTATTTTGATAGGGTAGGGTCCCAGGTATCCCAGGGTCCATAGGTCCCAGGTGGTCCCGTGTCAATTTTGTTTATATTGCTTTTTTCTCTGTGTCTATTTGAAAAATGAATACTCGATAACAATTATATACCATAACTAAAAATGCTGAAACAAAAACTTTTTTGTAAAAAAGAAACACCGAATTCCAAAAAAAAAAATCTATAAACTGAATAATAACTTTACTTCCGAAAGTCAGTGGCAACAATGTCAACGAAACAAAAGTCACCGACTTACGGAAGTCGGTTTTATTTTTACAAAAAAGATTTTTTCTATCTCATGAGTGATGAGTGAGTTAAATTATGGAGATAAAAGCACCAGTGCACGCCACAGAGTTTTTTTTTTTAAATCTAACTATACGGCCAGCCTATAAAGCAAGCAGACTCTTCTGAAACCTTTTTAAAGCCATGTCAAACTTTTAGGCCTGTATTAAAGTGCCGGACGTAACACTAACTAACTAGTGTGGGGCAAAAATTTTAAAAAAGAACATAACGGGTCTGGCTGTTTGTGTATGTGAGTTTAAATGTTTGTAAACGCACCGACGACACAGGAGATACTGGTGTGGGCAAAGTTTTTTAAAGAAGGAGAAATTACATTAAGTGTTAGCATAATGCTGCCACTAATTAGTTATCAGGTGCACTTGCGAACAGATTACCAAACAAATCATAGAACAGCTGATTCACTTATTTATTTATTTTCCTACACTGCCAAATGACTGTTAAAGTTTTGAAATGTGGGCTCAAATTAGCATTTGAATGCAAATTCTCAAAAACATGCACAATGAGCGGTCGTTGACTCTTTACCTATTAGCTACTGTGAAAGAAATGACTAAATAACGGCACACAAATCATGGTGAAGTAGTATAGTGACCTTGTGAATGAAGAACGTTTAAATTTAGACGTGGAATGAGCTAAAATTATCGATTTGGAATCGATCGCTATTGATAATCTCTATCGATTTCGTTAATTGCGGGAACTAGGATTTTTTGCTGGAGTAAAGGTTTTTGAGCGGAATCTACAGTTGTGTCGAAAACATTTAAAAATTGCTAATAATTTTTGAGTATGTATCAATTCAAAAATGGCGGCTTCAGATTAGACAGATTAAATGTTTTTCACAATAATATTTAAAAAAAAAACAATTACCTCAACCAATGTGTTGCTCTAAAATAAATTAAATCTAGATGCATAATAAAGTATCATGCATTATATTATGGCGATTTTTTTGCAAATATATTTATATGGTTATATTTTTTATTTTAGTGATTTAGTTGTGATTTCTCACCAATATTCTTGTCGTATATAACAAGTCATCATGATACCATCAACATAGGAGAAAAAAAATATTATTCAGATTTAGAGAAGCTAACTCCTAAACTGCTCAAGCAAAATTAATACTAATTTCATCACCAAGGCATCCTGAATTAGATATTATTCAAAAGATAGTTCGGCAGTTCGTTTTCCTTGTTGCAAATTAAGAAAAAAAATGCCGAAATGCTTTTTAAAAGCTAAAAGCACGCTGGGGATTTTACCCTCATAATAGGTAGGTATAACTTGGCCAACATAACTTGAAACTTGAGATCATCAGAGCGGCGCTGGCTGCTTGCTAAGAAATACTTCAAGCTCTGTCTAATTCAACACATTTCATTCGTAGTTCCCAATTCCATCGCTCAAGTTATGTTGGTCAAGTTATACACCAGCTACCTCGTGACTAAGAAGTTTGTCCCTAAGTTTAGGCTTTGTTGATTTATCCCTGTTTATTGCGGAAAAGTTACTAATAATTGATTAAGGCGATGGATAATCAACTTCTTTTTCTGCATGGTCAGCACAAAAGTCAATAAATATTCCTGCTTTGTTTTGTTTTCAGGGTGAACTTCCATTTATTGAAAAAATCGTACGGTTCTTAACACGGCTCTGATTTAATTTTATCTTATACTAGCTTTTGCCCGCGGCTTCGCTCGCGTTAAATTCGGGGTAACACAGTTCCCCTTGCGCCTTATTGATTTGTAATAGCAACGCTAAGTTTTCCCTTTTCTTCCCTCTTTCTCCCTCCGATCCCACTTTTTTCAAAAAAAAATAGCCTATGTCCGTCTCCTGGTTCCCAACTATCTCTGTACCAAAATTCATCAAAATCGGTGTAGCCATTAAAGCGTGAAGAGGTAACAAACAAACAAACAAACAAACTCACTTTCGCTTTTATAATATTAGTAAGGATTCCTTTTAAATAAGTTGGCAACAAACATAGGACATAGGACTTGTGGGTGTTCTTATATGTACACTTCTATCTATCCTTTCAGATGCAAAGCAGAGGGGCATGTCAGGGCCACCGGCTGCCGGGGTTGCGGGTTGTTCGAAAGAGATACCGCAGCCCCGGAACATAAAGGGCAAAAGAAGGAACATGGATGGGTTTTTAGTCAATAAAACTCTAACAACCTACCCCGTTCCGTTTCATGCTTTCCCATCCGCAAATAAAATTATTATGTACTATGTTATGTAACTTTTAAAATTGTATATGTATATAACGTACAATATTCTTGTATGAAAACAAATAATGTTCAACGATTAGTTACTGTTGACGGTGACGGTACAATTTGTAAAAAGCATAATTGATAGCCTTTCGTTATTGTAAGGTGGAAATAATTACTGTTGAGTAAACGACCGATTAAAGAAAAATTAGATAATAATTTTATAGAACGGTTTCTTGTCTTAAATGTCTTTACTGCAATAGGAATGTCATTGTCATTTTAATAAAGACCAACCAAGTGCGAGTGGGACAAAGGGTTCTGTACCATAAAAGACGGCAAAAAATGATTGTTTTTTTTTGACTGGCATCTCGCAGTTTAACCTAGGGGGTTGTCGTCTGCTTAACTGGGCGATTCCTGTGAATGCCTTAAAAATTAAGACCTCCAGGGCAAAAAGCTTACAAACTAAGCGACTACACTCTAAGGGCTGTTGCCCTGTGGGTTACGAGCCTCGACTTAGGGCGTCGCTGAGGGAGGACAGCAAAAGGACAGGCTGGATCTGAGTGATATAATGATTGTTGTATGGGAGCCCCCTTAAATATTGATGAATAGAGACCTACAAATGCCAGTCAGGACCGACGGCTTAACGTACTTTCTGGGGAACGGGACGTAATGGATCACTCATCCAAAGGGCTTTACCTGAAGATCGATCGAACCTTCTGTTATTATTTAGCCTATAAACTCACATAATATCAATCATGTTACAGTGAAAGTTCCCAAGGGAATTTTAAATTAGGTTAACTTGGATTGTAATATCATATTGCACAGCCATGGTCTCCCAAGGGGTTTTCTGAGGTTCGAAACAGGCTTTTGTGAAATAATAATTCTTGTTAATGAAAAAGATTGATTGATAAAGGTCTAGATCGATTCGCACCTTTGCTTGTACAGCGTTAGAACATCAAAACCATCTGCTTAGCCTTTTTTGCAGATGGGAAATCATCAAATAACTTAAATAGTTGGGAAACCGCTGGGCCGATGATGATAAATGTGTAATGCAAGATAGAAGTAAATTTATCCAAAATCACTTTGAGACCCCCCAACTTTTTATGCGGATGTTAACTCATCGAATAACTTTCCCGCTCTGGTCGGAGCGGTGGGGAGTGTCAGACTGTTACTGACTAAAACCCACCCATGTTCCTTCTTTTGCCCTTTATGTTCCGGGGCCGCGGTATTTTTTTCGAACAACCCACAACCCATCTGCTAAGCGTTGTTTCAACTTCATTGGGGTCGGCTTCTAGTTTTACCGGATGCAACTGAATATCAGTATTCAATATTGAGAAACTGCCTATCAAACCTCCACAACCCAGTTCATACTTGGTAATCCTTTGGTCTTTTGGTAAGACTGAATGTCAACTTTTTGGCCAATGTTAGAACAATATGTCAAAAAAAGAATGTTGAAAATCGTTCTACAATCGACGTTGAGATCGCTTTCAAGCAAAGAATTGAGAACCTACTCTTTTTTTGAAGTCGGTTAACAAAATAGGAAGTTTTTTTAAACAAAAGGAATCGCTTCAAATTCCGGAAGCGGTTTCAACGATAAAAAAAAGCCTTGTTAGGCAATAGGAAAATATACTGCATAAAAGAAATAGGTACCTAGGATACTAAGAAATAATTTTCAGAATTTGAATTTCAAAATTCCAAAACAACTTCGTTCAATCATCCTGTAAAAATAAATGACGTAATACCTTACTACAGTTATTACTGAAATAGCAAAATATTGAACCATTTAATGATATTAGTTTTCGAATAAATTCTAAGTTACCGACAGATTTTTCAGTCACGCCATGTTTCTTAGACCAGAATAATACTAAAAACTTGCGTATAACGAGGTATACAATTTTGACAACTCATTAATAGCATGTAGTGTATGTACATATAATTAAATGAGGCGTGTAAAACGTTGTGTCTGCCTTTTAAACACGCAAATGACGTGCGGAACTGATCATACTGTATACAATCACTTCAAATGAGTTTCTTCGTATTTACTTCGTTTTTAGGGTTCCATACCTCAAAAGGTAAAAACCCTTATTGAATCACTTTGTAGTCCGTCTGTCTGTCAGTCAAGACCCTTTATCTCGGGAACGCGTGAAGGTATCGAGTTGAAATTAAATCCATATACTCATATCTATGGTCCTTAGGAGCTGTTTAAAATCAACGCTCTAAGTCCACGCAGTCAAAAGATATGGCTGTTTATGTCGCAAGTTTGTACGGAACCCTCGTTGCGTGAGTTTGACTCGCTCTCGACCGGTTTTTTTTAAGAATCTATACCCTTCTGCCTAAGTCAATTTCAAAGTATATCGTTTTAGTATTTTGTAGAATCTAGTTAGGCAGAGGCGTACCTAAAAGTACACCCACATTTCGCCAATCCTTACTAATATCCTTACTAATATTACAAAAGCGAAAGTGAGTTTGTTTGTTTGTTACCTCTAAACGCTTTAATGGTTAAACCAATTTTGATGAATTTTGGGACAGAGATAGTTGGGAACCAGGAGACGGACATAGGCCATTTTTTTAAAGTGTTAAACGAGGTAGAGGGAGGGGAGACTTAGCTTTGCTATTACAATAAATAAGGCGCAAGGTACTACCTGTAGTTTTGCACTACAGGTAGCAGGTACCTGCAAATCAGGAAAGGGAACTGTTTTACCCCGATTTTAACGCGAGCGAAGCCGCGGGCAGAAACTAGTTATAAATATTTGAGTCCCAATTAATTTTCAGTTTGAAATAACTATTTAATTTTGTAGTGTATAATAGAATACATCCAACATTGAACTATTTACTTGTGAGCCTATTCAGGCATTCTGCATTGTGCCCTGTCCATACATCGATATGATTTAAACCGGTACATGGGCCCCACTATTGTGTGAGAGTGATATCATACGAGTACGTCGAGCAAGCACACCACACACAAGCTATCAAAGACTCTCATTCTGTTGAGACTCGTATTGATGAATGAGAGGGGCCTACATACGGTTAATCATTTTATGAAGATTTCTAAATACTAGCTGTTGGTAGGGTTGTTAGATAAACTGTAAATTTAAGATCTAAAGCGTCTTTGTACCTTGCCAGGGTTGCGGGTTGTTCGAAAGAGATACCGCGGTCCCGGAACATATAAGGCAAAAGAAGGAACATAGGCGGGTTTTAGTCAGTACAAGTCTGACACTCCCCGCCGCTCCGCCCAGAGCGGGGGTATTTATTTGATGATTTCCCATCCGCAAAAAAAAGTTTATACACGTGTATCTCTAGAAATTACTTCGACTACGATTCTCAAATCCAGAGGAATATTCTAAAGTTCTAAGGTGTTTGATAAGACGACATATAAGGCTCTACGCATACGCACAAAAGTCCACTGAATGGATCAAGTGCGGAAACCGGAGCCCCCCAAGAAGCGGGATCCACATGAAGAAGAAGAAGAAGTCTCTACGCAAAGTGTAATCCCTTTTTGTATTGTTGTTTGTTAAATTAGAAGGCACTTAGGTTATGTTGATCACAGTTTTAGCAAAACCTCTTTACTTTGCTTATGGAAGATATTCGTCATAATGCTTGTGCAATAAAGGTGTAGTCATATTTCAGGGTGTGATTTAGATCATCAACTCAGGTTGATGATCTACATCACACCCTTTCCCCACAACTTTCTCCTTCGGACCAATTATATTATATTATTATTATTGTATAAGAGAAAATCGTGTTAGTTACACTAATTATAACTCAAAAACGGCTCAAACGATTTGACTGAAAATTAGTGGAAAGGAACGAGGAGACGGATATAATTTTACGGTAGGTAGCGTAGAGTAAAAAGTTCATTAAAGATTGTCGTATATGGCTGGTATATTAATAAAATTGTTGATCTGAAAACTGCTGCAAACTATGATTCGAAAACTGTGGAAAATACATCGTTTAATTAATAAAAATAGTGAGTATGCAGTGGAAAAATAAAATAAGCATGTATTTAATTTGAAAATTTTAAATTTTCACTATTATTTTAAGAGAACCAAAATGTACAGTGTAGTTTTAAAATAATATTTATCTTGTGTAATGTAGTTTTAGCGTAATATTTAAAATGAGCAGCTGTATGCTCGTAGTTAAGTAAACGAGAACATAACTGCTTTAAGTTTGCTAATTACTTAAGTAGAAACAAGTTATGTTTTAAGTTGTAACTAATGTTTTCTCTTGAGTAAGTAATGAAAACAAACAAAACTAATGCATTCATGTAAATCTTGTTTTCTTTGAAATTATTTTGTTTTGCTCACCACATTCTGCGTGATGAATATTTTATTTTTGAAGGAAAGAATACATCTTTATATAATTACAAAATTGTGGAGAGCCAAAAAAGTTACCTAAGTATTTACTTTTCGAACTGATTGTTGTATTTATTGAAATGTGATAATTTTGATTACCTACTCGCATTCAGTAGTATCTGCTATTAAAGTCTCGTATCTTTTGCCATGAACCCCTTAACTGGAGAAGCGTTCAAGTGTACTGTGTATGTAATTTTAGAATTTTTTCAATTTAGTTCAATCTATTTTAAATCTTAAAGCCTATAAATAAATATGTTGCAGATTACTTTAAGAAACCCCATAAATATCTTCTTAAAGTATTCAAAAATACACTCTATTATAAAAGATTTAGCTCTAACATTGGCACGACCACCCACAAGACTTGTCCGGTTAAGCAGACAACAACCTCATAGATTTTATGTAGGGTTTATCCTACTAATATTATAAATTCAAATGTTTGTGAGGATGGATGGATGTATGGATGTTTGTTACTCTTTCACGTCAAAACGGCTGAACGGATCTTGATGAAATTTGGCACAGAGGTAGATTATGGTCTGTAATAACACATAGGATACTTTTTTTTCGATATCACGCGGGCGAAGCCGGGGGCGCCAGCTAGTGAATAATAAAAAAAATAATGACACGACCCAAGAGAACTATAGCTAGGCGAAATGCCTGCAGATGCTTAAATACTTACACGTTATTAAAAGGACAACGCGTTTCATACAAATGTTTCAAGGTGTACATATGGCTAAGTTACGTTGGACTTAAAACATGTTCAGTAGGGCTACCGTCCTAAAGCAGTACTTATTTCTGCGCGAGAAAGAGAAGGCGCTAGGCAGCCTTTATAGCACTGTCTCTTTCCCTCATTGCAATGCTTTTCTATAGTCAGGCATGATTTGAAATGCAATCATGTTATAAGCCATATTTGTATTTGCTATATTTTCATCGGAAATAACGCTTTAGTTGAAATTACATAAAATTAAAATCATTTTCACTCCTCATTGCTGTTTGTTGTTGTAGCCTGGTCTTTCATGTATGCAAATACATTGAAGTTCGCAACATATTACTTGCAGTGTGTATGTCCCGCACGAATCCTTCGTTCTTGAAACTCTTCCGCAAGTGTCCAACATACAAGTGTCATATGTATAGTAAAGACTCATTTACATCAGGACTTAAAGCGGTCGTTAGCCTGTTTGCAAATGCCTATGAATACGACATCACCTGAATGTTTACCTATTGTATGCATTTGTCATTTACGTGTGACTTATTTTTATGTTCTGTTAAACGATGCAGATGACCTAGAATCTCTTTTGCAGTTCCGACCCAAAATTAAGCGCTTTTGGGTCAATTTTCACCTGCAGCCTTTCTGATACCTATATTTTTGAGGGTTATGTGTTCATGGAGTTTGTGCCCAATCTTCTTCATGGAGATCCACGTTTCGATGACGATTTAGCTTAGAATCTTTGTTGCGGCTTGTTTGAAAGAGATACCGTGGCCTCAGAACATAAAGGGCAAAAGAAGGAACATGGGTGGGTTTTAGTCAGCAAAACCATGAGGCTGAACGGGGGGTTCAGCAAAAAAAAGCGTTTACAAGCCTCAACTATAAAACTTCCTAACCTAGAATTTAGAAACGGCCACTCACGACACTAATTCTGTTGATCATTTGCATATAGTCGTGGGTTAAATAAACATTAAATTAGCAATTGATCAGCTAAATAGACCTTTCGCCCTTGATTAATGAGCACTTTATTTCTCAATTGACACCACGTATAGAAGTATTTCTTGATATTAGTTATCAGTATATTGTATTTTTCAAACAACTCGCAACCCCGCCAGTCAGGGGCTTGGCAGGTTCCTTTGAACTTGTGCAAGCTTTGATGATATTTTTTGGTGGTCGCTAGCGCTGCTGCCGAGTATGAGGTCCTGGGTTCGATTCCAGTTCGGGGAAAGTGTTGTTGAGTTTTGCAATCATGATTTTTTCAGTAACAGCCACGGAGTCTGGATTTGTATTTTTTTTTTAAAAAAAAAGTCCCGCACTAGGAAAAAAACTCCCTCCTGTATCGTGGGTGCGTTTACAAACATTTAAACTCACATACACAAACAGCCAGACCCGAAACAACTATCTGTAGGCCATACAAATATTTGTTCCGTGCGGGGCAGCGCAGCAATCAATCGCTAAGCCATTGCGCTAACCGTGCCGTCATTGTGGCCATTTGCTCTTGCTCATTTGCTTTGGCTATAGGCTCGCCCCCTATTACATGACAATTGAAAATAACTGGCGAAATGGGTGTACTATTAGGAACACCTCTGCCTAAAATAAACCCTTCGGGTATTACAACCGAGATGTTTTGTATATTTAAATCAAGGTGAAAACGGCTGGAGAAGCTTGATCCCCTTTTTTTCGTTTGGGAAATCATTAACAACGTGTCCTCCGACCCCATGTCTTTAGACTTGTACTGACTAAAACCCATCCACGTTCCTTCTTTTGTCCCTTGTGTTCTGGGGCCGCGGTATCTCTTTCGAACAACCCGCAACCCCGGCAGAGCCTGATTCCTAAGGACTAACCGGCAGCAACTTCAGAACTCCAAAACTTTTGCCCTGCTTATTATACATAGTGGACTATATAGGAAAGTGAGATATTTAGTTCTTATCAATAATATTGCAACGACGATTGAGGGACAGTAGCAACAGTATCCTTGAGATGATGGCTTGGCCATTTGACTGTCCGATTCAGTCCAAGTCGATGAGATAATCCTCATCGACTACTGGACAAGTCTGACATTTTATGAATGAATATTTAGGATGAAATTTTAATGATTTATATTATTGTTGGACAGAAATATTTTATATGTTGACCGTTTAGAATGATAATGTAAATGTTTTGCATGAGATGTTGTACTAGCTATTTATTGTTTAACTAATTATTTTTCGGTTTTATTTGCTTTTGTGTTGTTTTTATTTTATTATCAAATGTTATTATGATGTTTAATTTATTGTTTTTTTGTTTGGTCACAAATTTTTCTAGTTTTTATTTCTGTATTATGGAACTTGTTTTCTGAAATAAACGATTTATTATATTATATTACTCTTCAAACAAACATTCATTGTCATAGGATAATTCAAATTCATCAATTAGAAATAACCGAACCAATAAATTAACTACTATGAGAACTAATCACCGGTATAATAAATACTTCGGAAGTACTTCCGTACTTATATGTTATTACGTGTAACGAAAATAACCCAGAACTGGTTTTTGATTTTAAAGGCTACTTGTTAATGGACCTACTAGTATCGTAATAACAAGTTTCAAGACGGGTTACCAAAACGTACGTACTAAGGCTATCAAATAATATTTAGGTACTTGGGTGTTGTTAATAGTTTTGGGATTTTTTTTCTTTGTTTTTTTTAGGGATTTGAAATCCCTGTGTGAGACTTTTACAGTCAACAAACCCATCCATGTTCCACGGCCGGACGGGAAACCGTCTACAGATCCTCGTCTACGGTCGCTGGGAGTTTTAGTTTTAGAATTTGTCTATAATTATGGTATTGAAAATGAAAATGGCGGAGTTAGTAGAATACCCTGCACAAGCAAAGAGAGGGTTATACCCAGCTGTGGGTGAAGTCGGGCTGTGGATAATGTGGCTTGTCCCGTTGCAAAAACCATACCACCTTTCTGGTACACGTTGTTCATTAAAATCACGTGATTTTGAGTAGTGGTTAATTAGTTTGCTTTACATAATTAACTAATTGATATTCATTTATAGAAAACCTGTTATAACGTTATTTAAATACTCTTTGTGGTTTTTTTGGTCAATTTTGCGAAAATTAATTAATTATTAAACAATACAAACATACTTTTAATAATGTTAGACGATTACGTGACTTTCTTTTGCCTATTTTATCAGTTTGTTTTATATTTGTGCCGCATTATCATTCAACTCTTGCTAAAATTGACCTTATTTATATCTACATAAGTATAATAATAAATTATAAAGTACACTCGTTTAACATACTCTCGTATCTACATAAGTGTATTTCGATAACGTTCGTACAGAGCAGGAAGGAAGGAACCTTGCGCACGCGCGGCCGTGGCCTTTAGCGGCTTTACGTCTGCAGTCGTGGGAATGACCGCCCTTTGAACCGTTCTGTCCAATGTTTTAGCCTAAGAAATTATAAGTACTATAAGTTGCTTGTTTGTTTTTGTCGATTAATTATAAGGTAGTTCAATGTTGATGTTGTGAACTGTTTAATCATCAAAAATAGGGAGTGTTAAATTACCCATAAAACCTTATTAAAATATTTAAGGTGCAAAAATCTAGGTGTTTTAATTCTCTGTTTATCCAACAGAGTTAAAACAGAATATATCTATATATAAATGTATTTATAAAGATGCTCGTATACTACAGAAGCGTATTGCCCCCGGCATTGCTCGCGCTATGCTCCGAAATTATCCATGAGAAAGTTTTAATGAAATGGTCCTTACATGATATTGAGTCGATCAGCGTATAAAAGTCCAAACAAAATTTAAAACGCAAATTTTACCAACATCCGCTGTCGTGATTTTAATCTTTCGGTAAAATGAAATGATCAATTAACGAAAAAGGATCGCATTTAAGCGTGGAAAAAAAGTTTTAGTGTCACTCATTATTATCACCCTCCTCACACTTGACCAAAAAGTAAAGTATTACAAACTTTTTTTCTTACGAAAGTTTTCCGGTCTCGTATGGGTTCGAATTTTCCCCTGTTGCACAAAATAAAAGAATCACAGATAAATTATGACAAAGCGACGCCCATCAAGAGCTATACTGACACCAGGAGTTTTTGCCTAATTCATACATATGTCAGCAATAGACTACCGTGTTGAAGATTAACACTTTGAATGTATAGTCTCCATTTAACCTTTGATATATTGTCTTGGAACTTTACGTTTACGACTTGCACGAGGTGGAATGAAATCGATAGTCTGCATTCCAGTGTATACAATCATCTTCACGTCTTTGGTAACCCAACCATTGTGCAGACGGGTCAGAGCCCATTCGTCCCCTAAAATTCGTCCCCCAGCATAAAAGTTGTGGATTCGGCCCCTATATAGGTGCCCATTGGTCTCCTGGTAGGGGACCAATTAATATTTTAATAAAAAATATTATTTTTAAGGTACCCATTCGTCCCCTCTAATATATATACAATATAAGTTAAAGATTCGGCACCTATTCAGGTGCCTATTGGTCCCCTGAGATAAAATTAGCTTTATTTTACATAAGAAACGGTTAACATAGTACACTTGTGAACAGTTTATAAACGGAATTAATTTAATAAATCATAACAGATCATTGAAAAAAGAGCTATGATGAATGATAATCCGTCATGATAGTAATATAACCTGTCGATAGGCTTACGATGTAATATTTGTCTCTCTACGAATGGCTTGTTAAAACAACGGGTTACAAAATAGATAAGGTGTTTTGTTTGTATGTTATGGCTGCCTCGGTGACATATTGGTTCTTGAAAGTGACTGCGAATACGAGACTGTGTCTGACTGTGTGTGTGAAAGTGACTGTGTCAATGTGTCTTTGGTCTTTTATTAAATGAAGCCTAACGAAATAAACAATACTGTTAATATTATAATAATAATATTTTTAACATAATTGAATCGAATTATCTCATTTGAATCCTGGAATATGATTAGTATTAGGTATTATTGATGGTAATTCACTTTATGGTGGAATACTACAGACATATTTTGTCTAAAAAGTCAAAACTAAATTATTTACTCCTAAATGTGTATAGCAATTTTTATCCGCAATTATAATTTTATCATATTAGTGGATGTTATTGTGTTCTGACGACACGGTTGGCGCAGTGGCTGAGCGATCAACTGCCGCGCTGCGTGTCGCGTGTTCGATCCCCGCACGGAACAAATATATGTATGGCCTACAGATAGTTGTTCCGGGTCTGGGTGTTTGTGTATGTGAGTTTAAATGTTTGTAAACGCACCCACGATACAGTAGAAATTCCTAGTGTGGGGCAACGTTTTAAAAAAAAAAAATAATGTTCTTGTATTCTAAGTGTTTCGTTTTAGCTCAATGTGGAGTCGTTGTCACCCTTTTAATGTATAAAAATAATGAACGTTCTAACATTAATTCTGTTTTGCTCCGAAAATTGCGTTAAAATTGGTAAGTAGGTACTCTCCAGATGTGCGCGGGGTGTGGCATGCCGAAGCGGGAGGGGTAATCTTAGTATATTTTGCTAAATATTTACAAATGTACTAGAAACCAAAAGTTGATTAATTATTTTGAAGACTGACTTAATGCCTAGAGCCTAGAGGCATTTTATTAAACTTGAGCTTATTTGAAATAAACATGATATCTACCGAATTACTATATTTTTTATTTTACCCGTTTTCTGCGCGACTGTACCAGGACTACCAAGTTGCAGTATGCACATATACATGTACTTATATTAGAAGAATGAATAAAAATAAATATTCTTCAGGGGACGAATGGGCCCCTAAAAAGTTCCAGGGGACGAGTGGGCACAGGGTGCGAATCTTAGGGGACGAATGGGCTCTGACCCGTGCAGACAGTAGTCTGTTATTTTATACCTCCGTGTTGCATATTCAGTTTGAAATCAATGTATGTAGGTCTGACGACACGGTTGGCGCTGTGCCTGAGAGATCGACTGCTGCGCTGCGTGTCGCGGGTTCGATCCTCGCACGGAACAAATATTTGTTTGGCCTACAGATGGTTGTTTTGGGTCTGGCTGTTTGTGTATTTGAGTTTAATTGTTTGTAAACACACCCAAGATACAGGAGAAATTCCTAAGGGCAACGTTTTTTTTAAAAAAAAAATGACTCTGTCATCATGGAAAAGCTTACGACTTTCACTTTTCTTTATTATTTCACCTTCACGTCTACATGTCGGCGATTTCAGAAAGTTTCCGTATCTTTTCACCGTTAGCGATTAGTGAATTTTTCATGGCAAAGTTTAATTATATTTTGACCTCTAGGTTTAGTTCGGATAAGGTTCAGTTCAATGTTTATCTTACGATTAAATTTGTACAAGAAGGTCGCAATGTTTCGAGTTGTTTGTTTAGCTTCTTATAGCAAAATGATAGTGAGTAGACTCAGTAATATGGCGTCTCATTCAGACAAGTCAAGTCCACTCACTTGATGTTA
Source organism: Ochropleura plecta (assembly GCA_905475445.1). Lineage (NCBI taxonomy): Eukaryota > Metazoa > Arthropoda > Insecta > Lepidoptera > Noctuidae > Ochropleura > Ochropleura plecta. Next base: position 8,081,750 of record FR997740.1, on the reverse strand, counting down.
ATTGAAATTAACAATTAATATTAAATAACGTTAAATACCAATTGGTAATCGTATTCTATTGGTAAGCCAGTCAACAAGTTTACAAACTGTCACAAAATACACAAAAAAAGGGAATCTTATGATTTTCCAGCTCACGCTACAAAAAGTATCAGTAATTGTTTTTCGTCATAATAATACTTATTTTAATTCAAGTTGGTACAAGGCTTTGAGTCAATATTAAAACTATACTGCGTTTTGAAACCCTGCGGCTAAACAACCATGTTACATAAATATATTCAAAAACATCGCATTGAACATTATCTCATTATAATGAAGGTGTTCCATTTGACCCAATTAGACCTCATTGTTTTCGCATGCCCAATATCTAACCTCCATTTGTTTTTTAAACGGCTTCTACATCCTTACTTAAATATCAACGTAGGCATATTATTATTTATTCGTGAGGTACAGATCTCGACGTTACTCTGCGCGAACAATAGACTTTAATTATTCAAGGATTGAAGAAGTGGGGAATGGTTATGCAGAATCGGGTCAGGTGTACGTGGCTACGGTGCTACGGAGCTACGGGGGTTGCTACGTGCTACGGTGCTACGGATTATCAGTGACGTCATGACTGAGTGTTGGTTTACGATCTATTAGGGTAGAGGAGTTGACGACAGCCATTACTTAGTTTACGGTATATAATTTATGGTAATTCATACGCTACACTCAATTCCGTGTCTATGCGGTACCGCGTATATTGGAAATTCGGTTATGTGTGTTTCTTGAGAGCAAGTCAGATAAAATGTTTATTCAAGTACGCGAAGTATGTAAATTGATGTCAATATCTTCCTATGTGCTACTTCAGTCGACTTCTTATTGTATTATAATTCAAAACTAATTTTGTAGACTTTCTATGGTAAAGCCCTTTCATCTTCAAAGTAATGATTTATTAAGCAAATATACAATCTATACCTATATGTATATTATTTCCCAAAAAGGGAAAACACTTATAGGGCTTCAAAAAATCACCTACAGGAAAAGTGCCAAGAAGACTGACAGGACCTGCCGGAATTGTTTGAACGAGTTGCCGCGGAAGAAGGAACATGGGTAGGTTTTAGTTAGTAAAAGTCTGACACTCCCCCCCGATCCGCAAAGAGTGGGGAAGTTATTTTATGATTTCCCATCCACAAAAAGGGCTGGCTTTAGCCAAAGTAAGGGCCAGCCTTACAGTAAAGTATTATTTCTAGGTAAATATTTTGTAGAATTTATTCTTTGAAACAAATTGTATGATTATACGTAGCGCATTCTGAAGATTTACGGGACAAGATTTGGAGCCAGACAATTGTACTCGAACTAACTGTAGATATCTTAAGAACGGCTGTGTATCAAAACTTGCTGAATAAATATTTAATTTCAAGACTCATTTTATTAATGCCGTATGTGGTCTAAATACTACTGGAATATTCAATATAAGTCCAGAACTTAGTTTATACAATAGAGGGAGAGAAACATTGCACACAAAATTGGCAACCCAAAACTTCATATACGACTGTGTTTGCCAAATTGAAGCAAAACATATTAAAAAGTTCAAGGTGATCTCAATGGTTTATTGACATTATTTTATCACTTTCTCCTTTTAACACACTTTCAATATGCTTATCCTGTAATTAACTATCTATGTAAAATAATTTTGAAAAAAAAATTGACCCACTTTGTTTTTGGTGAGCTATGTGACGTTATACTAAATTCAATTTGGCAGACTTGTTGTTTTTTATGTTTTTTTTTAATGGAAGCATTTGCAGAGAAGAATACGAGTGTATGTGTGTTTTTTAAGTATAATATCTATTGACAAACGATTCCGCAGTGAGCTGGGGAACATATGAAAAATTCGATTAAAAATAATTTGACTGTACTTGTACCATCGCATTAGGCATATTTCGAAGGACAACCTGACCAACAGACTGTTTGCTGAATATGGAATTATTACTTCACAAATAGAATTATACTTTTGTTTTCTTTTTAACTAGATACAAATGACATTGTATACGTTTAAAATGTACTATTTTGGGTAGCAAATAAAGTCTTTTTTAATTATTATTTTATTATTAGGCGTATGACCCCAAATGAAGTTCACTGTACTGTGCAATGCACTGGTTAGGTGACAATGCTGCGTATGAGTGTGGCCTTACAGTGTCTAAAAATAGACACAAGAAATTTCTTTTTACAAACTAATTCGCGCAACAGTAACGACAGTGTCGCCCAAAGGGACACCGCCAGTCGATTTTTATACCCTTTTTTAATTAGGAACTTCTCGTGATTGGCCAAATGTGGGTGTTCTTTTAAGTACACCCCAGCTTAGTTAACCTTTCAGGAATTATGGGCGTGATGTTATGTAACTTTAAGCCTGGAATTATGTCTGCCGGGGTTGCGGGTTGTTCGAAAGAGATACCGCGGCCCTTGAACATAAAGGGCAAAAGAAGGAACTCTGGAATGATATGTGTTCTATGCTCCTCGAAAAGATTATTCATATTGCCCGATTAATGTCAATAGGCTTGCCCCCTATAACATGGGACATTAATAGTGAAATATGGGTGAACCATAATTGGGTACACATCTGTCTAACCCTTCGAGGATATGAGACGTGATCTTACGTTATGAAGTCAAAATCATAAGAATATTGTTGTGAAATAATAAAAATTAAAGGACAGACTGTGGCGAAAAACAGGGCCATAAGCCAAATCACCACGCTCTCATACAAAAGACGATCAAATCAAATCAAAAGTCATTTTTTCAAATTAGGTTGATAATCAGCAATTTTTGAACGTCACATTACAAGAGACAGTCCCACAAAAACGCCTTGCCCTTCGTCACTTCCTAGTGTTTTAACTGGGAAGAAGAAGACTAGCTGTGCTCAGGTCCTTAGTATCGAAGCCTGATATTATATAGTCTATTAATGTCGTGAGAGAATGCCTATGTAAAATTTCAAGTCAATGCAGCCAAGGAACCGCCTGGACCCATACAAACTTGGCAAACCGATGGCAACATTATAAACGCTAAATTATAAATACTAGTAAGGATATTGTATATTCTATCACCACGCGAGTTAAATCGCGGGGCGCAGCTAGTCTTATATCCTTACTAATATTATAAAAGCGAAAGTGAGTTTGTTTCTTTGTTTGTTACCTCTTCACGCTTTAATGGCTAAACCGATTTTGATGAATTTTGGTACAGAGATAGTTGGGAACCAGGAGACGGACATAGGCTATTTTTTACTAAAAAAAGTGGGATTTGAGGGAGAATGAGGGAAAAAAATTAGGAAAACTTAGTATTACAAATCAATAAGGCGCAAGGGGAACTGTGTTACCCCGAATTTAACGCGAGCGAAGCCGCGGGCAAAAGCTAGTATTTATTTAAAAGTTTCGGAAATATCGCTGACTTCATTTAGCATCCTGCATTTAAAATAGCTTAACGGCCTAAAACGTATTTTGTAGCTTCTAACGTACGCTTACTGCTATAAGGTTAACAAACAGTAAGCAAGAAGCGTACGAATATCTTCGTTTGAAGTGGACTGGTTAATTCATGTGGGCTATGACATTTTAAAGTAGGATTATTTTAATGTTATGACCGTGTGGGAAAATGACAGAGCTATACAGGATGTCTAGCGTGGTCTCTGTTGCACTTTTTTTTTCGGAAATTCATCAAAACTTCTCCCGTTCTGGGTGGGCAGTGTGAGACTTCTACTGACTAAAATCCATCCACATTCCTTCTTTTGCGATTTGTTTTCCGGGGCCGCAGTATTTCTTTCGAACAACCTGTAATCCCGAATCTCTTTCCCTCACTGAAATAAGATTAAAATAGTACTGCTTTTTAACCGACTTCAAAAAAGGAGGAGGTTCTCAATTCGACTGTATGTTTTTTTTTTTTTTTTTTGTGTTTGTTACCTCATAACTCTGGTCTGGCTGAACCGATTTTGATGGTTCTTTTTTTATTCGAAAGCTGGTGGTTGTCGTTTGGTCCCATAAAAAAAATATCAAGATCCGGTTAGTAGTTTTTGAGTTATCTTTAATAATGCGTATTAGATTGACTTCGTCTACGTTGATGATATAATTTTAAAGGTTGTCGAAGACAAATGAACAAAAAAAAACGCTATGCACTATGATTTGGAAGGTCATCGCAGTTTTTTGAGGTGATTGTATTTTAATTTGGTGATAGATCTTCAGTGATATACAACGGAGCTCTTCAATAAATGACAGCAAATCTGCCGTGATTGCTGCAATCACATGTATAAGTATGGGTTTCGCCAGGGTAGGCAGGCGAGTGGGAGCAGGGTGCCCGTACCCCCCCCCCCCCCCCACCCCTCACCTAGTCATTAAAAAACATAATCATCAGATCAAGTATCAGCTGTATCCCCTAGGCGATGATGCATATGATTTCTGAATTGGTTTTAAACTAAAGCATAATTTAGATAGGTAGTATTTAAGGCGCGGTAACAAGCTAATCTTTAGGTATTCGCGGAAGTAAGGCTAGCTGCATACTGGGCATGGTCTGACACAAGTACACGACAGTATTGCATCGAAAGAATAGAAATAAGGTCGAAAATATTTCGGTGTTTGATTTTATTTGAATATCATGTCCGCCAAAATGTAGGTCATTTTGCAGTTTTAATTGAATATAAAAAAATACACCTCCGTGTTTGAAAAATTTTAGATATATCTTTAGTCTAAACAATTTCCTTTGTTATAGATATAAAAAATATGATAGTTGTCGCTGAAAAATTTGAGAATTTCGAGACGAAAAAATTTTTCTTGGTCTTTTTATTAAACTTTTTTTTTCGTAGTACTAGACCACTTTTTGTAAACTAGTTTTGTTTAAGTCTTTACTTTATGTATTGAACTATACACGGTATTTTTGCTAGTGGCATGTACAGATGCGGCTAACTTTGCGACGAAAATCTAGACGTTTTACGAAGTTTTTGCTTTGTATAGCGCCTTAATACTATAGCGTGATGTGGAACTAAAACTTGTATTTAAGACGGGACCTACGCACTAAAAAGCTAAAAATAACCGTGTTTGCGAATTATATCATAATACTATAACTAAAAATGCTGAAATAAAAAACTTTTTTGCAAAAAATAAAACCGACTTCCAAAAAAAAAACTAAAAAGTGGAAAATAACTTTATTTCCGGAAGTCGGTGGCAAAAAAGTCAACGAAACCAACAAAAGCCACCGACTTCCGGAAATAAAGTTATTTTCCACTTTTTAGTTTTTTTTTTGGAAGTCGGTTTTATTTTTTGCAAAAAAGTTTTTAAGAGGTATGGTTACGCTACCGGCACGTGAACCCTAGCTGAATGAAATAAGGGCTCCTGCAGACAGCCGTTTATCTAAGGTCTTAGTAAAAAGTTTAGTTGGGTCGGTCGCATCGAAAAATCTACTTTCGTCTAGCAGTTGGCCACCCTCATAGACCATAAAAAATGAACGTTTGATGTATGAAAATAAACCCAGTCTTAATGTCAAAATTTTAGTCATTTGCATTACAGCCGATTTTAAAGTGAATTAGTGTTTTAGTGGGCAATCCAATCTCTTTGTAAATCTTTATAAGTGTTAGTGATAAGAAGTGTTTAGGCTATTATTTAAATTCGAAATCATTTAGTAAGACTTCTTCTATCAAATAAATGTATTTTATGAATATCCTTAATAATATTATAAAAGCGAAAGTGAGTTTGTTTGTTACGTCTTCACGCCTAAATGGCTAAACCGATTTTGATGAAGTTTGGTACAGAGATAGTTGGGACCCTGGAGACGGACATAGGCTAATTTAAAAAGGGAGAAAGAGAGACGAAAAGGGAAAACTTATCTTTGCTAATACAATAAATCAGGCGCAAAGGCAACAACTACAGGTAGCAGGTACCTGCAAATCAGGAAAGGGGAACTATGCACAAAAGCTAGTATTTATATAAGTTTATATTATTACCGTTTATAATTATAAATAAACTATTGGGGATCAGCAGTCGGCTGTCTGCGGGCGCCCTAACTCGGCGCGACCTTCGAGCCCGTTTGACGTCCTCTCGTCTTCGAAGGGAATTACAGTCGCCGCCCGGCCACTTAATATAAGTTTAATCACTGAACAATACATAAATAGGTATACGATGCAACTGGGCCGTACGATTTATTAGTGACTCAATATAGAAGTAGGTACTTATCAAGGATGCCTTTAGTGCGCGTTAATTTGAGGAAACTTAAAATTGAATTAGTAGTCACGTGTTTTGATATGGTCCTAAATAACCGTTATGGTTTTATCCTTCAACACAAAATGTGTTTCAGAATACAACTGAGATATGAGAAATAATTATTATTTATGACAAAGTCCGTCCGATGACTTTAATGAGAACTTCTTATGCAACAACTGCACGTGGTTTTGATTCTAGAAATAGGTAAGAATCGGATTCCGAAAGATTTTTCCGCCATGCACCGCCACTCATAATTCGAACGAACAACTTAAAAAGAAGTAAAATAAATTCGAAATTCAAAAACTTATGGAAACAGAAAGTGCAGCGTATTCGTACATGACAAATAAAAGCTTTTGTATTATAATTCGCGACAGATCTTCGGTCCCGAGTGAGAACCAAGATCGATATTTTCTTGTAGCCAAACTTCCGACCTTCCTCGATGCGGCGAATACTAGTACCCAACTACATTTTATGTTTACGTGTATTACGCTATAGTTTTGTTTATCTACCTTATTTTATAAAGGAAACACTGGATTAAGAATCTTTATGTGAGTTCCGCTCAAAATATATTTCTACGAAATGTATTTTTGTTGCAAGTGTAAAATTGTTTTGTTTTGGTATAGTTCAAAGAGTTTTACGTAGGTGTTAATGACGTAGATGGATATAACTAAGTATGAAGCAATATTTTAATATTTAAGGTACTTTTTTGTTAGTATTATACTTGTATTGCAGCCATTTTGAAAGACAAGTGCATTAGCCAAAGTCGAAAGACAAAGAACACGTCACAAAAAAGTTAACTGACATATTGTTCTTGGTTTAACGTCTAACGAAAACTCGTTTTTAATAATGAATAAACTGTCATTCAATCATTAACTCATTTGTTGTCGACACTTTCAATGGGAAGTACCACGTGTAGTCGTGCCCTAAAATAACAAAAATGAAGATATTCTAAAGGCCAGTGCACATAGTAAAATGACTAAGATGAGTTGTTTTTTTGCATATTTTTTGTCGCAAAAAGGACCAACATTATTAATCCCTTAGCAAAATAGGTTGGAGGATACATTACAAAAAAAGAAATAAGTGTGCAGATTTTCATTGTTTAAAAATGAGTTCTTAATATTATTTATGTCATTGATCGGTCATTACCCTTTGATATTGACCTCTGTATCTTAAGAAACTGATTTACTTATACCAGTCAAAGTTCATATTGATAGCAGTCATAGGAAAAAAAAAGTTTAGAATCCAGTGGCATGTGTTGCGGAATATTCGAAAGAGAAACACAAAGGGCAAAAGAAGGAACATGGATGAGTTTCAGTCAGTAAAAGTCTGACAAGTAAAGTTATTTGACGATTTCCCATCCTAAAAAAGGGGTATGGTATCTTTTTCCACTTCAATCATGTGGTCCAAAACAACATAATCCTTACTAATATTATAAAAGCGAAAGTGAGTTTGTTTGTTTGTTTGTTACCTCTTCACGCTTTAGTGGCTAAACCGATTTTGATGAATTTTGGTAGAGAGATAGTTGGGAACCAGGAGACGGACATAGGCTAATAAATTTTATTTAAAAAAAGAGAAATGAGAGAGAACGAGGGAAGAAAAGGGAAAACTTAGCGTTGCTATTACAAATCAATAAGGCGCAAGGGCAAAAACTGCAGGTAGCAGGTACTGTGTTATACCGAATTTAATGCGAGCGAAGCCGCGGACTAAAGCTAGTGTAACAAATATAGGAAGGAAACGTTACACGGTCTGTGCCTAAAAGGTCATGGCTTAAATGATGGAGTGTTAAACCTTTCCGTTGAGGGTTAAAACAAATTGTACACACTTTGAAAAGGTGTCGACCCGCATCAATGATATTATAATAAACAGATATGTTATACACTCACTAAACAACCGCAAAATGTGTTCCGCAGCACGCACAAACACTTGTTATTCATTGTACATTTCCTACATGAGATCCCTTGTGTTTTATTAATTTTGGCATTATAATTGGTACACTTTCTAAAAACACACGAAGGCATATTTTATAAATTCGTAAAAACGTACGACTCGAAGCGATGCGTAACGCAGACTAAATGCAATAGATGCCAATTGCGGTCTTTTCGAGTCTTCAAGATTGCGCGCTCATAACATATCTGTTTAATATAATATCATTGACCCGCATGCAAAAAATATGATTCATTGGATAATAAATATTTACGACGAGACGAGCAGTATTATGTTCAAACGTTCCCGTTTGTGTATTTGTGGATTATCTACTTGGTTATACGAAAAAATGAAATGTTTGCGACCCTTACTAATTAGTTTGACAATTGAGTTGAGTTTAATATTTTTTTGTGTGTTTGCAGTTTACTTTAGACTAGGGTTAAGTTAACCGGATATAAGGTTAACCGGGTATCACTGTTAAAACGATACCAATGTGGATAAAAGCGTCTTAAAACCATTAGACATTTCAAAGAGTTCTAATATATTAGTACCTCAAAAACACATTTCAACCTCTACTCAAACGTCATTGCACAAGGTAACTTCACACAAAATGTTTTAAACCTGCTATAATGGATAGAGGATGTACCAATCCCATTTAGCGAAACTGGACTTTGGCAATATGCCAGGTTGTACAAAAGGTATGATACCTATTTCGGATAGCACGAGGTAAAGTTGTTTGCCTACGGAAAACATTCAATTTAAATGACAGAGAATCAACCAAAAGTTGCAGTTATAATAAATTAACCACATTTTGTCAGTCTACTAGAATTCCCTATCGGTAAATGATAGAGTTTCATCTCCTATATAAATAACTTAAGACGCCTTCATCCCCTTAAGGAAACAATTATTTTAAACTTGTTTAAAAATTTCACGCTTTTAAACCCAGCCATTTTGCCTGTGTTCGTCAATGAATGAAATAATATTGAAATCCGAAGACTTTTCAAGACGATACATGAAAATACTTAAAAACATTACTCTTTTCTGTTAACACATTTATCGACTTAATCTCATTGAGTCATCGTAATGACGTAGACTTGTGACGTTCAAATCGCAATTATTCTGCAAGTTTTTTCCAGCATTATATTTTTATAAGGAAAACTTAAAAGATTTTATTAATATATACGCTCCACGCTTATTTACGTGCGTGATTCGGGGTTGCCCAACTAGTTTTTTTATTGAGCAAGTGTTGCTCGGGCATTATCTTTAGCAAGCGTCATCATGACGTCTACAGGAAAGTAAGAATTTTTTTCCTGTCTTCGTAAAAGTCCCCTTAATCTTATTATAATATCATTATCCTCGTAGTTTTATAATATTTGCCGGCCGACCAACACTTGAGAAGGCTCTCGTTAGGCAGCTGGATCATGAGCTTGATACAGAAAGCGGTACTCCTGGACACGGCTCGTACTGTTAGGAGGTTCCTTTCCATGGAGCCCTTACAGCCGGTAGCTTGTACCCTGTTCCCGATTCCGGTGGGCTACTATTTTTTTTTTTTTTTTTTATTAAGAAATATTTAAAAATGTAAACTTATCCTACTAATATTATAAATGAGAATGTTTGTGAGGATGGATGGATGTATGGATGTTTGATACTCTTTCACGTCAAAACGGCTGAACGGATCTGGATGAAATTTGTCACAGAGGTAGATTATGGTTTGGAATAACACATAGGATACTTTTTCTATACGACGCGGGCGAAGCCGCGGGCGCCAGCTAGTATGTAAATAAATCAGTAAACGACATAAAAATTGCGGCTCGGGTCGATCTTGAGGTTGAGCCGTGCTTGCTAAGGTTGGTCCGTTGATGGATGACCATTCATTATATACCGAGTTTCCTCCGTGCCTTGAAAAGCACGTTAAGCTGTTGGTCCCGGCTATTATTTATAGATCTTTACAGGTTTCCGGTAGTCAGTGTCCTGAAAGTTTGGCAACCAGTCTTATCGTATTACCCAGTACTAACTGGGTTGTGTAGGTCAGATAGGCAATCGCTCCATGTAAATACTGGTATTCAGCTACATCCGATTAGGCTGGAATGTAGATCTTTATAGGTTTCCGGTAGTCAGTGGCTCGAAAGTCTAACAATCAGTCTTACAAAAAAATATCGTATTACCCAGTTATTAACAGTTATAAAGTGGAGGTCAGGATGGGAAAAAGCTAGGCAGATGATGATGATTCTAACTGTCCTCAAAATTTGTTACTGGAACGAAGTTTTGGAATGTAGTTCCTTACCGCGCGTTGCGAAAGGTGGGCCAGACGGAAAATATTAAGACCATAAGTTGTAACGACACTTTTTGCTATAGTTGTAAGCCGTGCGCGGTGCGCGTGTTTATCTATCTGTCTCTCTCTCTCATATAAAGCAAGCCAGTTATTTTCGTTTCGTCTTTCTATTTCACATTGAACAGTGTGGTGTCGCGACGATTATTTTTGTTGAATGTATACAGGTTTTTGTGCATAATAAATAATAACTTCGTTCCATCCGGGTGTCCCTTGCCACTTCTCAAGTTTTTTTCCTCTCTTGATAGAGATCAAGTCTTTTAATCAAAGGGAAATAACCTGTACTACGGTGTCCGCCCGTGACTTTGTCCTCTTCAAAGAAACATGTTCTATGGCTCTCGTTAGTACTGTAGCATTTGTATGATTGAGTATAGAATTACGGAACTTAAAGTTAACCGTCGTTACAATGTATAGGAACTAACATTGTCATGTATATCGATTAATTATCATATTATCAAGCTATTCGTTATCTCTGACGGTAGTGACTGGGGGTCATTTAGGTGAGGTATGGGGTCAACTGTGCACCCATTATCACTTGGGTACTTGTTTGTTCTGGTCCCTCGTTACTTACTGTCCTTCATCATCTTCCGGCCCTTGTCTCGCGTTATTTAGAGTTGGAGCCAGACGTTTTTAGAGTTCCTTAAGTTTAGGGGAAAAAACAGAACCATTATTGGATCACTTTGTTGTCCGTTCGTCTGTCTATCTGTCAAGATCCTATATTTCGAGAACGCGTGCACGTACTTATCGAGAGAAATTAACACCATGTACTCAAGTCCCTTTGTGCTATGAAAAATCAACCCTCTAAGTCTACGCAGTCAAAAGATATAGCCCTTTATGTCGCAAGTTTGTACGGAATCTTCGGTTGCGAGTCTGACTCGGTCTTGGCTGGTTTATTTCCTTCCATTCTCCTTTGTCAATCGTCACGCTATCATTTACTCCTTACCTACAACAAATTGTTATTTTGGGTTTATTCTCTGCATTTCCTCTTTCACAAAATTCCAGTCTGTGAGTCCAAGTCAACAGATTTAGCAGAACTAAGTCTTTTTTTATTATAATCAAATACAAGGGTATGAGTAATAACTTCACTATTTGTGATTCGCAGTTTTTACAACACTTTTTATCTGTTTCATTAATAGAGATACAACTGTAATTCTACATTTATGATCAAACAATGGATGTTGCGTTGTTTAGACTTTGCGCAGTTTTATTTTATTTGTGACTTTAATGACCGCCCGTCATCTTCCTTTGCCTGCGTGCATTCGTAATTTTACCGGAAACTAACACATAATGGTATGAAAACGTCTGTTGTTCCAGAATCAGTAAGTGTCCAGGGTCAACCGTTTTATTTCTTGAAAAGCAGACAAAACATAAAACAGTTCTTCATAATGGTCCTGTAATATATTTTGTATGTGATACGAAATCATTGACAGTTATTACGTTAATAACAAGATTACAGAAGTTTTATTATTAACTACCTTTTGCCCGCGGCTTCGCTCGCGTTAATTTCGGGGTAACCCAGTTCCCCTTTCCTGATTTGCAGGTACCTGCTACCTGTAGTTTTTGCCCGTGCGCCTTATTTATTTTAATAGCAGAGCTAAGTTTTCCCTTTTCTTCCCTCTTTCTCCCTTATTTCTCACTTAAAAAAAATAAATTAGCCTATATCCGTCTCAAGGGTTTCAACTATCTCTGTGCCAAAATTCATCAAAATTGGTTTAGCCATATAGGCGTGAAGACGTAACAAGCAAACAAAGTCACTTTCGCTTTTATAAAATTGTAGTAAGGATCCTGAAGCGACTTGTAACTGTGTCCCTACTTTAAGTGTTCGAAACAGATTTTGAATGTTATTAACGTTCAGTTGTTTCATCTTTGTATTCGGAAAAAGAAAGACAATGAGTCACAGTTGAAAATATAATCCAACTGATAACGACGAAACTACAAAAAAAGTTTTAATCCGCCAATCAATTACAAGGCAGTCAATAACTTCCAAATTCAAATCATTCCAAAACGTCAAACAGAAGTTTGACAGGCAGTGTACAGATAATTTACGTGTGCAGATCTAGGCTAGTAGCTAGCTACTAGCTAGCAAATGATGAGCGTACAATGTAGGCGGCGTTAACGCTGTCACACGGAACGAAAGCTATCAGTCAAATTCTTCACGACTGTCAAACAATTTGCAACATAATAAAAACTTTGCACTGAAAATGTTCGGGAATTGCCCATCGTTACGGCCTGTGAGCGTGGGTAAACCGTCTAAATACAACATGGTGTATGAAACAAAACAAAACAAAACTTTCTTTGAGCGATGAAGGTATGAATGTAAAAATATCCCACAATACGTGAACCGCTGTTCAACCATACAATTTCTAGAACAGAACAATGCTACACCATTCAATGCATTCTAATAGTTCAGATTCTTCGAACTACGGTGTCAATGTTATGTCAGAAGCTCAAGCAGACACAACGTGCACGAATGCCGTCAAGGGCGTAGAAAAATATCTTCGTTTTCAATGTCAGTCAAACTGGTTCCACATTGAGGTAAGATTACCTAATTTGTAGAAACATGCAAGATACACAATGCATTATAGACATACCTACTATAGATACAAGAGCACTTTCACCTTGATCTCATGCAAAACACTACTCAAAGCTGATAGTTATACTACGGAAGAAGTTAACTTAGAAACTTCCGAATAGTTCTCGCACATAATGTCAATAATATGTATATAAAAATTAATCGTAATTATTGTAGTGGCGGTGAAGGCGAACAAGCTCTTTCCATGTCACTTGTAATCACCGGCTTCGGGCATAATAACGAGTCAACCGTGCCAAAAGAACTGCACGATGTAGATCACAATTGGATAAGAGGCGGTTAATGTGAACATGTGATGCTAAACTAAAAGCGCTTAGGCTGCAGAACAATATCATCGCTTCAGTGGCTGCGAATGCTGTGACCACTGTAATAGCTAATGAAATTAGCTTTATAAATGAATGCTTGGTAGAAACGGATTTTGATGTCGAGAGCTGTGATTGCGATATGTTCCCGTCTGTCATTTGTAGATATTTGACAGGTTGTTACAGGTAGGTACTCATCTGTCAGTGGCCCGAAAGCCGTACGACTTGTCGATGATACGGCGTTACGATGTGATAGTGTGTGATTTAAGACAACAAAACAAAACATTGACCAAAACCACTTAATAAAAGAAAACAATCGATTATGTAGTGGATAATGTAAGCGACACATGATTTTTACTAATCTATAAGTGTGGATGATATTCTAGCTGGAGTGTGAGAAATCATTGTTGATGACAGGAATTTCAGTAAGAGCCTAAATACGTAACGCTTGAAGCCTAAGTACCGAACTCACATGAAGGAACACGTGTCTCAGTAACGTAGTCATTGATTGTGGATTAGCAAACTGTGACGAAAGATCCAACTTGAGCTGAAAGGTAACGATAAAACGTTGAAAATTCTGTGAACATTGTATATATAATGGTTAGCTATGGACCGCCTACGTTTATTCCTTTGTTCTACTCGACTTCTAGGCCTGAAGCATCGCCTATACAGTATTCAGCCTATAGTGTCCACTGAATCGATTAATTGTTGGTGTATTCGAACGTGGCGTGGGCCAGTGCGGCGATTGGCACGGAAATTGCTTGTTTCTACAATAAATGTTGTTGCCATTTATCTGGCTGTATATTTGTTTTATCTAACTAATGTTTATTTTCGCAGCCAAACGGCCAGGAGTTATAGAATACAGCGAAAAGAAAAAGATAATTTCTAGATACAGGGTATTATTAAACTGTTACTTTAAAATGGTTGCAAAGAATTCCCAGACGCGATTTTACGATTCGATAAATGTAATAAAATCGAAAGTAGATACATTTTTCAATAACAACGAGCCAATAACACTAAAAAACTCAGTTATATTCGATTGAGCAAATTCCACATCGGACCTATTTGTCAAAATAACATTTGAGAAATAGAACGATCCTCTGGTTTGCAGCTGTAGTTTTTCTAGTGGAAAGAATGAAAACAGATAGACTGAGTGCGAAAACATGCCAGTTTTTTTGGCGTCAGGCAACACATGTGGCTTTCTATTCGTTTGGTTTTTGCTGCTAGCTAGAAATACAAAATTTGGAGAAAACTACACAACTGGCCGCTCTGGATATTTTTTTTTCTATTCTTAATTTGAAACTAGAACTGTCATATTTTGTTCTCTGTTGTGCCATGGCCTCTTGGGTCATTGAACGATTCTGACTGCATGCATAAATTAGATAAAAATAAATTCATTACTTGAAGCACAAGTCAAATGCGGAAACAATGTGTATTTAACTGTATTATTTAATACTGACAATGTATTTATTAGCCTTCCTTATTTCACGCGTTCCTCAAATATGGAAATATTATTATAATTTGGAAACAAAAGAGCCGAATTGAATGAGGAATACCAACGAATGAAAACAGTGAAGCGTGGTTTTATTTTATCGAAGTGTCGTCATTTTTCAGCGTTTTATTTCACTTTTTTCCTATGAATGTTTGCTTAGTATTTTTTTGTTCTTTTACAAGTATAAAGAAAATTAATTCTGTTAAGTTAGAACCGTTCTGGGAGCCCTAAAAGGTCTTATTTTTTAAAGTAGACGTTTCGTTTTATTCTAATTCTTTAGCTTTGCAACATGGAGTTATCATCATTTTCCTGCCCTTGTCCCATTCTATTTGGGGTCGGCGCAACACGTTTACTTCTTCCATTCTATTCATTCTTTGCAAAATGGAGTACGCGGAATAAATCCGTCAATTTTTAGAATTTGTCTTTCTAGACATTATTCTTTAACTTAACAAAGGTTGGAACAGAGATTCATGAGCGACATATATTTAACAATGTGTTTAACCGTGTTAACAGTTAGTTTACAATGAAGAACTTCACACCTGCATCTGTTAAATATTTCACTTTTACTATAATTTAAATCAAGGTGATAATATTTTGAGTAATCGATAACTTTATATTCAGACGTAAGAATGCAATGCAATTATGTAGGTAAAAATAATTGCAACGCACGAGAAGAAAGCTGATAACATTCAAAACAAGCGTCATTATAATTGCAACTGTATCTTATTATGGCAAATAATTTTGTATCAAACACGTACTTTTAGTACGCCAAGTATCAAGATTATCGATATTAAAATTAATATCGTTGAAAATAATCGAAAATTCTAAAATAAATCTTACTTGTCGTATATCTTCCGTCATTTCTGTCACGGCTCGGTAAATACACAGCGTTCCTCATCGCTTCTCGAATAGATGAGCCAATTCGTTTAATAAAATCCATATTGGTCAACTTTTACGCGAAAATAATAAAGTGCACCAAACGTTTACGCGCGCAAATGTGACGTCACATAAACACAACATACTTGCTGTGAGGTTAAAATAAAACTGGCATATAAACAGCAGTGACTTAATTTTATTAGTCTGTTTTATAAACAACGAATATATTAAAACTTGAGGAAACCGGTCTCGAACTCGATGCACGTGGAGAACGTTCAGAATCGTTCTTACTCATGCATCTTTAATGACGACCAATCAAATTAAAATTATTAGCCAACAAATAATGACGTCACATTATCTTTTGACATTAAATCAAGTTTATAACCTAATTTGAATTACGTTTGAATTTCGAATAACATTTGAAATAATCGTGTTCGAATTCGTACTACTGTTGGATGAGTTTGATTGTTTACTTATGTAAATTAAGCAGTGGATTCCGAAATTCTTTACATAATAATGAATATCTACTAATGATGCTCTTCACTTCGTAATATGCAGCAGAATAAGTGAAACGCAGCTAAGTAAATACAAGCTCAAAGTGACATTTACATTTTGAACATTACAAAAGAACTAACGATAACATGTGCTGCATACTGGGTGTTTGGTAGATTGACAGATTTATCTTTCTTTTTTTCTTGCTTTACTCATTTAGAGGCTTTTACCTTACAAATGTAAGTCAGCCTCATCATTCACCTTATCTAATTATACCTATTTTTATTAACCTTTTTATTAAGATTTATCCTGGGAACAGCAGGAGTGGTAAGTTAGATTTCTTCCTTTGAACCATGCATCTTCTTAAGTACCAAGGTAATTGAGGTATTTTTGTTTTTATTTCGCGAAATGTCATCTTCAAGTCATAAAACTTTTTTGTTCTAGCTTGTAATAATAATAATTATATTTTTACAGGGTTAGTTACGAGTGATCCGTACTAATATTATAAAAGCGAAAGTGAGTTTGTTTGTTACGTCTTCACGGTTAAATGGCCCAACCGATTTTGATGAATTTTCAGAAATAGTTGGGACCCTGGAGATGGACATACAATAAAATAATATGAAAAGGGGGAGAAAGAGGGAAGGAAAGGGGAGAGATATATATATATTTTATCATAACGCGGGTTAAAGTTAGCGTGAGCCCAAAATAACTATACCACGCGGATGAAGTCGCGGGCGGAAGCTAGCATTTTATAATTTTTGGTGTTATGTACAATGTGTTTTTTTTATTTTTAAATATCCGCCCAAAAATCGTTGCATCTAAAATCTTAAAATTAAAGTTTTTTTTCTGTCTTGTAAGCTAAAGGCTTCCCCTTTCTCCTTCCAAAATTTGTTATCAATGAAAATAATTAATTTAAATCATAATATTTCTGCAATAGCACTAAACCCATAATATTTTTTGACCGTCCTAATGTTAATGTTTAATGTGTTAATAACTTTTCTCTGCTAGCAAATGACACCACGAATCCCTCAAAGAAATATTTCGGCTTTTCTATTAAACACCATGTATATATCTGTTTCTATGACAACTCAAAGTTACGCATAAGGTGGTCCCATAAAATCCCATACAAATGGTTCATGCAAACACAAGAACAGTTGAGTAATAAATTGTAGTTATGACAGTAACTGCACGCGTTCAATAAATAACAAAAAGTATAAAATCGTCACCTGTCAAAATATGAAACCCGACGCTGCAATAAAATGAAAGATCAATGACGCTTTTTTTGCAGATGGGAAGTCATCAAATAACTTCCCTGGACGGAGCGGGAGGGAGTGTCAGAGTTGTACTGACTAACACCCACCCATGTTCCTTCTATTGCCCTTTACGTTCCGGGGCCGCGGTATCTCTTTCGAACAACCCGCAACTCCGGTAGGAAAATCAATGACGCTTAGCCTACGTTTCATTTTATAACATTACGATTGTAATACCTAGTGTTTGGCAGAGGTGAACCTAAATCTACACCTACTTTTAGCTAGTTGTTTTCTAAGTACCATCATAATAGGGGCGTGCTCATTACCATCACGGAAAAACCTAATAACACTTTGTTCTACCTGGTAATCGAACCCAAGACTAAGCTCAGCACTACTACGTGACTACTAGAATATACTAACAATAGCTATCAATTCCGTTATCAAGACAGTTCAATGTGTGAATTGAATTCAATTAATTGGATTTAGCATAAATCATCAGGCGCCGCTGTGTCTATCAATTGTGGCCGTAAACATTTAAGGAAAAAATTATCAAAATTTTCGATCGGCCTCTGAATTTGATTGAACTATTTTTCTTTACGGATTGGAAATCATCAAATAACTTCCTCTGCTTTGGGCGGAGCGGGGGGGAGTGTCAGACTTTTACTGAGTAAAACCCTCCCATGTTTCTTTCTTTTGCCCTTAATGTTCTACCTTTGTGTATCTCTTTCGAACAACCCGCAACCCCGGATTTGATTAAGCTTTGGACAATATTTGAACGATTGGAATATAAGAGAAATATTAAATTTTATGCTTAATTTGCTTAATTCTATGCTAAAGATTTTTGTCTTACTACAAACTGAAGCAATTGTCTCCGAAACATCTAGACCGATTTTGACGGGACTTTTAGGCACTGGTAGATAGCTGGTATTATAAGGAGTAAAAAAAGTAACCCACTTTTAATTTAGAAAAAAGATTTTCTGTGCAAACAAAACAACCCATGAAATTGTTAACATAATTCGATTCAGAGAAAAATAAGTGCGTGAAAATTACGTTAAATGTTACTATAGTTACGTTAAATGTTGTTATATAAAGTTATCTAAACTATCTAAGTAAGTGTCTAAGTTATCTTAACTTTTAATTCTCGATCATTCACTTCTGATTACAGCTGCCCTTCATTATCATTTAATGCGATAAGCTTCTCAATAAACACATGTAATACAATTTACATTTAAATTAAGATCGTCAACGCGAATCTTATTCGAATTGGCAAATGATCTATTTTTAAATTTGAATTTTCCATTTTACATAATGATGTAGTTAGCAGAATGGTTAAAGAATAAAATAAACCTATATCAATTGAACTTTTAAACCCATTCAAAAATGTGTCGAAAGCATGAGAAAACTCTATGCAACAGGACCCAAAATCCGGTGTTGTCACACAGAATTCACTAGCCCATACTTTCAAAGCGCACGCCCATTGCACAAATGAATTGATCCAGACACAAGTTCTATTGTCCTTGTGAATGGATGCTGTGAATGAATGACGCTAGTACCTGCAAACTATTCGAATAAAGCTGTTTTGTCATGCGTCTGATATGAGGACCATTACATAATCAGCCTGTTACGGTTCCACTGTTGGGACTCAAATCATATTTATTGCTGTCAGATCGAGCAAAGGGTTATTGGGGTTTTTCTCAATACTAGCTACGGAGACTTTTGGTTGATGCCCTTGCCCTATTTCATGGGAGTTTATTTTTAGTTAGAACCCGTGAAAGCTTAAAACAGTTTTAATATCTATGCGTCATGTTCGTGAACAGGCGCTTTTAGTTGGGATTGGTCATCTCTTAGCTGTTACGGTTTATTTTAATTAATATATATTTATTGTCATTTTTGCTTAATGTGCACGTTCTCACATATTTCTATAATCTCAATTTGAATGATGTAATCATGACTGATTTAAAAGCCCATGGAGTTTCTTGCCCATTATTCCCCATAGAGATCATCACTTTCGAATGGGCAACTGCAGTACTTTCACAAGTTATTTTGCATTGTATCTTTAACTGTAGCTTATTTTTTTGTTTCTTGACATTCAAAAGTGCCTGTAATGGTCTAATTG
Source organism: Ochropleura plecta (assembly GCA_905475445.1). Classification (NCBI taxonomy): domain Eukaryota; kingdom Metazoa; phylum Arthropoda; class Insecta; order Lepidoptera; family Noctuidae; genus Ochropleura; species Ochropleura plecta. Next base: position 8,062,171 of record FR997740.1, on the reverse strand, counting down.
AAAAAACATCTATGAGTTTATATATACTTTAGGTTAATGTACTAAAGGTGGGTGTACTATTAGGTACCTCTGCCTAACCAAACGGTGAATACAGTATGTAATGTGTTCTTTATTTCTGTAAGTTGGTTTATGAATCCGTTTCACACGACGAAGAGGACGGTTTCTTGTGACTGACTACGGGGATAAGAAACAGCTGAAACAAACTCAGAGGTTGCAGTCCCTTTTAAAGTACATAAGTACATATAATCTTGGTCAAGTCTTATGAGGACTGACCAGATTAGTCCTCCTCACTAGAAGAGGACGTTTGTCATTTCACAATTACTGATGGCACTAAGCTCTTTAATACGGAATTCGGTCGAGCCTTGCTCTCCGTCATTTAGTCAGTGCGATTCCTGACTGACGTTCATTCACCATTTATTGGCATGCAAAACAGTTTGACTCCGAATCAACTTAACATGACACCACTGGAATATATTATCTGGTGTTCGTATTATTACTGTGGTAAGTTTCAATGGAAAAATCTTGTTGAATGTCCTACAAGGTACGCTTTGACTTCGACCGTTTACAATAAGTCGATTGAATGAAGACGTAATACGGTTAAGACGGTAATGCCATTTATATGTGTATGTTTTGTCTGTCCATCACCCTTTTTTTTGCGAAAAATCATCAAATAACTCCCTCCGCTTTGGGCGGAGCGGCGAAGGGGGGGGGGATCAGGCTTTTACTGACTAAAACCCACCCATGTTCCTTCTATTGCCCTTTACGTTCCGGGGCCGCGGTATCTCTTTTGAACAACCCGCAACCCCGGCTTTGCATCACCATAACGTAGACTGGTAGGAAATACCTAAGGCATTAGGGCCGCCTTTATACAGTTTTTAAGAGTGCATAAAGTTTTAATAAATAAATATATTTTTAATATTCTGTCATGCGAAAAATATATCATAACTGACGAAATCGGCTGTGATGAAATTAAAAAGATGTATAGTAAAATTATTTGAAATACGTGAGAAAAAACAACAATGGACTAATTTAGTTGTAAGATGAAGAATTTGTCAATTGTGAATGTTACACGTGTATAAACGTCAATCTCAGGGAAATACTCTGTCACTTAGTGTAGGCGTTCAATCAGACGTCTGTAGGCGGAATATACAGAAGCACTTAGCTAACTTTATAGTAAATCAATTGAATCTATAGTTTAAATTGTTTTTCATTCATCTTGCAAGCCCTGAAGATTACAATTGTAACTCGTTTCTTAAAGTTTTTATCAGCATTACTGTTACGTTGGAGGCGACAATTGATTCGCGTCGCTGAATGTAAACTATTCCCAATTGCAAGCTGAATGACAGAAATTACGTTTTTATGATAGCAGCGTCACAATCATTCCGGCGCCGATACCGTTTCGGTTTCGTGGTTCCAACCTTTCGCAATACAGTCTATGAGGTTTTTTTCTCATCGTCACTTCAGTGTACTCTGTCGGCAATTAGTCGCCGCGTATTTAATGCCACACTGCTATCGTTAATTTGTTTAATAAACATGAATTAATCGTCATCTTGGGACGTTCTCCACACGTGACTGAAAATGGTAAATAATATGGTTGCAATGTCAAGATTCAAGTGGTTGTAAGCAATATGTGTTGGTTGTTGGGCATCGTGGGTTATATTATCAATTGGTCCGGGGTATCGGGTAAGGCGGATATCAAGTGCGCCGGCTGCTGCGGGCGCTTTTGAGGGGTAATCACGTTAGGATTACGATGGTCTTCTACATACGATACACGTTACATTGTGAGTACAAATATTGCCGGTTGTTATTGCACGTTATTTTGATTCTCAACGCAGCTAATTTAACATCTGTGGTATTTCAGGAATTCGAGAACTTTGTACCTTGACGTGGAATGGATTTATTGATAGCGGTTTCTAATCGGGTACACTTTATATATGTTTGTTGTTAACATTAGAATTTCTTCAGACGGTATTGATATAGTTCATCTGTTTCTATTGTAATTATTGCTTTTAATATTCAAGTGGGTATCGATTTTTTTTTCAACTCTTAGATATATCCTCTGTTTATCTGTCAGTGCTTTCTATAAACTCACATCGCAGACTTTCTCTTACATTTTCTTCGATTATGAAATTGATAACTGGGTTAGTAGTTCACATTGAAAAAAATAATGGTACTGTATTAATATCATCTATATTTTATTTGGGGATCTCTTCTATTCTCAGTATCACAGTAATCGGAGAGCGATGCTGCGATCGCGATGGTGTGGCAATTCGTTTGGCACTAAGCACGAACTATGTGTTAACCCATTTTTACATTTATTTCTGTTAGTTATAAGTACTCTTTTTCTATGGTTTAGCTATGAATGATTTCTTTTTTCAATGTTGATAAATGTGAAATTTAGCGTTGTTATACAAGGTTATGACATGCGATAACGTCGTTATAAAAATTGCTTTGAAGCTTATTTTATTACACCGGTTTAATTTGTTTATTTTGCTGAGGCAGCATATCCTATTTTGAACTCAAATGGTTTTCACTGAACCAATTTTTCAGTCGATGTTTTTTTTTGTCTTTGAGAACAAAATAGGATATTGAGCTAAGATTAATAAGTTATATCATCGTGATTAATACTTGGTTGAATTGTCGAGTCTTTATTTACACTGTAATATTTATCAGATAGTTGAACAATATTACCTAATTGTTCCCCATGAATTTTATTCATAATTTTTAACATTTAATTTCATTGTTAGTCCCTTAATTAGACCCCAGCTGACGAGACAAAACAAACCCGAACATTTAAACATGTACAACATTTATAAGCTTTGACACTGAAATTTAAATTATCTACGAACGTGACAAAATCCCCTTCGCGACATTTTTCTTGAATAATTTCGTTCACGTTGAGAAACAAATCCTTTGGTGGTAAGTAATCACTGCACACGCGACACACGGTTTGTTTTATTGTATTGTCGGCGGGCTTGTTTCGCGTCTGTACGGAGCTTTAGATGTGGGGGGTGGAGCGCGGCATGTCATCGCGCTTGACTGGGCGGCGGAGGACTGCTCGAGTCGGAGCGAGCCGCACCGCGCCGCGGAAGCGAGCCAGCCCGCCGAGAGCCATGCGCGCCGCCGCCTGTACCCGCTCACTCGCTGCCCGCACATCTCACATACCCAACATTCATGGTCAATGCTAACTGCTTGATAACCGCAATAGCTTGTTCCCAAACAATCCGCCACCGAATTTCAATACAATGCCAAACAACAAATTGCACCAATTACACGCACGTTAAATGCGGATAATTAAAGCTGGAAACTATTGCTAATTGGAAAATTACACTTGTTACTATCTAAATTGGGCTTTTAAAACTTAGAAGAATGACAAAATTCTATGGCGGACTCAATTAGTCGATAATAAACATACAACATTGTAATGACATGACACATGGTTGTGTTTCCTTGATGCGGGCCCACTCAGTGCTTGTGTTACAGTGATTAGTAGAGCTGGATCTAATTCTCGCGGTTTTCTCTGAAGCTTAGGAAGCTTTTACACCATGAATTAGCTACATTCCAAATTCCTATCAGTATCCTATTTTTTGATCGTTTGGAGGGAGAGAGTGGGCAGTCTCTCTGAATGTTTAACCGTCCGGACGGAGAGCAGCGTCAACTTTGCAATTTTAATGCTGGTGCTCCTTAATTGTTTCAGGAAATACGTTTCATATCCGCGGGTGTTGCCATCGCGAGCCGAATCTTCGCTTTACATTTGTTTGTACCAGTGAGCTTCCGGTGTATGTGTGAGTTGGTAAAAAAATAAACTGTGATTGCGACCGAGTTCCGGAGCGTTATGATGTTCCACGCGGCCTTTTCTGTGATTCAGCCGCGCCGGTGATACTCTAACTGTAGACGGAAGTTTAAACGGTGACCTTTTACCCGGTTTCAGCAAACATTTTAACCTTTCTTATGTAATCGATTCATGCAGCCTTTGTTATGTTCCGCTGGGGTATTTTGGTACGTCAATCCGGTAACTCTTGCAAGAAATAGCTGAGTAACTCAATGATAGGGATGTATTTTCCATCGTGACGTGTACGAATTACTTTTACCTGGTCAGAGGCCCTAGCACGAATGCGTGGTAAAAACGTAAAGAAAATACGTCAATCTTTGGATCGAAAAAACAATTATCCTGTAGTATTTTTTGTTGGTGCAACAAAAACGATCAGTATTATCCATTAATATGGATATATTCTCAAAGTTATAAAACGAAAATGTGACACGGGTTTATTTTATTTTAAAATTACCATATTTACGTTACATTTATACCGCAAACTCGTGTTAGTGCCACTGCTACAGATAAATCGGACACTGCGTACAATGACGCACCGGGTACGTTTTTCCGTAACGTAAGTACATCATTGTTCAAGTTCAAAGGAATTGGCATTACGTTACATCGTCCTGATAAATCGATTCATAAGAATCGGTATCTACCACCTTAAATATAAAATACTAGCCTTTGCCCGCGGCTTCGCTCGCGTTTAATTCGGGGTAACACAGTTCCCCTTTCCTGATTTACAGGTACCTGCTACTTTTAGTTTTTGCCCTAAATATATTAACTGCCTTATTAATTGTAATAGCTAACTTTCTTCCTCACTTCTCAATTAAAAAAAATAAAGTTAGCCTATGTCCGTCTCCAGGGTCCCAACTATCTCTGTACCAAAATTCATCAAAATCGGTTTAGCCATGTAGGAGTGAAGACGTAACAAACAAACAAACTCACTTTCACTTTTATAATATTAGTAAGGATTGTCATTCATTTTGTCTTTGAAAGGACAAACACTTATGGCAGCAGGCCCTTGATTGAATGGTGCATAGCGGCCAGCGACGAAAAAAAAAAACTTGCCAAGTTGAGTCGGACTCGCGCACCGAGGTATACGGGACATAAACGGCCATATCATTTGACTGCGTTGATTTAGAGGGATTTGATTTTTCACAGCTCTAAAGGACTATACACTTGAGTATACGGTATTTATTTCAACTACCTAACCTCATACCTCGATAGAATGCGTTCCCGAGATAAAGCAATCCAATGTGAGTTCTCATGTATCGTGGGTGCCTTTACAAACAAGGGCTAGTTACTTTGCCGACAAACAGATCTGCGGCAGGCCAATAGAGCTGAGGCGATCCAGATCATACCTGTTTCAATCTATACAGAATCTGCTTACACGGGACATACAATCTTGTACCAGCTTTACTGACGGTAACTAACAGTAACCTACTGTTATTGATGTGGGTTCCCTCGGTTCGTTATTGACACTGCTAACCTCTTTTTAGTCTAAGGCTGGAGACTCACAAATTTATAGGAGATTTAATAACTGAAAAGGGGCTCCAAAAATATTTAAAAAAATACTCAAATCTCCGACTGCGATACAAATTCTAAAAGCTGAACATGCATATTTAAAACATTAATAATTAAGAGCTGGAAGGAGGGTTCTTCATTAGAATGTGAAATTTTAAAAATGGAATGGATCCCGCTTGTTTGCGTGATCAAAAACGGCCAAAAAACCAATTGTTGCATATACCATGCGTTCATTTTCACTGTTCACGAAACCATTTACTGCACGGTTGGCGCAGTGGCTGTGCGATCGACTGCTGCGCCGCGTGTCGCGGGTTCGATTCTCGCACGGAACAAATATTTGTATGACCTACAGGTAGTTGTTTCGGGTCTGGCTGTTTGTGTATGTGAGTTTAAATGTTTGTAAACGCACCCGAGATACAGGGAAAATGCCTAGTGTGGGGCAATGATTTATAAAAAAAAAATGAAATGACTCCGTTCTGGGCCGAGCAGAAGGAAGAATCAGACTTGTACTGACTAAACCCATCCATGTTCCTTCTTTTGACCTTAGTGTTCCGGGGTCGCGATATCTTTATTGAACCAACCTACAGCCCCGGTGCAGAAGCACTGACGGCCCCCACCGATTTGTTGACATCTCTATGTGTACGAGCTCTTGCTTGCCAATACATGTAATGAGTTTTCATGGAAGACAAAATATTCTTGCTAATTTCTTGATAAATTATTTATTGCTTGTTAAAAGGTGTTAACAATAAAACGGTCGAAAGTGTACTCAATTATAATTAAATAATCACTTAACAATAAGGTAAAAATGCTTATGTTAGCAACTATATAATTAATGTGCGATGTAATCGTACACTATGAGTCCCTCCAACCTTAAGGTTATCTCCTACATCTCTGAGGTTTCCTACTAAATTCTCACTAATCGTTTTGTCAATGACCCTGCCGCAGATGGTTTAAACAATGAGTCAGCGATTAAAGTTCCGATTTAAGAATTCCAATGTGTTTTTTGCTATTGATTCGGTTACCGAAATAACGTAGTAACTGGGACGGAAAACGTTATTTTTGAAACGTTTTTTATGAGTTACTGGTTATTCCGGAAGCGCCCTAAAACATTAATCAAGACAAAGTATGGAGACCTAATTTTGTTTTAAGAAGAAATAGAACTGTTAATGTTGCTTTATTGGTTCAAAGTTGGGATAAAATGGTACGGACAGAAATAGGACGGAATACCGGACAATTGAAGATGCTCCGGAGCAGTGTTGTTCAGGGTCTGGTGTCCGGATTCGCATTCACAATGTGTCCTTGCCGGTTTCAACCAAGGTGTAGTGACCGCAAGTGTAGCTGTCTGACGTGACGTCCATCTATTGATTTTTTGTGTTAAGTGCTTTCGGGGTTTTTTGTAAGTCATTTTTGTGGTTGAAAGTTTAATGAGTCAATAATTATTTCAACATCATCACACTGTTGTGCACTATGGACAGCCCAACGAGTATCGCTTTGTTTACAGCACTATTAAATGATAAATGATAAATGATAAATGATAAATGATGTTTATTTTGCAAGTAGGTTTTCACAAACACTTTTACACGTCATTTTTTTTTTAAACTAGATGAGGCCGGTGTTTCATACCCGACTACTCTGAGAAGAAACAGCCGAAACAAACTCAGAGGTCATAGTCTCTTTTAAGGTCCAGACAAAATAATCTTGGTCAACTTACATGAGGACCATGCAGATAGTGTCTGAAATGGTCTTTTTAAGAAAGCACCACACAGATTGAGTGGACCTGTCCAGTCAGTGCAAGCATTTGTCAGTTATCGTGTAGCTCAACTCATAACCCAAGGAGCTCAACGACACGACGAACAATACCAAAAAAAGGACATTTGTGTAGGTCGCTTATAGTACTCAAACTGCCAGACTATCGTCAAAAAACAAAGTAAATAAAAGAAATGATCCACATGGTCTTCACATTCACAATAAACAAATAAAAATAAAAAAAAATACAAAATTAAATTAATGAGATCATAATGAAATCATAAAATGTCATAAATTAAAATAATAAGGAAAATAAAATGTCACAAATAATAATAATAAAAAGAAATGTAAAATAAAAAAATAAACAAAGTAATGTCAAATTGTATAAAATAAAGGAATAAACAATAAATAGGTGAAACAAAGGAAAATTTTGACACTCACAGAGCAAATTAAATTGGAGCAGCTTAATCCCAAGCCTTTTTATCTTCAAGGTTCATATTATAGTAAGCTTTCAGATATAGCTTACGTTTTATAAAAGATTTAAATTTATTGAGGCTTAGTGTTTGAATTTCGCTTGGTAGTTTATTATAATAACGTATACATTGGCATGTGAACGTACCCCCTATTTTTTTGAGCCTCGTTGCAGGAACAACAAATTTGTGTTTGTTCCTTGTATTTATGTCGTGGATATCACTGTATTTTTTAAACAATTTTATATTTTTATGCGCGTACAAAAGGTTTTCGTAGATAAACTGAGAGGGCACAGTTAGTATGTTAATCTCTTTAAATTTTTCTCTGAGGGAGTGTCTAGGACTTAATTTATACATTGAACGAATTGCCCTCTTTTGCAAAATAAAAATTGTCTGAATATCGGCGGCATGGCCCCACAAGAGAATACCATACGACATCACACTGTGGAAATAACTAAAATAAACTAAACGGGCTGTCTCTAAATCAGTCAAATCACGAATTTTTTTAACGGCGTATGCTGCAGAGCTAAGCTTTTTTGACAACTTATCTATATGAGGGCCCCACTGAAGCTTAGCATCCAAAGTTAAGCCTAAGAACACTGTGTTATCTTCCGGTTTCAACTCTTCATCCTTGATTAGTACACTAGTTTCCACTTGTCTAACATGAGGTAACGTAAACTTAATGCATTTGGTCTTTTTCTCATTTAGAAGTAAATTATTAACGTTAAACCAATTAACGACCTTTGCCAGAGCGCTATTAACATCGTCACTAGCTAGCTGCTGACGTTTTAGTTTAAATAAAAGAGAAGTGTCGTCTGCAAACAACACTACATCATGATTATCCTTTATGAGGTAAGGCAAGTCATTAATATAAATAAGAAACAAAAAAGGGCCAAGAATGGAGCCTTGAGGTACTCCCATGCTTACTACAGATCCGGGAGATCTTTTCCCGTTAACATCAACTCTCTGAATCCTACCACTCAAATATGACGTAAGAAGATTCAGAGAGGCGTTCCGGATTCCGTAGTGGTGTAGTTTTCTGATTAATGTTTTATGGAGAACGCAATCGAAAGCCTTGGACAAATCGCAAAAAAAAATCCCCAAAGCATCGCATTTATCTTCCCAGGCATTATAAATGTGTCCTAGAAGTTCAACACCGGCATCAGTAGTTGAACGACCCTTTGTAAAACCGAACTGTTTATGATGCAATAACTTATGTTTATTGAAAAATCTTTGCAATTGATCTAAAATTATTTTTTCAAAAATTTTACTAAATGTTGGTAGCACTGAAATTGGTCTATAGTTAGTAGGGTCTGATGTACTACCCGATTTAAACAATGGTATTATTTTACTATTTTTCATTAGATCAGGAAACTCACCACGGTCAATACAATCATTAAATATAACAGCTAATGAAGGAGCTACAATGGTTATAATGGACTTAGCAACGTCCACAGAATGACCCCATAGATCAGCGGTCTTCTTAACATTTAACATATGAAATGTTTTAATTACATCATTACAGTTAACATATTGAAAATTAAATTCGGAATCATTAAATGGAACGTTTTCCTTTAGTAAAGCATCTGCAGCAGCAGGCGACGAGTTTAGCGATTTAGTAGTCGATACAGGAATATCTGCAAAGAAATTTTCAAAAGCTGTAGCAACTTGAGTATCTGATTTTATGATATTATCGCCGATAGCAAGGCTGTAGTCACTATTTCTCTTGCAAGACCTTCCTGCTTCGCTATTAATAATGTTCCAAGTCGTTTTAATTACGTTACTACTATTTTTAATTTTTGAACTCAAATAATGTGACTTAGCTATAGCACATACTTTTTTAAAAACTTTAGAATAATTCTTAACATACAAATTAAATTCTACAGTATTAATACAAATTCGCTCTTCATACAGCTCATAAAGCCGTTTTCTACTTTTATGAATACCAATGGTGGCCCAGTCATTGAAAGAAGCGTTATTATTAACCGAGATAGTCTTAGGAACAAACGTGTTATTAAACTGTGTGCAATACATACTAAAAAAATTGTTATATTGTTGATTGGGGTCATCACTAGTTGACAAAAGTGGTAATTTAGTTGAGAGTTTAATTTTAAAAGTTTCTAGGCGACTTTTAGTTTTTGGGTTGACAATGATTTCCATTTTAACTACTTTTTTCTTTACATTTGGAATTGTGATCAGTTGCCCACAATGATCTGAATCTAATAAGTTAATAATTACTTTGTGGGTTGGTATAACATCTGTATAAATATTATCTAGGCAAGTGGCACTAGTCTGGGTTATTCTAGTGGGCTCCAAAAATTTGTTTTCAAGGTTGTATGACTGAAACAGGCTTGTAATTTTAGTACTTAACACAGATTTTTCTAGCAAATTAATATTAAAATCACCACAAGTGATTATAGATTTCTTTGAGCTACAGATTTTTTGCAACACTTCATCCATTACCTTTTCAAAACAATCATACAAACCTGAAGGGGGCCTATACACACTTAAGATGATAAACTGCTCCAATTCTATACAGGCTATTTCAATTGTTCTCTCAACAGACAGGTTTACAATATCCTTGCGTTCTTTAAATTTGAGCTGATTATTTACTAAGATTAATGCGCCGCCATGTATAGCATTTACTCTACTGAATGAACTACCAACCAGGTGATTACTAAAATTAAAAATTAATTGATGACTTTTGAGCCAATGCTCTGTGATACAAAGAATATCTATGTTGTTACAGTTCAGGAAAAGCCCTACTTCTAATTCTTTGTTCAAAAATCCTTGAATATTTTGATGCACCAGGTTGATACAATCAAAATTCCCAATTCCTTCACCTGATTTACTATCTGACTTCCTTACATTATTGCAAGAGGTTGCCTCTATTGTCTCAATATCGTATTTAATAGTACATTACGATATTAGTGCGTTATGATGGTTATAACATGCGAGGCGGAATTTCAGCCCGAGCCGAAGGCGAGGGCGTAATCGAGCCGAGCATGTTATAACCAATACGCACGTATATCGTACGACGTTTTTTAACACTTTTGCGAGGAAACAGAAAAAAAACATTTCACAATACAAGTACAAAGAAAAGAAAATTTGAGAAAAATGGCGCGAAGATTATTTTCTGCCGTGGCTGCGTGAACATGTGGGCAAAGACACTAGACTTCACTAGAGCATGCAGCCAAGTTTTTAAATTACCGAATAAACAGTTTTTATTTTATTTTAAATAAACTCAATCTGTGAATGCACACTGTTGCTTTCGTGGTTGCTTTAAAATGGCGATTAGTTCGAAATTTGAATAGCAACAGCGCGCTGCTCACTAGCTGGTCAGTCGTGCGGCGGCGATCAGTTCCAAATTTGAAATGGCAAATAATACTGTTATGGAATTTGTATAGACTATAACTTAACTATTTGCTTTGATAACACACGCGTTTTTTATGACCCTCTTTACATATTTAAAACCGGTGGAATTACATCAGCTTTACGAGCAAGGGTGTTAAAAAATATTTATCGATAAAATGTGAACACTTGGAGTAACATGACATCACATTCAGGAGGAAGAATACTAAATAGGTCAATACAATTAAGTACGGGGTTGAACTGCATACATCAGTTGTATGTAGTATTGTGCAAGGAGCCACGTGCCAACGTATCCGACCTTTGCATACTTCGGGAGGTCGCAGCCACTGGCACTTGAGTTAAATCTGCTGCCCTTGTAGCCAATAAAGAGGGTGAATACCGTCACGACTGTATTTGCGAGTGATGGAGCTTGGTAGGCAATGAGGAATCTGCATGAGTCATACGTTTGAGTGCAGTTTTTGGTGCAATCTTGAGACACACGGCCCAGTGGGCGACCATTATAAACGTATGTGATGCGTCTAAATGTCTATGGGTCAATCTAACTTTTTTTTAAATCTATTTTTTTCTTCTCAGTTTGATATTTTTTGTGTTAATTCCTTTATTGTGTCTTGTTGCATCAAATAAATGATTTATCTATCAGTTTAATACATAATTCCCATTTATTAGCATCTCCTTTGAAATAAAGTTGTTTTCACTGTAGTGAGTTTATTCTTTCACAAAGAGTATCATAAGGACGTCTGTTAAATTTATTTATTTATTCTCACAGTATAAAACCTTAAAATTACACATATACAATTGACAATTATTGTGGTTTTATAGTTACGGTACGGGTCGCAACTTGCATCTTAGCTAGATTACAAACTAACCTGTGTTAAAGATACCAGGAATAAAGGTATGCAAACATTTTTGTGTTTAACAAAAGTTACTGCCATTGGCGTGGGTCATTAATCTTAGGAGTACAAGAGAGTGCCAATATTAACGAACCGTGTTAAGTGAGGTGTTCCCTTGAACAAGATGAGATGCAGGCTCTGGGACTTTGTCGAGCTTCTTCGAGATTCTTCTAACCTGACAGACAGTTGTGTTGCTGGGGAGTTAGTTTAGCCACTTCTTCTTCTTTTGTGGGACTGTCTCTTGTAATGTGACGTTTAAAAAAGTGCTGATTATCAGCCTAATTTGAATAAATTACTTTTTTTTTGGAGTGGGAAATCATCAAATAACTTCCCCCGCTCTGGGCGGAGTTGGGGGCGGGGGGAGTGTCAGGCTTGTACTGACCAAAACCTAACTATGTTTCTTCTATTGTCCTTTACGTTCCGGGGCCGCAGTATCTCTTTTGAACAACCCGCAACCCCGGGACAACCCGCAACCCCGGCGAATAAATTTCTTTTGATTTCTTCATTGTCTGGTGGTCGTCATTGTTTATTCTTAGGACTACTTAGGACGAAAAAATCGTATTCCTTACCTAACAGCAATGTCTCGTCGTCGAGGGCGGTGACGAGCGAGTCGGTGCAGCACGTGTTGGTGTTGTCCATGGAAATGCGCACGGACGCGCAGTCAGCCGGCGAGTGCGGCAGCTGCTCCGCCGACTGCGCCGCCACGCGCCCGTTGGCGAGCCGCAGCGACGCCGCGCGCCCGCCGGTGCCTGTCGCTGCGCCACCTCCACCATCCTCGCATCTGAAGACAAGAGATAAGGGACATTAGAAAATTATGATGAGGCAAAAAAGAGTCCATCCCAATAGCTGAATCAAGTTGCCATATCTTTTGACTGCGTAAATTAAGAAGGCTCTATGTGAATAGAGTCAACTCTATTCACATAGAGCCTTCTTAATTTACGCAGTACGCGGAAGTATCGAGTTGAAATTAAGTCATATACTCAAGTATATGACTTAATTTCAACTCGATACTTCCACGCGTTCTTAAAATTCAGACAGTAATTTTATAAAAGTTTTCCTTTGAGGTACGGAATCCTTAAAAGAGTGTTCGGTTCAAAACTGGGAACCGTGAAATATTAAATACTGCTCTACTATGAAAAAATATATCTAAGTTTACATTCCAGCACTCACTATGCACTATAATATGTAGACAGTTTTAAAATAACTGTATAAACGCAGTACCGTTTCACACTACTGAAAGTGGGTATTTTCACGACTTGATAACTAACCATTCAGTTACTTTGAGTTTACGTTAGTTATTAATGGGGCAACATATGCCTTTCTTCAAATATCTACCAATAACACCACCGGTTTTATTAAACTGTCCGGTATTTGGGTCGGATATAAAACTACATCTGTGTCTGTCTTTGATCATTGCAAGCATTTTATTTCTAAGTGGTATCTACGTGTGATTTTCATCATGATAGAAATAAATCCTTACTAATATTATAAAAGCGAAAGTCAGTTTGTTTGTTTCTTTGTTACGTCTTCACGCTTAAATGGCAAAACCGATTTTGATGAATTTTGGTAAAGATACAGTTGGGACCCTTCAGACGGACATAGGCTAATTTTTCTTAAAAAAATGAGAAATGAGGGAGAAAGAAGGAAGCAAAAGGGAAAAATTAGCCTTGCTATTACAATCAATAAGGCGCAAGGGCAAAAACTACAGGTAGCAGGTACCTGCAAATCAGAAAAGGGGAACGGTGTTACCCCGAACTTAATGCTATTAAAGCCGCGGGTAAAAGCTAGTTATAAATATACCTCACAGGTATCAGCAGTAACAGTGCTGTGTTTGTTGGTCTACGTGCGCACGAGCGCTTTTTGCAACTTTTTCAATTTTGACTCTAGGTGTTGGGCGAGCAGTCATCTACCCAGTCTTTTCCTAAGTACGTTGAGGTCGGGTTTCAGTCTAACCGGATGCAGCTGATACCAGTATCTTACATAGATAGTTAGTACTAGGAAATACGAAGTGACTTGGTAAGATTGGCAGATTTTCGCCACACTGCTAAAAACTACCTGTAAAAACTGCCAAAGAGCTACAAATGACAGTCGAGACCCAATGGCGTAACATACTTTTCAATGTACGGAAGAAACTTTGTACACAATAGATGGTCACCCATCTACAGATTGGTCTAGGCAAGCGCGACCTAAGCTTGAACATCGACCCGTGCGGCTGTTATTCATCAGCCTTCATCGAGCAATGCACTTTTTATTTTTTTGTGGGATACTAGCTGGTGCCCGTGGCTTCGCCTGAATGATCAAAATGAAAAAAAAGGTATCCTATGTGTTATTCCGGCTATAATCTACCTCTGTGCCAAATTTCATCAAGATCCGTTAAGTAGTTTTTCCGCTCACTCACAAACTTTACAAATTGTCACGTTAGAAATCGTTTGTGACAACTTGGGTTTGTACCTGTGTCCGAGGCCCTCACATCTAAACCTGGGCCCGATGATAAACGACAACAAAGAGCTGTCGTGACAGCTACATAACTCATAATCATTAAGTTTGTTAACCAGTTTAGTGATCGCTTTATACTAAGCTATTAGCGAATAGAAGAATACCTCTTCTCATCATCCTGTTAAGGTACATAATGCCTTGGTAGCCTTGTCGGGCGTTTAGAGTTTAAGAGCGAAGCATTCGGCTACAAGAGAGGTGTAAACGATCTATAATTAAACTAATTGGTAAGGATTTCCTTATAGTATGCGGATAATTTGAATGTTTGAAATGGTTTAAGTACCTACTCCAATTGACTACGTGAAAAATTACATGGTCTTTTTCATTATCGTGTGGTTCCTGAAACCAGGCTATGGTTTCAGGGTTTTTATGCCGTCCATAGGTCTCTGACTTAGCTTAACCTGCATTGAGAAATATCTTGCAGGTATGCTGGTTTCATGTTTTTTTCTTTCCCCGAAGCAAGTGATAATTATACAATACGGATATATTTTTATATCTATAACAAAGGAAATTTCATAGACTAAAGACATATCTAAAACTTTTAAAACACGGAACTGTATTTTTTTAAAACTACAAAATGACTTACATTTTGGCGGACATGATATTGTAATAAAATCAAATGCCGTAATATTTTCGACCTTATTTCTATTTATTCGATGGACTACTACTACTACTGTCGTATACTTGTGTCAGTCTACGCCCAGTCTGCAGCTAGCCTCACCTCCGCGAATACCTAAAGATTAGCTCCTTACCGCGCCTTAATGGTCATACTCAACATCATCATCATCTGCCAAGTCTTTTTAAGGCTTCTAGTCTAACTAAATATAGTTGAAAACCAGGAATGAATCATACTAAACTTCATACATCAGAAACTCACTCCTATAAATGCTTTAGAATTTAGTTCGATCGTGCTAAAAGAGTTGCTATTTAGCACACGTTAGTAGCTGAATTCTTCCCCTGGGTGTTTTAAAGTCTGTTAGGTGGCGTGGCTACTATTGGGCTGTATATAGTGCGCTAGCAGATTTTCAAAGCGTAGGAAGGAGTGTGTGGGAGCAACGTGTTCAATTGTAAAATTTTGTACGGGTGATAGTGTTTTGTTTTTTGTGCAAAATGTTAAGAGAACGAAGCACAATATTTAAATTAGAGCAAGCTGCACATGGTTCACCCACGACTGGTATAATGTACATTTAAACCTTTGTCTTAAAATACTCTATATATTGCTAAAAACTGTATTAAAATTCGTTGAGTACCTAGTTTAAAAGATCTACGTTGGACAGCGGAAGCGACTTCATTGTATGCTATGGAAAAATCCATTAGGTTACTGCGTTAAAATACTGGGGACAGTTTTAATAACAGCGTCTGAATGACTATATATAAATCGTGATACGAAAATATGGACGGCAACTGTATAATGTGAATATTCATTTGACAATTTTAAATAAAGTCTTCATTGATATTTTTATGTTGAGTTTAGTTGAAAATCGGCTGGAAATGAATCTTCAGTGTGAAAGGTCCACTGATCACTTGATTTAAGTTTGTAGATCTATCTACATTATTTTTAAGACATGTTTCAACAGCTATTTTACTATGGTGCGCATGGAAAATTTCTATTACGTTAGTTTGAGTTCATATTAACATTTTGGCCAACCCAAGTATCGAATCCAGAAATCCATGCTTAGTCAGCAATCGCTGTAACGGCTACAAGGCCAACAAGTGAAATAGTTACAATTCAGGAATCTGCGTACAAATCTGAAATACCCAACGCAACCAAAATAAACAAACTAAATTAGCATAATCCTATTATTAACTAAACTACAACATTAACTAACTAGTATTACATGGAAAATTACCATAATTCTATTAAGCAAACACAAAAGCGAATGCCTTTTATTCGATGACACGTACGGAAGCCATTGGAAACTCATTGATGAAACCTTACCCAAAAGATTGTGTCCTACTTTTCACGATGCCGAAAGCCTGTCAAAGCCTACATTATTTCCTTTGTTTCTTTCTTAGTAACAAAGTATCGAGTTTCAAGAAAAACCTATTTTGTAGGTAGTTACCCAACCTTTTTTTTCAGATGGGAAATCTTCAAATAACTTCTTTTGACGTTTCATTAAATGTCTAATCTTTAATTTTATGATTAATTTTTATTAATTGTTCTTTTTAAGTTTATCTTTTCTTTTTTTTCTGATGGGAAATCATTAAATAACTTCACCCGCTTTTACTGACTAAATCTAAGTTTTTACCCTGGCTGGAGGTCTTAATTTATAAGGCATCCACAGGATTCGCCCGGTTAAGCAGTCAGCAGACGACAACCTCCTAGGTTGAACTGCGAGATGCCATTCCTAACAAAAAAAAAATACTGACTAAAACCCATCCGGCCCATATGTTCCTTCTTTTGTTCTTTGTGTTCTGGGGCCGAGGTATTTCTTTCGAACAACCCACAACCCCGGTGTTACCCAACCTGTGAGGCCCTGGAACAATGAGTTACAGTTCCAAAAATGTACTTTTGTGCTACAGCTAACGATAATAATTCACTTCTTACTAATTTTATTTATTGTCTTATTAGTATGTTATAATAATGTCAGTGCATTGTTTCCAAATAATCAGTTACCTTAATACCCTAATGCTAATTGTGCAAATATAAATCAAACAACAGTCTTACAATTGGGTATTTGTCCATAGAAATATCTCAGTACTGAGACAGTAGACTGCACTGTTTCAGTATTGATATATTTCTGACTAGCAGCGTTTCGCGGTTTCACTCGTGTGGTGATAAAATATACAATATATCTTTATAAATTGTAGCTTATGTGTTATTCTGATATGTAAGCTATATTATTGTGAAGTTACATCAAAATTAATTCAGTCGTTTTTGCGTGAAAGAGCAACAAACATAGTCACAAACATTCGCTTTTATAATATTAGTAAATTATTACCGAGTCTAAACTACCCCGTTACTGCAGATGTAAATACAATGGTTATCCGGGCATGGACTAGCGATATTCTAAACAAACTTTCTAGTACTCAAATTTGTAGAGTTATAAATAAAAAATACCAATCCTTTTTCAATTCTTTGATTTGCATTTTTTTTTGTTTGGAGTTTAATTTTATTTTCTAAAGTTGCGAATGCGAATGTGAGCCCATTATTTCGTGAATTAAACGATAGACAATATTGTTGCCCTCCGAATGAGCCTATTTTTTTCTTAGTAAAACCAAAACTTTGAGAGATGTGATTTTTTTTTGTACACGTTTAGAGAATATCTCAATAGAATACCAAAATGGCTGCCAATAGCAAGGAAGTGAATTGGATCGAAGTGTTGAGCGTAATAGTGTATTAAAACACCTCTTATATAAGCATCTAGAATATCGCTAGTCCATGCCCGGACACATTGTATATTAATAAGCTCTGCAAGGAATCAACATTACCTCAATGCATATGAAATTTCAATACAACTAGTAACTAGTAGTATATAATATTGTAGTTTACACCCTTCCCGGGAATAGATGCGTGGTCCCTTGTTTATGTATGTGTTATGTAATACCACTTATTTCGGTTTCGGTGCTAATTTCAGATTTGTAAATAGTGGATTCCCGAATTGAGATTGTTACGTTTTGAATTTAGTCCAGTTTTCCGTGTTTCGTTTTACAATGTATTGTTAGGAATATAATATAAACTAGCTTTTGTCCGCGGCTTCGCTTGCGTTAAATTCAGGGGTTCCGCTTTCCTGATTTGCAGGTATCTGTTACCTGTAGTTTTTGCCCTAGCGCCTTATTTATTGTAATAGCAAAGCTAAGTTTTCCCTTTTCTTCCCTCTTCCTCCCTAATTACTCAGTTTACAAAAAAAATAGCCTATGTTCGTCTCCAGGGTCCCAACTATCTCTGTACCAAAATTCATCAAAATCAGTTAAGCCATTTAGGCGTGAAGACGTAACAAACAAACAAACTCACTTTCGCTTTTATGATATTAGTAAGGATATAGATTTTCTTTGCCAATTTAGTTCATGAACTGATGAATTACTGTACTGTTGGTCTCGTAGTCGCAAGTGAACTGAGCGTCGGTTTTAGTGTTTTTGGTTTTTGCCATTAGGATTTATTCAGTGAAGTTTGCAAGATGGCGGTGTGATACGCCCCTATCCCCCGATAACACGTTAAGCTATTGGTCCTGCGCCTGATCTCACTCCGATCGTGGAAAATGAGAGCAAAGAGTGCACCTGTGCCTGCGCACACGCTTCTGCACTATGGCTGATGGCTAATCTCCGCTAAGGACCGGAATCGGGCAGGACTATGTCTCCATGAAGATAAATCATTATTATGGTTTTTTATCATCTATCAAGAACGTCTTTTTATTGAGAAGTAACTGCATGCCGCGGTTTCACCTACGTAGACTGGGATATTATATATAAAACTTCCCTTTTGATTCACTTTGTGTGTTTCTTTGTGATTTAAGAGATCTAAGCGAGCATACAGCGCAAGCGACTTCATGTTATCATATATACTGTGTAAGGATATTCTTAGAGATTTTCCTGCTTTAAAAATTATTGAGTAATATTAATAAAATAATAAATTCATTACACCTTTAACTCATCATCTTAATAAAATAATAATTTTATTAAGATGATGACGGTGTAATGAATGATGATAAATTCGTTGCTTTTATTTTTCCATTGTTTTAAATTTATGGCTTTACATTATACTTTCCTTATGTTTTATTCTTGAATATGTTTTATTATTTAATTAGAAAAATAACAGTTCTTGGAAAAGATAAAAACCGGCCAAGTGCGAGGTGACTTTGCAAAGGGTTCCGTAAAGATAAGTAAAAAAAAAAATTGTCTACACTACTATAACGGTACAAAAGACTTAGTCCTTTGACTTATGCACAGATGCTCAGACAGCATGGACTCTACGTATCCTATGTGTTATTCGAGACCAAAATCTACCTCTGTGCCAAATTTAATCAAGATCCGTTCAGCCGTTTTGACGTGAAAGAGTAACAAACATCCATACATCCGTCTTCACAAACATTCTCATTTATAATAAGTAGGATTACAATAAGTAGGAAATAGGATATCACAGACATCGGTAAAGGGAAACATCGGAGCAAGTCTGGAATCGCCAACTCGTCTTGAGCAAGCGTGGTGATCAATGCTCTGCCTTCTCTGTATGAGAAGAGGTCTTTGCTCAGTGGGACAGTTATAGGCTGGTATTATTTTTATATTATTCATCTATTCAAACTATTGTTTTTGAATGGCCACAAAACCGTCACGTATACACATCTGAAATGCTTACTAATATTATTAAAGCGAAAGTGAGTTTGTTTGGTTTGTTACGTCTTCACACCTAAATTGCCAAACCCATTTTGATGATGAGATAGTTGGGACCCTGGAGACGGACATAGGCTAAAAAAAGTGAGGAGAGAGGGAAGAAAAAGGGAGAAAAAGAAATTTAAATTTAGCGTTAGCCCAAAGTACATAACTATGCCTCGCGGACGAAGTCGCGGACGGAAGCTAGTTTGTATATAACGGTATCAATTTTATTGTATTTACTCTCTCACAGTTACGGGTTAACCACAGAAATAAATCAGTTTAAAACATCTGCATTTTCGTGCGCAGTCGTTTAACATGGTTTTAAAAATATCCAAAAGTATAACGACACGAATTCGATACGTTTGTGTCATTTCCAAATGAAAATGTGTTTTTATAAACTGGGTTAAAAAAGGAAAATTTTTGATACTTGTATTTTTTATTGAAAAAGTTTGTATTATCCCCGTGCATTTATCGTGAGCAAAAGAATTAATGTTGGATCATTGGATTGCTCATATTCGTTAGAATGTTTTTGGTAAAAGAATGCTAAGAACGTGTATTAAGTGAATTTAACTAGGAAAAATACACTGCCAGCCAGTCTAGTTATGTAGACAATCCAAACATTTTGAAGGGGAAAATTAGAACTCTCCAATGCTTCATTTGTTTGAAGAATTTGTTTGCTACTCAACGTTAACGTTTTTAAACGTGCCCCACACCAGGAATTCCTCCTGTATCGTAGGTGCGTTTACAAACATTTGAACTCACACACAGCTACAGCCAGACCCGAAACAACTACCTATAGCTCATACAAATATTTGTTCCGTGCGGGGACCGAAGCCGTGACGCGCAGCGCAGCTGTCGATCGCTCAGTCACTGCGCCAACCGTGCCGTCAAATATCGCGATGCATGTTGTTTAATTATGATAAGCAATAACACCGACTAGCAAAAAAACGACCAATTTCAAACAAATCTCACAAAATAACCAAACAATGAGAAGTCTTGGGCAAAAACAGACAGATGTGTACTGTATTTCACATCTTTAAATTTGAACAACAATAAGCTTACATCAATTAGAAATCCATCAATAACTACTTGATTGCTCACTGACTATGCAACGAGGAAGACTGCGGTTTACCTTCCCCACCTCGTCGAGCCGTAAGGAAACTTGTGTAACAACACGATCGTACTACCACTTTCACGGGGTAGTACTTGGCTTCGGCCCGTCCTATTCTAAAATCCGGCAAATAAGCCGAGATACGTAAATGTATAAAAACAAAATAATAATAATAATAAAGCCTTTATTAATCCAAAACATCGGTTACCGTTAGAAAAAGTACATTAAGTATAAATCTTATAAGCTAAATATGTCATGGCCCCTTTCGGGTATAGGCCTCCTCCAGTTGCCTCCATTTTTTCCTGTCGGTAGCTGTTTTCACCCAGTTTCTTCCTTCTACTTCTGGTATGTCGTCGACCCAGCGAGCTGTTGGTCTGCCCTTTTTTCTTTCATTTTTCACAATATTTTTATAAAAAAGGGTACCTACGGCACTTTTATTAGTTCCGTGGTACACACGACGACACATCAACCTATACAAAACCAGTTTATGCTGCTCTCTCAACAACGGATCGTACACCATAGATTTCAAGTACAATGAGAGATCCGCATAAACTGGTTTTGTATAGGTTGATCTGTCGTCGTGTGTACGGTGCAAACATTATTTTGCCTGATATCCTTACCAATATTATAAAAGCGAAAGTAAGTTTGTTTGTTACGTCTGACGCGCCTATGGCTAAACCTATTTTAATGAATTTTGGTACAGAGATAGTTGGGACCCTGGAGACGGAGGCGTTTTTTTTAAAGTGAGAAATGGGGGAGAATGAGGTAAGAAAAGGGGAGAGAAAAATATTTTTTTTCGATCATCACGCAGGTTAAAGTTAGCATAAGCTCAAAGTAGGTAACTATGCCACGCGGACGAAGTCGCGGGCGGAAGCAAGTTGAGAAACAAAATCTTGACATTTGAACTAGATTTTATTCAGTTTTTCTTGCGTTAACCAATTATTTTTGTTATAGAATTCCGTTCTTTAATTAATTATAACATGGGTAAGGTTTCATTGGTTTACTTTGAAAATGATCGGGAAAGTTTCTGCTTTTTGCGCACTACGCAAACTACGTTAACTTATAGACTACTCCGTTGGTACCAAACCATAAGTTCGTAACTTCAAATCTCAGATCCAGAAAGTGGTATAGGGCTTTTCCATCAGTTATTTCTCATAAGCAGCCAATAATCTCGTTTTGTATCTAGTTGATAGCAATAGGGTCGCACCGTATTACATGATAGGGTACAGACAAAATAAAGGTACAGTCTTCATGTGGTTAGTGACTAACCTGGTGTGAAATTATTTTTTTCTTGCTCCACACTAGAAATTTCCCCTGTATCGTGGGTGGGCTTACAAACATTTAAATTCACATACACAAATAACCAGACCCGAAACAACTACCTGTAGGCCATACAAATATTTGTTCCGTGCGGGAATCGAAAACGCGACACGCAGTGCAGCAGTCAATCACTCAGCCACTGCGCCAACCGTGCCGTCGAACCCTACGCATAACCGGGTATTGAAACCGACCGCGGGCCAGAAATATCAAGCTTAGGCATACTATTTCTTTCTCCTTCACAGAGGTTATGAATAAATCCAATCCTACTTCCTACAATCCTACTAATATAATTTTAAATGCGAATGTTTGTGAAGATGTATGGATGGTTGTTTCTCTTTCACGTCAAAACGGCGAAACGAATCTTGATTAAATTTAGCACAAAGGTAGGTCTGGAATAAAACATAAGGTACTTATTTTTCGATATCACGCGGGCGAAGCTTCGGGCGCCAGTCAGTAATAAATAATTGGGTTCGAACTCAAGACCCTATGACTTGACAGTCCGATGGTCACACCAGTGGGCAATCACTGCCAAGGTACAGTACCTAAAGGTACACCTCTGTCTAAGCCTTCGAGATAACAGGCGTAATGAAACGTTATATAACTGTGAAGATATACAAGTCTTCAAAACATAAGTAATTCTATTTTAATATTCCAACATAAAATTTCGGCTTATTTTTCAGTCAGTTATTGTCATCAACCGTAAGAATATTGACCATAGCGAATGAGTCCGTACGTTGGCTTTATGGTCGGCATAGACAACGCAGCGTCGCATTGTATCCTTCAATTTCAATCGAAACAAAGAAACGTCATGTTACTAATTGTGTGTAGACACAAAACGCAACAAATATAAACTGGTTCGTTTTTAACAGTTTTTCTCGGAATTATGTGTTTTATTTATTGTTATTGTGGTTTTTCTATCATAATTATGCGTCTGAAGTGACGCATAAGACGCAAGCTTCGGAAGGCTGGGGACTTTTACGTAGTGATTCAGTACCACATATAGATTTATTGTACTTAATTTCAACTTGCTTGTTTGACTTCACACGTTTGGCCATTTTTTAACTAAAAATCCTGATGAAATTAATGAGTGAACGATCTTTAATATAGATTTTATAGGCATCCTTGGTCAGTTCAACAATAAATTCATTCTGTACCAAATACAATTCTAATATCAATAACGGAGGCGAGACTACACTACAGTGATTTAGCGTTTTAAAAAGAACAATTCAGTTAGTGATTACAATTGGATAAAGTGAATCGATTTCCAACGCTACTGGGTGGTCGGTTTCATGTACGCGACATGCATACAGTGCAGTGCATTTCTCGATTTAAGCCAATCGCCCGAAACCCCCGTTCAACCTAGTTCAGCTTCTGGGGCATGATCAATAAAATATGCTTGTGCATGTGGGTGACTCAATCTGTGGGATGTTTTTTGCACGGACGTGTTTTGAAATGACCAACAAAAAAAAAAGGATTTAAGATATAGCAACTTTTTAGGGCCATCTTTTGGCTAGAAACAATATCTTCGTTAAGTACGTTTTGTAACAAACAAAAAGTCTAGAGAATTAATCTAGATATCTTTGATTAATTCTGTTCTGTTTTTGTCTGTCTACGTTCTTACTTTTACGATAAAAGACACTATTGAACCCATCGATTACGATTCGAGAACACGCCGCAATAAATTATCTTTTTTTGGCAACGTAGAAGAAAAACCAAATTGTGATATTAATGACATAATACCACGCGAGGATGTGGCAACTAGGCGAAAAACACTTCGTGGAAATATAGAATACAGTTTCTCCTAACACTTAAAAAACGGTTAGTGTTTTCCAGAATTTTAAAACTACGCGATAGTTTTCCCTAGAATTTGAGGCTTCAGTGGAGATACCGGGAAACCGTTTATCCCACGCTTAGCTGAACCGAAACACTACGGGGAACCATTTCTTTTCAAAATTTTCCACGAACGAATAATATTCGCTGGCACTCGTACAGAACATTATTCATACGAAAACCTGACTTCGGTAAAAACCCTCGGAGGAAAACTTCGGTGCTCGAACCGAACTGGACTTAACCTACCTTATAATTGCTAGGAGAAGTTTGCAGTTGTTACATTTTGTTTCATTGCCATTGGGAACTTTGTTAATGGCGTTATATTATGTAACCTTTAGAAGCCGCTTCAAGGCAAAGCTTAATACAATCAAGATTCTAGATAGCTGGAATCGTGCAAGCAATGCTCTCTTTTGTCGTTTTTGAATTAAGGTTTCGGGAAAAAAAGGAGGACAATGGGAAGGTTAAATATAGAGATCTAAGAAGCAAGGTGAGGGCAAACTGAGTGGTTAGATGATCAAGATGTGACTAGTCTTAAAAATATTCCAGCATCTGATATTCTAGTTTATGTGGCATCACGCTCAGTTAATGCCAAACGCCAGAACCACGTATGACACAGTTCGTGATAGGTTTCAGTAAGATATTTCTGTTCGAAGGTCGGCGTATAATTTCAACGGTTGGATTACTGAATGTTTCCGCTCCAACCCCTTGGGACAGCTACTGAGTGTCGGGCATGACGTATGGCCACCGCATGCCCCCGAACGGGGGAGGTTTCATACCGGGAATTCCTCTCAAAATCACCAAAATAGCTTGACCTCCCTCTCCGCTCCTGAACAAGGCCTCGGAACAATGGGAAATGAAGCCTAATGAACCGTCGCAGCTCAATTTTCAATGGCCGTCGCTCAAATGGACGCTTACACAAATTGTATAATATGTTTGTTACTGAAACTGCGGTTGTGTCCATCTGTATGTCGTTTTATTGTTATTTTTGTTGTACTGTAAATTGAAACAAAAAATGCACTGCGTATATTTTTTGCTCGTTGCGGAAGTTAATCATGTGAGAGATGTTTTTATTGTATGAAAATATAATTGTTTAGTTGGGTATTAAAAGTTTCAGTTTAAAATTGATAACATTTAATTATGTTTAGATGAATTCCGACGAAACTTTTTTTTAATTAACTTAATGTATGAAACAAAAGTTATCTAAACTTTTGTTGAGTACATTTACACATTATTTGGAAACTACAAATAATAAAAATATGTACATGTCTCAAAATTGGAAAACAATTACACGGCGTCAAAATATGTATCCACAATAGTAATAGTGCCCAGAAAGCTAGCAGCATTGCCACGTAGAATGACAATGCTGATTCTTCGCCCAAAAAACGTCAGCCCTCTGGTCACGTGGAGTCTTTATGTTTATTCAGCTATACATACAGCACTTTCCTTTCAGCGGTAAAAGGTGTCGCCTCCAAGATCAACTTTAATGACCTGCAAAGACCTCAACAAACAGAATCTTCAGAATAATATCGTTTTCAGCATCTTTAGCGAGGATATACCAGAGTACCACCACTTATCGATAATCCTGTAGCCAAAAAACGTGTCGCACAATATTCAAGTGGCTGAAGAAATCTGAAGCTGAGCTCTTGACACGCTCAAGTTTCAGCCATAGGTACCTATTCTGCCGTACGACAATTTCTTTTTTGTCTCTTAAGCAAGAATTTATCCTTCAAATAAAACGTTTAAAATGTTTTAGGATTTTGTAGGCGTTTTGTTTTAGCAGTAGGCCTACCATGACGTCTTAAAGCAGAACTTATTCCACTTAGCGAAAAAGATGGAGCTGGACACCCTGTATAGCTCTGTCTCTTTCCCTCAGTGGAATAAGTTCTGCTTTAAGACGTCATGGTAGGGTAGCAGTACAAGTTTGAGGAAGTACTTTCGTAGTTTGACTCTAACAGTTTCTAAGTTTAATACTAACTATACTGGTGTCTATGTTAAGGCTGCTTCTGACGCATTCGTGTTTGACGTTAGAAGACAATCTTCATAATTGGCTCCACACTAAGGGCTGTTTTTTCAATAGTCAGATAACTTCTATCTGAAGAATAAAAATCGCGGTTTGACAGCTCATCTATAGAAAATATGTCAAACTGCTATTTTTATTCCTCAGATGAAAGTTATCTGACTATTGAAAAAACAGCCCTAAAAGTCATGGAAACGGATGTTTTGACGACATGGTTGGCGCAATGGCTGAGCGATTGACTGCTGCGGTGCGTGTCGCGGGTTCAATCCCCACACGGAACAAATATTTGTATGACCTACAGGCAGTTGTTCCGGTTTTGGCTGTTTGTGTAGGTGTGTTTGAAAGTTTGTAAACGCACCCACGATATAGGAGAAATGTTATATAGTGTGGGGCAAGTTTAAAAAAAAATAACTAATGACAAATTTCGTTCTAATTATGATCAAATAGAGAAACAGGGTCAGATATAGGATCTCTTTAGACCTAAAACAAACGACGCCGGTAGCTTAGCCCTTGTTCTTGATGTCGATGCTATGTATATTACATTTTTTCTTTGTATATGACTAAAGACAGCCTCGCCAGGAATGTATGTAACTGACACTTACGGTACACTGGTGGGAACTATCATCGCACATTGTCTCAGTTTATTTAGAGCCGGTATACATCATCATCATCTTCCTGCCCTTGTCCCAATCTATTTGGGTCAGCGCAAAACGTTTTCTTCTTCCCTTCTCCCTTATCAGAGGTCATGGCATCATTTACTCCCTTCTTTTTCATATCATTCCTAACACAATCCATGCATCTTTTCTTTGGCCTTCTTCTCCATACACCAACATTCCCTTCCCTCACTCTTACATCATCGTAGCCACCAAAGGTAGTCCTGACCTACCCTCTACATACAAGTTAAGCCCCTGACATGGTGCAATATGGCAATGAAAGCAATGTATTCTAACCCCCAAGTCTACTGCACCAAGGTCAGTTATAAAATTGCAAATGCTACTGTAAAATGGAATAAATAAATAAATAAATATCTTGGGACAACTCACACACGGCTATCTGATCCCAAGCTAAGCAGAGCTTGTGTTATGGTAACCAGACAACTGATATACATACTTATATAATTTATAAATACATACATATCATAGATAAATCACACCCAGACACAGAACAAACACTCATGCTCATCACACAAAGTTTGTCCTGGGTGGGAATCGAACCCACGACCTCCGGCTCAGCAGTCAGGGCCACTAACCACTAGACCAACAGGCCCGTCAAAATATAAATACTGTTTTTGAAACACGAAACATGGAAGCTTTATTCCCTGCATATGTATATTTCTGTAAGCTTTGGGCGTTTTAGGGTTACCTACGTACCCTAAAAGGAAAAACCGGAATCCTTAAGGATCACTTTTTTGTCCTTCTGACTGTGGGTGTAGGTCTGCCATGACCCTTGATCTGGGGATCGTGTGGAGGTATCAAGTTAAAATGAAAACGATATACTCAAGTCTGTAGTTGCAAGTTTGTGCGAAACCCTCGGCCTTCGGTTCGCGAGTCCGTCTTATACTGTCTGCGCGCGGATGGACAAACACAATAGCACTTTACCTGTCCTAGGAACCGAATCTAATGCTCAGCTCAGCAGTCGCGCTTGTGCCCACTCGACATACGAGGCAGTCAAGAATGATTAGGTAAGTTAACCACAATAAGTTTTTGCTTTGTTGTGACATTTTGTTTTTTTTCTGGGACCGTGGTCCTTGTGCTCATAGCCTTTTTAAGGAAATTTCAAAACGTTTGGTTGACACTACCCGTGACCCAAGGGCTGGATTTAACTTTGGCCAGAGGCTTAGCGTTGCCATACGAACGTGGCAAAGAGGCCAGTCTCTTGGGGACATTTATTTATTTATTTAACACTTTAAGCACAAAGTACAGAGGCGGACTTAATGCCATAGGCATATTCTACCAGTCAACCTTTGCCAACTGACAGCGTTGAGGACGAATTTTATGACGCTATTTTTTAATGTATTTATCAGTTAGGTACTAAATTTAATTTAACATTCATATTCTTAATTAAACAATTGTTATTATTCTTAAATAATTCATGTAAAAGTGTCTGCAATAGTTTTCAGCAAAAATTAGATTTTTTCTAAACAAGAGCAGCATAATTATCTGAAGTTTTATGCAGCCAACATCTAAATGTTATTATGATAATAATTTTCATTGCGAATTGGAATACAATATCACATATTATAAGGTCACTGGGTCAATAATAATATTATTATGTAGAACACAATCATTAGCCGAGATCATCATAACGTTATCAATGCGGATACAATTAAACTGTGAACTCTTCATACTACATCTTAGGCTGGCCATACACGGACAGGTTGAGCCGTAAGCCAGTGATTAACTACAAGTCAACTGCTTAAAGCTGCCATTGATAACTGCTGCAGCAGTTGGTAGCAACTGCTCGACAGGTCACAATTGCACAAGAAAAAAAACATGAACAATTTCAATCAATTTGTTTCTGGCACTCAAGATGGGTTAAGCATGTCTTAGTCGCGGTTAAGGTGTACCAGCCTAACAGCATAATTGACGAGCTAAGGCAGTCAGTCACTCCATCTTAATTAGTGCTGAGGTTACTGTTGTCGTACGTCACTCTCTAGGCAGATCCTTACTAATATTATAAAAGCGAAAGTGAGTTTTTTTTGTTACGTCTTCACGCTTAAATGGCTAAACCGATTTTGATGAATTTTGGTACAAAGATAGTTGGGACCTTGGAGACGGACATAGGCTATTTTTTTAAAGGGAGAAATGAGAGAGAAAGAGGTAAGTAAAGGGAAAACTTAGCTTTGCTATTACAATAAATTAGGCGCAAGGGCAAAAACTACAGGTAGCAGGTACCTGCAAATCAGGAAAGGAGAACTGTGTTACCCCGAATTTAACGCGAGCATGGCCGCGGGCAAAAGCTAGTGATTAATATCCTAGAAGACAATGTAATCAAAATCCTTGTTTTGGCTTCTTTCCAATGTGTTATAAGGAAACGCCTGAGAAGATTATGAGTAGGTTATTAATATTATTTGAAGCCAGCATGTATGTAGTTCCCCAAACACGTCATAACATACCCACCTAAAAGTTTCCTTGTTCTAAATGACGTCACGGTAAAGAACATACAATTTGGCTCCAATGTACCGGGAACACATACTTTATGCAATGTTGTTTCTCTTTAAACTCGAAACAAACGCGATATTGCCCAACGTGACTACCGAACAAGAACCGAACTTGTACAAAATATTCATTAACATACACACATTGTTTGTTATTAATTTCGACAATGAGGCTAACTGAAGGAACTGGGCATGAATACACAGTTTTCCAGCCTTTTAGACTTAACTAGGTTGAGTCTAAATCTCATTTAGAATTGAAAGGGGTGCTCCGCGTTTCGGCGTAGCTTTGAGTACAATTAGATGTTGGTGTTGTGCAAAATTAAAGACTTTGTTTGTAGTTTAAGCTCGAATTTGTATCTTGTTGTCTTTGTGGGCGGCTTCTTTATGATAGGTACCCACGAAAATGGGTTGAAGCTGTTCTCAGGAATTTATTAATAAGTTTTAGTAGTGATTTATTGTAAGATGTAATTGTTGACTGTGATTTATTGGCTTGACTTGTCTTGTTTTTTGGCAAAGTGTTTTGTTGGTATATTTACCCAATTTTAAAAAGGAGGAAGTTCTCAATTCGTTGGAATCTTTTTTAATTTAAGGGGTAATATTTATCCTTAAGGGGTAACGGGTTGTTTAAAAGGGATACCGCAGCCCCCGAGCACAAAGAACAAAAGAAAGATCATTGATGGGTATTAGTCAGTATAGTCTGACACTGCCTTCCGCTGTGCCCAGAGCAGGAGAAGTTATTTAATGATTTCCCAACCGAAAAAAAAGAAACAGAAAAAGGGTTATATATATCGAACTAGCGTTTGCCCGCGGCTTCACTAGCGTTTAATTCGGGGTAACACAGTTCCCGTTTCCTAATTTGCAGGTACACACGACGACAGATCAACCTATACAAAACCACTTTATGCGGATCTCTCATTGTACTTGAAATCTATGGTGTACGATCCGTTGTTGAAAGAGCAGCATAAACTGGTTTTGTATAGGTTGATGTGTCGTCGTGTGTACCTGCTACCTGTAGTTTTTTCCCTTGTTCCTTATTTATTGTAATAGCAATGCTAAGTTTTTCCTTTTCTTCCCCCTTTCTCCCTAATTTCTCACTTTAAAAAAAAATGGCCTATGTCCGTCTCCAGGGTCCCAACTATCTCTGTACCAAAATTCATTAAAATCGGTTTAGCCATGTAGGCGTGAAGACGTAACAAATAAACAAACTAAGTCACTTTCGCTTTTACATATAATATTAGTAAGATATAATTTGCCTTTTTTAATTCTCGCAGCCGGACTAACCTGTGGGTGCCTTTAGAGACAAGCCATCCAGGGGCAAAAACATATTATAGCTTGCCAGTTTTTTTTAAATATATGTTACTATAAGTCGTGTGCCCAATGCCATTACCCATAAAAAAAAACTAGAACGAGTCGTAGATACGTTTCGTGGGTCGGACAAAGAGTTTTTATATTATCCATCAGACATTTTTCAATAGCAACCACGGAGTCTTAGTCTGTGTGTCCCACTGTCCCCTAATGCATTGGATTTTTACTTAGCTGGCGAAATATAGGTGTACAATTAGGTACACCTCTGCCTAACTCCACTGAAATTACAGGCGTGATGTTATGTTATGTTAAAATGACAGACTGTCAAACTTTTTTTTTCTTATAGAAACGTTGCCCCACACTAGGAATTTCTCCTGTATCGTGGGTGCGTTTACAAACATTTAAACTCACATACACAAACAGCTAGACCTGAAACAATTATCTGTAGGCCATCCAAAAAATTGTTCCGTGCGGGAATCGAACCCGTGACACGCAGCGCAGCAGTCGATTGCTCAACCACTGCGCCAACCGTGTCGTCAAAATGACTGACTATTATTATTATTTTCTAAAGAAACATTGCCTCGCACTAGGTATTTCTCCTGTATCGTGGCTGCGTTTACAAACATTTAAACTCACATACACAAACAGCCAGACCCGAAACAACTATCTGAAGGCAATCCAAATATTTGTTGCGTGCGGGGATCGAATCCGCGACACGCAGCGTAGCAGTTAATCGCCCAGTCGCTGCGCCAACCGTGCCCTATACCTAATCTCTTATTTAACCCATCAACTTAATGAAAGAGAAAACCTAGATGTTAGTTAAACATGCGAATCCATAACAAACCAACTGAATATGATCGGGAAATTATACATATGATTGAACGATTCGCCTCCAGGGAAAGCCTACGGAGCAACTAGGGAAGCCTATACATACAAACACACATCGTAACGAACATTTCTGCATTTGCATGGTACAAGGTTATTAATTATATCAGACTTGTAGGCTTTAAAACTTCATGTAAAATGTATACTGGTTTGTGTGGATGTTGTGTTGGCGTAGTTTACATTCTTGGTTTGAAAGAGATAAGCAATAAGGGCAAAAGAAGGGACATGCATGAGTTTTAGTCAGTACTAGTCTTTTTATTTGCGGATGGCAGATCATCAAATAACTTCCCCCGCTCTGGGCGGAGCGGGGAGGAGTGTCAGACTTGTACTGACCAAAACTCACCTATGTTCCTTCTATTGCCATTTACGTTTCCGGGCCGCTGTATCTCTTTTGAACAACCCGCAACACGGCAGGCGGTCGCCCTGGCAGGCCCTTCTGCTTTGCTGACATCTCTCTGTCAGTCCGTTTCGCTTCGCAAAGAGCGGGAGAAGTCTTTTTGATGATTTGACATCCGAAAAAGGAACTTAATTTTAATTGCGGAATATTATATGTTACATATTATTATTTATTTATGTAAAAGCAAAATACATATAATGGAAAATGGTATGCATACAGACAAAAAAGCACAAATGCACTTCTTATTTAATTAAGAAATATATTTTTTTGTATTTCTTATTAAAAAGCAAAGACAACAAAAAACAATCACAAATACAAAAAAGAACCGTTATCGGGAACAGGGTTAGAAATACTTTTTTTTATTTTATTCATACTGCCATGGACATCCCGTATATTAGCGGAGACTTGAAACTCGCTGTTTCTTTAAACACGTTTTTATTAGTTTTACCTGTAATACTAAGTAGATCTTAGAAATTATATATTTGTCTCTGATTAAGCTGAAATTTTACACACATTTGGCACTACGCTTCTGTCTCACCATTTGAGAAACTAACTACGGGTGTGATGTTATGAAAATGTTTTTTTTTATACACTAAGTTAAACAACATACCAACAGTTATGGGACGTACTTTAAAATCAAAATATTTTTATTTTACATAAGCCTACGTGGGCATTTATAAAACGTCGAAAAAAAGTGTACAGTTCGGGTCTGTCGTTTTCTCCATGGTTTGGTTACTCTTTTAAAATGATTAAGTTTTACAATGTTGTTATCACAGCGTATTTGAATATAAGAGGACAGCGTAAACCCGACAATAAGTCCTAACTTAGTGAGAAGGTAGCATAAACTTGACATTACTTTCCGGAACCTACAGATGCAAACTCACTGGCGTCGCATCCGATCGATCTGATGCAGTAAGGATGTCTGAAACTACACTGTGTTGTAGAGTTAGAGTGTAGGTGTATCTGTAGTATTGTATACACGTTCTGAATGTGACGCCAACAGAGCGGAACATTTAGGGACTTTGTATCTACGGATTTGTTCAGTCTGTTCCGTAGCTTACTTAACAGATTGTGAATAGATTATTTTTCAAAGAAAACATAACATTTTTGACCGCTGTTCACCCTACTCAATAAATGTGAAAGTTTGTTAGGATGTGTAAATGTTTGCAACTTAATGACGCCGTAGCAGCAGGACGGAAACAGAAGAAATTTGGCACTGAGATAGATTGTAGTCTGGAATAGCACATGGCGGAAAATACATCTAAATTTCCAGGCGAACGAAGTCGAAACAGCCAAGTATGTAAGCTCCTTAAAGAAGATATATGGAGACAACATAGGCATAAAAAAAACAAAAGCCCATAGTGACCTCACTATGCGAGCTGGGTTGGAAGTGAAATTGACTTCCTGATGATAGAGAACGAATTATGAATGAAGTAAGTATACCGTTGTCGGATATCGCCACGACTAAAAAACCGGAGTAGCTTCATTTTCAAGGGCTTACTGTGAAATACACAATAACTCATCATCATAAAATAAAAGCTACCCATTAAAAAGTCACAAACTTCTGAGTTGCCAGCATCGCGAACATCTAGTAACCTCTAATAACGATACCTCTACAATTTCTACAAACCTCTACAGTTAACAGCAACGAACACATTTGAATTACGAAACACATCATAGTTCCATAGACAAGCTAAAAAGCTTTTACCAACCTGATACGGTATGACGGGCAAAGATAATGAAACACGCAGCCTTTGGCTTCCACATCAATGTGGGTTAAGGCTGTCCACAAAGGTTAATTGCTAGTATTCTACTTAATTTTGGAAGACTAATTAAGAAAGCTGATTAGCTGTTTTCTTTATGATGTGATTTGAATTTCTTTTGGCGCTGTGGCAAAGTGGTTGGGAGATATTGCGCTCTATTTATTTACAAGCTCAATCAGTATCATACATAGATATGAATCCTAACATATCCTTCCGCAAATTATAAAAGTTTAATATTTACTTAAACTTAACGCCCTGTAATTTACCATTTTTTTACTTGCACATATTTTATTTATTAGTTTGTGTATTGTATTTATAGTGTATTTGTATATAGTGTATGAATGTAATAAAGCTAAATAAATTTTCCTTACACTTAATGTTTAATAGTGGTACATAGGCGGACTTAAGGCTCTACCGACCGACAACTTTGTGATAGGTTTTAACACTAATATAGTTTAACAGATGCTAACACAGATATACGAAATAAACGAATAAATACATTTAATAAAATAAAACGAGAAACTTAACGTTACTCTGACTTAATTGGTAGACGGACCTAATAGTGGTAACGAACTTTTAACTTATTGTTATTATAAATGATATGGGTACCTAGTTCTAGTTTTAAAATCGACGTATTTACGTTTAGTTTACTCCGAGCGTTCTTGATAATGCCTCAGAATACTTTTGCATTTCATGGTCAAACTGCATTAAATGTACAAAATATGCTAACTTTTGGAATAAACCTAGTTTGAGTTGAACATAACCCGTCTCCATTAGCAGTGATTAAATCCAGCATGCGATCTCTGAATTACGTTTGCAATTTATTATTTAATTCTATTCGCTGGCGGAAGGTTAACGGTAACTAAACGTAGGCTCATCAGATGTGTCATTTTGATGTAATGTGCTGCCGTTTTTGGATTAGTACTTGCTAAAGCCGCGGCTTTTATATCTTTTATTTTTTAATTTTGACAACTTGGAAATTAAGCCTGTTCTATTTGTTTTAGACGAACGGTTCGAATCCCCAAAGGGTTGTGGTGTAAGTAATAGCACACCCTCATTTACCCAGTTATTTTTTTAAGTCACATTTTTTCAATTTTGGAGACTTCTAGAAGGCGTCGGCAGTGATGTACAATCTACCGACAACGTAGGGACTCACTTATTGGAAATGTGCTTCTATTGTGAGAATAGCAAAATTTATTATCGGTTGCATTCAGTTTTTCACTGACAAAGCTCCAAATGAAACGTAGAACGAGCCCTTTTTCGTCCACATTTCCAATTCCAAACCATTCGGAAGTTAGTTGGAATTTTGAACCGTAGCTAATTCGAATAGTGAGAATTTAGTATAATTATGCATTATGTGCTTTAACTACAATACACAAAGGTTAATTTTTGCCTCATTCGGACGAAATAAACAAACTCTTTTTAAGTTTATTTCTCTAGGGCTATTCTCTAAGAATACAGCGTCGACCTCAGACGACTGTATATTTCTCGACACTAGCCCCGGCATTGAGACGCGCTTGCAACACGAACGCGCCGTCGACACGGCTTGTCACTAGAACTAGACGAACCGACGGTGAGTTACCCATTGCTCACCGTACAGAGACCTGTATCTACGGTGGCCGGGAGTGGTCTCGCGGTGGCTGGGTAGGCGCTAGGCCTTACCACGAGTTCGTAGCGTTTGCAGTTGACGTAACGAAATACGTCAATTTTTGAATTGAAAATACAACTATTCTGTCTAAAAATCATCCATAGATATGAATAAATTCAGAAAATTATGAAAACTTGAATGTGAAGTCGGTATTTCTAATTTTAAAATTGACGTAATGGCCACAGAGCACTATTGTTTTAAATTTGGCGAGCTATTTTATAGTGCTAATATTGGAACAATCCATTCACCTTATCTTTTATACTACACTTCAATGGCCGATCATAGCCCAAGTAATGCATGAGTCTGCCCATGATATTGTTTCTAGGTAATGTAATCAATTGAAAATGTTGCCAGAAATACTGAATGTCTGTTTTATTGCTCACTTTAAACCGGCGCCAAAGCTATATTAGAAGTTACGCTGGTTCTAATATTAGTGAAATTGCAATAAATCCATAATATATGTTACGGAAGAAACATCACACATAAATTACCAAAAAATTTGGCAGATATAGTTATTAGACCCATGACGGATGGGAAATCATCATATAACTTCCCCCGCTCTGAGCGGATCGGGGGAAAGGGTCAGACTTTTACGGACTAAAACCCACCTATGTTCCTTTTTCAGCCCTTTATGTTCCGGGGCCGAGGTATCATTTTCGACCAACCGGGCAGTATTATTAGGCCCTACATTATACATCTAAACTTGAGCGGATTGGTGGAGTTCGTAGCTAAATAATAACTGCCGCTCGGGTCGATTTCAAGGTTAAGGCCCGCTTGCCTAGGTTCGCCCGTGGATCGGTAAATCCATTACATGACGAGTTTTCTCCGGTCTCGAAAAGCACGTTAAGTTTTTGGCCCCAGCTGCCATTTTGTAGATTTTTGTCAACTAGTCTAATTAAAGAGTATCGTATTACCTAGTTAATAAATGGGTTGTGGAGGTCAGATGTAAAATACTAATATTCAGCAGAATCTTGTTAGACTGGAAGCCGACCCCAAGAATCTTGGGAAAAGGCTAGGCAGATGATGATGATTTTAGGCCTAAAATTCACCCGTTATTTAGTCAAAGGAGCGAGTCGCTACTAACAGGGTACACATCTAGACTGCCTGAAGTCAGGACTTGTACCTCTGATTATTTCTGATGGAAAATCTATCATCCAATTACCTCACCTGGAAATCAACCCACATTTTGTCAGTTTTGCTTAGGTAAGCCGGGGTTGCGGGATGTTCGAAAGAGATACCGCGGCCCCAGAACGTAAAGGGCAAAGGAAGGAACATGGGTGGGTTTTAGTCAGTAAAAGTCTGACACTCCCCCCCTGAGAGCGGGGGAAGTTATTTGATGATTTCCCAAACGAAAAAAAAGACTTCACTAACAGGGCGACCACTAGACCAACAGGCACGTTACATAACAATATATTGATAACCCAATTTCAACAAATTGTTGTTATCTACATAATATATGATGCGAAACAATTTCATAACGCAAATAATTTAGAAAATTATCTTGTAATACTTGCAAATCTTGTAAGTAATCATTTCTTTGTTACGTAAAGGTAAAAATCCCCACGTGAAGAAGTTAAGGTAAATAAAAATGTGTTGCTCATTATTAATCGTGTACCTACGTGTTGCATGATTAGAATAAGATGGAATATCCGAATGATACAATTTGATTACAAAATAAAATTAAATAAAACGGTTAAGAGCGAGTCAGACTCGCGCACCGCGGGTTCCGTACAAGCCAGCGATATAAACAACCATATTATATTTTAAAAGCGTAGATTTGGAGGGTTGATTTTACAGCTCAAAAGGACATCAGAGTTGAGTGTTTTTGGTTTCAATTTTAACTTGATACCTTCACGCGTTCCCGAGATAAAAGGTCTTGACAGTTAGACAGACAACAAAGTGATTCAACAATTTTTTTTTTGGAGGTACGAAGTTTTCAGCTCGGTCGGTTGGGGGAACTGGTATGAAAAGTTGCAAGATTTGACCAATACATCAGTACTAACAACTTACAAGACAAGTTAAATAAATACTTATAAAATCATAGAAAATCAACAACGGAAAGGTTTACTTAATAGTTCATCCATATTTCGCCAGTTGTATTTAAGTCTTTGCACTCTTTGCAGCTATGAACTCATCTAACTTTAAGGACCCATGCACTCAGCTTCAATCAACATTAATATAATGCATGATGTGGTTACCTGTAAGAAATTGGTACACTAGTCTATAAGTTTATTCGATGTATTTCCTAACTTGGTACTGTGTATTCAATTGTTTGTGAGCCAAATAAATAAAATAAAGTCCGATGTAATACGAGGCGAGCTTATTGCCATCAACTTCATGGAGTTTCTTGCCCATTCTTCTCCATAGAGATCAACGCTTTGGAATGGGCAACTACAGTACTTTCACAAGTTATTATGCCTTGTGACCGGGACTGTAGATTCATTTTGTTTCTTGACATCCAAAAGTGTCTGTAATGGTGTAATTGAAATAAATGATTTGATTTAAAAAAAAACTGGGCATATATCTAGACGTGGCTACTTAAAAT
Organism: Ochropleura plecta; assembly: GCA_905475445.1. Taxonomy (NCBI): domain Eukaryota; kingdom Metazoa; phylum Arthropoda; class Insecta; order Lepidoptera; family Noctuidae; genus Ochropleura; species Ochropleura plecta. The sequence goes on along the minus strand of FR997740.1, from coordinate 8,024,571 downwards.
ACCTAAGCTGAGCTTATACCCATTTTTAAAAACTATTGAGTGGTTTGTCATTAAGGCGAGATTTTACCTAACAAAGAAAGCCATATTTTTTTAAACGTTGCCCCACACTAGGAATATCTCCTGTATCGTGGGTACGTTATTACAAGCATTTAAACTCACATACACAAACAGCCAGACCCGAAACAACTACCTGTAGGTAATACAAATATTTGTTCCGTGCGGGGATCGAACCAGCGACACGCAGCGCAGCAGTCGATTGCTCAGTCACTGCGCCAACCGTGTATTTAAGTTGAACATATGACCAAAGGCTATGTGAAAATTAAAACATGAAACAAATTAGTAGGCTGAATAAATAAACAAACGTTAAACTGAGACTAATTTATGATTTCAAACGTGTTTTTCTATGAAATTATGTCTTGGAAAAGGTATTCGAAAGTTACATACAGCTAGTTAGCAAACAGCCTGATAATGGTCTGCAAAACATTTGAGTTTTCCGGGTTACTGTGGCATTTTCACCTTCCCCACCAAACTTTTGACTATGTATAATATTTTTTCAGTGCATGAATTTGATGCGTTTTCTATCTAGAACAATTTTATTATTATTGGCCGTTTTTTCTAAAGGACTTAAATTACTAACAAAAAATAACCATTGAATTTGAAAAGAAGTTCTAGTTTACGTATAAAGTCTACCTCTCATACCTTATCAATAATTCATGCATGCAGTTTGTGCATTTTCCCTGTAACTTTCAAACGGCGCCATTCCATGTTGGTACCGGTAAGTACGTGGTATTCCGTCATATGTTGCTTGGCTTCAACTTTATGTAAATCACCATATATCTATGACGATTTTCAACCTTATTATAGGCGTCATTGTCTTCGGTTGTACCTATTCCTCTGAAGAGTCCGATCATAATCTGGATTTAAATACCTATTTGATTGCCTTTTTCCAGGAAAATGCCTTGTATTTTAATGGTCACATGACGTACCTATCTAACTATTGATGTTTATCAATCGGTATTTTAAAAAAATATATGGTTTTTATTGATTGCACCATTCTCCTGCAGTAAGCTAGGTATGTATATACTTTTGTATGCACCTCATATTTGACTTCTGTGTGTATGTAGGTATCTGCAGACCATTGACATCATATTGATCACTGATGTATTGTCTGAGTGTTATGTCTATGGTATTTTAAATCAATGTCGACATGTGGGTAATAACCTCATTGAGACAGAATTACCTACTTAAAATTTCTAAGGAGGCATAAAATGAAAGTAGGGTAGCTAAGATTTCGTAAAATTTATTCTAAAAAGAAAATCTAAAAAAAAATGTAAATTAGTACCCATTACCTACCTCGTTTCAAAAAGCCCGGATAAAAAGCTTTCTACTAAGCTAGCTAGTTTTTACATTAAAGATTCTAATGGAAACTCCAAACATCTTTTATCTGACCATCAAAGGAATTGCGGCGCTCTAAATAAATCGCAAAATCTTTCACTCGATAAAAACTAAGTCGGCCGCCCCTCTAGTTATTGGTAGACGATGTAACCCTGGGGGCTCAGGTAGGCACGCGACCTCGGGGTCAGGGTCGATACTGTACCGCTTTACGGGTGTATCTTGTGCCGACATCGATGACTTTCGCAAACAGCTGCCGTGTTCACCCCTCCACGTTACGTCACTGCCCCATTTTAGGGTTGAAAATTGGAGCAATTATTTTAAACTTGGGTGATTGTCTTTAATTAATTTTCAGCGATTTCAATGTTACGGTTTTGTGTTATAAGCTATTTTAGAGGCTGTAGCCTCTAAAATAGCAATAAACGATTTAATGCAGCACTTTTATAAACGCCATCTAGTGTCAAGTAGCTGAACCAAAGCGTTGCAGTACAGCGCCATCTATACTGCTGTGATGACAGTAGGTGTTGCGGAACTTGAACACCGCCTGAAATCAAATGAATGGCGCTACTGTGCTGTGGTTGCCCGCTACTCTAACTTTTATTTTGTGCTTATTACGCCTAAGTGCACTTCAGGAAGCTTTTGCAGTGATAAATTTACTTTAACTTCAAAGCTAAAAGTACTTATGTACTGGAAACATTTTTTATTCAGCACAAATTAAGTTCATCAAAAACAAGAGCGCTCAAAAGAGACCGCAAAAAATATGCATTATTTTTTAAAAGGATATTGTGTTGTGGTATTTTGAACAGCTTTGAATAATGGTAACTTATAGGATTTTAATTTACGTGATTATTTTATGTGCTTAGCTTTATTTTATGTGCTTGTACTAGGTACTTAAATAATTAGTCACCAAGGTGTGTGCATTTTACCATGAAAGTACGATTAAATTAACTTTTATTTTGTAATTAACTGTCGTTCTTTTCGAAGAATTGCGGAGTCATTCTCACACATAGCTTGGCACACGTTGGTAATTAAAATAGTGTTTGCTCACGATTAGCTTCTTTTATGTACCTAGGTGGTAAGTAAGTAATGTAGTTCGGTGCAGTACTCATAGATGGCGTAAGTGTTACTTCAAGATATCATGGAATGAGTCCATTGTCCATTGTTTTAGTTTTGTAAAGATGGGTTAGACAGAAAAATCATTTCGTGGTTTTTTCGGTATTATCTTAAATATGTATCATAAACGTTAATAACATACGTTCGTATCATCACGCCTGTTTTCCCTAAAGGGTTCGGCAGATGTTCACATGAATAGGTAATTATTATTATTTGTATTTGATTAATAACAATAAGTAAAATAAAAAAAATGTGTTAGTTAGTGGCGATACCCAAATAAAAGAAAGGTAAGAAAAGAAAGAAAGTATAAAGAAAATGAATTTTACCTTTTTGAAAATAGAAATACTCTGATAATTATGAGCATGTTTAGCCCTCATCAGCCACATGGACTAGTGCATAAAGTAGTGAAACTTATTGCATACGCGGTTTTGAAGTAGGGTGTGGGTGATGTTACGAACGTCACCAATATGGTTGCGGGTTGTTCGAAGGAGAAACCGTGGTCCCAGAACATAAAAGGCAAAAAAGGAACATGGGTGGGTTTTAGCCAGTACAAGTCTGATATTCCCCCCTGCTGGGCCGAGCCGAGAGTGGAGGAAGTGATTTAATGATTTCCCATCCGCCAAAAACGGTTCCACGCATGACGCACAAACGCACTTTTGTAGAAAATAGCAAAGATTATTTCTATGTCTACACAGTAAAATATTTGGTAAGTAGAGCAATTTTTTTTAAATGACATCTCAATAATTACCTACTATATTTCTATATTCTCAGAATGATGTACCGAATACGTGGTAACTACATATTTGTTCGTCGGTGATGGTGACCCTGTATTTATTTTTCAAACGCTAATAGAGTTTGTAATTTATGAACTGATTAATTTTGGCAGAAATAAGTCTCTTACGATACCATCATCTGTGATTTATCTAGCGTTTTCCCAAGTATGATGGGGGCAGCTTCCAGTCTTACCGGATGCAACTGAATACCAGTACTTTACATGGACGATTGCCTATCTGATCTCCACAACCCAGTTTAATAACTGGGTTATACGAAACCCAAGGTAAGACTGGTTGTCAGACTTTCGGAAAACTGACTACCTGTAACGACTGTCAAAGATCTACAAATTACAGCCGAGACCAACAGTTTCATGTGTTTTCCAGCATGGAGAAAACTCGGTAAACTTACCGTTATATATATTATTTATTTGCTCTTTTCCCACGGGAACGCCTTCTACGACGATTTTTACACACTCCTTTGGTCCAACTTCTATACAAATATTATAAAGCTGAAGAATTTGTTTGGTTTAATGCATCAATCTCAGGAATTACCGGTTCGAATAAAAAAAAATTTAGGTCATCAAGAACGGAGTTAAAACCGCGGGGCACGGTTCGGAGAGCGAGTTGGTTTTGCGCACCGATATAAACGGCCATATCTTTTGTCTGCGTAGAATAAGTGGGTTGTTTTTTTTTCACAGCCTTAAAAGAAAACGGATTTAAGTTTAGAGTCACAGGTTTTTATTACAACTCTATACCTCCATGCCTTTCCGAGATAAAGCATCTTGACAGACAGACAAAAAAGCGACTCCATAAGGCTTCCGTTTTTACTTTTGAGGTATGAAACCCTTAAAAAACTGTTAGTACATATAACCTGAATGAGCCCGAATCGATCCTATACCAAATGAAATGCCAATTGTGTTGATAATGCGAAGTCTGTCCTAGAATCGGAAGCGATGCCCACATTACTGCTATTAAGGTCTATTTTGGTGATTATTACCGGTTACGTTATTGCATGCAAAAAAGGTGAAAGTATTTACCAGAAACCTACTAATCTTTAAATGGATGTAGTCTGTCTAAGTATTGTTTGGTCAATTTTGAAGGCGAAATTATTTTAGGCAGCAAATTCGATTTTCAACATAAAACTAAATTGGTTCTTGGGAAATGACAACCCGCTGTATCTCTTAAAAGTAGAACTCCCTTAGCTCTGCCGGGGTTGCGGGTTGTTCGAAAGAGATACCGCGGCCCCGGAACGTAAAGGGCAATAGAAGGAACATGGGTGGGTTTTAGTCAGTAAAAGTCTGACATGCCCCCCCGCTCCGCCCAGAGCGGGGGAAGTCATTTGATGATTTCCCACCCAAAAAAAAAAAGCTCCCTTAGCTCGTTCACAAGAAACCGCGACTACTGAGCATGAGGTTTTTAGTTCGATTCGAGGGTCGAGCAAAGTGTTATTGGGTTTTATCATCGAGAATTTTTCAGTACAAGCCTGGGTAATAGCAATGTCTGCAATAGGCTCGCCTCTTTTATGGGTGGATTCTAGTATGGGTGGAGATCTTAGTATGGGTGGATTATTAGGAACACCGCTGGCTAAGATTAGAGGCGCAATGTTATGTTATGTTTAATTGCTATTGCTGGGAAATTAAAATCTTGGAACAAGCTAGTCATCAAAAAACTTCTTCCACTCTAGGCGGAGCGGCCTTTCGCACCGGAGTGGAACATGGATCTTATTATTTTGATGGATCCTATTAGGAACACGGATGGGTTTTAGTCAAGAGTAAAAGACTGACACTCACCTCTGAGTGTCACACTTTTACTGACTAAAACCCATCCATGTTCCTTATTTTGCCCTTTGTGTTTCCGGGCCGGTATCTCTTTCAACCCCAACAGGAATAACTTAACCCTACAACTGCTTAAAGCTCTCACGCCAATTAGCCGATTTATCGTAATTGAAAAAGTTTGAACAGACAAAATAATAGGATTTATTCGAGACACGGTAAATTAGCCGGGTCGGCACCGGAGGCGGTATTCCGTGGACTATCTGCCCCTAATTGTAAGGGTTCCCTCCGGTTTATGGCAGGTTTTATTAGCCCGCCTCGCTCGTTGGTCTTGAATAGGCAGCTAATAGCTTGCATTGTACGTACTAAGATTGTATTTGTTGCTATAATTTAAGATTATTGGTAGTGGTTGATGTCTTAAGGCGAGAGAAATTGAGCCTTACAGTTCTTGAAAGGAGGTTAAAGCAAAGATTTTTCCTTCATCCCCCATCGAAATGATTGGCAAACAGTGAAATAAATTTTATTGTAGGCTGATAATTCTGGGTTCTAGCAGTCGTGTTGACGTCTAAAAGCAAGGAAATTAATAGATCGTAAGGATTGTAAATAGTTAGAATAACTGCAATTAGTTACAAACGTTGTAAGTCCTAAATATAAATTTCATTTGATTACTTTTTGCTATATAATACAGTTTCAATTTATAATTATGATTACTATAGTTAAAAGCAACCTACACCCACAGAAACTGTGACACGACTAACAATAATACCCAATCAACCAAATTCGTTCAAATTAAAACCCTATGTCAACAACCCGACGACATTGATTGTCCATTACATTATCGCTTCAACAATCAAATCATAACCGCCCTCGCACTAGAGCCCGCAACATAGTTGTCGAGACAGCGTGTCGCTAATCAAGCGACCGTCAACATTCCTCAAGCGATAAAAGCGATCGCTTAGATTCGCAGAATGCTTCTAAATATAGACGGGTCAATATCACTGAGCCCCCGGCGCTGCGTATCGTCGCGAGCTTACTAAACACCCAATGTGTCGTGTTTCTATTTACCACCGCTCTTTCATTTTCAGCCGAAAGTATTAGGTTTAAAATGGCGAAAGTTATTTTCGTTTTATGTATATTTTGTGGTTAATGTTGACGGCAAAGGGGTTCGAGAACCTTTTGGAGCTCCAATTTTTTTTCTGTATAAATGTGTGATTGAACTTTAAGTGCGTGTTTTAAATGTTATGTTGTAGCTATTTAAGTTAACCGTACCCTATGACCTATCAAAGCGTTGGCAAGGACAATGCAAGCTTGTATAAAATAAGGTCACAAGTCTGGCGCATAATTTAATGTTTAACACTGATTGTGAAAGAGAAAACGTATGACAAAGTCGACCTAGATGGGTCAACTATGTCATTAGGTTTCAAGAACTCTTGTAGCTTTGTCCCGTATTATGTCACTGGGTCGTGAGAAATAAATATGTCGAGAAAATTCTTTCTCACAAGACAGAGAAGTTGCCATGATGTCATATTGCAATTGCCAGGGTAAACTGCTCTACTTCAGACATAAAATGGGAGCAATTCAGGAGGATAAATGGCTACGATTTAAAACGTCATTAGTTCGAGCTTTAGTTTACATATTTTTGTCGTAAACAGCGAAAATTCTGTAAAATAAATGCTTGGATCTCGAAAATACTTTGACCTTTTGACTTTAGTTTTAGATGTATTAAATAGGCTAGGGTTCGAACTTACCTTTCGACAGTCCTAAGTTTCTTGAGACCTATTTTTTCGCCAATGCCCTGAATACTAAGCAAACGTTTTTGAAGCTAGAATCTTAACATCCCTATGTCTTATTCTTACCCAATCTAACCTTTCCATACTGCGGATCTTTTAGAACTTACGCCGCCATTTTGTTTTTTTTAACACATTCAACATAAAACGTTTATAAACAAACAGCACCCTTGTCAACGTCATTAGAACTCCAAAAAATAATCTTTCTACTGCATGACGGATTTGTGAGGCTCTAGAGAAATGAGCCATGATGGTTTTGTTCCTACAAAGAATCTAGGCATGTACGCGCATATTATGTGAGTGCCGTCACACTCATTAATTGTGTGGGGAGCTGTTCTGTGAACAAGAATCCTTATCCTTACTAATATTATAAAAGCGAAAGTGAGTTTGTTTGTTTGTTACCTCTTCACGCTTTAATGGCTACACCGATTTTGATGAGTTTTGGTACAGAGATAGTTGGGAACTAGGAGACGGATATAGGCTAATCTTTTTTAACAAAAAGTGGGATGTGAGGGAGAACGAGGGAAAAGAAAAGGGAAAACTTAGCGTTGCTATTACAAATCAATAAGGCGTAAGGAGCACTGTGTTACCCCGAATTTAACGCGAGCGAAGCCGCGGGCAAAAGCTAGTATACATATATATAAAACAAGAAGGTTTATCTGGAGTTTGAAATGTTCGGATGACTCTCCCTTCAGTGTTGTATTTATTTATAAACATATTCATTAACTGATGTATTTGGCTGTTGACCTTGTTTTGTAATAGTAAAACAAATAACTGTGGTTTACTGTGGAGGATTGTAAATGGCTTTTCGTTGATTACCTTACTATTAAAACTTTTGTATTGTAAGCTGTGCTACCCAAACTTAATAAAATCGAATAAAATAAATAATAACACAAATTAAGTTTTATTACTATAATCGTTGCCTTTTAGATTGGCCAAGTGTTTAGTGAAGAAGATATTTACAGTGGGTAAGGACATATACCTACAGTTGGTAAAAAACGTTGCCGCACACTAGGAATTTCTCCTGTATCGTGGGTTCGTTTACAATCATTTAAAGCCACATACACAAACAGCCAAATTAACAGGTAGAAATAAATATAATATAGTGTAAACGCGAAAGTTTGTGGGGCTGTACAATGTCTAGATGTTCGTCTTTCACGCATAAACTACAGAACGGAATTTGATGAAATTTACACCTGAATTAACACAGCATACTTTTAACCCCGGCAGGACGATCTTTGGGGACAGTTACGAACTTCATGTGTATAACACCGCGGGCATAACCTACAAGAAAACCGAAACAAAACAATAACGATTGCTTACAATTCCCTTGATTCGTCAGCACAAACAATACTGTAGACGGCATTGCGTGACGTCAGACCCTTGACAAACGTCAGCGCACACATTGTATATTTACACCAGGGTGGTCAAATTGGCATCCTCCTCAACTGTTTATTTACGAGTGTCCGCAGCCTAATGAAACTGAATGACACGTTTGTTGCTTGCCGCAACCAGGAGAGGGAGTAACGATGTGGTTAATAGATTTGTTTATACAACCTTGTTTATGTAACCTTTGTCAGTTGAATCTAGTTTTAAGATATTTGTAGCGTTTCCTAGGTCAAAAGGAAAAAATGGAACCCTGACCAGTTTGATGTCCGTCTGTCTGTTTGTCTATCAAAAATATTTGTGCTGTTAAAAAAACCGCTTTCTAAATCTATCAATAGATATGGCTGTTTGTGTAGTAAGTTCGTATCGTATCGTACGGAATCCTTGGTGCGCGTCAGATTGGTCAGATTCGCTCGTGGCCGGTTTTCTTTTGTTGTGTTACTGTTGTCCAGGTTTTTTGGACTATAGGTCGGATTAGTATTTTAACAGTTTTGCCATTAAAAAAAAAACAATCCGAAGCATCCCGGACAATCCAGTTACTCAGCTAGTAATACCTTTGAAAAAGTACTCCTATAATAACGAGGAAATTTATTTTTTCTCAAAACAATGACAAATCAACTTTCAGAGAAAAACTTAATTAAAGGATGTAAATAAATTATGAAGCAGTAAGCGTAGCTTAAAATAAAAATACTGCGGCATGTTTAAAACTTAAAATTATGTTACTGTTTTGGCATGCCAAACAAAACAAATTAAATCATCTGGTAGTTCTTAAAAAACAGACTACATTTAAAAAAAAAAATTGGTTGTTTGTAAAGAAGGTTTACGATCGAGATGTTTACGTGATAACGTCTTATTGGTGATATAAGTTATCACCAGTAGTCACATCTAAAATGAAATTAAGTACTAATTTAAAGTTATTTTTTTCGAGCCAAGTAACTAGGGCATGCAATTACCGTAAAAAAAAAATTACCGGTAAAAAATCGGTAATAGAAATATTTTTACCGGTAAACCGGTAAAAACGGTAATTTTCGTATTTTTCAATGTGATATAAAAACAATATGATTGGGTACCTAGTCTTAAAGATGACATTTCTTTTGGCGCAGTCAAGGGTAAATGTCGCACATTTATATGAATTTAAACAATTTTCATTTTCACGTGTACAAACAATCAAATTATAAAGATTTTTCAAATAAAAACCAATCAGTATGTAAGCTACCAATTTTAGTAGTCTTAATTTTCAACTTAATATTTTTCGCAGTAGTTGTAAAGAACAATTTAGGGTATAAGCTCAAATTAACTTTCAATCAGCTACAACGTTTTCTTTATAATAATCTAATATATAAAATTTTCGTGTCACAATGTTAGTTACCGTACTCCTCCGAAACATCATCATCATCATCATCATCATCATCATCAGGCTATATTAGTCCACTGCTGGACATAGCCCTCCCCTAATGAGCGCCATAGCGCCCTGTCTTCAGCTTGCCGCATCCAGCATCTGCCTGCAGTCTTTCTTAGATCGTCATCCCACCTGGTCGGAAGGCGTCCTAAACTACGCTTGCCGAGTCGCAAACAGAACAAGACAACACCGGACCAGGCCAACCAACCGGAACAGGCCGGGTTTCGCGGAGGATATGGCACCATAGACCACATTCACACAGTGAGGCAGATTATACAGAAGTCCGAAGAGTAAAATCAGCCCCTGTGTCTGGCCTTTGTGGACTATGAGAAGGCCTTTGACTCTGTCGAAACCTGGGCTGTTCTGGAATCCTTACAGCGATGCCAAGTAGACTATCGTTATATTGAGGTGTTGAGATGCCTGTACGAAGCCGCCACCATGAGTATCCAAGTACAGGACCAGCAGTCTAAACCGATCCAATTGCGCAGAGGAGTGAGACAGGGGGATGTTATATCCCCGAAACTGTTCACCAGCGCGTTGGAGGATATGTTTAAGACGCTTGACTGGAAAGGAAAGGGCATTAACATAAACGGCGACTACATCTCACACCTACGATTCGCAGATGACATAGTCTTAATGGCGGAGTCGCTAGAAGAGCTGAACCAGATGCTGGACGGCCTAGCTTCAGCCTCGCGACGTATCGGTCTTGGCATAAATTTGGATAAAACCAAAGTCATGATCAATGGCCACATTGATCCGATGCCGGTCGTCGTACATGGTCACCTTCTCGAAATCGTTTCTGAGTACACTTACCTCGGGCAGATTCTGCAGTTAGGTAAAAATAGTTTCGAGAGGGAGGCCAAGAGGAGGATCCAGCTGGGCTGGGCAGCGTTTGGGAAACTACGCCGAGTCCTCTCGTCATCCATGCCGCAATGCTTGAAAACGAAAGTTTTCAATCAGTGCGTCCTACCCGTCATGACCTACGGAGCCGAGACATGGACACTCACGGCAGGGTTGGTCCATCAGTTCAAAGTCGCTCAGCGAGCTATGGAGAGAGCTATGCTCGGAGTTTCTCTGAAGGATAGAATCCGCAACGAATACATCCGACAGAGAACCAAAGTTATCGACATAGCTCAAAGAATCAGCAAGCTGAAGTGGCAGTGGGCTGGCCATATCTCACGAAGAACCGACAACCTCCGAAACGGCTCGACCGATTCTTATGAAATTTTGGGTACATATTGGGTAGGTCTGAGAATCGGCTAACATCTATTTTTCATACCCCTAAACCTCAGCGGGTGAAACCGCTGGGCACAGCTAGTCTAATATATAAAATTTCCGTGTCACAATGTTAGTTACCGTACTCCTCTGAAACGGCTCGACCGATTCTTATGAAATTTTGGGTACATATTGGGTAGGTCTGAGAATCGGCTAACATCTATTTTTCATACCCCTAAACCTCAGCGGGTGAAACCGCTGGGCACAGCTAGTTATAATATAATATATAATATAAACGACAATCACAATGTGATTGATCACATAAATTCAAATTAACGTTCACATTTTCATTTCATTTCTTATATTCTCGATAATATTTTAAACAAATCATATAAAATCAAAATTAACTTAAAAATCAACTTATTAAAAACCGGTAAATTACCGGTTACATATATTTTTTACCGGTAATTTAATAATCGCGAAAATGGGCGGTTTACCGGTAAAAATGAAAACCGGTAAACCGGTATTGCATGCCCTACAAGTAACAGATGGCGCTACCATCTTTATGAAATGTCGCTTGTGAGGTTTTGGTGTGACACAAGTTTCTGAACATGTCACCCGACTAAAACGATTTTAAAGACGTTATCACGTCAAAACAAAAAATATACAAAGTCATTTATTCAAAATAAGCTGATGATCACCAATTTTTGTGCGTCATTACACAAGGCAGTCCCCCAAAACGCCCACCCATCTCTTTTTAATTAGGTGTTGCCATATTATTACAATCAAGTCCATTTTAACGCTTCAACTTATATTAAACACGAAACAGCTTAAGCAAAAACAATGAAGAAGTGAGCATTATTAAAAAAGAAAGTTGCTTTCATTTAGATCTTCCTTTTAGCTTCTCATGCGCCTTCTTTAAGTAAGAAATCAAGTAGAAAAATTACTGCCATTTATTTCACCCTAAACGCGTATATGTGTTAGCTGAGTAAATTCAAATTTATTACAAAGTCTTAAACACGGCAGGGCCTTTGCTTCTGAATAATTGATAGAGAACCATTTGTATTGACTGGCAGCGTTTCGAGGAACTGTCTGACGTTTAAGCATAAGAAGGCTAATTTTAGCTTGAAAGGCTTGAGTTGATCTATTGAACAGGCTAATCATTATTTAGATCTTTGGTTAACTGGTAGGTGCTACGTTATATAATGTTACGCTGTGCTACGCGGTGCTACGCGGCGTAGCAATGTAAGCTACGTTTTGTAGGCAAGCGCATTTATATAGAATTTTGACTGATTAAATCTTATGTAGAAAATTTATGCTTCGAAACGCAAAGTTTAGTCTATAGTAAATCTAAATGGCCAAATTCAAGTTAGACTTGCGCATCAGGGGTTCCGTACAAATTTGCGACATAAACGGCTATATCTTTTACAAACGAAAAAACTTAGGGGGTTTTTTTCACACTTGCGTGCATGATTTTTAATTTCAACTCAACATTTCCACGCATTCGCGAGATAAGGGGTCTTAACAAACAGACGGACAACAAAGTCATCAGATCAGGGTTCAGTTTTTTCATTTCGAGGTACGGAACTTTAAAAATGATTCAATGAGTTGGACACACCAAATGCCCATGAACCATGAACTGTCATGAAACTATTAGGCCTACCGCCAACCAAGGTTAGGCCATTGCAAAAAGAAAAACCTTTTAAAAATATAAAACTGTGTTCTGACGTCCTTGGCATGGTGAACTTCAAGGTTTTACCAGGAACTATTTCCATTTGCCTTTCATTTTATGAATATTTAAAAGATGTCAACACAAATAAGTGGCGTTCGCTGAACGTTTTATGACTTCTAAGAATTTTTGTTAAATTCGTGGGAAAACTTTAACACCTGGTTCAATCCAACATAAATACATAGTTACGCAGAGGTGTTCGTAAAAGTACCAACACCCACATTTCGCCATTTTTTTCGTTTTTTTTTTTGCGTTTGTAAAATATTAAATAACTTCCCCCGCTTTGGGCGGAGCGGGAGTGTCAGACTTGTACTGACTAAAACCCACCCATGTTCCTACTATTGCCTTTTATGTTCCGGGGCCGCGGTATCTTTTTCGAACAACCCGCAATACATTTCGCCATTTACGTTAAGTCTCATTTAATAGAAGACGAGCCCATTACTGTCAACTGGGCACAAATTCTGGTGTTGGGTAATCCTTACTAATATTATAAAAGTGAAAGTGGGTAAATTTGGTTGTTTGCTCAACCAAATTTATCCACAAGTCAATTTAGAAATCAGTCTAGTCAGAGGATGCTCCCTTTTCTATAGCGGATAAATAGCTTTACATACTGTTCTTCTGGGGGGGAGTGTCAGACTTGTACTGACTAAAACCCACCCATGTTCCTACTATTGCCTTTTATATTCCGGGGCCGCGGTATCTTTTTCGAACAACCCGCAACACATTTAGCCATTTACGTTAAGTCTCATTTAATAGAAGACGAGCCCATTACTGTCAACTGGGCACAAATTCTGACTCCGTGGGTACTACTGAGAAGAACCCTGAAGGCAAAACCCAGCAACAACTTGCCTTACCCGAGAATCGACCCATGACCCTACGTTCAGCAGTAGCGATTGCAACCACTAGATCAACGGGGTCAGTACAGTTCTGGACAGTATCAGAGGCCTGAGCATTTTTCTACATATAAAAAATCAAATAATTACAACAACTTCTGTCGAAGGAAGTTGAAAAGTGCTTGAAAAGGGAGGATCCTCCGACTAGACTGATTTCTATATTGACTAGCGGATAAATTTGCTTGTGCAAAATAGGAATTGGCAGCTAGTTCTCTACTTGTAGTACTTTTTACTGTAGATAGAATTGTGGTGTCGCTACAGTGGTAAAGATCTTTACAATCGATATCAAATCGAATCGGGTTTGATCCCCACACGGAACAAATATTTGTATGATTTACATATAGTTGTTCCGGGTCTGGCTGTTTGTGTATGTGATTTTAAATGTTTGTAAACGTAAAAACGCACCCACGATACAGGAGAAATTCCTGGTGTTGGGTAATCCTTACTAATATTATAAAAGTGAAAGTGAGTTTGTTTGTTACGTCTTCACGCCTAAATGGCCAAACCGATTTTGATGAATTTGGTACAGAGATAGTTGAGACCCTAGAGACGTATACAGGCTATTTTTTAAAAAGTGAGAAAAGGGGGAAAAGAGGGAAGAAAATCGGAGAGAAAGATATTATTTTTTGGATCATCACGCGGGTTAAAGTTAGCGTTAGCCCAAAGTAACTATGTCACGCGGACGAAGTCACGGGCGAAAGCTAGTGTTTTATAATAAAGAAAGAAAGAAATCATATTTTATATTCCGCAGTAAACATTTACCTCTCTCTTTAATAATGTCAGTATGAGCTATTGAGCAACATAATCATCGTTACTTTTGTGAAAAAAGATTAGCCACCTCACGGCTGGAAGGACCTAAAATCCAGAATACCTTCGAAGATCACAACACCATCGCTTGTAAAACAATCACGATCAAAACAGCAATATAACCTGCTAATCAAGAGTTGGACAACAATCGTGTAAAAACACACAACAATAAAGTCTGCCTAACAAACTCATCGGGTCTACTTTCCCTTTCGGAGCTCGCGTGACTGCCTCCGTGTAATCACTAAATCAATAGAAACACCTTCCACGCAACCTTGTGATCCATTGCAAGAAGGACAAAGAGGTCTAGAAGGGAAATTAGTGGGTTTTGCATCGATAAGGGGTAGTTAGGGGCTGGAAACAAGTAAGGTTATGTAATTGATGACACGGTTGGCGCAGTGGCTGAGTGATCGACCGCTGCGCTGCGTGTCGTGGGTTCGATCTCCGCACGAAACACATAAAATATGTGTTGTAACAAGTATGCAGTTAGCTACTTTACTCACGGTACTAGTATTCAATGGTGAGTAAGCAGAAAGCGTTCACGATTTCATACTTTCATCACTTGTCTAGTCTTTTGTCAACTGCCTCAACTTCAAGTCTCATCGAATGCAGCTGATACCAGTATTTTTACATGAAGTCCGCAGCCCTGTTGGTACTGGATAATACGTTACTCCTTGTTGAGATAATTGGTTTATATAATTACTAGCTTTTGCCCGCGGCTTCGCTCGCGTTAAATTCGGTATAACACAGTACCTGCTACCAGCCGTTTTTGCTCATGCGCCTTATTGATTTGTAATAGCAATGCTATATTTTCCCTTTTCTTCCCTCATTCTCCCTCATATCCCACTTTAAAAAAAATAGCCTATGTCCTTCTCCTGGTTCTCAAATATCTTTGTACCAAAATTCATCAAAATTAGTTTAGCCATTAAAGCGTGAAGAGGTAACAAACAAACAAACAAACTCACTTTCGCTTTTATAATATTAGTAATATAATTAATGAAGAATGAAGCTACCCATTGCTCGCCGTCCACAGACCTGTGTCTACGGTGGCCGGGAGTCCTCTCGCAATCATAATATACCTTTACTTAAGGTACGTAAGTGTACATCCAATCTTCTATATTCATAGACTTATCTCACGGTTGAATCAACTTGCAAGGATTTTGAAGGTAACCAAGTCTTTCATTTGAATAAGATGAATTTTCACCATTTTTGGGCTGCAGCCAATAAAATGTATGAATGCATTTGCACACAAAAGTGAAACATAATACCAAAGAGATTGCTTCGATTTTAAGTGCTTATTTTTGGAAAGTGAACGAGAAGAAAATGTTTGCTGTTTTACAAAGAAATGTTGCTACCAGCTACAGTTCCAGTTCTAGAGCAAACGAAACCATTTCTATTTGAAGAATGAAACATTTCCAACTTTAAACGTTTTAATTTTCCTTCAATAAAGGCAAACACTTATTGTAAACCTACTTCATAATCGTTTGATCCTGTGACAGTTGATTTTTGCAGTTTTATTTGGTTTGTAAAGCGATTTACATTGGATATTTCACTACCCTAACTTGAATCACCTACAATATGCCATATAAAAATAAAACCTCGTGTTATCCTTACTAATATTATAAAAGCGAAAGTGAGTTTGTTTGTTACGTCATCACGCCTAAATGGCTCAACCGATTTTGATGAATTTTGGTACAAAGATAGTTGGATACCCTGAAGACGGACATAGGCATTTTTTTTAAATGTGGGCAATGAGGGAGAAACAGAGAAGAAAGAGGAAAACTTAGTTTTTCTATTACAATAAATAAGGCGCAAGGGCAAAAACTACAGGTAGCAGGTACCTGCAAATCAGGAAAGGGAAACTGTTTTACCCCGAATTTAACGTGAGTGAAACCGCGGGCAAAAGCTAGTTTACAATAAAATCGTAAATATTTTAGTTATAAGTGAAGTCGCATTAAAGAAATAAAAAAAAAATCTTAATGGATTAATCATAGGATAAAACCTGGGCTCACCAACCCATAATCAAATGGTCTACCTATTTAACTTTTTTGTAATGAGTATTATGGCTATAACATAACATAAAAGGACAAAGAAAAGATGGATGGATTGTGTAAGGAATGATATGAAGGAGAAAGGAGTAAATGATGTCGTGACGTCTGATAGGGGAGAATGGAAGAAGAAAACGTGTTGCGCCAACCCCAAATAGAATGAGATAAATGCAGGAAAATGATGATGATAACATAACATAAAATAACATCACGCTTGTAATCTCCAAAAGATTAGGCAGATATCAAATAGTACATCCACATTTCGCCAGTATTCCCATGTAATATGGTGCGAGCCTATTGGCATTAACTGGGTATATATTTAGATCTTATGGTTGCAGCTGTGAATTACTAATAACACTTTGCAATCGGGAATCGAGCCGAAGACCTCATGACCCTGTCGGGGCTGGGAGTTGTTCGAAAAAGATACCGTGGTCCCGGAACGTAAAGGGCAATAAAAGAAACATGGGTGGGTTTTAGTCAGTACAAGTCTGACACTCCCCCCTGCTCCGCTGCGATGATTTCCCATCCGCAAAAAATACCTTATGATCTGCAGTCGCGATTATGTTTTTTTTCTTACTATTTCATAATCACGTAAATAATACAAGAGCAAGTATTAAATCTTCAAGCGTCCAAAGTTCCCTCCCGAAGTAATATAACTTCATAACGCGAAAGTTGAAACGCTATATGAATAAAATATCGCGCGCTACTTTCTATAGTTCTCGCCTACACAAAAATATAATAAGACTAACTTTTGGCCGCGGCTTTACTCACTTAGAAGAAATCGGAAATTATCTATAAGGAATGTACGACCGGGATGAAAAGTAATACATTTCTTAACTAGGGTAATACCTCGAAATAACGGGGTTCCGGGTAGACCCGGTTCTACCCGGCTCTTCTAAAGTATTTGTGAACCATGACCTGGGTTTTATCTAGGGCATGCACCCTATGCATGCCCTAGATATGACCCAGGCCAAAAAGATTTTTTTACAAGAATACGTACGTTTGTATTTTTCTATCTACTGTCCTATAAAGAATGCTGAATTGTGTAGTTTAGTCTATCCAATTGATTCAGAAAGAAACAAATTGACCATTAAAACAGTGCTTCAGTATATACGCTTGGTTAAAGTCATATGATCATAATGCGCTGCTATGGCGCTACGCCGTTCTGTAGCTCGTAGGCACTGCTACGTGCCCGGCCTACGCGCTTAGCCCTCGGTATGCCTGGTAGGGTCTGTCAGACCCACCACGGCAGAAAAACCGTTGTATTTCATTCAAATTTGAATTCTCAGGGCACCCGCAAGCTGTAGCTGGCCGTTATGAACTACTCAATGCTTTCCGCCCGCTACCTCAGTCCAGGACGCGTTCCCACAACGAAAAGACTTGTTTAAAGTGCTCTCTACTTTTAATTCATAATAATTGTTAACAAAAAGCTTAAAGCTTAATTTTATGTTTAAAACAAACAAATTTTCATTTAAAATTTAAAAAATAAAGATCGTTGATTTGTAAAATGATTTTTATTTCTAATCCTAATATTAGTATGTAATTTCATTATAAAAGAAATATTTTTATTTATTGACTGCAATATGTATATAAAATAGTGATCCAAAACTGGGTCTGTCAGACCCACCAGGCATACCGCGTCACTTCTCGCCACCAGGCATACCGAGGGTTAGATGTCGTAGCCAAATCATTTTTCAATTCCGTTCGAAAGCCTCATTTGCATGAGTCGGTTAAAGGGGTATAACGTAACATAACAATAATCCTGTATATTTCCAATAGGTAAGCAGAGTTGTGTGTATGTAAAAGGTAGCTAGCCTATTTCGGTGAACCGGGCATTAATCAGTGCATCTTAAAGATACTCCTAATTGACCTAATAGCCCTTTGCCCAATCTGGATATCGAACCTAGAGCCTCATGCTCAGCAGAAGCCCTCGCACTGGACCAACGAGGCAGTTAAAGAGGTATCATATGTTTATATGCGTCCGAAGATGTCTTTATACAACTTAGAGGTTTTATCGCGATCATTGAATACAATTTTTATGGTTCCGCAAAAGGGAATGTATTTATTCACGTCGTTTTTCTTGTTACCCCTCCTGTTTGTTTTTCTTTCTCGTTACAATATAAACATCATCATAAACAATATGTAATTGTAAAGCGTCACTGTACTAAGAGGTACCGTGGTCCTGGAACATTAAGGGCAAAATAAGGAACTTGGGTGGGTTTTAGTCAGTAAAAGTCTGACACTCCCACCCCGCTTCACCCAGATCGATAATAGTTATTTGTTGATTTTCCATCCGCAAAAAAAAAATAGGTATCATAATTAATATTTGGGTTTTCTGTTTAAGTACTTTGATTAAATGCTTAATTCATGCCGTATCTAATTGGAGAACAATCTAAATGTAAATTAACCTAATTTGTAAGATTAATTTATAACTAAAGTACGGCCAACGAGAAGCGATACCAAATGTAAACAAAACCCATGCTAAAACCCCATCTAAAATGGCCGCCCGAATGTTGGCGAACCCGTCTTAACGTTGTCATGTTTTTGCCGGGAGAACGAGATATTACGACAAAGGCACAAGATGGAAAGAGATAAATATTAGATTGTCAACGCCACAGTTGTTCTTTAGGTTAATGACCTTTCGTATCGCTGCTAGTTGGCCTTATTTTAGGTCAGTAAGCCAACTTAGCGAAATGAAAAAAAAAAGATAATTGGCTCTCTGTATTCCGAGAGTTTTAAATAAAATACTCTCTTTTGGGTAATAAATTAGGCCAATAACATTCACAAAGAAACGTACGCGCAAAATTAATAAAACAATTACGAGAACCTTATGTTAAAGTAAAAATGTATTTCATACTAACTAGATGCCGAAGTCTGAAGCTGGGGCGCTTGTACGTGAGGCGATTGTGAAATACTACCCCTCCTTCCACTTCTTACCTCACCTCCGCCCACGTCGTGCCCACGCCTAAAAGGTTTTTATAAGAACTTTTATATATTGTATAAGGCCTATATATTATTGACTAAGTTGACTGACAGCAGCTTATTAAATAATAATGTTCGTGTTATAAATATCTGATCTATTCGTAAGATTAGGCAGTGATGGTTTTTGACGGATAATAGCTATTTAGGTCGTATTTAATAAAAATAATACTTTTGTTGGTGGCAAGTTTATTTTTAGACTTGCGTGGGGTGGTTTTAATAGTTGATTACTTTAATGGTGGTGAATTAGGTATTGATTGCTTGTTTTGTTTAATCATACTACACAAATGTCCTTTTTTGGTATTGTTCGTCGTGTCGTTGGGCTCCTTGGGTTATGAGTCGAGCTACACGATAACTAACAAATACTTGCAGGGAATGGACAGGTCTATTAGAATCTGTTCGGTTCTTTTTAGGGTTCCGTAGTCAACTAGGAACCCTTATAGTTTCGCCATGTCTGTCTGTCCGTCCGTCCGTCCGTCCGTCCTCGCTTAATCTCTGTGACCGTTAGCACTAGAAAGCTGAAATTTGGTACCAATATGTATATCAATCACGCCGACAAAGTGGTAAAATAAAAATTGGAAAAAAATGTTTTATTAGGGTAGCCACCCTATATGTAAAGTGGGAAGTGTTTTTTTTTTTTAATTTCAACCCTAACGTGTGATATATTGTTGGAAAGGTATTTAAAAATGAATAGGGGTTTACTAAAATCATTTTTTGATAATGTATATAATTTCGGAAATAATCGCTCCTAAAGTAAAAAACAATGTGTCCCCCCCCCTCTAACTTTTGAACCATAAGTTTAGAAAATATGAAAAAAATCTTAAAGGTAGAACTTTATAAGGACTTTCTATGAAAATCATTTTGAACTTGATTGACACAACAGTTTTTGTGCAAAAAATACAAAAAGTTGTACAAAATAATTTCCTCCTCCACCTTTAAACTCATAAGTGGGAACACTTATTGTGACGGATGGGAAACTACGGAACCCTACACTGAGCGTGGCCCGACACGCTCTTGGCCATTCCAGAAACTAGTCTGCACATAGTCCTCATGTAAGTTGACCAAACTTTTTGCCTGGACCTTAGTTTGTTTCGACTGTTTCTTTTTAGAATAGTGGGGTACAAAACATCATCTAGTTAAATAAAAACACGACGTGTAAAAGTGTTTTTTAAAAACCTACTTGAAAAATAAACAATTTTTCAAGTGATTTATTGTATCTTTTATCATATTTATTTTAGTAATGTTAGATATTGTAAAATTATTTTATAGATAAATCGTTTATCATTGTCAGTGCTGACACAACATCCTCCTCTTTGTGAGAAGAAGTAAGTCATAATCCGCTACGCCGCTACGACCCAGGTTTATAGCGTATTACTACACACTGTAGTAGCTAAATCCTAAAAAAAAACTTTAAAATAAATGAATCCATCCACAACAAGGCCAGTTTATAAACATTAAAATCAAGTCAACTTCCATTTTAAACTAAAGTATTTAATTTAATCTATCTATACTTCGTTGTTCAAAGAGATCGTTCAGCCTGAAAGCATCAACAAGGCAGAAGAACTTCCATTTTACAATCGAAAGCATTTAAGTAATTGAATCCATCGCCCATCTATACTCAAGAAGTTCCGAACTCACACTCGTCTACAAAACTATCGATTCGAAATGTCATCGCCCTTATTTTATTGTTTACCTCAATCGGAGCCACTCATATCGACCGATGCCATATTATCAGAGAAACTGTAACACATGTAATCCATTTTCTGTTATCTGATATTTACAAATAGTAGACGTAGTGATAAACTGGGTTTATGTGTTATTTATGACACAAGAATGAGCGCCGTAAAAACTGGGGATAAATATTATGTGTCGAGTTTCCGTATACCTTTTTTCTTGTTTTTATCCTTTCTGGGGGGGGGGGGGGGATTCTGGGTTGCCAAACGAGTGCTTCAAAATTACCTTTACTGTTTATCCTGAGCACTTGATAACCTAACTGCATCAGTAAACAGATATCGCGTTCTGACTTTGTTTTTGGCAAAATATTGTTTAGACTTTTTGCCAAATATGCGTTAAGAAAAAGTTTCTTAATGACATGATATTGTGAACGTATTGGTATTTAAAGTGATGCTTGCTAATAAGAGATATGGAAATGTCTCAAACATTCAAAAGTGCTCATGTGTTAACCATATTGAAGAACCAAACGTCCATTTGATTACTTATCCATAATGGTATTCTCTATACGAAAACTATACGATCTTAATCATAAGATAGGATAACGCGTACTTAACGAGGGAATGATATCAGGGCCCGTAGTCTGAGTCTCGGAGGAAATATTATGTCTTTAGTTCAGCTTAATTTTATAAGGCAGCGTTGTTAATTTTCTTAGAACTCTCAACAAGGCAATAAAAATCGCCGTTTAATTTTCTCTTAGCTTTTGTTGTTACTTGTGTCCTATTTCGTTGATAAGAAATACGGCTGATATATGTATGTATTTATATTATATATCTCTTATTTACAAATAAACACACATATACGATTTTCCAGAAACCAGCTAAGCATAAGAAAACTGGCACAAAATTCAAATGGTTTTTATACCCTAGTTTTAACAAGTGAGTTTTGAATTGGCCATAAGAATGATTCAGCTGAAGACATTTAAGGAATTCATATCAAAGCTGCTAAAAATAGGTTATCATGTCATTACTATTGCTTTCAAGATTGTTGCTATTGCCAAAACATACGTATATACACATACAGGCCAACAAAAAAAGAGTCCAACAAAATATTTTAAAGCCAAGTTTTGACTTCATTGACTGGCTTTGCAAATATTCATAATTTATTCCCAACTACCTACATGTAAGAGGTACAAGTGATAGCTTAGATTCTACAAAACCTTTCAGAAACTTTGGTATTTCTCCGGAAAACTGTCCCGTAGAGTATTAAAAGAGGATTGGTAATATAAGCATGAATGATCCGAACCAATTTAAATATTGATAGAATCCCTTGCCCTTTCAGTATGCCCACGAGAAATGGTATCTGTTTTATTTTTAGATAGAAACGAACGCTGGTAATGTTTATAATAGAATTTAACACAGCTAGCTTGGTAACCGTAGTTTGATAAATACTTGAGCCACGAATAACTTGTATGTTTCTTCTTTTTGCGAATATATTAAATAACCTCTGCCTTACCATTCAAAGATTTCACTTGTTTTTATTATGGCGTGATTACATTGTTAGTTTTAAAATTTTAGGACCGTTATTTAATAAATATAGATCTAAACTTTGTTGCCCTACGCTGGGCGCCATTACAGATTTTTTTAAATAGGATTCATAACACTAAGCTTCTATTCAATTTATTATATTAGTATTCGCATCTCATGCGAGTTAGTCAGAACCCTAAGTAGAGACTAAATTTAGATATCAATTTCACGCATACATAGTCACAGACAAGATTTAGAAAATCTGTCCTTGTGGCCTTCTAAGACGTCCACGGATGATGATGTCCCTTCTATTTTTAGCCCAGACATACTGTCGACATACTGTACTCTTTTTTATGAAAATTACTGAATCCTGACTGTCATGTTATTAGTTTAGGGTTATTTCCGTGATATGGCAGTATTTCTTTTGAGAAAAGGCAGATAAACGTTATATGTATTCAGAGTCCCATGCTGGGCGCCATTATTATATTCGAAACAAAATTCGAATGTTAATAGAAAATATGCTCTGAATTAATCACAACTAATAAATTCTCTACTCATTTGAGATAAATCACAGTATTCGAACGTCATAACTGGACTCTAAACCACCCTAACCCTGTAGTACCTTACCTACCCACAACCAACATAGTTGTTTACGACGCCCACGAGATATTGTGGGCCAGTTATTTTTAGTTGGGTCTACAGTGACCGTATCTATTAATAATGAACGCGTGAATCACTTGAACTTGAGTTGCTAACCAGAAATAACACTGTGACGTTTACCTAAAATCGTGTTCTGTCTAGCCTTGTACTGATCATGTTTAATACTTTGCAAAAACACCTTTCGGTAAAGCCGGTTGTCAGACTTCCGGACTTCTAATTAATATCTCCCACAACGACTATCTAAGATCTTTAAATGACAACCCAAATCAAATGCAAACTGTTAATAATGAGGCATGGAAAAGTCTTGTAATGTACCCACTAAATGTCATCATGTCATTCATCGACAGACCATTCATAGCAAGCTTTGCTTAACTTGGAAGGTTGACGCCTGTTTTTGCCTTGCACAGCCATCTCTAAGTGGGACTTCAAAAATACCGAATCATCAATTTCATTTCATCCCACGCTGGGCGCCAATACTGGTTCAATACATTCATTGAAACACGCAAAAGTTTATTAAACCTATTAAACTGACTGTACCAGCAACTCATGTGAGTCACATCGCGATTTCCAAGAGCTTATAATCCAAACGCGTTCAGTTGAAAGTTCTGGTCAAGGTTAGGGCAAGGACTCGCTTTTATAGTTTTTGGCTCGAAAGTAACGCGGATGTCGTGATGCATCTTATGTTAATAACGGCCTTTAGCCTATTTTCTTTATACGTTTGGCTGCAGTCAATGGAATCGAGATTGTGACACAATTTTAAAACTTATTATCGTTATTCTTTGTTTGTAGATATGGTGACATAAATATAATTTGTAACTTTGTATAAAGTCTATAACTTATTAGTATTCATGCATTTTATGATCTGCTCTATGTTTAATAGTTCTGTGTACTATGTTAAATTGTGGTCTTTGATTGTTTTAAAAGCAAATAATGACTTACAAGGAAACAACGTATAGCTTTACATATAGTAATTGTGAGACTTCTTTAATTTAAACAAAATATAGTTGCCATTACCTGCAAATTATTTAACCAAAACAGTGAGTAAAAAGTAGTACAAAAGAGTCCCGCGTCGGGCGCCATTACGTAACAAAATCGACTGAGGCATGAGTGAATTTGATGAACGTGTATATCATACTGAACATGTAACATTGATCAACGTGCTTCTACATAATACTTACTTCATCTAAACATCGATCGTACGTGTTTATACATAAAGCTACAATAAGCACAAATGGTTACCCAAATACTGCTGGCTGACATACATCACAACGCAAAATAAAACAACAATTGTGGGAATAACATTTATTATAGCAGGCATTGCATTATGACCGACGATGCATACAACAGACTGAGACCGTAACTCCAACGTGAAATGGGAAATGTGAAAACTGGAAATGTAAAGCGAGTGAGCAGCTGGCAGCCGGAGCAAAACAAAGTAAATGTGAAAGAGTCGCCGCGGAAATAGGTTTGACCGGACTCTTTGCACAGACGCTTTGCTTATTTACCCACTTTTTTAAACTGAGTGTCACGTCACTTTAAAATAGCGTTAGTTCTTTTAGAAACTATAATGATACAGAAACATAAAAAAGATTGTAAAAAAAGAAACACAGTGAAGGCAATGATGGCTCATGGTTACAGAAGCTTGCAAGACAGACATTGAGAAGATAGAGGAAGAAACGTACAGATGGTTGGTCTGTTCATGGTCATTGTTGTCTTGCGCCGGCTGTGAGCCGGAGCGCCGTAGCCGCCAGATGGCGTGGCGGGCCGCCACCAGCCGCGCGAATCCGTGACGAGCCACACTCGGGAGCGCTACGCGCGCATTATCACCCCACGATCAACAAGTACCGCGCGAACACCGACTGAGTACCCACCCAGTGCTCACCATGCGACCAGGAACACAGGAACAAGGAATAGGACAGGAAATAACACAATCAACAAGTTACAGGGTGACGGGACCAAAAGGATCCAACTTCCACAATGTCGAACGGCGGCTTCGACGTACACGACTCCGTTACACAGTCAAATTTAACAGTGCAATATAACAATTATCAACAAATCACTAGCCCTATGATACTACCTACGAGCAAAAAGCTAGCCTAAACGAATATATCACAACCGAATATCACAATAAAGCGGTGGCAAGCGAAGCTTTGTGGACGGCGGCGGCTTACGTAACGCTAACCTAAACTACGCGTGTAAAACGTGCTAAAATTTATTGATCACAGAAAGAAGCCTTAACACTATGAGGTTTTTAATGTGCCCTTCGGGGGTTCTTATGTAACGGAGTCGCGTTGTGTGGAAATTGTAGTGAAGGGGTATGTCGTAGGGGACATGCGCACGGGATGGGGGCCGGGCGAGCACTGGCCGTGGCGGGTGGCCGGTGCGTCGCCGCGCCCCGCACCTGAACCGACGACCCCTTCCCTCCCGCGTCCTATTCCAACTTTGACATTCGTGCGTTCCTGCTCAGCTGATCGCAATTATTCTAAGTCCTCGGGATAAACATCTCACATTCCGTATCCGTGTTAAGGGTATGAAAAATAAAAGGGCCACTCGAACAGAAAGAACCGAATCAAGAATTATATATGCTCTTGAGATTACAGAGCCATAAATTTCATTTTCGAGGTTTAGTACCGTTTGTAAGAATTGGGATAGGCATTTTGCTCGAGTACCTACTAATGAATTGGTCTCGAGAAAATTGCTGTACCTTTCGTTTCATATTATTCATATAAGTAATGTATGTGGTGTAATAAATGTACTGGTTTTGATTTATGTATTTATTCGTATTCGTTTAGCGAAGGACATAACTCAATTTATTCAAAAAACTATACAGTCAATTTATTTTCCAAAAAATATTGTATTCCTAGTTGTTTAATATTAAACTTGATTCATTTATTCCTAACCTAAAATAAGACTTTCCTTATAAAATTAAAGGCTTTTAGGCTATAAGCTAAATTAAGTAAAGAAATTGCGTAGCGCGCTGATGTGCCATTCTAGCCGTATAAAGTAAACGAGTGCGGTGGGAAAAACGAATGGCGCGCATAAAACTTTCATCAATCGAAATTCTCACGAATGTATTTTAATGCTACTTTTACAACCCTTGGAACTGTACTGCAATCAAAAAGGACTTTATTCTATTATTAGCTGGCGCCCGCGGGTACGCCCGCGTGATATCGAAAAAAAAACCTATGTGTTATTCCAGACTATAATCTACTTACCTCTGTGCTAAATTTCATCAAGATCCGTTCAGCCGTTTTGACGTGAAAAAGTAACAAACATCCATACATCCATGCATCCATCCATCCATCCTCACAAATATTCGCTTTTATAATATTAGTAGGATGCTGATTTTTTATCATTATGGATACTCAGTAAACCTGAGATTTTAAGATTGTTACCTAAATGTGGTCACATCCTGATGTATGTACCTAAATCATGTCACGATAATCCCTCGACAGTCGAGTTTGTCCCATTTGAAGTCTGAAAGACTGCCAACGAAGCCTGGATGACAGACTTCTAGTCCATGACACGTATTTTCATAAAAATGCATGTTTTTGTTTTGGCAAGCCGATGGCTACCGTCTGGCATTCGCTTCCGAAATATTCAGACTAGTTAAGTACTTTTTCAGAAAATTTTGTAGTAATAAGACTTAAACTAAGTAACAGAGTATAATTATGATAAATAAAAATATGTTGCCATTACTGGTAATGCTGATTGTAATTTGAAAGTCTGTACAAAATTGAAAAGTCTTTTCATTCATATAGGTAAAATTCTTATCTGTAGTTCGTTTAGGTATACTTAAAAATATTAAAAGACTTCGTAATTGCATTTAATTCTAAAAAATAGTACAAAAGGAATGAGGTACCAAAATGTACAATCTGAGCCGACCAGTCAGTGTCACTCATTTAACTGAAACTAAAAAGTAAATATGAATTAAATTCCTCAGTTATTTTGTACTTAATAATCATCATAGATCATCGTATGAAGTTCTACTATTAATTTAATATTTACACACAACAATTAACAACGCCATCTACCGGAAGACAGACGAACTACAACAATGTTCAGCCCGCTACTTTCAATGTTACGTTTTTGTGTAGACACTTCAGGTAAGCCGGCAAAATGTGGATCACGAACTAATCCGCAATATCGGGCGCTAAACAAACATACAGCCTTCGAGCCGCCCTTGAACACTGCCCTTTGTGACCGACACAAAAGAAAATGACTTCTTTGTACAGCTACTAACAATCGTACGATTTTATAGCTATGTTTCTTGCATTGTGTTGACGATATCCGGCTCACTTTAAATGTAACAAGGGCTTTAGAATGAAAAATAATGAGAAATGAAAATTTTGGTTTTGTTGTGGATTGTTTTTTTTTGGTGTTCAGAATTGTTCTGTTATTTTTTATAAACGAACATATTTCCAATAATATGAAATATGATAACGTGGTATTTATTCATGTTCTACATTAAGTGAGATTATAGGCTTTTACGGCTAACGGTGGAACTAACCCTTTGCAGTAAGTTATTCGCTACTCGATAATAGATGGCGCTATAAGCATATACAATACCTAACCGTTTGGAGTTTGTATGCATAGTGTACATATTTAATGAGTTTTAATTGTTCATAATTATATATTTCTAGCTTTGGCCGCGGCTTCGCTCGCGTTAAATTCGGGGTAACACAGTTCCCCTTGCGCCTTATTGGTTTGTAATAGAACGCTAAGTTTTCCCTTTCCTTCCCTCTTTCTCCCTCACATCCCACTTAAAAAAAAAATTTGCCTATGTCCGTCTCCTGGTTCTCTGTACCAAAATTCATCACAATCGGTTTAGCCATTAAAGCGTGAAGAGGTAACAAACAAACAAACTCACTTTCGCTTTTAAAATATTAGTAAGGATCATCAAAAGCTATGTATATTTAACAGATCCATCTATCTGATCCAAAAAAAAAACGAAACAAAAAGATTTTTCGTTGCAAAATCTTGGTGATGCGATTTTGTGAATTCTGAAATTAGTCAATGTACGAGTGAACCTTTTTTCTTAACCATATGGCTAGCTAGTGCTTGACCTGGTGTAAAAGATTTTATACCACCGTAGAGCCTCTGACTTAGCTTATAGCTATAATCTGCCTAGCCTTTTCCCAATTATGTTGGAGTCGGCTTCCAGTCTTACCGGATGCAGCTGAATACTAGTAGATATTGTACATGAAGTGACTGCTTATCGGACCTCCACAACCCAGTTAGTATGAAATACGATACCCCTTGGTAAGACTATTTGTCAGACTTTGGGACATTGACTATCTGTACGACTGTCAAAGATTTTCAAATGACAGCCGGGACCAACAGCTTAACGTGCTTTCCAAATAAAAATAAATAAAATCATTTTATTTCGGATAACACAAAGATCCATTATATTTCACATTCATTCAAAATAAATACCATAAAATAAATAAAACTTAAATTAAACAAAACCCTTTCCTTCCAAAGCACGGAAGAAACTCAGTATGTGATGGGTGGTCACCCATCCACAGACCAACCTCGGCAAGCGCGGCTGTACCTGAAGATCAACCCGAACTTAGCTTCTAGTGAATAAATAAAAAAAAATGTATTTCATCCATTATGGACAACTAGATAGTGGCAAGGCAATACAAAGTTTATAACACTAATAAAAAAAACAATGCGTTTTCAGTCCACGATTAGTTTAAATTAGTTAGCTTAGTTACGGATTCCGGAAATTAGAATTATAAATCCTACTTCCTACTAATATTATAATCCTACTTAATATTATAAATGCGAATGTTTGTGAGGATGGATGTATGGGTGTTTGTTACTCTTTCACGTCAAAACGGCTGAACGGATCTTGATGAAATTTGGTACAGAGGTAGATTATAGTCTGGAATAACACATAGTACCTATACTTTTTTTAGAAATCACGCAGGCGAAGCCGCGGGCTCCAGCTAATTTATAAAATACTAGCTTTTGCCCGCGGCTTCGCTCGCGTTAAATTCGGGGTAACACAGTTCCCCTTGCGCCTTATTGATTTGTAATAGCAACGCTAAGTTTTCCCTTTTCTTCCCTCTTTCTCCCTCACATCCCACTATTTTTAAATAAAAATTAGCCTATGTCCGTCTCCTGGTTCCCAACTATCTCTGTACCAAAATTCATCAAAATCGGTTTAGCCATTAAAGCGTGAAGAGGTAACAAACAAACAAATAAACAAACAAACAAACTCACTTTCGCTTTTATAATATTAGTAAGGACTTCTAAGTGCTTTTTAATTACACAAAACTGTTACGGCGTTACCCGCGGGTGTTGTATTGGGGCGATTAAAGGATTATAATATCAGAGCCTTATTTAATCAGTAATAGAATCAAGCGGTTCGTATTGTAAGGAGGTTCCTTTCTCTGGAGCCCTGAAACGTAGCTTGGCTTCCGATACAGGAGAACTATTACTATTTTTAAATGTTTTTTTTTTTTATTATTATTTAAATATACAAATAAATAAATGAAAATATTAACATCGCAATATTCTGCGTGTAGCAAGTAAAACCGTCGTAAGCGACAATATTGTTCATTATACCGGTTTATAGAAGGCGCTCACGGTTAACGACGGGCTTTTACGGCCAGTTATGATGACTGATTGACTGAATGGCTAAATGGCTGAACGGCTCAGTAATTTGATACGTCCAGTAAGTTAAAAGGACTGGTTTATGGGTTTGTATTTATTACTGATTTACTGAAAGTTTGATAAAAACGCTTGGACACGGTGCGCGGCGCGGCGTAAACATCACGTAAATACGTCAAATATAAATTAAAATATAGATACTCGTTTCACACAGCACATTTTAAGAATTATAATATATAAGAATTATATTAGAATAGAATTATATATAAGAATTATATTATAATAATTATTTCGTATTTTTGAAAGATACCCATTGTGCTTTTAACAAACAATTTAGCTAAACTACTATATTATCATTGTTTTTTCGATACAAAAATCGATTACGTCGTTACGTCTATACCGCACAATCGTGCTGGGGCCTACGATACACGATCGTCATTGTTTTATTGCGTGAAGTTGTAAACAGGGTATAAGGGATGAATGCCAGTTTCGTTGCAATGTGGTCAAAATCTATATCTCTACGTCAGTCCATCTAGATATATGATAGATTGATCGATTTCACTGATATAGTGACCTTTCGAAATATGACGTTCTTTTTTTAAACTTCTGGCTGTGAGAAAAGGCAGTACCACGTTGAATGGCAATGTTTATTCTTAGGTCTAATAAGCATCCTTTTAGGCTGAACCGCAGTCGAGCAGAAATAGGCCAGCCCTCCGGTCATGTGAAAAGCCGACCACCTGCTCCGCAAGTTTTTAAAACACAGGCAAGTTTTAGTACTGTAGAGGTTTTAATAACATTGATCAAACCTTCAACAATGCTGGCAGGTTTGCAATGAGGTTCGAATACTCAAATTGTTTAAATAGAAAACGAATAAAGATAGAATACGAGAGTGATTGATTGACGTGACTTGTATTGAACTTCTACTTTAATTTATATTTGAACTAAAATACCTTAAAGTATTTTATGTTTTTTCAATTACAAATATTCACCAACTCCCTACAGTACCTACCGTAATTTCTTTCAAACTGTTATCATTGAAATTATGAATCCTAAAACGCTTTTTAGAGATAATAGTCAATTACCAGAGTACAAAGCTACAGAAAAACAGATTACGTTGAGACCTGAGATTGGTCTGTGTTTAGATTTCTGTAGACGTTACGTTATGCGCCTGCGTGTTGTACAAACAGGCGTTTGAGCGATAAGGACGTCTGATTGTTTTAGTAGTTGCGAGGAGAGTTCAGATCGATTTTGTTGTTTAATGAGAGTGTTATATTATATTCTTATTCGGGATTAGGAGCTATTTTTGGTCTCGTTAAGCCTTAAGTTGGTCTTTGAAAAATTAGAAGATACACTAAAATATTCTTCTTTTCTTATTATTAAAAAAAATACATTCAAATTGCAATAAGTACTAAAACATATGGACATATAGTTTAAAAAAAACCTAATGCATAAAAGTAACTAATCCGCCATATTGGATTTGACGAGAATGACGTACGACATCATTCTCTCAGGAAAGTGGGTTAAAAACTTCTAAGATATTTTTACATAAGTAGTACCAAGTGAAACTAAAAAAATAAAAACAAATTAGTATTTTACGAAGACCTACCAATTTGACAACTCGCCCTAATGAAAACAATTTTAAATGATTGTGATTTTAATGATTCTGTGAATTACACATACAATTTGACATAGGTGCCGATTCTGATCAACACCGGATAAAACTAGACTAACATTAAAATGACAATACCTTATCACATCTAACTTTATTCCACACCATTTTAATTTCGATTAAAGGTAATCCGATTTAGCATGACAACCACTATTTTTGGTGAATAACGACAATTTCTGAATAGCGAGATTGCCTTTTTCTTTAAAATATCATTAATGCAAACTATAATATGTTAAAGTTGTGTAATGAACCAAATTTAAGTGAAT
This sequence comes from Ochropleura plecta, assembly GCA_905475445.1. Taxonomy (NCBI): domain Eukaryota; kingdom Metazoa; phylum Arthropoda; class Insecta; order Lepidoptera; family Noctuidae; genus Ochropleura; species Ochropleura plecta. The sequence continues at coordinate 7,992,868 of FR997740.1, read as the reverse complement.
TTTAGAGAAATTTTAGTTTAGTTTGTGACAACAGAAATGACACCACTAAACCGCATAATGAACAAAAAAAAAACAAGGAATGGCCTCCACGTTTCTTCATCTTGAAAATGTCATAGTTGTATTCATGCCGTACCTAATTGTGTTCAGTTTAGCAATATTTTAAATTAGAGACTGGCCGGATGCTTTTGCCAGTGACGCATTAGATAAGATTGTCATAACATGTGGATTATGCTTGTAAGCACTCATCGTTTGTTCACTTACAGCTGATTACTTTATCAATGGCGTAAATTGACATCAAGCCAAAGGCTTAGTCAGTGCTTAGGAAACAGGATGTTCGCTAATAGGTAACTATGTAATATGCAAAGCTCCGTCGGTCTTCGATGTTTGTTCTTCGATTACGGTGTTCAATTTTCGGGTCGGCCAAGCAGTGTTATTGGGTTTTTCATTTGATATTCTTCAGTAGCAGCCCGGAGTTTAGAAGCGGTATGATACCCATGTGCCTCGGAAAGCACGTGAAGCCGTTTGTACTGCGCCTCATCTCTCTCCAGTTGTGTCGGATTGCTGTCCCATCGGACTATGAGAGTGAGGGAACAGCTACCCTACCATGACGTCTTAAAGCAGAACTTATTCCACTGAGGGAAAGAGACAGAGCTATACAAGGTGTATTGCACCATCTCTTTCTCACACAGGAATAAGAACTGCTATAAGATGTCATGGTAACCCTACACAAAGTGCACCTGTGCCTGCACACATATTTATGTACTATAGCTCCCGGTTCGATGGTTTATCTCGCTGAGATTGGCCGCCGTGGCCGAAATCTGTCAGGTTGACCATATTTATGCAAAGCGCATTGAATGTGGAGTTTTTGATTCACATAAATTACCTTGCATTATAATCGTTTACCGTAGTTTTGTATAGGGACTCGACCCTAGACCGTATACCGTGTACTGTAGTTTTACCGTAGTTACCGTAGCGCTGTGTAAACGTTACGTTCATATGTCGATTGTTGAACCGAAAATACAATTACTCTTTTAGCAGTTTAGTAAAATTAATAAGCAATAATTATATTTAGTACCACAAACCACGATTCGTATTCGAAGCTTGAAAATCTGCATATTACCGAGAAATTTTGATAGAAAATTAACAGGCCGAAACTATGTATGTTAGTTAACTGGGAAACTTTGGGCATATTTCGCTATTCATAATAGTTTCAAATTAAGCCACGTGGACTTAATTTGAAAAATTCACCCTTTTTAAGCCATGCAGTATGGCCGTCCTCAACCATTTTTCATGACGTCATGAAACCACTCTATTATTGCAATAAAGATGCAATAAAGATTTTGACTTTGACTTATTCCAAACACATTTTGTCCAGTCTTCTTTAAACCCTGTAATTGTCTTTTGATCCGGACTATAGAAGACAAAACGTAGAACTGACAGAGTTTGCCCAACATCAACTATCAAACTTGAAATTGTCCGCCAGCAGTTCATCCTCCGCAGTCCCGTGCTTTATTATAGAATAGATAAAGTGCTTAATATTTTTTTCCTTTGTATTCTCTGGGATTGAATAAGAAATATTGACAAAACGTACGGCGCACGGCACGGTTGGCGCAGTGGCTGAGCGATTGACTGCTGCGCTGCGTGTCACGGGTTCGATCCCCGCACGGAACACATAAATGTGTACGGCTTACAGGTAGTTGTTTTGGGTCTGGCTCTTTGTGTATGTGAGTTAAATGTTTGTTAACACACCCACGATACAGGAGAAATTCCTAGTGTGGGGCAACGTTTTTATAAAAAGAAAGAAAAAGAAACATACGAAGAACTGGAGAATTTAGTCAAACCCTAAAAGTTCTCTTCCATTCCATTCACACCAAATACAAGTATAGAGTGTGCTCGTGGGGAAGCAAATATTTACATCCCAAAGACACTCATTACACTCCCTTACAACACATGTACAACATTAACTACTAAATATTGCAATTTAATTTGGTTTGTTTTTTCTTTTTAACCAACAATGTTCAATTTCCCCTTTAGGTTCTGAAAGGCTTTTGTCTCCCTCATGGAGATGGGCGTTAGTAGCTGCGACACAGTTTTGCAACTAATGCATGTTACGTACGCAATACAATTTGTTATATGTGTTTTTGTTCTAAGAAAGATTATTATTACAAAATTATGAAATTGGTACAAATAAAATGAATCCAACGTTATTTTATGAAAGGACACTGTATTACTATTTACTCAGTGAACATCAGAACCCTGGCTCCCCTCCACATAGCAACAGATCACATTCACCGCTACAGCCGCGGGCCAGCGCTCGATTACACAGCTTTATTAAACGCACAATCGATACGCACGCACGATGAATAGCAATCGATTAGATATGCCACTCACTATCGGCTCGAGTGCCGGTGAGGAATGAAGTCTTCGTGAAAAATTTAGAAGTTCAGGGAAAAAGATAAGGGTACTAATATTGGAGGTTCGAATATAAAGTAGGTACAGCATAAGACTGTAGTTTTTAGGTGAGATGGCTATAGTGTTGTTGTACCTCAGTGTAACTTAATATCTCGCCTATAACGCCATGATGATGATGACGGCAATAGGCTCTACCCCTATCACATAGGACTTAAATATAACTGACGAAATGAGGGTGGGACTTCAATATAACGCGCAAAGAGATGTCAGCAAAGCCAGGGCCACTGCCTGCCGGGGTTGCGGGTTTTTCGAAAGAGATACTGCGGCCCCGGAACGTAAAGGGCAATAGAAGGAACATGGGTGGGTTTTAGTCCGTAAAAGTGTGACACCCCACTTCTTAAGTACCTAGGCAACCAATAGTCATTCGACAGTATAATTAACGTTAATATTTTAGGATAATTTTAATGAGTAATTAAAAAATAACAATTGTAGCTCATGCTAACTTAAGTACAGACCATGTTTTCTCAACGAAAAAGGGGTGTAGACGGCTTAGTAACACTAACTGTGCTGTTTAAATATAGTTTAGTCCCCAAACACGACTTAATGCCTAAACTAAACCCTAAGTATAAATTAAACAAACTAGTCACCAGCGGTACAAGTTTGATAACTCTTTATGTTGTACTCGAGGGAGTTCTTTAAACAGTTCAACAGGCGCTCTATAAACGCGTTATAGTTGTAGCTCTGTGGTTTCACCCGCTACTCAGCTTCTAAGTGTCGTAGCGTGGTGTTATATTGTCTGTTAATTTCGTTAAAGAATACCTATGTAAAATTTAAAGTCAATTCGGCCAAGGAATCGCGTTCGTCCTTACAAACTTTGCTATCCTGTTTCACCTCCTTAGGGATTGAATTTTGCAAAATCCCGTCCTAGTTAGTGAGCACCTACGTTTTAAAAAGGTTTGATGTTCCTAACACTTGTAGTTTCTGAGATTTAGTTATGAGTGAGTCAGTGATTCTCCTTTTACCACGGAATGTGACCTACAAGTAAGGTTGTCAGATTTATATGTTGAAGATATCAATCGTTTTGTAAGAAATATTTAACTATATCTGTGAGGCTTGCTACTTAGCTCTTTTGACGACCGTTCATTCAATATCTGTTCATAATACGCAACAGTTAGAGGTTATATTTCATTATCCAAAGTCTGCAAGTAACATATATGTGAAAAAGTTGAGCAGTTATGACTGTTGAAGCCATGAGAATTTACGTGAAGATTGATCCTTATAGGTCTTGACAATGATTGCTAAAAGCCAAACGCCCGTGTGAGGTCCCCCTTACAGAAGGCACATGACATATCTACCGGAGATATGATTTGATATCGTGTCCCCTTTTTTCTTCATACCCCGCACCCCGCAGTCGTCAATCATTCCATCTGAGAACTGGCCCAAGTATTTTTTGTGCCTATTGTTTCTACGGGCCCGCCCAATTGATGGGCTTTGGACGAAGAAATTCTTCCTGAGAATAACAAATTCTTCAAGAAGCATCACTGTCGTTATTGGAAAGATAGATTTAGGTGAATTGATGTCCTCGATAGATTTTACTTGAATCTCTGACGATTTTCGTGTGGTTAGTGCGTAAGTAAGTGTCTGAGTTTTTTTATTCCGTCCATTGTCCTTTGAGCTATTTTGATATGCCATCGAGAAATATCTCTCAAAAGATGTCAGCAAAGCAAAGGGGCCTGCCAAGTCCACTACCTGTCGAGGTTAGGTTGTTCGAAAGAGACTCCGCGACCCCGAAACACAAAAGGCAAAAGAAGCAACATGATTGGTTTTAGTCAGTAAAAGTCACAAAAAGACACTCCCTTTGTCCAAAGCGGAACAGTTATTTAAAATGTAGTAAAAAAAAGGCATCGCCGTAGCGAATGAAAATTATACTTTACACACATGAATCTGAAAAATCAGTAGTGCGAACCTTGGGTACGAACTCACCATTGATCCATCAATGTCTGATGACTTAGTTCGTCTGTTACCTTCTTAGCTGAACGGACTTTGATGAAGTGGCCTTGGTTAGTTCATACGGGTTTTTTATCTCCTTTACCATCGGATAATTTCCGCCATATACGCGGACAAAACCGCTGGCAAAAGATAGTATTTTAACACAGTAGCTTGTTTAGAATACACATTGTTTTATTTTATACTAGCTTTTGCCCGCGGCTTCGCTCGCGTTAAATTCGGGGTAACACAGTTCCTCTTGCGCCTTATTGATTTGTAATAGCAACGCTAAGTTTTCCCTTTTCTTCCCTCTTTCTCCCTCACATCCCACTTTTTTAAAATAAAAGTTAGCCAATGTCCGTCTCCTGGTTCCAAACTATCTCTGTACCAAAATTCATCAAAATCGGTGTAGCCATTAAAGCGTGAAGAGGTAACAAACAAACAAACAAACAAACAAACAAACTCACTTTCGCTTTTATAATATTAGTAAGGATTGTGCCACTAATTTGACGTCAAAAAATCCCGTATACGTACATTTTTGGGTCTTAATTAGGTACAAAACAAAACAACGCTGATATTAATTAACAGTCTTCTGATGTTGGATGTAAAAAGAAAACCTCTCATTGTGGTTATTCATTAATTTTCTTTTGTTCTCGATACCTGAAGACAAGACGGTATACGCCGTGGATGGGATTTCGGGCCACATACATAGGTATTAATTACAGAATATTGTAAAATAGAATATTCATCAAATATCTTCCCCCGCTCTGGGAGGAGCGCGAAGGAGTTTCAGACTTTTACTGACTAAAAGCCATCCATCTTCCTTCTTTTCTCCTTTATGTTGCGGGGCCGCTGTATCTCTTTCGAGCAATCCCGGCTCGCAGTGGCCCTGGCAGGCCCCTTTGCCTGATCCCTCCCGGTTAAATACTGGTATTAGGTTAGACTGGAAGCCGGTCCCAAATTTTATATTTGTCTTAAACATATTTGGTGGTTAATGTACTTACGTATACTTCTGCCCAACTCATCTTTTATATTACAGGCGTCATGTTATGATGAACAGCACACGTTATCCCTTACATTGTTATTTCAATTGCATTACTGTCACAATTGTAGTTAACATTGAAGTAGTCAAATAACCTTCTAATACTAGGGGTCTAAAATGGCCGTTTTAGCAGAATCATAATCCTACTATAATATTATATTTATAATGTTTGTGAGGATAGATGTATGGATGTTTGTAACACTTTCACGTCAAAACGACTTAACGGATCTTGATGAAATTTGACACAGAGGTAGATTATAGTCTGGAATAACACATAGGATACTTTTTTTCGATATCATGTGGGCGAAGCTGCGGACGCCAGCTAGTAGGATAATAATATGAAATATTTTACCATTTACATCACAAACGCAGTTAATATTGTGGTGCCTTGTGAAATTCACCGTAAATTTTAGACTCCATGATCTTAGCGCGGTGAATTCGCGTAAAAATCTATCTTTCTCTCCACTCGCAGTCGGTTGAGATCCCGCGTAAGTTGCGGGATTTAAGTCGGTCGGGTCAAGAGGTTGGTTTGGGTAGTGAGGCACTAACTTCGTAATGAAACTGGATTTAGTAGATGGAATGGATTTAGATATAGGTTATTGAAGAGCTACATCACTAAAGCTTGGTTTGGCTTTTTATTCGCGTAGGCAAATAAGGTACAATTCTTGTACTGATAGAGAGGGATTAGAGCACACTAGTAATCTGTAGTTTAACTTTGTAATAGTCAGTGAAATTTGGACTATATTTATCATTACACAATAATCTTTATTACCTTATTAGTGGTTCAAAATTAAGAGAGTAACCATGGAATTTCTCGCCGGTTCTTTTCCATAGGAAATGACCAACCCGAACCGTGTACCTTTTCTTGACGTTTTATAAGTGCCCATTGTGCCCATGTAATTGTATAGGAGCTGACGCGATGAACTGATCAACATATACATGTTGATAAACTAAAAAAAAAGATATGAATATACAATAGGCATAGAACAAAAGCTGTTCATTATAATTAATACTTGAAACGGGATATTTACCATGTTTGTTATTTGTTTCGACGACGCCTTGATCACGGATGAAACTCAAAATAAATCACAAACATGGTAAATATCCCCTTTCAAGTGTTAATTAAAATGTTACTAATCATTTCAGTTTAAAAATTGGTCTTGTGCTTATTTATTAATGAATTTAAATTTCATGCACTTGTAAAAAAACATTGTAGGTACCTACTACATAGGCGGACTTAATGCCTTGGGCATTTTCTACCAGTCAACCTAAATGGTGATAAGGGTGATGCAGATACAAAAACATAGTACGTCTTGTGCAATGTTTGACGGCACGGTTGGCGCAGTGGTTAAGCGATTGGCTGCTACGACTCATATCGCGGGTTCGATCCCCGTACGGAACCAATATTTATGAGACCGACAGGTAGTTGTTTCAGGTCTGGCTGTTTGTGTATGTGAGTTTAAATGTTTGTTAACACACCCACGATACAGGGGAAACGTTTTAAAAAAAATACAAATGTGACAGCTTATTATGTTACAACTTGTATAGATCACTATGTATTGCAATCTAGCGGTATTTCTATTTTAAAACTTACTTATCAAATGGCTTGTATATTACACCTAATTATAATATACATCCTATAATTAAAAAGGTGTCGGCGAATATTAAAAACCAGCATTACGGAAGCATAACGAGCTTCCACAAACCCAGGTGCCAATTAGAAAGAAGTATGAAACGAGTAATTTTAAAACGGTGCGAGTAATATTCACAGTTGTTTCACGTTTGTAGTATGAGGGTCGTTAACGCCATACTTTTGCGACAGCGGCATACCCACTCTACTCGATATTACTGCTTGTGTTAAGTGTTTAATAAATACTAAATAATATGGTAACTTTCGCGGTTTATGTTTTGAACCAACTGGTTCTGTTGCCTCGTTTGGTTGGTCGAATTTTGGATTAACTTCTGTGTAAAATCCTCATATGTCCTCTGAGAAGCTACTGGTTTTAGTTGGCCTCGTATTCTATTGCCGAACTAGGCTACGCCAGTTCAAACGCCTAAGCGCGGGGGGGGGGGGGGTGTCAGACTTTTACTAACTAAAATCCACCCATGTTCCTTCTCTTGCCCTTTATATTCCGGGGCCGTAGTATCTCTTCCGAACAACCCGCAACCTCGGTATCCCCACAGACAGGTGTCTACGGTGCCGGGAGTTGTCTGACGGCGCCTGACGCCCGGAGCAGTTCAAGGCTTTAGCTACCACCTTCGTGGGCCTGGAATTATCATCCTTCCCACAAAATCTATTTACTCTGGTTATCGAAACATTTACTCTGATTTTAGCGATACATTTACTCTGGTTATACGTACGGATGATCTCTGCTGCTGTCTGTCTCAGTCGCCTTGTAAGAATTTCGACTCCCTCAATCACATTTTAAGACTGTTGATCTATCCTTCTTAAAAAACCTAAATTAACATTCACGTAAGAAAATACCCCAATACCAGTACATTTGAGTCATGAAATCCAAAGGACACACTTTTTTGTCATTAAAACCGTTTCCTATAAACTTTGAGAGTTTATAGGAAACGGTTTAGGAAAAGCATTGAGAATCAAATGATCGTTTAGGAAAAGCATTGAGAATCAAATGATCCAAGGGCCAACCCTAAAGGTAGATATAATGTCGTAATATCCGAAATTATGAGACAGGACATCCAGCCCCTCTCTTGAATAAATAAGTAAAGACGGCGCCTTAAGCGGCGAATTAAAATGAGATTATTATAAGGGAACATTTTCCTAAAAAGCAATTAGCTATCATCGTTTGAAATTGAATCAGTGTCGATCAAAAAAAGTGGGCCGTTTTTCTTTTGCAGCCTAATTTTTAGAGTTCTGTTGACAAATGGTAAACATGGAACCCTTATATTTGTTATTATTTGATTGCCATGTAATGGGGGCGACCCTGTTGCCGTCATCAAGCATATATCGAGATTCCATGATACTGATAAATTACTGATGAAAATACTCAAAAACCATTTTTTTTACAGATGGGAAATCATTAAATAGATTATTCCTTCTACCCATCTATACATTCCGGGGCCGCCGTATCTCTTTCGAACAACCCGCAACCCCGGTAGGCGTCCACAGAAAGGTGTCTACTGTAGGTACCGGGAGTTGCCTGAGGCCCGTAGCATCTCCCGCGGCGGCTGGGTTGGTTTGAGGACCCAATAATACGTTGCACTGTCAAATTGAACGCAGGACCTCGGGTTCGACAGTCGCGCTTACCACCACTAGGTCAATCCAAATTAAATGAATCAACAAGATATCTGTCAAAGTGAACATAAATTCTCTACCTACACAATAATTCACCATTCGTGAATAGATTAGGACCCCTATAAATTGTGTCGTGGTTCCGTAGTGTCTCGTATCATCCACATCACAGCCCCGACTCCCCTAGTTAATCAGCTAACATTCCTTTCACAGGTTTACAAAGCGTGTGTTCAATTAGAACACTATGAATAGGTTCAATTACGATTGTGTTTTGTCACTTAGATTTATGAAATAAAGACTGACGCACATTTGTTCGCATATACTCATGCATTTTTAAACGAGGGTAGGCAGAAACTGCAGGACGAAACGTGTATTCATCGATTAATCTCGCGAGTTCTTAAAGGCCACAAGCAAATCACTGAAATTATAGAATTATCTTGATCATACTACTAATTCGTCTTGAGAGCTCGTGGCTAAATAATAGAAGCCGCTCAGTTTATCTTTAGGCCGCGCTTGCCGTGTGACGGGTGGTCACCGTCCACCAACCAACCTAGGTTGGTGGACGGTGACCACCCGTCACATACCGAGTTTCCTCCGTGCCTTTGAAAGCACACACAGCTGTAATTTGTAGATTTTTGACAGTCGTTACAGATAGCAAGTGTCCCGAAAGTCTGACAACCAGTCTTACCAAAGGGTATCGTATTAACCAGTTCTAATTGGGTTGTGGAGGTCAGATAGGCAGTCGCTCCATATAAAATACTGCTATTCAGCTGCATCCGGTTAGACTTGAAACCGACCCTAACAAAGTTGGGAAAAGTCTAAGCAGATGATGGGTAAGAATACTGTCATACTACTTTTTCGTCTTAAAAAGCGAGCAAGAACTGAATTATTTAAAAATAATTTCTAAATATCTTCTATCTATATACTTATAATAAATCTGTAGAGAGGTCAATTCTGTACATGAAATATATTTCCAAAATAACTATCAGGGGGTGATTAGTGATCGATACTGATGCCAAAAATGCAATCAGTAAAATTTTTGTCTGTCTGTCTGTCTGTCTGTCTGTCTGGATGTCTGTATGTTCGTTATAGAAACAAAAACTACTCGACGGATTTTAACAAAACTTGGTACAATTATTCTTCATACTCCTGGGCAGGTTATAGTATACTTTTCATCACGCTACGATCAATAGGAGCAGAGCAGTGAAGGAAAATGTTGGGTAATCGGGAGAAGTTTGTTAAAGCTACACAGAAATCATGTATGACGGAAATGTTCTCCTTAAAATTATATAAAAAATATCCTACGACAGCATAGGTCTATCTTTTATGGTTGACTCACAATAACACGTGTAACTCCCGATAACTTAGCAGTTCGGAGCTTTCTGATTATATTTGTCTACTCTTACGTTTATAACACTCCCACTCATCTCTAATTAAAAACAGTTAACATTATTACGTATTCAATAAAAAAAGAAACATATAAATCGGTATACAAACACCAAAGTTATGCATGAAATACGCTAATAAGCCATCGCGCGTGAATACTGAATCATGCTTTAGGGATTATTTTTGTGTAATATTTGGCTGTTGATGCGAATAGATGTTCAGAGTGTTCGACCTTATTGACAGACAATGCTTTCAGCCCGACTTTTAGTCTTTAAATAATTTATATCTTTTGTTGTTATTTTATAAAATAGGTATTAGTTATTTTGGTAGTGTTTAAATATTCGTTCAAATTACAAATTATTCATAGTTCACATTTTATTTCTTTTTAGCTGAAGTGGTAGTAGGTACGCATAGATTTTTAGAAACCGAGTTTCGGCTAATTTATGTTCAGTTTTTTTTTTATACTATATTGGTAAAAGCGTAGTTCATTAGGCTATATTAGTCCACTGCTGGACATAGCCCTCCCCTAATGGGCGCCATAGCGTTATATAGTTATATTCTTTATTATAGTTACAGGTATTATTAATTAAAGTATTTATAGGTTTTTATTTTTAAGTGAAGTAGGTATACATAGGTAGATAGTATTGGACGGGTTCCCTCTATCTGGCAGAATCTTGATGCTCCGAAATTTATTTGGCAAAACACACTTAGCATATTTTTCTTTAAACGAACATTTTAAAGGCATAAAAATTATTTGATATAATTATCGTTTGGCATAATATTTAAAACTCCGAATTTACAATTGCATAGTTTTAAGATGGCAGAATTACATTTAGTATAATTACGATTGGCAGAGTTCAAATTTCGCTAATGTCGTTTAGCATAATGTTCATTTAGAGCGACGAGTATTTGGTATAATTTCACTTTTCATACTATGCAGATGGCAGAATTTAATTAAGAATAACTTTAAGTTTAAAGACTTATATGCCTAATAAGTCTTTAAACTGACATGGTCACTAACATTATTATTAACGGTTAAAACGGGATATTTACCATGTTTGTTATTTATTTTGAGTTTCCAATATTTTGGTGTGAACCGATACAGTGAGTTACAATTGTATACAAAAACATATTAAGGCAAAAATAAGATATTTTTGGAATTATATAGAAAAAAAAAGACATCGTTTTTAGTTACCCGGGACTCAACTATTAAGATTAGGTTAATTTGTTGAAAAAAAAATCGTAGGTTAGGTTAGGTTAAAACTGTGACCCCCTACGCACGAGCCGAGCGAGCGGAGCGAGCGGTGCCGCGGCAGCGGCCGGCGAGTGCCAGTAACGACCTGCATTGATAGAAAATGAGATTGTTTTTAGTAGTTTACCCGGAACTGAACTATTTACATTAGAATAATAATTACTTATGGAATTAAATGACATTATTACAAATTCAATTAAATAATAGTTAAAATAAATGATATTATTTTAAAGAAATAAATAATTAAAATAAATGACAACAAATAATAATAAAGATGATTCTAACTATAAACTTTCTGCGATATGACAATTCTGCCGTTTAATGATAACGATATGAAATATATGTCAAAAGACGATTCTGACTGTGAACTTTCTGCGAAATGATGTTTCTGCTTTTTGAATATTATGGATATGAAATTTATGTCTAGAGATGATTCTAACTTACAAAATTATGAGTTTTGAATGTATGATAAATGAGTGTCTGCCAAACAATTTTCTGCGAAATGAAGTTTATGCTATCCGTTGTTATGCAAAATAAAATTATGACATAAAAAGTTCTGCTATAAAGGGTGGACCCAGTATTGGACAGGCGTTTTAGCTTTATTTTAATTTCTTTTTTTGTTACAAGTTGTACTTACCTACATATTTCTGGGTATAATTCTATTAGAGTTATTTAGTTTTAGTACCTATTTTATTTGGTAAGTAATAGGTTCTTATAGATAACAGGCATAATTAGATATATTAAAAAAAAACAAAATTTATATATATAATTTAGTACTTAAATTATTTTCAGGTTAATTATAAATTCAAATTATTATTTTTTAATTTATTTAGCTGTAGTTTTATTTAGTTGTAGCTGTAGTGTATTTAGGATCAGTTTTATTATTTAAGTAGGCACTTTTTTAAGTGTAAGGTAGCTACAGTTAGGACCTCTAACGTAGCTTATTTCGTTAGGTAAATGAATAGGCATTCAGTTACCTTCGGTTATTTTCATAAATCCTTACTAATATTATAAAAGCGACAGTTAGTTTGTTTGTTCTTTCTTTCTTTTTTTTTAAAAGACGTTGCCCCACACTAGGAATTTCACCTGTATCGTGGGTGCGTTTACAAACATTCAATCTCACATACACAAACAGCCAGACCCGGAACAACTATCTGTAGGTCATACAAATATTTGTTCCGTGCGGGAATCGAACCCGCGACACACAGCGCAGCAGTCGTTCGCCCAGCCACTACGCGAACCGTGTCGTGTTTGTTACGGCTTCACGCCTAAATGACCCAACCGATTTTGATGCATTTTGGTACAGAGATATTTGGGGCCCTGGTGACGGAAATAGGCAAGTTTTTTTAAAGTGAGGAAAGGGGGAGAATGAGGGAAGAAAAGGGGAGAGAAAGATACATTTTTCGGGTCATCACGCGGGTTAAAGTTAGCGTTAGCCCAAAGTAACTATGCCACGCGGACGAAGTCGCGGGCGGAAGCTAGTAATGTAATAAAGTCGTGTCTCACTCCCGGTTGCCATCGTCCCCAGCGCAACCCCCCAAGTTAATCAGCTAACGTGCCATTAACAGGGTGTTGCTTTATCAAACAACGTTTTCAATGGGGGAATTAATGCATCATCCTCTTATCTGGAGGTAAAACAGAAATTGTAAACGTTCTTAATGTACGTGTGTTTTATTTTGATTTAGGTAAATGACGAAAAAAAGGAGTAACATTATTAAAAAAAAGTTACCCTATTAGTTTTAGTTTAGATGATATTCCTTAAAGATGAAAAGAGATCCTGACCTTGCTTGATTTTATAAAGAACTAGCTTTTGCCCGCGGCTTCGCTCGCGTTAACTTCGGTAGCCCCTTATTGATTTGTTATAGCAACGCTAAGTTTTCCCGTTTCGTCCCTCTTTCTCCCTCATATCCCACTCTTTTTAAAAAAAAAATAGCCTATGTCCGTCTCCTGGTTCCCAACTATCTCTGTACCAAAATTCATCAAAATCGGTTCAGCCATTAAAGCGTGAAGAGGTAACAAACAAACAAACAAATAAACAAACTCACTTTCGCTTTTATAATATTAGTAAGGATAGTAAGGATATCACTAATGCTTTTTGACATTTTATGTACCTTAAATACTAATTAGTTTTGTATGTCTTCTGAGCAAAGATATAATAGTTCCAGGTACTCCGGCAACTCGAGCCACCTTCGGGATCCGCATCCAGGTCACCCCGTCACCTCTTTTTGGGTCAACCTCGGAGCCGCCGTCTATCCTCTCACAACCATGGAGTTGTGACCTCTGCCTAACGGTTGCCAACATGGCAATGCGGCAATAAGTATCTAGCATACCAAAAATATTTTTTAGGCAAAATAACTATATTTGTACATGTTTCAAAAGTTCAAACAGCAAATATCAGTACACATATTTCAATCCCTTCCGCACATAAGCGGTAGTTAAGTCACTTTCTCATTCATTTCGATCTTGGCATAGATGGCGGAATGCATGTAAATTAAGTAGACCGCGCGGTGTACTCCCAAAGAAACTCTTTGCCTTAGAGCGAGGGCCCTCGGTTGAAGTGGCTTCGTCTAATTAGTACGACGACAGACCAGACACTATCGCGCCGGGATAGCGGTTTACATTTCTCCCGAAAAAAAAAACGCGGGAGTGTTTTTTGAACAACCTGTATGTCGAGTTATTGCTAGTATTGTTGTGTTTTGTAAAAGTTATTGATTACTTTTGTAATGCTAGTAGCTGTATCGTCGAAATTCAATGTAGGTTACAGAATTTCAGGGGCTTTTCCCCTTGCCGGGGTTGCGGGTTGTTCGAAAGAGATACCGTGGCCCCGGAACATAGCGGGCAAAAGAAGCAACATGGGTGGGTTTTAGTCAGTACAAGTCTGATACTCCCTCCCCCCGAAGTTATTTGATGATTTCCCTTTCCCTGCTAAATACTTCATGTAATCATTACAAGTAAAATGTTAAATGCTTAACGCGAATACAGGTTAACGATGCGACTCTAATTACACTTCTTTAAATGTCTCTAAAAATCCCCTATCTATGTAGAGGCGGTCAATACAGAAAACATATGCTTACCACGATGGGTAAGCATATGTTTTAATACAAGAAGCATAGCTTGCCCCGACTGAGATATCCTGCCTCGTGCATATCATCCTTACTAATATTATAAAAGCGAAAGTGAGTTTGTTTGTTTGTTTATTTGTTTGTAACGTCTTCACGCCTACATGGCTAAACCGATTTTGGTACAGAAATAGTTAAAATAAAAAAATAAAAATAAATATCTTGGGACAACTCACACACGGCTATCTGATCCCAAGCTAAGCAGAGCTTGTGTTATGGTAACCAGACAACTGATATACATACTTATATAATTTATAAATACATACATATTATAGATAAATCACACCCAGACACAGAACAAACAATCATGCTCATCACACAAAGTTTGTCCTGGGTGGGAATCGAACTCAAGACCTCCGGCTCAGCAGTCAGGGCCACTAACCACTAGACCAACAGGCCCGTCAGTTGGGACCCTGGAGACGGACATAGGCTAACTTTTTATTAAAAAAGGTGAGAAATGAGGGAGAAAGAGAGAAGAAAAGGGAAAACTTAGCATTGCTATTACAATAAATAAGGCGCAAAGGCAAAAACAGGTAGCAGGTACTTGTAAATCAGGAAAGGGGAACTGCGTTACCCCGAATTTAACGCGAGCGAAGCCGCGGGCAATAGCTAGTGCATCTATAAAACCGAATCGTAAGACGAATTTGCCACAAAATGAGACATAAAATTACGAAAGTCTGTGGTATTTAATATAGAATCAAAACCTTTAATCATTCTTCCTAAAATAATAGAACATAACAAACGAAATTTTCCGTTCCATTTATTATTCCCTCGTCCACAGACACAGTTGTAGAAAATTACCCAAATACAAATCATGCCCTTTATCCCTTCACCGGACAATAGGTAAATAATATATCTTGGTGACCAACTTCCTACCCTGTTCATTATAATGTTGGGTTCATATTTGTATAACCTTTAATATTATCCTTCCTTGGGATAAAAGGATCACATTGAAAATGTCAAAACATAAATATTTGAAAGGTATTTTTGTTTTTGTCATTAGCTTTTTCCAGATTTCTATATCGTGGATTTTTTAGGATTTGATACAGATTTTTTTTGAGGTTCCTAGGGAAGGTTTTTCCGGGATTACACTGTAATTGTTTCTATAATTCTGGATCATATTCTGCCAGTGAGATAGAGTTTGTCATAATCTTTTTGAGTATTATAGCAAGATTAAGTTAAAAGTGATTATTTTACAGTAATAATATGAGTTGAATGAAAAATTGGATTTGTAAGTACCATTTCTAAGCCAAAAACACACAGGAGGCTCGTCTGAAAGTAAGTGATCACTACTGTATCTACTGTCATCTATACGGCACAATTGTTGCAGTGAGTTACTTTTTGCGGATGGGAATTCATCAAATAACTTCCCCCGTTCTGGGCGGAGCGGGGGGGAGTGTCAGGCTTGTACTGACTAAAACCCAACCATGTTCCTTCTACTGCACTTATGTTCCGGGGCCTTGGTATCTCTTTCGAACAATACGCAACCTCGGCAGGTGTTACAGCGACAGTTGTAGTGACAATGGAACCAGGCGGCTGAAACCTCCGCAGCCTGTCGCTGATTCCATTCTCGCATGGAACAGGTATTAGTTCCGGGTCTGGATTTTTCCGAGTTTAAATGATGACTTTAGTTTGTTTGAAAAAAACGGCCTAAAACATTGACCAAGTCTTAAAGGGCAAAAGAAGGAACATGGGTGGGTTTTAATCAGTACAAGTTTTAAAAAGGTTAGTTGATGATTTCCCATCCGTAAGAAAAAAGTATATAAAAATGTAAAACTATACATATGCCTGGCCTTGACCGGAATGTTCGGATTAAGTACTCGTAAGAAATCAATGTAGGACACTACGCTTTCCATTATCGCAAGCTGTTGCCAACCGTGTAGTCTAGTAAAGATATAGTTGGACACAAAAAAAAATATTGTTTTGGCGTATTTTTAACATGATTTCATTAACTTCACATATACTTTTTTTAAGGTTAGACAAAAATAAACTGACAAGATGAGAACCCACTACTTTGCAAGTCGGTTAAAAACAGGCAAACGCGTTCCATTATCGGTTTAAGGTAAGTTCAGATAGGAAAAAGGTATTGGTTTGCTGTATTTTTTTGGGTAGTAAGTAAGTAAGTAGGTTTCGATGAGGTGAGAAAAGAGGGTATTTAAATCCCTTGCAAGTTAATCCTTTATTTCTAAGCGTGTTACGTAATAGAAAAAGGAATGAATAAGATAATAACGACAAATTTAACAGTGCAAAAGTCTCAATGAATTTAAAAACAGACTTTCACTATTATTGATTGACAAAGTGTTAGCGAATTTCTAAATGATAAACTTTTAGAATGTTAACATTTAATTGATGACTAACATTTTGTGCATGAATTTTTAATAATGACATCTGACATTTTGTATAATCTAATTTTGTAGGCCATAAAAGTATTTGTTCACAATCACTCGGCCAGTGCGCTACGCGAAGTGATGTTTATTTACGAATCCACGGACATAAGCCAGTTAGGAACTATTAAGTTATTCTCACGAAATGCTCTCGTTGGCGTTTTCAGTGCAAAGTGGCAAAGTTCTATAAGACGGTGAAGCCAAGTCGTATAAGCCGGAAATCTCTTAAGGACCTCCGAGTAATCTTTTAGATTTACCTCTTATAGGTAGGTAGAGGACGACGTAAGCCCATGACAAAATGGCGACAAGAAACGGTCAATAATTACATCGTAAACAGCGAAAATTTTCGCTGTATTTTTTTACGTTCAATAACGTAAAAAAAAAATTGTTACATATAAAAACATTTTGTAAAATAACCAGAAAAATACTCATTTTTAAATTATATTTATTTATTAAAACTTTATGCACATGTATAAAAAAACACTGTACAAAGGCGGACTTAATGCCTTGGTCATTTTCTACCAGTCTACCTCAGGGTGATGCAGAAAGAAAACATATTAGGTGCAGGGTGCATAACAGAAAGTATTCGAGAATACATTATATATAATTACAATATTATATATATTATAAATAGTTATATGCTGACGTAAAGAGAATCAGTTTATCGTATCTGCACTCGGTAATCTACATATTAATCATTAAATAATTGTTTTTTTTTTCTGTATATTTAATTAACATCAAATTCTGGCAGTTGTAATTACAAATCAGCGCTCTATATCTACTGAATCTACATTATGATAATAAATGTTAATATTGAATACTTTCGTTAATAGCCTTGCATATTCTAGGTTTGGTCGTCAGAATCATGTATCCAGCCAGATTTTATTATTGCGTTCATATTAATATTCCGCCAGGGGATCTCACTTCGAGGAAACCTACATATATAATTATATGCCTACGAGACCACAATATAAAAGGATGGGCGCTGTTGCTAAGGGAGAGAATTTTAGGGTTCAACACCTGGTAGTAATATTAAAGTTCTACATTTAAACTGCGCTGTCTTTCTTGCGGATGGGAGCGTGGGGGATTGTTAGTCGTTAGACTTTTACTGATTAAAACGCACCCATGTTCCTTCTTTTGCCCTTTATGTTCCGAGGCCACGGTATCTCTCGAACAACCCGCAACTCGTGCAGGCGGTGGCCATGACAGGCCCCTTCGTACCTCTGCGGGCACAATTGCGACAGCTAACCCTGAGGTCCTGGGTTCAATTCCTTGGTCTGACAAATTGTTATTGGGTTCTGCACATTAGGAATTTCTCACTAACAGCTACGGAGTCTGGATTTGTGCCGGTAGATGGCAATACACTGCCTCCTGTTATCATTTGACTTAAGCGGCGTAATGTAGTTGTAATATTAGGAACACATCTACCCAATCCTTCGGGGATTATAGGCGTGAAGATGTCATCATCAAAGTATGCATGTGTGTGTGTTTGTTTGTTACTCCTTCATGCCCAAACGTCTGTACCGATTTGCAAATTGATATGTAGATAGCTTATAGCCTGGATTAACATATGAGCTACTTTTAATTCCGGAAAACGCGGTTTTTCTGTGGGATGATGTTCAATAACTCAAATATAGGATGATCAGTAACACCGCGGGGCGCAGATACTAATAAATTAAAGGCTTAAACTCAATAAACAACGTAAACATCATCAACCATTAAATTAATGTTATTCACATTATTCGTACAAAGCTGAAAACACGATTCCGCTCCAAAAACCTGAAATAAAAAAATTTGAGTGACAGGAACGTAATTATAAATCGTACAAATTGATAGTATGTGACTGAAAATGTCCAATAATACCGCAAGCGATGAAAGTTCAGTGAATGTGGGACATAATCTATGAGCTATGACTAATAATCTGTTTTCACTATCTACATATATATTTTATTATCCTTACTAATATTATAAAAGCGAAAGTGAGTTTGTTTGTTTGTTTGTACCTCTTCACGCCTTAATCGCTAAACCGATTTTGATGAATTTTGGTACAGAGATAGTTGGGACCCAGGAGACGGACATGGCAATTTTTTTTTTATAAAGTGGGATATGAGGGAGAAAGAAGGAAGAAAAGGGAAAACTTAGCTTTGCTATTACAAATCAATAAGGCGCAAGGGTAAAAATTGTAGGTAGCAGTACCTGCAAATCAGGAAAGGGGAACTGTGTTACCCCGAATTTAATGCGAGCGAAGCCGCGGGCAAAAGCTAGTTAATAATAAATGTTATAAAGAATAAAGATTTGTTTGTTTGTATCGAATAGGCTCCAAAAATCTATGAAATATAATGAACATCACTCACAAACTTGTAAAGCTAGACGACTAGCTGGCGCCCGCGGCTTCGAACGCGTGATATCGAAAAAAAACTATATCCTGTTTGTGCCAGACCATAATCTACCTCTGTGCCAAATTTCATCAAAATCCGTTCAGCCATTTTGACGTGAGAGAGTAACAAACATCCATACATCAATCCATCCTCACAAACATTCGCATTTATAATATTAGTAGAAAGTAGGATTTATATTATATTTTTTCTTAATTTTATAGCATTTCAAGAGCGTTTCAGTTTAAGCGCTCTTGGGAAAATACCTCCTTCCTCGCCTTCCACCTCTCACGAGCCCACACGTCCTCCTTTCAGTTCTGATACTGGTGGATACTGATAAATGGAAATATTCAGATTTTCCATGAAAAAATTAAGTATCTAAAAGCCCACAAGAAATCATCTGCCTAGCCTTTCCCCAGCTATTTTAGGGTGGCTTCCAGTCTTACCGGATTCAGCTGAATACCAGAATTTACATGGAGCGACTGCTTATCGGACCTCCACAACCCAATCGGGTTATACGATACTCTTTGTAAGACTGCTTGTTCAATGTCCTCAGATATTGGAGTAAATTGAAAAACCTTTAATAATTCAAAATTAAGTTAATTATTGAAAGTTAATCAAGATTCATTATCCTAATCTTAATTTCTCATTTCTCAGGCTTGTACCTCAATGTTTCTCGGTCACCTAGCGACCCATATTCGGGCGAACCCGCGTGACCTCGCAAGTCTTATATACGAAGGCAATTTTGTCGGATAATTGGTAATTGTGAGCGATTTGAGCGAAGCAGTGTCGACTTGGGTTAGTTGTTTATGGGGTGAAATTGTGTATTTTTCCATTTATCTTGTGGAGTAAGCGGGAAGATAAACGAGTGCTGTTTTATAAAAATTTAGAACCCCGGGGGGTTAATTATTTATAACAAAAAACCTCTGAAAAAGAAAAAATATATCCCTTGTTTGGAAATTTTATTATTTTGTTATAATGCAGTATTCTTGTATTATTACACTATTCGAGTTAGTTATCCCAAGCGACGCAGAATAATATATTATTACACTAGCTTTCGCCCGCGGCTTCGCCCGCGTAAATTCGGGATAAGACAGTTCCCCTTTTCTGATTTGCAGGTACCTGCCACCTGTAGTTTTTGCCCTAGCGCCTTATTTATTGTAATAGCAATGCTAAGTTTTCCCTTTTTTCCCTCTTTCTCCCTCATTTTCACTCTTTTTTTTTAAATAACCTATGTCCGTCTCCAGGGCCCCAACTATCTCTGTACCAAAATTCATCAAAATCGGTTAAGCCATTTAGGCGTGAAGGGGTAACAAACAAACAAACAAACTCACTGTCGCTTTTATAATATTAATTAGTAAGGATACTCAGTCAAATCATTTTCACAAAAAGGCTTAGTTAAAATTATACAAGTTCGAACAAATAGTGAAGCCAAGATCAGATCTCTTGAAAAAAAATCTTGAAGAAGTTTTAGTTGCAACAGTAAAGCAGGGAATATAAATATTTATCCTTTACATTAAAATATAAATAGAATAATCTATGCAACCGTCGTTGCGTCAGGAGACCGATTAACATCAACAGGTTCCTGATGGACAAAACCCAATTTTGCTAGATTTAGATCAACAGAGCAAAAGTCCAGACTTCGTTGTTTTCTGCTGAGAAGGATTTGATGGACAAAACCTTATAATCGACCCAACGACCACGTGCTCAGCAGTAGCAGCTGCGACTACTAAACCAACTAGGCTCTGTTTTTATAACTAACAAAATATTAATGAAACAAGCAACACGCCAAATAATCTCTTTTTTTCGTAAAAAAAACTAATTATATTAAGATTAAATTAATGAGCTCATTCCGACCAAAAAGATATGAAAACTCTGTTACGTAGAAAAATATAATTTAAAATAAACTTTTCTTTTTAACAAATTCCCTTTTATCTTTGTTTACTAAAATACCTTCTTGCCTCAAATTAACTAGGAAGAAAGAGTCTCTATGGTGTACACCAATATTAACATTCCATTCATTTATTGAATTTAGCCATATAAATCCAGAGTGGCCTGCCAGGACCACCGTCTACCGAGGTTGCGGGTTGTTCGAAAGAGAAACCGCGGCTCGGAACATAAAAGGCAAAAGAGGGAACATGGGTGGGATTTACTCACTAGAAATGTCAGATTTCTGCTCCCCTGCTCCGCCCAGAGTGGGGTAAGTTAATTGAATATTTCCCGTCCGCAAAAAAAAAGCCATATAAACCAGAAAAAAATACACGATCTCTTTTCGAATTGACATTTGAATATAGAATAAACCATTTCTGCCAGTCGTGAGCTGGATCGTGGCCCACTACTCTATATACCGCACTACTTGTGCCTACGTATAGAGCACGACCTCACTTCCTTGGCTTCTCTATCACCCGTGACATTTTCTACCCTCTTCAGCTGGCCCACCCTATTGATAACCTCAACCTAAATCTATTGTATCCCCTTTTACGTAACTAGCTGTAGAACTATATGGATAAGCTCTGGTTTTAATTTCAGTAATAATGAAAAAGTTTAAAAAAAAAAAAATGACTTAACGCCCAATTGATTTCACACGCGTGCTTTTTCCTCATTTATCGCAACAAGGAATTTCATTTTTTCTGTTTCATCACGGAGAACTATAAACATCAGCTCAAATCTATATAGCCGGCAGTATTTTTTTAAAGCAAAGAGGCGCTTGTTTTTAAGGCCTTCATATTTATTTAAAAAAATAAATTATCGTAATCAACCGAATATCACAAATAAACATGACCATTTATTGGTGTCCTAAAATAAAAAAAAAGAATTTGTTATTTTTAATATTAGGCTGTTTAGCGAAGTCATGCCTTTGTTTCTCCTTCAGTGTGAGAAGACAAAGCGCGGGAAAAAAACAAATTCAATCATAGTTTCAAGTTGATTAAAGACAGAAGTACTTTTTGTTTTGTTATTTAATTTCTCCGAAATGTATCGTAGAACGTCGTTTAATTCACGTGAGAATATGACACTGCTGTTCTCGGCTCTATATCGGTCTCGCCTTGCGGCTCGTACATAAAATCCGCCGCGGCTGCAATGACAAAGTTTCCTCACTTGAATTAAAATATACAATTAATTCCGGAAATCGATGAATCAAATAAAAGTCACCGACTTCATTTACTTTACTTTAAATTTAAATTAGTTTATTGCTTTAAATACTAAATAAGAAGATACTAAGCTAGAATTGCCAATTTAGTTTGCAAACTCTAATAGTTAAATGACAAAACTTAATAGCTTAGCAATATCTAATCTACTAATTGGATGGTTGTGTACGGGACATGGTGTTTATTTATGGTCAGTGTTCCGCAGGGAATTCATTCTCATAGATTTTATTACTCTATGACAATTTAAACGAATTGAGCGGTATTTAAAATAACAAATTATTTTTAAATACCGCTCAATTCGTTGAAATTAAAAATAATAATAACGACTTTTCCAAATCAAGTATATTGACTTGGCTCGCGAGGTTGTTGACATATGGAATGTGGACTCAGCGATCATTGTGCCGATAGCCGATACAACCAATGGCTTAATTACTAAAAGCCTCGACCAACACCTGAGAAGGCTCTCCTTAGATCGCTAGATCAAAGGTTTGACACAGAGAGCAGGAGTCAGGCGATTCCTCTCTCTGAACCCCTGACTACCGATAGCTCGAACTCTTCTGTTTCCGATACTGGTGGGCTATACTATCTTTGGAACGAAGTTTTTTATCGCGCGTTGCGAAAGGCGGCTAGACGGAAAAAATGAAGATCAAAACTTGTAACGACCCTTTTCGCTATAGTTGTGAGCTGTGAAATAATCAACTTATGTCTGTTTTAATGATTTTGAATCTGTTTTTTAATGATATTGCATCTGTTTTTATGATATTAATCTGTTTGTTTTTTAATTATATGGAATCTGTTTTAATGTACCTATGTCTGTGTATGTTTAACAATATTATATTAGTTTTCTATGGGTCTATGCCACCCGAAATAAAGTTTATTCATTCATTTTGTCTACGCAGTCAAAAGATATAGCCGTTTATCTCACAAGTTCGCACGGAACCCTCGGTGCGCGAGTCCGACTCGCACTTGGCAATATTTAGTTTAACTGGAAACGGTTTATATGTGAGAATTTAAAAGAAAACATTTGGAGAGCTCTCTTGCAATTCACAATGGGGCGTCATTTCGGTCGGGCGGTGTAGGTGAGTTAGACATTCAGTGGATTTCATACAAGAAATGCGATGTGAGATCCACTTCACAGTCTAACTGTTCGGACGAGAGGTGTCCATGCGTCACTACAGACACCCAACAACAACAAAAAATAAGAAAAGAAAATTAACATCAACCAAACTCAACAAGCTCTATAAACCGAACAAACAAAACATGTCTCTTTATTATATTAAAACATGTTTTGCCGACAAAACTCAACATTCAACGGGAAATGAGAGAAAAGCATAAAAAGTAGGCGTCGTACCAACTTCTGGCGACACATTCACACAACGCGGGTACAAGCGCACGTAAAACTGATGTGCAAACATACGTTTGTGTGTTTTGTACTTGTTGTGCTGCACCCATTTTGTAACTGAATTAATCGGTGGGTGCGGTGTAAGTTGTAAGAGGTAGCGGGGATGATAGCGTTTTGAAAACCTTACTAATATTATAAAAGCGAAAGTGAGTTTGTTTGTTACGTCTTCACGCCTAAATGGCCAAACCGATTTTGATGAATTTTGGTACAGAGATTGATTGGACTCTGGAGACGGACATAGGCTAATAAAAAAAAAGTGAGATAAGGTGAGAAAGGGGGAAGAAAATGGAAAAGAAAGATTTTTTTTCGATCATCATGCTGGTTAAAGTTAGCGTTTTTAAGTCGCGGGCGGAAGCTATTATGTAAATAAAAACAAAAGTTGTTAAACCTACTGCGTCACATGTCGTGGGTTTGCATCCCCGCACGATACAGGAGAAATTCCTAATGTGGGTCAACTTCTTTAAAAATCGTGGTGGTCTTCCCCACTCATTCATACCAATCTAAGTATTTAATGGATCTACAAAAAAAAATGTATACATTTACATATATACCAACGATATTTTCCACAACATAATAAAAGTTATGTATTCGCTATTCTAAGCCAATAAAAGACCGTTTTTAGTATTTTTAAATTTATTTATTATAAATATATGCATTAGTATCTGTATAAGTTCTAGAAAACACAGGTAGTTATATTTTTTTAGATATAAGTTTTGTGCTCTATCACACTGTTGTCGTATTTAACCCAAAGGTTGACTACTGAACAGATTACCTCATATACATTTAGTCCTCTGGTGTCTTTGACTTTCAATCAAGATAGTGGGTCTCAAGATGCGACCCATACCCCAAGTAGTACAAGTGAACTTATACATAGACAGGCATGCAAAACACATAGAAAGAGGGAGTCAATAAATATAATATATAGTCTATTAAATTAACTGAGTGATTAAATTATACATAGTCTAGATTATTTTGCGGAATTATCCTAAATGTAGAAGTACTTACTTCTAACGTTTTGTACAGAACCCTCGATGCGCGAATCCGACTCGCACTTGGCCAAGTTTGTGGTGATAACGTTTGTCATAAAGTAAACAAATGGTTTGATAGTAAACGGAGTATATACTTGTATATTATTCTGATTGAGGCGTCGACGACGCAATGAATTTAGAATCAGCACCGCACCACATATAACTTTATGATGGGAATAAAATTGAGTTTCATGAAATTATTCGAACTAAGTCGTACGTATTGCGTATTGCATATATTAGGATATTTGTATGTTTGTTTCATGAACTTTTAACGAGACTGAATTAACTCCTTAAACAGTTTCACGAGAGGGTTAATCGTATCGTTAAATAAAATATGAGTGAATGCGATATTTCAGTATTCCACAATGATGTACAAAAGAGAACTACAAAACATAAACAAAGATATAAACCTATTTATTTTTATCACTTGCTAGCTCGTGGCTAAATAATAGCAGCCGTTCGGGTCGATCTTTGGGTTAAGCCGCGCTTGCCTAGGTTGGTCTGTGGATGGGTGACCATCCGCTACATACCGAGTTCCCTCCATGCCTCGGAAAGCATGTAAAGCTGTTGGTCCCGGCTGTCATTTGTAGATCTTTTCTCACAGTCTGACAACCAATCTTACCTAGGGGTATCGTATTACCCAGTTTTAAATGGGTTGTGAAGGTCAGATAGGCAGTCAGTCGCTCCATGAAAAATACTGGTATTCAGCTGCATCTGGTAAGACTGGAAGCCGCCCCGAACACAGTTGGGTAAAGGCTAGGCTGCTGATGATTTGCTGTCTTCTCTTTCTTTCCTTTGGAACCCTCAGTTTCCAAAACTAGCCGATTTAGAAGTGTCCTATTAAGTTACAGCGGCCATTTTAGGGCCCCTAATCCTATTTCGATCAGCTCAAAGCTAAAGCAGAATAGTGGACTAAAACGAAAATGAATAACTTACAGACCGTACTTTAGAGCTAACTAGCTGTTGACCCTATCCAATTCCAACTACAAGAACTTAGTGTCTTAAAACCTTTTTTGTAGGCAGAAACGGTCCGAACACACTAATTATCTTTTCTTACATAAACTAACGTATTCTGAAATTTGCTAACAATGAAAGACATAATTGGATTGGTAGGTACCTACTCGAAATTTTACAAACAAACCACGAAATAATTGATATTTGTAGTACCTTTTGCAAATGGTTTCATTCGTTCAATTGTTTTTTGAAAGGATCCATTAATTACAATGAATTGTTTTATTAAGTTTTGCTTGCAGTCCAAATGAAAGGGAAACAAACCCATAGATACACCAAGTTTATTTTTAGCAGTTAGTTAGGTGCATTCAATTTATTAACTTAATGTAGCAGAAAACTAAAAAAAAGTTAAAATTAAAACGCCGTTCATTTTACTTATTACAATTACGCAAGTTATGAAAATTAACTTAAAATGTGCACTGAATAACATTTTCTTAAGTTAAATCGTGGATTTTAGAAGCAGCATAACGCAAGGTAAGCTGTTTTAAGCAAAGCTTTATTCGCTTCTTTACCTCAGCTTAAAGTTGAATGCAGCTTAAATTTTATTTCATTTTCGTTATATAGTTAACTAGATTTTGCCAGCGACTTCGCTCGCGTTAAAAACGGGTAACACAGTTCCCCTTTCCTGATTTGCAGGTACCTGCTACCTGTAGTTTTTGCCCTTGCGCCCTATTGATTGTAAAAGCAAAACTAAGCTCCCTACTCTTCCCTCTTTCTCCCTCTTTTCTCACTTAAAAAAAAATGACAATGTCTGTCTCCAGAGTCCCAACTATCTCTGTACCAAAATTCATCAAAATCAGTTAAGCCGTTAATGGTGAAGACGTAACAAGCAAACAAACTCACTTTCGCTTTTATAATATTAAGTAAGTATGGTCACTGTTAAGAGGAGCTCGTGGCTAAATAATAGCAGCCGCTCGGGTCGATCTTTAGGTTAAGCTGTGCTTGCCTAGGTTGGTCTGTGGATGGGTGACCACCCGTTACATACCGAGTTTCCTCCGTGCCTCGGAAAGCACGATAAGCCGTTGGTCCCGGCTGTCATTTGCAGATCTTTGACAGTCGTTACAGATAGTCAGTGTTCCGAAAATCTGACAACCAGTCTTACCAAGGGGTATCGCATTACCCAGTACTACAGTAACTGGGTTGCGGGGGTCAGATGCGCAGTCGCTCCATGTAAAATACTGATATTCAGCTGCATCCGGTTAGACTGGAAGCCGACCCCAACATAGTTGGGAAAAGGCTAGGCAGATGATGATGGTCACTGTTAAGTGTTTATTATTGAGTTTACTGTCCATCACAGTTATAGAAAGGTCGTTTAATGAAATTATCTATCTACTAGCAGTCTTACGTGTTTCACCCGCCTCTTTAATTGCTGCCTCGCTCGCGTGGGTTGTAGCGTGGTGTTTTATAGCATATGCTACTTCCTGATAAGGTAACTTCATATCAGTGAAAAAATAGTTTTCATATCAGCAGTTTTGGAACCTATTCGTTACACACAAACAAACAAATTTTTCATTTTTAATATTTAAATTAATAATATTAGTATAGATTGTTTTTTTATCACGTACACAATACGACGAATAAGCTATACGAAAAATGTTTTTCGTAATAAAGCAAGACTTTGCTCAATTTGAATTTATTTACCGCTCATTTCGTTAAAGAAAACAGAATTGAAAAGCCTTCAATACAATCTGCTTGCATTAAGCTTATCTCGGAACGCACTGAATTTCAACCTGTTTTCATAACCGCCTACAATGTTATTCGAAAGCACGAGCATTACAACGTAGGCTTCATACAAAAATATTTAGTTTCCAAATCGCCTCTGTAAACCTCTCAAGACTTACCACACTCCAATGTTGGTGAATAATGTAGTTCTAAGTACGCAGCTATCGCGTGACAGCCGTTAGCTTGCGTGTTTCTGATACTCTGTTTACACCGCGATACGGCTATCACGCCGTCAAACTTACACTTTTTACCTCACTACAAAGTTATGTCACATTTCATTCACTTGGGAATAAGAGATAAAATCAACGGAATTGTCAACACAATTGCTGCAACCTTTAGGGAACACTTCGGGCACATTGAGAATGGAATTAATGGAACAACCACTAGATTATTGAGAGGTTTTCGTACGAATGCAGGGCGAGTCTCTAGGGTGCGTCCTTACGCAACGTTTACGTTTTAAAAATAAATAAGGTGGAGCCTTTCATTTCCATTTATGATAGTTGCGTTTTTAGTATTTGTTTTGGTTTGCTTCTTCGGCAACATTTTTTGACTGACTTCAAAAAAGGAGGAGTTTCTCAATTCGACTGTATTTTTTTTGTATATTTGTTATGTCCGCGATTGAGTGCCAAAGTTTTTTTTATACTAACTCCTTTGATGTTTATTTTTACTTACATACTTGGGCGATACTATAGTGAATCCTTACTAATATTATAAAAGCGAAAGAGAGTTTGTCTCTTAGTTTTTTTGTTTGTTTGTTACGTCTTCACGCCTAAATGTCCAAACCGATTTTGATGAATTTTGGTACAAAGATAGTAGGGACCCTGGAGACGAACATATGCTAAAAAAGGGTGAAAGAGGGAAGAAAAGGGCAGAGAAAGATATTTTTTTTTCGATCACCACACGGGATAAAGTTAGCGTTAGCCCAAAGTAACTATGCCACGCGGACGAAGTCGCAGGCGGAAGCTGGTTTTATTACATTTAAAAAAAAATACAAAAAAATATTAGGCCACAAGTAACAAGAACAGAGACCAAGCTATCACCATCATTATCATAAAGTGGAATTTGTTGGTAAACTGCTAGGCTAGATAATAATGATATTATAGAAAAGGGTACTTTTCTTTATAAATTCTGGTCCTAGTTGACACTATACTGCGCTCCTGTGATGTTACTAAAGTCGAGCATAGACGAAACTGATATTCTGGTCCTATGTAGCGGCGGCGGCGGCGGAAAAATTGTGTTTAGTTTCATACATCAAGCTAGAAAGTTGTTACTGCGGGTATTATTTTTCAGAGAATATCAGTTGACAGGAGCAGTTTCAATATCATTTCAGAGGAGCCCTTGCCTTAATTATAGCAGCCGAACGGCTCGATTTTGAGGTTAAGCCGCGCTTGTCTAGGTTTGTTCAATGGATGGGTGATTACTTATCGAGTTTCCTTTTTTCTTCGGAAATCACGAGAAAATGGGGATGGGAAACTTTTTTTTTGTCAATCATGGTTGCTCAATAGCGTACTTGCGGTTCGTTAAGGGTTTTTTAACACCTGTAAGTTAAGTATAATTTGAATTGTTTAAAATGTTCTCTGTTAATCTTACATTTGTTCGTAAACCCTAATGAAAAACAAACTTTAATGGTCAGAGTTTGTATGATTTCCAAAGTTTAAAAGTCAAAGACGGACTTCTATTGTATTAACCGATGTTTGAACCAAAATTTTATTAATCCAACATTTTTCTGTATTGGCGCCCAATTCTACTATTAGTTCTGCCAATTAATGCTCCCTTTTCGATAATAAGAGATCGTTCACCTTAATGTGAAGATCTCTCATTGGTATAGTGATGTGACCAAATATATCAGGTATCGATACTTCTACACGTTCGTTGTTCACTTACAACAGAACTAAACAAAAAGTAGATTTTCCGCTTTTTAATTAGGTTTCATACTGTTACATGTGATATTCGGGTGTAGGTATTATAGGCAGTCGCTTAACCCTTCATGAATAAAAAGAAGAGCGAGTCCCACTCGCGCACCAAGGGTACCAAGGTACAAACTTGCGACATTAGCAGCCAAATCTTTTGACTGCGTAAACTTAGAGGCTTAATTTTACAGCACAAATCGACCATAGAGGTGAGTATATGGTTTTAATTTCAACTCGATACCTCCACGCGTTCCCGATATAAAGGGTTCTGACAGACAGACGGACAACAAAGTGATGCATAAATGCAGTGATGCAAAAAGGGTTTTGTATTTTCCTTCTGAGGTGCGAAACCCTAAAAACAAGCACGATGTTATGTTAGATACTTAAATCAACCCTAAATAATATCACACCATAATATGTCTTCATAATTATATTATGTGTGCATTCGTGACCAACATTTACTATGAGCTTCCGACTCTTAGGGGAAAGCACATAAGCACACAAATACATATATAGGTTAAATAAAGTGTAAACAGTTCTATAAACCCAACGAACCGCTAAAGTACATGCTATTTCATATTTTGTTACAAAATAAACGTGATATCAAATAATATTTCATTGTGAGCAGTTTAGCCACAAAGTTCACCGTTTCATATTACAGCCGCTTATTTGATAATTATTGTTAAAGCTCATGTAACATTTCATAAGCCGCTGTTAAATAGTGTTTTAGGTTCCAGCTGTTCCATATAATTTATTACTGTAATAACTAATTTGGTAGTTCCATTTTTTCTATTCTCATTTAAAACCAAGGGCGAGCATTAGAGAACAAAATAATCGATAAAAAATAATTTACAAGGCACATCACTACTGAATAGACTCCTCGTCAAAGCTACACTTTCTATCTACGTGTCGATAATGATGAGAACAACACTAGAAGCCGTGTAGTCGGGCACAAGTATTTGATTACAGCCAATGTATGAACTGGAGTATATTAGCAATTTTGACGATTATCGTTGAAGACAAGTGTGTTAATTGAAAGATTAAGATTGATGATTCAAGAAACAATTGTGTACATAGAGTGTTTAGCGAAAATAATTTAGTTTTATATAAGCATTAGCTTTTGCCCGCGGCTTCGCTCACGTTAAATTCGGGGTAACACATTTCCCCTTTCCCGATTTGCAGGTACCTGCTACCTGTAGTTTTTGCCCTTGCGCCTTATTTATTGTAATAGCAAAGCTATGTTTTCCCTTTTCATCTATCTTCCCCCTCATTAGTCACTTTAACAAAAAAAAATGCCTATGTCCGTTTCCAGGGTCTCAACTATCTTTGTACCAAAATTCATCAAAATCGGTTTAGCCATTTAGGCGTGAAGACGTATCCAGCAAAGGAAACAAACTCACTTTCGCTTTTATAATATTAAGTAAAGATAACGTTAAATACATATATGTATGTATATACTTTTTCATCCTAAACATACGAAAATTGCTTTTTGCTACTGGTTTCACTGGATCACCATTGAACACATGAGATCAGTGTTTCAAATCTAGGCAGTTAAAATACCTGTCTGGATTTGAACCTTTGTGTTAAGAGAACTAGAACTGATAATGAGGGAACAGAACAAGAATTTGAAAATTTAAAATATATTATTTTGACTTAGAGATTGTTTGAGTTTTCACATAATTTTATTCACATTTATATACAAACGCAGAATTGTCTGTAGATATGAACCAGCCAGCATGCCAAGTATACATGCCAGTATTACAACAAAAATGGTTGTTCTAAAGCGCGTCGCCCACACGACCAACAGTCGAGGCGCAGTCGAGGCGCGGGCGCGTTAGGCGCGTCGCCCACAAGATCAACAGTCGAGGTGCAGGCACATAAGAGGCACGCCGCTACGAGATTTTCTTTACAAATGTCGTGTGGGCGACGCGCCTAACGCGGCCGCGCCTAACGCGCCCGGCGCCCCGACTGCGCCTCGACTGTTGGTCGTGTGGGTGACGCGCCTAAGGAACCCGACGACACGGTTGGCGCAGTGGCTGAGCGATCGACTGCTGCGCTGCGTGTCGCGGGTTCGATCCCCGTACGGAACAAATATTTGTATGGCCTGCAGATAGTTGTTCCGGGTCTGGCCGTTTGTGTATGTCTTTAGTTTAAATGTTTGTAAACGCACCCACGATACAGGAGAAATCCTAGTGTGGGGCAACGATTAAAAAAATAAACTTTTGCCGTTGCGCTGCGCCCGAACACTGCCAGTAGAGAGCAAAAGAGACATTTGCGGCTCTCACCGATTATACCACAAAAGTGTTGCCGAGATTGACGTTTCGTATTGTCCTATTTTCTGCTTGAAATCTAAGCCTATTTAATTATTTTTGTTAATTAAAATTTTAAGAAGGAATTTAACTTGTTCCTATATATTTTGTTTATGTTGAATCTGTCTGGTAGCCAACCGCGGCGGTAAAAAATGGGTATTTTTTTTGTGGTTTTTGGGAGGATCATATATTTTTTTTATATATTAATTGCTGATCAAAAGTAACACAGGGGGATTGGTTTCATGAAAATAAATGAGTGCACTAGAGGCAGTATTTATTATATGGATAATTGGCAGCCCCTGTTCCCTCTTAATAAAGTATACTAACTAGGCCTACGCGGGCCTACGCAGGCCTACGCAGGCTACGCAGGCTACGCAGGCCTACGCAGGCTACGCAGTGCCGTCATCCAGGACGCCCTGCATGACGGCACAGTCTCTCTCATAAACATCTGAACATTACGGGGCTCATCTACATATAGCCGCATCATCATCATTGTCCTGCCCTTGTCCTATTCTATTTGGGATCGGCGCATCATTTGCTCATTTTTCCTTCATATCATTCCTTACACAATCCATTCATCTTTTCTTTGGTCTTCCTCTCCCTCTCCATCCATCAACATTCATATCTCACATCACTCTTTTAGTCACAGGCGTTTCGTTCGTCCTCATTACATGTCCATACCAAGACAAACGAGCCCCTTTATTTTTGTCTGTAACAGGCTTATATTTAGCTGCATCATGATGCCTAAATCATCAAATATTGCCTGAAATAGCCGAGGCAAGCAAAGTTGTAAGAAAGTATTTTTTTCTAAGTCGCTTATTTCTCTTACTAGAAAATTCATAGAATTAAAAACACAAGAAGCCAAAAGACTTAGGGCGTTTTAAAGTACATAAATAAACTTTACAAAACACTTTGTCTTTGCCGCCAACATAATTCTTACTCGAAAACATTAAAAAATATTCCCACGACAAATAAAACCGCTCTAGGGAGGAAATTTCGGTTTCCCAAAGCCGTTCTGCATTAAGTATAGGTAATTACCCGAACAATAGGTCTTTTTGCCCCTTCGTTTTTTTCCGTCATGAATCGTTGGTTTTCGTTTGCGCTTTCTTTTTTTTTATTTTAAAGGTATAAAAGCTCATCTTCTTTCACTCCGTGTTATAATAGGGATTGTTTTCGTTTTTGTAACGTAAGTTTATAAAATCTGTTTTGGTAATTACCCTTTTTTGTGGTGGGCAGTCATCAAGTAACTTTCCCCCGCTCTCGGCGCGGGGAGTGTCAGACTCGTACTGACTAAAACCCACCCATGTTCCTTCTATTGCCCTTTACGTTTCGGGGCCGCGGTATCTCTTTCGAACAACCCGCAACCCGTGCAGGCGCTAGCCATGACAGGCCCCTTGCTTCGTACCTCTGCGGGTGTGCATGTGCTATGTGATACTCGTTTAACCAATTTGGAACCTGCCTTAACAGCAGTGCTAAGCTCAAAAGCAGTAACTCAATATAATGTTAAAAGTGATTTTAATGGCATTGGGTAGCTGAAATAAATAGGTACGAATCTAATGAACTAAGTCAAATATAGCAGTTAAATCTATTTAAAACATTAAAAGACATAATAAACTAAAATCACTTCCTAAAGTAAAAACCAAACATATTTACAAAACTCAAATTTTCTCGAAACCGGCTTTTCTTGAGATACTACTTTTGCATTTAGCACGGCAGTTAACTGTTGTATGAAATAAATGTGCCATATTCTACACCCAAATTTTGCCAGTTGTGTTTAAACGCAATCCAGCAAGCCCATTGCCATCAATCATGCACAAAACTGGACTCTTTGGTTGCTACTGAGAATTTCCCGATGGAAAAACTCAATAACAATTAATCAATACAATACAATACAATCATAGCTGGGAATCATACCCAGAAACCTCATGCTCAGGAGTCGCGCTTGTCCGTACTTGACACAATAAACTGTTTCTTCTTAGTACAAAATTCAGTATTCATGCTTCTTAATACGAATCAAACAAACTCCTACACAGATAAATAACACTAACAACAATTTCGTCAAACACCAACATGAAACACAGAAGACACCGCTAATTCAATGAGTACTGGGAATTGTGTGAACAATCTACAAACAGCCTTCTCGCTTACCCTGTAATTCCACCCTTCCTTTGTTTACCTACGTACGGATCTAAATTCCAGTAAAAACATGTGGAATGTTCGAGCTGATTGATTTTCAAAAGCTTCCATTTAATTAAAACCCCAACAATTTGAAGCTCTCATATTTTTTGGAACCTATCCGGGCTTAAGAAACCGCCTAAGTGGGTGTCGGTTCCGTACAAACTTGCGACATAAACGGCCAAGTCTTTTGACTGCGTAAATTTAGAGGTTTTAATTTTTTTACAGCTCTAAGGGGCCATCATCTGTTTAGCCTTTTCCCAACTATGTTGGGGTCGGCTTCCAGTCTACCGGATGCAGCTGAATATCAGTATTTTACATGGAGCGACCGCCTATCTGACCTCCACAACCCAGTTAATACTGGGTAATACGATACCCCTTGGTAGGACTGGTTGTCAGACTTTCGGAACACTGACTACCTGTAACGACTGTCAAAGATCTAAAAATGACAGCCGGGCTTTACGTGCTTTCCGAGGCACGGAGGAAACTCGGTATGTAACGGGTGGTCACCCATCCACAGACCAAGCGCGGCTTAACCTAAAGATCGACCCGAGACAGACGAACAACAAAAATTATGATATAACGGTTCCGTTTTAAGCAGAGGGGCTTGCCAAAGCCTCCGCCTGCCGGGGTTGCGGGTTGTTCGAAAGAGATACCGCGGCCCCGGAACGCAAAGGGCAATAGAAGGAACATGGGTGGGTTTTAGTCAGTAAAAGTCTGACACGCATAACTTCCCCCGCTCCGCCCAGAGCGGGGGAAGTTATTTGATGATTTCCCACCCCCAAAAAAAAAGAAAGGGTTCCGTTTTTTTCTTTTTGAGGTACGGTACCCTAAAAGCAGAAAATGTTAAATTTTTCATCGAGGAAAATTTGTTCTGCATTATTTTCATACTCTCGAGTTTGACGGTGTAAGAATAACATGGACAAACTGTTTAGTAGTGAAGCTCATAAAAGTTATAAAAGAAAGTACTGTCTGATGAAACTTCTTGTCAAAGACTTCTGCCATTATTTGCAATAAGAAAAGTGGTGTGGGGGTTTAATTTTCGATAATACGAAAATAATACTTTTGAATTATTATTTTATTGACATAATGTATTGATTTATTTTTTATTGAATCGACCTGATATTTTTACTAATTTACCTGAGATATTGATATTTATAATGATTTATTAATTTTTATTTTACGTTAATTATTTAGACTTTTCTTCTTATTTAAATTATTATTATTTAAGACCTTTTAAAACACATGTGAGATACACTAAATAGTTGAATTGATGTCTTATTTCATAGCAGTACCTACACGCAAAAGGCATCAAAGCAAAGGAACGAAAATACCAAGCTAACAAAAACTTCATATTCTTATTTGTTGACCCTCGCAATTGTTTTAACATCCCACAACGCCAACAGGTACCATTTCACAGGACATACGGTGTATTGGCTTTAAAGTTTGCCAAATTGCTTCAACAGATGGCGGTGCTTGCCAAGAAGACGCTAATAAGTTTTATATACTATCGGGTGCTCCGGTGGTTTGCAAACTGCTTTTAGACATAAATAAGACTTTGATACTTATTTCACTTGAAATATGGCTAGGAAAATGGACGGTTTATTTCTACGATCGGTTCGATGGCAAAAACGGCGGGATCCTTTAGATTTTTAGGGTTCCGGGTACCTCAAAAGAAAACACCAGACAACACAACAAAAGACCCTTATAGAATTAGCTTGTTGTCCATCTGTCTTTCAAGATCTAGAAAACGTGTGGTGAAATTAAAACCATATACTTAAGTCTGTAAGCCCTTATAAAACGCAGTTAAAAGATAATAGTCGTTTATGACGCAAATTGTTTAGAAACATCGGTGTGTGAGTCCGGCTCGCACTTAGCCGGATTTTTATCATTTTATAAACTTGAGATATTTTATCGACTTGTTGTATAATAATGTTTTTTACACCTATCTTGTAAAATACAAACGCGATTTTACGATGAGCACAATCTCGTTAAAGTTGACAAAGCTTTGCATTATACACTATTTTCTTCTTTTTCATCGCTTTTAGTACTGTATTGCAAAGCCTGTAATTTGGGCTAGAAAGAAGATAGATAATCGCTTATTACTTTGTTTGTGTGCATTAATTTCGATTTTAGGCGCGCACAAATTGTGTATCTACATAATTTATAGCACTATTAGTAAGTACACGAACGTAAATAAAAGACTTGTATTTCTTATAATGAAAAATTTTTGTGCCTGTATCTGGTGCCGCAAACACTGGTAGTTTGGACCTAACTTTATATATATACAGAACCCTAAAACTGAATAAAAATAGATACATAAAATGATATAATAATAATGTTAGGGACCATGCTAGTTACAAAACTTATCATAGAAGTGATAAAGAGAAGCTACATGTAATATTTTGATAGTGCTGGCAAAATGACAATGATTTTTTTCATAATATTGCATCCATGCGTCATAATATGCAAAACAGGGATAGATATGATATTTTAATTTACTTTAGAAAATCACTATTTTTACGTGCTCCTAGAAACCCTACCCTACATGATGAGTCTTTGCAATATGGCGCGAGAATTTGAGAAATCTTCTTCTCTCCTCTTGTCATGAATTCAGTTTCTACATGATTCTAGACCCCTCAGCGAAAACGCTTGTTGTCAGTTATTTAAAAAAAGAACAGTTATAAATTACATTTTAACCACGTATGTATTACAATTTTGTATAAAACCACAGTTTATTTTTATATAACCTTGTAATCAGTGAAAGGCTAGGTTAGACAGAGGCATACCTAATAGTATCCATTTAGTTAGGCACTTGGCATGAAAGCTCCGGTCTTCCCTAACATTATAAATATACGAATAGGTAAATTACAAAAAAGTAAAAATAAAAAAAAGTGTGTTTGTGTGTGGGAGAGGGACATATTATAATAATAAAATAAATAAATATAATTGATTAAATAAGCGAATAAAATCACATTATTTCATAAGTCACACGTGGCAAAAGAAACTCTGTATGTCGCATAATTGTACATCCTATTCATCATTTTCATCACCGGGGTACAAACTGCTATTGATAAGTTCGTAATGGAAAAACCCAATAACACTTTCCCGACATGAGAATAAAATTCAAGAGCGCATATCGTGATGCCATGACTTTTGACAGGGGAGAATAGAAGAAGAAAACGTGTTGCACCGA
This sequence comes from Ochropleura plecta, assembly GCA_905475445.1. NCBI lineage: Eukaryota > Metazoa > Arthropoda > Insecta > Lepidoptera > Noctuidae > Ochropleura > Ochropleura plecta. Next base: position 7,955,757 of record FR997740.1, on the reverse strand, counting down.
CCCCAAATAGAAAGGGAAAAGGGCAGGAAAATGATGATGATGCTCAGCAGTCGCATGCAACGCGTCCAAGTTTATTAATGCATTTCATCATTTTAAATGTCACTACCTTAATAAAAGTACAATAACTCCTTTATCTTACACCAGACCTGCACACAATGTACAGCCATTACCGGTCTCCATTCTACGGCATTACATTCCGAAATGGAGATCCAGAGAGAGTGATAACAGTCAACACGTCGTTTCTCTAAAGCTGCGTTTACAAGGGCATTATTCTTGAAGGTAGATAGGAAATCTCCAAAAATAATGTTTTATTTAATTCGGGTATACCTTTTCTTCTTATTGTAATTGTAATGATTTGTCTTTACGTCATTATTGCACCAAAATTGTCCAGAATACACCACCAACCAGCACTAAGCTTATAGTGGACACAGATCTCATTACTGGATCTGACTGGTGACTGGGTCATGGCGCATTCCCTTTCATAGAGCGAAGGTAGATGTCCTTGCCATCATAATAGGCTGCCTAAAGTTGCACCTCATTCAGCTGCAATATCAAACAAAGCGTGATCGTCGATGCTTTTTTAGGGATGGGAAATATTCCTCCACTCTGGCGAAGCATCAGACTTTTAGTGGCTAAATCCATGTTCCTTCATTTCTTCTTTTTTTTTGAGGATGGGAAATCATCAAATAACTTCCCCCGCTCTGTGTAGAGCGGGGGGGAGTCTCAGACTTGTACTGACTAAAATCCACCCATGCTCCCCCAGTGCCCCTCACGCACCGGGGCCGCGGTATCTCCTTCGAACAATCCGCAACCCCGGCAGGCTTCTTTTCCCCTTTGTGTTTCGGAGCCGTGGTATTTCTTTCGAAAAACCTGCAACACCGGCGATCGTCATAACTCGCGCGTGCTAGCATTATTCACGCATACAATGTCACATTCATAGAAATAGAGAGAAATGATCAAAGGGTGGAGAACGCTTGCTTCGGAGTGCATTGTTGATTGCTGTCGCGCCTATAGCCCTCCTGCTCTGTTTTTCGCTTTAGCAAATTACGGTTCTGTCATCATCATCTGCCTAGCCATTTCCCAACTATGTTGGGGTCGGCTTCCAGTCTAACCGGATGCAGCTGAATATCAGTATTTTACATGGAGCGACTGCATATCTGACCTCCACAACCCAGTTAATACTGGGTAATACGATACCCCTTAGTAAGACTAGTTGTCAGACTTTTGGAACACCGACTACCTGTACCCTGTCTTTGACCGACTGTCAAAGATCTACAAATGACAGCCGGGACCAACGGCTTAACGTGCTTTCCGAGGCACGGAGGAAACTCGGTATGTAACGGGTGGTCACCCATCCACAGACCAACCTAGGCAAGCGCGGCTTAACCTAAAGATCGACCCGGGCGGCTACTAACTAGCAAATTACGGTTCTGTGAGTGACAGAAAAGGATAGGAACATGGAAATTGCCAAACCTTTATGCTATGCCCTAAATCAAGCAAATAAATTTGCCTGTGTTATACCCACCCTAGTAAACCCACGCCCACTGAATTTTATTCTCATTAATATTCTAAAGCGGAAAGCATACTCCGAAACTCTTCATTGAATTTCCTAAATTAGTGCTTTTAACGTTTCCTATAAGTTTTAGTCTTTGTGACGCTTCGTTCAGAATATTTGGTTACCTAAAACCGCATTTCTCGTAAAATATTAAAGTTGACGCGACAAAATGTGGTTTTTGGCCGCTCGTGTTAAAAACTATGAATATTTTAAAGAATCGGTCAGAAAAGTTATTGTAATTTTGATAGCGTTTTTTTATATTTATGATGCAGTTGATAGAATGCGAGTCACAGTTACAAAGGATATTGCTCTGCGCCCATACATTGTTGGCCCTGGAGCAAAGGGCATCGGAAAGCGATGTATTAGTAAATTAGTATACTCTATGAATTATAAATTCCTTTATGATCTTACTAGCTGGCGCCCGCGGATTCGCCTGCTTAATATTGAAAACAAATATCCTATGTATTATTCTAGACTATAATCTACCTCTGTAGTCTGTACCAAATTTAATCAAGGTTTGTTCAGCCGTTTTGACGTGAATGAATAACAAACATCCATACATCCATCCATCCATACATCCATCTATCCATCTATCCATCCATCCATCCTCACAAACATTTGCATTTATAATATTAGTAGGATCAAGGATTTTAAAAAATGTACTGGATTTAGGTTAAAATCTAACCATAGTAACAGTGATTTTTAAGAAACTGATTATACCTTTCATTATACGTTTAGCTATTTTGAATACTTACCTAGACAATTAGTAGGTACCTGCATTTTTTTCTAACGCCTGATAGGATGTAAGTACAACATTAAACTTTAAGCTTAGTTATCATTAGCTATTAAGTTTAGTTCAAGCATGTAAGTTCAAAGAACAATGTCCAAAACAACCGCAGCTTAAACTCTGGCCAAATTTCAAGAAAATTAACGTTTAAAAAAAACAACCAAGACACAGGCCACTAGAATGAGAACAAAACACAGAACGCAGGCCAAAAACAATATCCGAACACATCTTCGAACATTTGAAGATTTTTACGAACACAGCGAGCCAAGAGGCCCCAAATGATCACAGCAAGTGTGCCTTCGACAGTAATGTGTGTCGTAAGTCGTGTGACTCTGGAACTTCGCCATACCACGACGCGCGACCGCACATCGCCCCATATAAGGCCAACGTCAAATCGATTTGTGTTGGAGACGGCACAGATTGCAGAGTAGAGAGGGGCAAGATGATTTGGTTCGATTATTCATAACAATGCCAAATAAATGATGTTCATTTTGCAAGTAGGTTTTACAAACATTTTTACATGTCGCATGCTCTGAGAAGAAACAGTAGAAACAAACTTAGAAGTCATAGTCTCTTTTAAGGTCCAGACAAAAAAGTGTAATGAACACTATGCAGACTAATGTCTGAGATTTACTCAACTTAAAACTGTGTGATTCTTTTTAAGAAGATTTGAGTGGACCTGTCAAGTCATTTGTCAGTTATCGTGTAGCTCGACTCATAACTCAAGGATAGGAAGGCGCGGTGGAAAGTCAGTAGCGGATGGTCACTAAACCACAGATCAACACAGCAACATAACCTAAACATCGAGCCGAGCTGCTGCTATTTCCTAGACACGAGCTCCTCATGTCGTATTTAATTAGCAAAAAAAAAAAATTTTTTTTGGGCACTTCCTGTTGAGTGCGATGCGGACGAATTTTTGACGCTCCGTAATTTACCATTTTTTTGTACATATTTCTATTATTAGTTTGTGTATATTTTTAGTTTATATGCTTAGTTAGTTCTGTTTAATTGAAAAATAATTATTGTTGCATAAAAGGTTTTATTAGCAAAATTATAATGTTTATGGGAGAGTTTCCCTTCATAATACGCAACTTTGTTAGGCGGGATAATTAAATACTATAGTTTAGTTATATAGTTAAAAGTGGAGTAGTCCTTTTAGGCTGTAGAACACATGAATTACTTCTGTATTGTGTGTGCGTTTACAAACATTTAAACTCACACACCCAAATAGCCAGACCCGGGACAACTATCTATAGGTTATACTAATATTTGTTCCGTGCAAATCGAATCGAACCCGCGACACGTAGCGCAGCAGTCAAACGCTTAGCCACTGCGCCAACCATGTCATCGTTCTACAAAATTCGTTTTAAATTAGTACAGTAATTTCTTAAATACAAAATTCCTCTTAAATTAGTAAAGTAAGGTATATGGTGACCAAATACCTTACTTTGCCAATTTAATTTGCATGAATTACATTAAATTTCCGAAAAAAAAAGTTCCTTTTTAGACATGACACATGTTTCGTTACCAATGTTCATCTATCAAGTCATTATACTAAACCAATATGTTTTACATTTAGGTTATCAAGTAAACCTGCAGAAAAAAAACTCCAGTTATGAATAAAAATATCGAAAATAGTCTAGCAAAACATCAAAAAACAATGTGATTTTATTTTCCACACAGAGACCTAGATAAAAATGCAAAATGGCCACCGTTTGGCGGGTAGCGGGTAAATAAAATAAATTCACAAGATTGACTGTCGCGTTAAGCCAGCCCCAGCCTAACACATCTGCAGTCGAAATATTTTCAGGCTGAAATACCTACACTGTGTCAAGAATTAACAAATAGCACGATACATGCGGAATAGGTTTTTTGTTCTTCTTAATTGGTTTGTTTTCTAAGTATGCAAATACTAGCTGCCGCCCGCGGCTTTGCCCGCGTGATGATCGAAATAAAAAGTATCCTATGTGTTGTTCCAGACTACAATCTACCTCTATGCCAAATTTTATCAAGATCCGTTTTGCTGTTTTGACGTGAAAAAGTAACAAACATTCATACATCCATACATCCATTCATCCATCCTCACAAACATTTGCATTTATAATATTAGTAGGAAGTAGGATAAGATATGAAAATAACGCTTTTGACATATTAATAGTTTCTCCAAAACAAGATTCTCCTCTTCACATTATAATATTGAAGCGCTTACAAAGACTATCAAAAATACCACAGGCACTAAAATCACTATCGAAAAACGGGTGACAACTCGAGAAAAAACATTGAAAGGAATTTTAGAGCAGAACAATGACAGAGTGTTTCTTAATATTTGTTAGCTGCAGCGCCTAAAACCCAGCCCAAACTATGACCTACAAATACCCTTCAACTAAACTGTCGCACATTTCAAATATACCCCAAAACCTAAACGGAGTCAATAATAATAGCAGCCTATAAGTGTCCCACTGCGCACAGCCCTCTTCTCATACGGAGAAGGCATGAGCATTGATCACCACGCTTGCCCAAGATAGGTTGGCGATATCAGTCCAATATTCCTACTAATATTATAAATGCGAATATTTGTGAGGATGGATAAATGGATGTATGGATGTTTGTTACTCTTTCACGCCAAAACGGTTGAACGGATCTTGATGAAATTTAGCACAGAGGTAGATTATAGTTTGGAATAACACATATCATACTTTTTATTCGATCATCACGCGTGTGAAGCCGCGGGCGCCAGATAGTTAATTATAAGTCCAGGTTTTCTCACGCTGTTTTCCATCACCGATGTCTGTAATGTCAGAGATAAACTGTAGAAAGTTTATAAGAATACTAAAAGTCACATTGTTACTTGCTAGAATTTGAACTTACAACCCCATGAATGTGAGGAGAGGCGCTTAAACTCTGGGCCATCACAACGAAGTCAAACAACACACAAATCAAACTATCACTTACTCAAATCCAGACAACAATCTCAAGTTCGGCAAGCAAGCATCTATAAATTGGAGCCTCGCAGACATCTACTAAATGTATGTATTCACCTAATAACTATTGCCCTGAGTTTGCTCCAGTTCAGAACTCAAGAGACAATAGTTTCGACCTTCCAGTATGAATTGGACAAGCTACAGTACGTACGCGGAAGCGTGACCTGCTAAAGTATAACACTATACTTTAGCAGGTCAGGCAGTATTAGTAGATAGACAATTTAGTTTCGAGGTCAGCCAAATATTCCTTTTTAGGGAGCATGTTTAGATAGTTTGCAGCCATCAACGAGGGCAGCGGTAACTGTCAAATACATAATTAAACTAATAGAACCAATTTATTTTTGGGGTGGGATATCATCAAATAACTCCCCCCGCTCTGGGCGGAGCAGGGGGGAGTGTCAGACTTGTACTGACCAAAACCCACCCATGTTCCTTCTATTGCCCTTTACGTTCCGGGGCCGCGGTAATAGATCTATACTAATATTATAAAGAGGAAAGATTAGTTTCTTTGTTTGTATCGAATAGGCTCCAAAACTACTGGACCGATTTTGACAATTCTTTCACTAGGAAGCTACATTATTAGAAAGGTAACCACGGGAGCGGGCAGCAACTAAAGACGTGGTGAAACTGCGCAAAACAGTTAGTAAAGTACCTATGCTAATAATTACAATGAAGTCAAGAAAAAGAGAAGTTACTAGGCTCGGTAATACAGTTAAATTTTCTTAAAACCTGTGTATGTATTGGTATCTTATTATAATATTATAAAACTGAAGAAAGAAAGTATGTATGTAAGTATGTTTGTTGCCCTGCCGGGGTTGCGGGTTGTTCGAAAGAGATACCGCGGCCTCGGAACGTAAAGGGCAATAGAAGGAACATGGGTGGGTTTTAGTCAGTACAAGTCTGACAACAAGTTCGCCCAGAGCGGGGGAAGTCATTGGATGATTTCCCACCCGAAAAAAAAAAAAAAAAAAAAGTATGTTTGTTGCTGCTCTATCACGCAAAAACTACTGAATGGACTTTGACGAAACTTCACAATATTATAGCTTACATATCAGAAAAACACAGGCTACAATTCATAAAGATAATATTGTATATTCCATAACCACGCGAGTGAAACCTAGTAAAGCTAAATTCAATAATTATTGAACCTAAAATCACAGATTAAACAGTCAATCAACAGAGATTGCTTTATGTCTTTGGAAAATCGTACATAGAAGTTATGGCTCATACGGCTTATAAACAGTTTGCATGTTAACCCCTCAAGGACCGCCATTATTTACGTCAACTATCCATCAAGCGCCGCCGGGTGGGCTCTTATCGTAAGCGTAATCTGATTTTAAGACTTATTTTTACAACAAATACAGTTTTAAATCAATCGGGGTTTGTTGGCACAAATTTGTTCCAGCGGGGTTCAACGGTAATACTTGTTTACTGGCACGTTTTTGTGCCGCTGGGGTTAAATACACGCTCTATTTGTATTACATACTCTTTGGTACTAAGAGAAACATAGGAGCTAATTGTAATTGTGCTCAGGTGACATTCATACTAACATGCTTGAAGTAGGCTACCTCCTATTGTACGATAGTTTCTCTAAGTGCACAACTTTGGACGCAGCCTAACTTTATTGTTCCTAATTGTAGCACAAAGGAAACAAAGCAAAGATGTTTATTTATAGGATTACTTTTCTATCTTTTTGTGCTGTTTGTGGATATAGGTCTATTGCTTTTTGAAATTCATTGCATTAAAAGGTTGTTTTTTTTCAAGGGAGTGATTAAAAAACCGAGAGAGTACAAACTTACGACATAAACGAGCATATCTTTTGACTGCGTAGACTTACAGATTAGGGATTACAGATTTAAGTATGTAGTTTTCAGTTTTCAACTGGATACCTCAACATGTTTCCCAGATAAAGGGTTTTGACAAACAGACGAACAACAAATGATTCTATAATGGTTCTGTTTTGTTTTTCTTTTGAGGTACGAAATCCTTGTTTTGTTCTCTGTGGAGAAACAGTTGAGACAATCTAAGGGGTCACAATCTCTTCTAAAGTTTAGACATTGTCGTAATCGGATCATGTGAGGACCCAGAGGGGCTTGCCAGAGCCTCCGCCTGCCGGGGTTGCAGGTTGTTCGAAAGAAATACCGCGGCCCCGGAACGTAAATGGCAATAGAAGGAACATGGGTGGGTTTTAGTCAGTACAAGTCTGACATGCCCCCCCGCTCCGCCCAGAGCGGGGGAAGTCATTAGATGATTTCCCACCCGAAAAAAAAGGGGTCACAATCTCTTCTAAAGTTTAGACATTGTCGTAATCGGATCATGTGAGGACCCTGCAGGTTATCGTTTAATGACGAACGTAGGTCCATTAAAGAAGGATTTCAGAAAAATGGTGTTGATTAGAGGATGGGAGTTAATAATTATGGCCGATGGTAGAACCCGTATAACTTACATAATATGTATTATAGTCGGTATTTATGAAACAAACATGGAAATCTAAACTATTATATATTTTTTATATTTGAAAAACACGTTGCTTGGTATTAGGAATTTATCCTGTATCGTGGGTGTGCAAACATTTACACCCAAACAAACAGCCAGACCCGGAACAACTACTTATATGTAATACAAAAAAATATTCCGTAAGGGAGCCGAACCTGCGACACGCAGTGCAGCAGGCGGTTTCTCAACCACAACGCCAACCGTGTCGTTAAACTAAGTCAATTTATTTTTTTAAATACAATATTTCAGAAGTTTGTTAGGTAGAACTGCTAAAATTAAGTTTGACTTTGTTTACCTTAAAATACAAAGTAACTGGGAACGTGGGAGTAACTAATTTTAGTTTAATACCTACTCAATAATGTTTATGTACTTAACTGTGTAGGTAGAGTCCAAGTTTGTTCAGAAAAGTTGTAGGTTTGTGAAAGCGAAATAAATTGCTTGCTGAAGTATTTTATGTCAGTGTGATAATAATCCTTACTAATATTATAAAAGCGAAAGTGAGTTTGTTTGTTTGTTACGTCTTCACGCATAAATGGCTAAACCGATTTTGATGAATTTTGGTACAGATATAGTTGAGACCTTGGAGACGGACGTAGGCTTTTTTTTAAGAGAGAAATAAGGGAGAAAGAGGGAACAATAAGAAAAAACTTAACTTTGCTATTACAATAAAATATGGTGCAAGGGCAAAAACTACAGGCACTGGCAGGTACCTGCAAATCAGGATAGGGGAAATGTGTTACCCCGAATTTAACGCGAGTGAAGCCGCGGGAAAAAGCTACTGTATAATATATAGGATCTCGTAGCTAAATAATAGCAGCCGCTCGGGTCGATCTATAGGTTAAGCGGCTCTTGCCTAGGTTGATCTATGGATGGGTGACCACCGTGTTTCCTCCGAGCTTGGGAAAGCACGTTAAGTTGTTGGTCCCATTTATATCTTTCAGTATCCCGAAAATCTGACAACCAGTCTTACCAATCGTATCGTATCTAAATATATATATAAATCGTATTACTCAGTACTAACTGGGTTGTGGAGGTCAGAAAGGCAGTCGCTCCTTGTAAAATACTGGTTTGCAGCTGCATCCGGTTAGACTGGAAGCCGACCCCAACAAAATTGGGAAAAGGCTTGGCAGATGATGGGTGATAATAATATGGGCTTAAATAGTAGCCCACTGGTATCGGGAAGAGGCAGTCAGGGCTATAGAGAAAGGAACCTCTTAACAATAGCGACGAGAGCCTCCTCAGGTGTCGGACGAGGCTCTACGCAACTAAGCCAATAGCTATACGACTATCGGCACAATCGCTGAGTCCACATCCCACATGTCGAAAACCTCGCGAGCCGAGTCGAAATACTTAATCTGTTTATCTTTTTCGGCCTTTACGAGATTCTCGTCATGTGGTCAATAATCATTGCGCGCCGCTCTGATCGATCCGCCACCACTATATGGGCTTTGGGTGACAATATGTTGCTATTAGTTGGCAATGTATGGTTACTGAGTGGTTCACCTGATTAGTAAGTAATAAATTAATTCATCAAAAGTAATTATTAAGTTAATACATGATTAACATAGTCGGTAAGCCACAGACTAAGCAGCTCTTGTATCTTGTGGCTCGAGAGTGTGAATATTACAAAATATAAATAGCAAAACTAACAAGTGAGGACATACAAATATACCAATAGCAACGAACAGGATTAAAAGTAAACATAAAAGAGTTTCTGAATACAATGTACAACTGAATTTTAAATAAAATACAGAAAATTCAACTAATATTAAAAATGCAAATGTTTGTGAGGATGGATGAATGTATGGATGTATTGATGTTTGTTACTCTTTCACGTCAAAACGGCTGAACGGATCTCGATAAAATTTGGCACAGAGGTAGATTACAGTCCTTGAATAACACAGGATACCTTTTTTATATCACGCGGGCGAAGCCGCGGGCGCCAGCTAGTCATGAATAAAAGATAGTGAGTGTTCACCGCCTGGCGGGCAACAAAAATCAACCTATTTTTGTAATTCTCGCTTACTTTACCTCTAAAATTCGCGGACATATAGCTCCCTAAACGTGATTCAGTTACCTATAACATGACGTTAGTGACAGCCCTAATGTCACTTGTGTCCACTTGCATATTCAGTTATCGAGAACGTGCTCTCATTGGCTGGCTTCCAAATTGGACCCACGTTCGCTATATGGCTGTGTGGACTACATAATTGTTGTACGGCGCTAGGCAAGTAAACATCACGTCTGCTGTTACCTATTTTCACTTTCTGTAGAATAATGGGATTACTCGCCAAGTTTGTGAGCGGCTCAGTGAAAAATAGTTCGATTAGCTGTTTTTGTTTTCGTTCGGAAACTTGTTTTTTTTTTATTTTCGAATGTTTTGGGCGAACTCAGCGCCGCGCGCGCGCGCGTAAATAGGACTTTCAAAAATCATTTTTTACTCACATAAAACATCCAGTGACTGTAATAATGAGGTTAACGGGACTTACCTGAAAATTAAAATTAGAAAATTATTATAAACATTTGTATGGTTTCTAATTACAGATAAAAACATAATTTTACACACAAGTGTCAAAATCATTATGTCGCACAAAGATTAAAAAAAAACACTCCACTTAGATCCTTAATTAAATATGACTACAAAAGACGGATCATTATAAAACATCTGAGAGATAGTGAAGTGTCCTACAATTAAGCACTTTCAGCCGCTTTAAAGCGCGCTCCAGCTTCATAAAAAAAAACTCAAATAATGAGGAGCTGCGCCCTCTAGGCGAGTCATCGATACCACCGCATTACTAACGATGCTCCACGACCTCATTAAAAAGGCCAATGCGTCAGTATTTCATTTACAGGCCGAATCCCGTAATCCTCTTCTGTGGAGGTTTTGAGTTATGAGGTCCTTTTTTGTTTCAACATCCTGTTGTTATGCTGAATATCGGTCGGGTTTATGTTTCATGGATAGAATTGTGGTGATTGATTTTTTTAAATTATCTGTGAATGTTTCCTATGTATGGGAAATCGTCAAATAACTTTCCCCGCTCTGGGCGGTTCGGGTAAGAGTATAAGACTTTTATATTTAAGACACCTCTTTGAGGCGCACGAGGAATACGAAAGGAATACGAAACTCGCAACTCTGGAGACATACACCCTGCAATCCTTATCCTTATCCTTACTAATATTATAAAAGCGAAAGTGAGTTTGTTTGTTTGTTACCGCTTCACGCTTTAATGGCTAAACCGATTTTGATGAATTTTGGGACAGAGATAGTTGGGAACCAGGAGAAAAAAGTGGGATGTAAGGGAGACAGAGGGAAGAAAAGGGAAAACCTAGCGTTGCTGTTAGAAATCAATCATCATCATCATCATCACCCCCGAATTTAACGCGAGCGAAGCCGCGGGCAAAAGCTAGTAGAAAATAAAAGCTCTAATATAAAAAAAATACAAGTAAATTATCACCACATATACATCACAGGCTGTCAAGTAGAGACAAGCAGGCCTTTGACAGTCGTTAAAGCCCAAAAGTCTGATCAGTCTTACCTTTACTGCAGCTGCACCTAGTAAGACTAGATGCCGACCCTAACTAAGTTAGAAAAGTTAGCTAGGCTGGTAATATTTCACAATATCAATCGTCGGTACGGTTGGCGCAGTGGCTAAGCGATCGACTGCTGCGCCGCGTGTCGCGGGTTTGCACGGAACAAATATTTGTATGACCTACACCTACAGTTGTCTCGGGTCTGGCTGTTTGTGTATGTGAGTTTAAATGTTTGTAAACGCACCCACGATACAGGAGAAATTCCTAGTAAAGAAAAAAAAAAACAAAACAAAACGAACTCGCAGCTCGTATGCAAATCACACACACGACACCACAAATATACATTTTTCTCGTCAGTCCTGGCACGAGGAGTCGACAGCTACCTTGGGGACCTGTCTCCAGCATTTTAAATCACACCGCCTCTCTAAGGATATGTCACAATCGTTCGAGATAACTCGTTATAGACATAGAGATATCGAGGTTACAGAATAACGCCTTTTTGTTTTACGATTTCGCGTAAATCGGTTGTGGGTTATTGTAGATTTGTTTTATGTTTGCTTGGATTATGGATTTATATTGTGTAGGTAATAAAGGACATTCTTTATTGTTAGAAAGTACACTATTTTGGACTATTAGAGAGGATAGATTCTTAGGATATTACATCCGGCGGGATTCGGTCTTTAATACGGATATAAAATAAATCCGTGGTTACATCACGGGACTTATATCACGAGTCTACTCACACCTATCGCGCTGCTACTGAGTCGTGATGTATCAAGTGTGATGTCCTCTTGTCCACGACATTCAATGTCTGATCGCAGCAGAGATAAGTCGCCCCGGAACTGTTCCCGACTAATCGAAGCCAGTCTTAAATTGTACCAAATTTCAAGTTATTTTGATAAAATATACTTCACATGATGCCCATAGTTAAAGACATAGAATAACACAATATTCACACGTTCATCTCACAATACTCCAAACAAACTGACAGAATCGTCTTCCATTCATCGTAGTATAAAAGTATTGACATGGTATCTTTAAAGGAATTGGAGTCAAGGACGAACGTCCAGACGATGAGGAACAGTGTCCTCTTATTGTTCTTTGAAGACCAACTGGACTCTCAGGGTCAAGAGGTTGGAAACGTGCCATGGCATCAACTTCAAGTCACTCGCAGTACGAGTTCCACCCCACTATTCCCTTTTTGTAAGAAGACTTTTGGTCGAAAGGTGACTTAAATCGACGGCTTACCGACACCAGGCAGCGAAACACGTCGCCCACAACGGTACTCGTATTTCAAATTTAGTTTTTTGGATCTATAGGCCTCAGTTGCATGAGGATAGAATTATTACTTTTAAAACAACAATAGAATAACATCTATCGTAATTAAGAATCCATTGAAATTTAAAATATAATAAGGCATCAAGTCAAACTAAATAAGAGATTATACTACAAAGGCGAATAAAATCTTTCTGACAACGAATTAATCGATAGAACCTTTCAGACAACAAATTACTTTATGACAACGATCGTTTAAAAGGGTTAAATGGTTTGCAGCGTCGCGTCGCTATAAAATGATCCACGGATAATTTTATTAAAAAGTGGCACCTTGACGTTCTCTGGTTTATAATACTAGCTTATAACTGTCCCACTGCTGGACAAAGGCCTGTCATAATATTTCACCACGAACCCACATTTTTGAAGTTATTAAGTTTTTAAGACCCATTTAATAGAGGGCGAGCGTTTTGCCGTCAAACGGGCAGAAACCTAGAGTCCATGGCTAAAAAGCCTGACCCCGGGAATCGAAACCGGGGACTTCCGCGCTTGTGACAAAAAAAAAATTCGCTATAGCAGTATAGCGAAATTTTTTTTGTCCATGTAAGTGAAGTGTATTACATATTGTTTCTTTATAGCGATCAATCGTGCATACTGATTCAACACTGCTAATAAATACGAAAAGATACAAAAAAATGTTTCAAAGTTTCATACGTCTTCGGCAAACTAATTCTATCACCCTGTAGGGTTTAAATATCTAAAGATGAGTACCAGCCGACTTGCACAAGACTATTTATTGTCACATTAGTGACATTCCAGTGAGTCGGGAATTTATTTCTTTGATCGGGGCGCAAAGGAAATGATTTCATTGCTATTCTGTTCGGATTGGTAGCTTTTTTATAAATGAAAGAAAAACACATCAAAGGGAGAAAGGAATGCTTTTTTCGGCGGCTTTTTTAGGCGCAACAGCTGATCGCTTTGTGTACATGCGGGTTTTATACACCCACACAGTACTAAAAATAAAGTAAGACTTGTAGAGAGCGGTTTTATTTTTGGTGTAACATTTGTGCCGTTTAATGCGGACATGATTTCGACAAAGTTAATAAAAGCCTTCTTGCCTTGTACAAGCAACAAGCTGACCAGATTTAAAATATCTTCTACAAGCTTCCTGGTCAGCTTGTTGCTGGGAGAAGGGAAATAATGTACACCAGGGACCAGGCACCAGGGAGAAGTATTCTCCCCATCAATCTGCCTAGCCTTTTCCCAACTATATTGGAGCCCTCGGTTAGACTCACTGTACGACTTTTGGTCTACCTGAAATGACTGCCAAATATCTACAAATGACATCCTCAACCAAAGGTTTTTCGTGCTCTCCGTGTAAACTCGGTATTAATGAATGGATACGGCTGTTTCAAAGCAGCTTAACCTGAGTATCGAGCTTGTGGCTGATACTCAGCTCCGAGGACTTAAAGAATTGTTCACTTAGACGAGGTTAAATAGAAACCGCGACTCCGGAACTCAAAGGGCAAAAAAGGAACAACAATGGGTTTTAGTCAGTCTGACACTCCTTCCCGCTCCGCTCGGAACGAGGGAAGTTATTTGAAGATTTCTCATCTGAACCAAAAAGACTGTGTCAATAGAACGAAATTTTCCAATTCATCATGGAATAAAATAACAAGTACTTATAAAGTATTAAATAAATTACATAATCTGTTTCGCACAAAAGAATCCTATTAAGTATTAAATAATAATTTCGCCACCATTACTAACACCTAAACTCTTCACACATCTAATTTCACGAATTAAGATAAAACAACGAATTATTCCCAGTATTATACAGGCTACGAATTAACGTTAATTTGACATTCAAGCAGTTGGAATCGTCAAAAAGTTCCAAAGTTAGCCTAGTCACGTTTTAACTAAGTTTAGTTTAGTAATAAAGACTCAAGGACTTACGAGTACGCATACTAATTTGTTGGCAATTAAAATGTATGATAACGTTAGGTTTTAGTGGATCTAAAGAACAATAAAGACAAGTGTTTAGACGAATGTATTAGCCAAAACCCAAACGTAGTCAATAATAATAGCAGCCTATAAGTGTCCCACTGCGCACAGCCCTCTTCTCAAACAGAGAAGGCATGAGCATTGATCACCACGCTTGCTCAAGATAGGTTGGCGATTTCAGACTTATATTCCTACTAATATTATAAATAAATATCTTGGGACAACTCACACACGGCTATCTGATCCCAAGCTAAGCAGAGCTTGTGTTATGGTAACCAGACAACTGATATACATACTTATATAATTTATAAATACATACATATTATAGTTAAATCACACCCAGACACAGAACAAACAATCATGCTCATCACACAAAGTTTGTCCTGGGTGGGAATCGAACCCACGACCTCCGGCTTAGCAGTCAGGGCCACTAACCACTAGACCAACAGGCCCGTCAACAGCAAATGCGAATGTTTTGAGGATGGATGAATGTATGGATGTTTGTTACTCTTTCACGTCAAAACGGCTGAATGGATCTTCATGAAATTTGGCACAGAGATAGATTATAGTCTGAAATAACACATAGGATACTTATTTTTCCAATATCACGTGGGTCAAGCCGCGGGCGACGGCTTTGTGCCGAATTTTATAAGATCCTTTCAGCCGTTTTCACGTGAGAGAGTAACAAACATCAATGCATCCTTACAAACATTCGCATTTATAATATTAGTAGGATTCTCATACTCCCATATCTATAAAAAAAAACTCATAAACCTCCTTCGGGTTCTGTCACAGTCGAATAGAAGCTTTGGCTACAACCATAATACTTAACAAGAAACCAGTTTTAAGCTCGTATGTAATTTAGTTAAATAAACACAGCTTATTATAGTTACTACGAGATATGCTCGCTTATTGTGTTAACTTAGCATTAGGGACTGCGGCATACGTAGGTACAGTCAACCAACATGAGATAGATACAACAGTAACCAGGGTCGTCAGATACAGTTAGGATTTCAAAATAAAGCAAAAAACTAAATATTATATTTCACATGGGCCTACATGGTCACTTATAGAACGATTTATGAATATTTTCTTTGGTATTTATTTGGTAGAAAACAAACTGCTATTTAATTAAGCTAAATTTGAATTGAACACGTTCGTCGGTCTCTAATTAAAGTCCATCTATATGTGACGAGCGTGGTAACTTATCTTTTTTGTTGAGTGTACTTACGTGTTTTGATAGCAAATCCAGTGCAATGTAAATACATGAGACAGTGTTGTTTTAATTAGATAGTCTGGTTAGCGCAGTGGCTGAGCGATTGACTGCTGCGCTGCGTGCCGCGGGTTCGCTTCCCGCACGGAACAAATATTTGTATGGCCTACAAATAGTTGTTTCGGGTTTGGCTGTTTGTGTTTGTGAGTTTTAATGTTTGTAGACGCACCCACGGTACAGGAGAAAATCCTAGTGTTGGGCGACGTTTTAAAAACAAAAAAGATCTTAGGCTGCTGACTAAAAAGGCTGAGGTCACTTAATCAGACAGTACACCGTGTAATTTTAGTCGTATTAAGATATCTTTTTAGAAAAAGTAACCATGGAGTGTCTTGCCGGTTCTTCTCTATAGGAAACAACCAACCGTATTTTTTGACGTTAGATGTCGTCGCTCCATTCAACATCGCCCTTGGCACTTAAGACTCGGATTCGGAACATAAAGGGCAAAAAAAAGGAATATGGGCGGGTTTTAGTCAGTAAAAGTTTGACTCTTCCCCGCTCTGCTCAGAGCGGAGGAAGTTATTTGATGATATCTAATCCGCAAAAAAAATCTCAGTGGCCGCGCTTGTTACCAATAGACCTACTAAGATATTTCAGTGGTAATTAAATCAGTAACAAATTTAAATAATTACCATATTTACCACCAGTTGCACGTTTCGGACCCCTGGTCCCTTTAATGGGAGTCGGAAGTCTGACCACCGTTGGAATGACGACATGGGTGGAATAACGCTACACAAATTAGAGAGGGTTCACTAAATAATTCTGAGAATTACCTTTAAAAACAATCCTCGAATTTTCGACAGCGACAATAGTCTTTATAATGCTACTAGCTGGCGCCCGCGGTTTATGCGGATGGTCAAAAAAAGTATCCTATGTGTTATTCCAGACTATCATCTACCTATGGGCCAAATTTCATCAAGATCCGTTCGCCGTTTTGACGTGAAGAGTAACAAACATCCCAACCCCGCTGTCTAATCCAAGCGATCGGTCGTGCAAATAAAGCAGTCTACACGTTGTAAGTCTCGAAAACCAAGGCGTGCTGGAATGACCACGCTTTCGGATGCGCTGAACAAAATGAGTACGATATTCAAGTGCACGCACAGATAACCCTTTGGTTAGAACGTGTCCTTAGACGGCAAAGGTAGCAAGGAGTTGTTGGCACAACTCACATTGTGAACTAAAGCTAGTAAACATAAGGTACATTATCCTGTATCATAGTAATCATCTGATAATTTGCACCTGAAACATCTAGAAACTTAAGCCGATGCTATAATCGTCTGTTTATTTATTTTACTACTACATACATGAGCTTTGTAGTATGCGAAAGTCTTGTGTAAGCTCTTTAACTGTCTTAGTATAAGTGAAGCTCAGTGATTTCATTGTGTGGAGCTAAAGCTTAGTGTTTAGTCATAATGACACGACTGATTTCTACGTAACAGTATAACGTAATGAATTACTATATTATCCTTACTAATATTATAAAAGCGAAAGTGAGTTTGTTTGTTTGTTACCTCTTCACGCTTTAATGGCTACACCGATTTTGATGAATTTTGGTACGGTGGTTGGTTTTATTTTAAAAAAGTGGGATGTGAGGGAGAAAGAGGGAAGAAAAGGGAAAACTTAGCGTTGCTATTACAAATCAATAAGGCGCAAGGGGAACTGTGTTACCCCGAATTTAACGCGAGCGAAGCCGCGGGCAAAAGCTAGTAATAATATATTTTTATTTAAATATTTTGTTTATTGTTTATAAAATAAATATAGATATACTTATAGGTAGGTACATATAACAGCAATCCATACAAATATTATAAATGGGAAAGTCTATGTGTGTTGTCTGTTTATTTGTCCGTCTTTAAATGCTAAAAGGAGCGACGAATTGACGTGATTTCTTGTGCTTTAGTGGAAATTGTTGAAGGGATAAAGAGTGTCATAGGCTAGATTTTGTCTCTTTCTAACCCGTAGGGGGTTCCCGTAAATGGGGGGGCGGACGCGAGCGAAGCTGCGGGCAAAAGCTAGTATTATATAAGTAACGTACACAGGGTGAAATTTTGCAAAGGTACAGAAGGTTCGTAATCTTACTTATAACTTTACGGGAAATTCCGATCTTCAGAGAATTTGAAAAACGTGTACTACGTATATAATCTGCAAGATAAAGGCCAATTTTAACCATCTTTTGTTTTATGTTGCCCCAAACTAAAAATTTCTTCTGTATCTTGTTTGCGTTTACAAACATTTAAACTCACATACACGAACAAACAGACTCGGAACAACTACCTGTAGGACATACAAATATTTGTTCCGTGCGGGGACCGAACCCGTGACACACGGCGCGGCAGTCAATCGCTAAGCCACTGCGCTAACCGTGCCGTCAAACGCAACATGTGCACAATTTTATGAATACCTTGCTCAAACATTACAAGGTGACTCATTTTGTAATACTGCAATACCGCATCGCGTGTGTACAGTAATATATGCAGTATATTACTACAATAAAAGCACATATAATACTTTAAAGTATATTTTTATATTATTATTATTAATGAAAGGTACATCCTCACACTTCCTACGTAATTTTTGGTCTTTACTTTCTCATTCTTTATTTAAAAAGGACCTGAGTATTGGAAGGTCGTGGGCAACCAGCCAGCATTCGGCTTTTTTTTAAGGTATAAATCCTCTTACAGTACTTACCTACTTCCTAACATGCATACTACCCTAGTACAACCAACAAAAAACTATAAAAATGTATGAAACAAAATAAATCCGCGCCTCGAAGCACAGACTCCCGGGAAATCTTAATTTCATAAATTAAAAATGTCCTAGAAACGTCGTGAATAAAATATTATCTTTTTCATGATGTTCTGTATTTTTTTTAAATACGATGCCTGCAGGTTTTCCGCAAACCAGTTGAATTAACTGAACTCTGTTGTCTTTTGATTTGTGCTGCTATTTTATTTTGTTTTCTGGACAGAGAAAATTTACTTCGTTGGCTTCATTTGTTTTGGGAGACAGAGCGACAATGTACCTAATGATTTAAAACGGCTAAAGACACTTTTTCATAACACCATTACGCCTGTAATCTTCGCAGGGCTAGGCATTAGGCATAGGCTAGTAGTACCTACATTTTTCAAGTTATGTGTAAGTCCCATGTGATAGGAGCGAGCCTAATGCCAACCGAGCTAAGAGCTAGATTCCTTGGTTGCTACTGATAAACTCCTAAAGGATGAAACCCAATAACACTTTGCCCAGTGCCTGAATATCAAGATTCATTTATATCTTGTCCTCCTGACCGTTTCGCCGACGGCGGCCAATCGGCGTGAGATACAATTAATGCACAAGTGTGTGACACTCACTCATTCTCACTCACCTACTCACTTTCATATTCCGACGGGACGGCAATCTGACACAATGGGAGAGAGATCAGGTACAGGTCAAACAGCTTCATGTGATTTTCAAGGCACGGGGCAGCGAAAAAATACAATAACACTTCTTGCCCAAGCTGGAAATTGAACCCACGACCCCGTGCTCAACAGTCGCGCTTGCAACCGCGAGATCAATGGGGCATCAATCTTCTCTTCTAATCTTGATGTATTTTAACAGTCATCTATAACGTTACCTTGATACAGCTGAATCCCAGGTTACGGCAGTACTATTTCAGAATATGGTTACCGCCCCACATGGCAAAGACTTGTTCAAAGAAACCTTACGAAGATACATTAAGGGCCAAAATATGTGGCATTTACAACCTAGTACCTATAAATATGGTGTGCATTAAGATCATCATCTGCCTAGCCTTTTCCCAACTATGTTGGGGTCAGCATGAAGTCTAACCGGATGCAGCTGAATGTCAGTATTTTACATGGAACGACTGCCTATCTGACCTCCACAACCCAGTCAGTACTGGGTAATACGATACCCCTTGGTAAGACTGGTTGTCAGACTTTCGGGACACTGACTACCTGTAACGACTGTTAAAGATCTACAAATGACAGCCGGGACCAACGGCTTAACGTGCTTTCCGAGGCACGGAGGAAACTCGGTATGTAACGGCTGGTCACCCATCCACAGACCAACCTAGGCAAGCGCGGCTTAACCTAAAGATCGACCCGAGCGGCTGCTATTATTTAGCCACGAGCTCCTCATTTCGTGTGCATTAAGATAATAAACTTTAAAGTTAATAATGGTGAGAATGAAAAAGACAGATTGTTCTCAAGAACGCGTGGTGTTTTCATTTTAAATACAAGTGCTTGGCCTGGATTCCTCGGTTAGCAGTGAGTGTAATATAATACTTCTGTAGTGATAAAAACTTCCCAGACACTCGTGTCTGTTGTATATAAAAAAGTATTTTTAATAGTTATGGCTTCCTTTGGTTTTCTCGTAAAATACAGTATTAAAGTATGTCGTAGTTTATTTTATACTTGCTACGGAATTGCTCTTTAAGAATATTGCAATAAAGTTTGATGTTTTAATTTGTCACGATTTTTAAGATAATTCTTGAAATTGTATTAATAAGTTAAGAATTTCATAGCTAAAGATGTATGCGATCACTGTAATATCCTTCAATTATTATAATAAAAAAAGGAATGATGTGATTATGAATATATAATCGACTAGCTTTTGCCCGCGGCTTCGCTCGCGTTAAATTCGGGGTAACACAGTTCCCCTTGCGCCTTATTGATTTGTAATAGCAACGCTAAGTTTTCCCTTTTCTTCCCTCTTTCTCCCTCACATCCCACTTTTTTAAAATAAAAATTAGCCTATGTCCATCTCCTGGTTTCCAACTATCTCTGTACCAAAATTCATCAAAATCGGTGTTGCCATTAAAGCGTGAAGAGGTAACAAACAAAGAAACTCACTTTCGCTTTTATAATATTAGTAAGGATTTTGTACGTAAGGTACAACGACAGCATATCCAACCATAAACAAAGCCTGGTGAATTTATAAATATACGCATGACCATCAGCCACATAGATTTTAATTGAATTTATTTTAAAAACTGCCACTCTTTGAGCAACTACACAAAAATAAATATTGCCTAAACGGTTCCTATAAAAACAAAATAGCGACTTTTTATTTCGAGCATTGACCAGAATAAAAAACGTGAATTCAACATTTACAAACGCGGTGTCAAACGCAAACGGTTAGTTTGATTACTACGAATCGCAATGCTACGAGCGTAGCCGCGTAGCACTTTTGCTACGATAAAAGAAATTAATAATTTTCATTTTGTTGATTGTTACAGTTGCGATGTCTTTTAATGTGTCATAAATTTACTTTCAATTGAATTTTCAAGCGGGACTGCTCAACATGAGGTCTCGAGGTTCGATCCCCGGGTCGGGCAAAATGTTATTGGGTTTTTACATCAGGAATTTCTTGGTAACTGCCATGGAGCTGGGATTTTCGTCCGGTTGATGACAATAAGCTCGCCCTCTGTTATGTATTACTATAAACCTTCACTGACGAAAGGTGGTTTTACTATTGGATACACCCCTGCCTAAACTTTAGATAACTAAAGGCGTGATGCTATGTTACGTGTAACACCAGAGTAGTAAAATACGGCCAAAGAAACTATAGATACAGAACAGTTATTTATTATCTATATTAGGTTTTAAAAACATATTTAATTTCACTGGTTACGTCGATGTAGACCAACCATATATTATGCAGCAATTTATAATTAAGAAAAATAATTCTTAAAAACAAAAAATAACGTTGCCCCACACTAGGAATATCTCCTGTATTGTGGGTGCGTTTACAAACAGCCAAACCCGAAACAACTACTTGTAGGCAGCGCAGCAGTCAATCGCTCAGCCACTACGCCAACCGTGCCGTCAAACGCGAACATATGCACAGTTTTGTGAATACCTTGCTCAAACATTAAACAATTAATAACATAAATACAAATGCCACTAAAGCATGAATAAAAAAAAACACGTACTAATAAATATGGAATTACACCTCTTTAGTAAGATACACCACAATGCAAAAGTTATTTCTCAGCTCCATCGTGTTTCTAACAGTGCACCAGTAATATGTCTCCCGGACGACATTAACGACTTGTTACAATGTACTCTTCTCTTAAGTGGAACACAAACACACGAGTTTTTGTAATTTATTTTTGCTCGACTATCGAGCTCTGTGTTTAATCGACCGTTTAATACCCATATTAGCAGAAGCCCGCAGTTAGTGAGAGAAAAAGTGTAAGCAGGGATTGCTGCTGCAGCGGTAGCCTAGTGACGTAATTAAACTTGGTCGTTCTCCCGAATTCGTTTGATAATAGAATTCGGGCAAACGCCGAGTATCAATCATCAGGGCCAAGTTAGTTTTTGAAGGCGCGTTTGTGTTCCACACGCACTTCAAAGAGATGTCAGTAAAGCAGAGGGCTGCCAGATCAACCGCCTGCCGGGGTTGCAGGTTGTTTGAAAGAGATAGTAGGGCCCCGGAACACAAAAGGCAAATGAAGAAACACGGATGGGTTTAAGTCAGAGCGGTTTAAGTCACTCAGAGCGGGGGAAGTTTTTTGATGATTTTCAATACCTAAAAAAGGGTGAGGCTTAGGACAATCTCTCCATCTTTTTAGTTATCAGAATCCGGATACCCGACGCCAGTTTTCATTTTATTCCTAGTCCTTACGCATTTCAGTACGATGATCCACTGTACATGGATGATCATGTTTGATTACATGGTCATCATGATCTCGTAGTCATCATGGTATCATGGTCATGATTTCAAACTCATCACACTTTATTTCATTTACTTAAGGCATATGCTCAATCATTCCACTAAATACCAAGTGAGTTTGCGTCATAATGGTAACGACAACGTATGTATCGTGTGTTATGGGTTAAAACGTAGAAAGGTAGTTAACTTTGTACAATTTTATTTCATCAGTACAAGTGACGAAGGAATTCATCTTTGTGATCTAATACCTAAAATACACTGTCAATAACATGCCCACTCTGGGCCCATTTGATAGATTATTAGCTACTCTATTCCATTCAGGATCGGAAAGTGAGTACCCGGTAAGAATTCAGCTTTCAAATCAGCGTAAAAGTATCCCCCCTATTTCCAATAAAACTCTTTTCTTCAATAGGAAACAAAAAGTCAAGAAAAAGAATTGAAATTATAATAAGAACTTAGCACAAACCCCGCTCGTATCGAACGATAAAATATCAATTTTATGCGACAAGCTTGCTTCTGCCAACGTAATAAGTTTTAAAGCTCTGCACATGTGACACACACGAAATTTTAAATTGCATTTTAAGACTGTAGACTTATCTTTTTGGTGGAATAACTACGCCTGTGTTTTGTGTAGGGTTAGGTAGATATGTGGCCGTTTGATTGTTTGTATACTGACAGTTAACGAAAGATGGGACGAAAGTTATCTTAAAATAAAACCAGCAAATTTTTAATAAAACATAAAAAGTAGGTGGCGGTCATTATCAGCCACCATTGTGGAGAAGCTTAAATCCCAGCAGTGGGAGTAATGAGTCCCACTGCTGGGAATTAAGCTTCTCCTCTTTAAAAAAAACTGTGAACCTGTAGAAAATCTTTCATACCTACCACTCATGTAAGCCTTTCCACTGGTTAATAAAGTTGAATAAAGCACAACTTCAACAATTATATAACGTCCTTGTCTAGAATAGCCAATAAAACAGTAGGTACCTCTACTTTCAAGTATATTTTTATTATAGTTTTTTTTTTTTAACTTAGAATACAGAAGAAATCCTAGTGTGGGGCTCTAGGAATTTCTCATGTATCGTGGGTGCGTTTACAAACATAAACTCACATACACAAACAGCTAAAACCGAATTTGTAGGCTATACAAATATTTGTTCCGTGCGGGGATCGAACCCGCGGCACGCGTCGTAACAGTTGCTTAACCACTAGGCAAACCGTGCCGTCAATATTTCTAATAATAAGTGAAAGGTAAAATTTACTTATTATTCGAAAAATGGTCTACGTAATATCGGTTTCGTCCAATGGAATAAAACGTGCGATCATTAACTAGCGCACGAGTGCCCTCGACATCTATAACATTACGCGGATGGGGGAGCTGGTCGCCTGCCATAGACATTGTTCTCGAAAGAATTGCAGAATTTGTCGATCATTTGTTTAGATAGATAGATAGAATATTCTTTACCATGTACACCATACAAATGACAAGAATAACAGTATACAACTTTTATATAGAGTGACACAATGAGCGGTCTAGATAGAAAGACTGTTAACAATCTTTGTGTCTCTTAAAGACTTGATTATGATAGGCGAAAGTGAGTTTGTTTGTTTTTTACGTCTTCACGCCTAAATGGCTAAACCGATTTTGATGAATTTTAGTACAAAGATATTTGGGACCCAGGGGACGGGCAAAGGCTAATTTAAAAAAAAATATAATAAAGGGAGAATCAGGGAAGAAAAGAGAAGAGAAAGATATTTTTTTTTCGATCATCACGCAGGTTAAAGTTAGCGTTAGCCCAAATTAACTATACCACGCGGACGAAGTCGCGGGCGGAAGCTAGTCTTAAATACACTGATTCTATCAATGCACAGCTTGGGCATATTATTATGTGCGTGCATTTTCAAGGATCCTCAATGGTGTATGGAAAGCTATATTATTCTTCCACATAAAAGCAATCTATTCATTTATGAACATGTAGGTAAAAACTCTATTTTTTGCTCAAAAATTCTGGCATATGTAGCGTTGTCAAGGCCCTCGTGCCACATGGGGCCTGCCCTTTACTTGGTATTTAGAGAGCATTGTTGCCGCACTGAGGGACTATTAATATCTTTAAGAGGCATAAACTTTAATATCCTGATAACGGGACGATATATCAAAGTTTATGTGACTTGGGGCTGAAATAAACAATGTAGTTTTATCCTATTGAAGGTGACATTCTTTATATGAAACGCTGCCCCTCACTTAAATATCTCATCACTTGCTTAGCCTTTTCCCAACTATGTTGGGGTCAGCTTCCAGTCTAACTGAATGCAGCTGAAACCCAGTATTTTACATAGAACGACTGCCAATCTGAAGACTGGTTGTCAGACTTTCGGGCCACTGACTATCCGTAACTGCTTTCCGAGGCACGGAGGAAACTCGGTATGTAACGGGTGGTCACCCATCCATCATCCATCATTCACCATCATCCCAGTATTCATTAGTCAGTATTTATTAGTATGTAGGATTTAACTTAAAGCTGACTTTGGGTCATACATAGGAAAAGGCCAAGCAGATGATAGAATGACAACATGGTTGGTGCAGTTGCTGAGCGATCGAGTGCTGCGCTGCGTGTCTCGGGTTCGTTCCCCGCACGGAACAAATAATTGTATGGCCTACAGATAGTTGTTCCGGGTCTGGCTGTGTGTGTATGTGAGTTTAAATGTTTGTAAACGCACTCCAGATACAGGAGAAATTCCTAGTTTGGGGCAAAGTTTAAAAACAAATTTCTTAATATTACAAAATAAGAACAGGGCATAGGCATGTAAACGAAATTTTACCTCCGATAACGACCTTGAAAAAGTCTATCATATATTTGATTGAGGTAAACTGGCATCCCTGACGCTGCAATAGACATGGCAAATTACGGAGCCCAAACTAATTACTATGGACTTGGAAGTAAATGAAAAGTTCTCCTGACAGTTTTCAGTCATGGCGGTTATCATCTTAGCCGAGATTAGCCATCAGCATGGGAGATATTATAGTGGTAGTAAGTAGTACACTAGTGCACTTTCCGCTCGTTTACTCTCATAGTCCGATGGGACCGCTTTCAACACGACCGTACAGAAATCAAGGCTAGACCTGTGCTTGGTCACTCTCCGGTCGTGTCGCACTGTAAATGCGGCTGAAAAATTCCAGGCTGAGAAATTTCTGTTTGAACCAAAAAGCATTTTTTGCCCGAAAAGAGTCGCGCTTTCGACCACGAGACCAACGGGCAGTCAAATATGGAAATAACATCGACACGAAAAGAAAAAGAACTACCGAAATGCTGATATGAATCCTGTTGAAATTTGTTGAGAAATACGATGAGAGAAATTGTCTCTTTTGTAACGCCTCTAGCTAGTCTGTAAATGCTGGCGACGCTCTTAGTTTAATATTTACTCCGTGAATTACGAAATCAGCACCGACATCACTATAATATTCCCGGTAACTAAACTAATCTAAAACCGAAGACGTATTACATTATGGAGCATAGTATAGTATAGGTATATTGAATTAATTAAGATTGAATCCTTGGGCATTCCATTAAATGGCGGTAATTGTAACTACTGCCGACTAATAAATATTACAGGAAATGGATTTTCAGTATAAATGAGCCTTTTGAGAACGTAATTATCTTGTTTCAATCTAATTAATAAAAAAAACTATTACAAACATAAACTACTTTGGCAGTAAACAAAAATACAAGATCGAAAACATAAAATCACACAAATCCTATAATTTCAGCCGGTTTATAAGCTATTTCCACGTATAAATCTACAACTCCTCTCAACATCACTCAAAGTGACTATTGTTAAAAATTTCGAGTAGATATTTTGAATCTGGAATTCTTTCGGAAAAACACCACAGAATGCCTATGTCAAACGCAAAACGCTAGACCGTTTTTTGTACCCAGATTCAAATATCGATCACCCCGCTGTTTTATTATTCTTAGTTCAAAAGCCAAGCTAAAACACTTCCAGTGTCGACAACTTAATAAAATCCGCTCACAATCTAAAGTTGTCCCTTCTAGCAAAACTTAGATGCAACTGTACCGAGCGACTAGCAAGTTCCCACTCTCCCGCTACACTCAGCTTCATTCATCAGAGCAAAGACACTCGGTTTCGTAGCGGTTGACTTGAATGAATCGCACTTGTCTATGGCACGAACATACGTCACAACATGGCCGCCATGTCACTGGAATCGACAGAGGGCGCGTTTACAAGCGGTGGAGTAGACAAGTACCACTACTACAAACAATATTTACGAAAATATATTTTTTTTACTATACGTGTTAGTCACCTGCTTAAACAGAATGTTTGTAGATTGTAAATTTTGGTGTGCAATATGGAATATTCATGTAAATTTTCTTTACTGCGAAGGAAAACATTACTAATAACCCAAGAAAAGTATTAAAAGTTAATTTCTACAACTATTTGTCGTAAAAAAAAAAAATTAAAGTCCTACAATTTTCTATTACAGTTCAAACGCCGGCGACTGTTGCGGCTATGATGTGATGTCATTTACCACAAATTACATTCTTTAAATCAATGTTTTAACTCTTAATAAAATAATTATACAAATTGTATTAACTTTAATCAAGAAAAATCAAATTTCAATTACTATCCTTACTAATATTATAAAAGCAAAAGTGAGTTTATTTGTTTGTTTTTACGTCTTCAAGCCTAAATGGCTAAACCGGTTTTGATGAATTTTGGTACAGAGATAGTTGGGAACCTGGAGACGGACACAGGCTATTTTTTAAAAAAGATTGATTTATGAGAGAGAAAGAGGAAAGAAGGAAAAACTTAGCATTTCTATTGCAATAGGCGCAAGGGCAAAAACTACAGGTAGCAGGTACCTGTAAATCAGGAAAGGGGGACCGGTTTACCCCGAATTTAAAGCGCCAGCGCGAGCGAAGCCGCGGGCAAAAGCTAGTATAATAATAAAATGTAAGTGAAATTTTCAGTATTTTCAAATAAAAGTGTTTCATTGACACATTAACCTTGACATCACCACCGGCATTTTCTCAGACGATGCGTTTTGTTTTACTACTAGAAAATACACACATCAAAAGTATCTGATTGATATTAATTAAAATTTTCTTTAAGGATTCATCAAATAAAGTGTTTTCGTTTGTCACAGTAACGATAAACCAAGTCACCTTTGTATTAATAAAGAAATTTGCCATTTTCCTAATAAAGGGATTTTTGACATTTGAACCACTAACATTAAAGTTCGAAAAAAAGACTGAAATAACAGTTTTCTTTAAAATTTTATTGGGTAACTTAAACAATTAATAATCCGTGTTTCTACCGCGAATACTAACAACACAAGAACATCGGTTTGGCATACTCAAAATGAGTTCATCCAAATCACGCTGTGGAATGGCCGCCCATGTTCGTTGCAACAACAAAAAAAGGTCTTCTTGCGACTGGATCCCTCCATATTCGGCAGAGCTCTTCTCTGTAGCATATCCCATGCATGCTCAATCGGGTTCAAGTCTGGCGACTGAGCAGGCCAGGGCAGGACATTGATGTTAGCTGCGGCGAGAGTCTGTCTTACAACTCTTGCGGTGTGCGGTCGTGCATTATCATGCATTAACTGAAATAAGGGACCGATTTGCACTTGTAGAGGAACGATGACGTCTGATACAATCGTCTCAGCATAAATTTGAGCGTTGAGGTTGCCTCTGATCCAAATCAACTCAGTTCTTCCGCCGATCCAAATACCCGCCCATACCATGATGGTTCCACCACTATAAGGATGGACTTCCTGGCAGGATTTTAATCGCTGTTGGCGTCCAGGGGTTCTCCAGTGTCGTATACGTCTTGTATCCGGTCTCATACCAAAACGAGACTCATCAGAAAAGCACACAAAACGCCATTGTTCTTCTGCCCAATTTCTGTGTTCAAGAGCCCATTGATATCGAATCCTACGATTGTGCATTGCTATAGGTGGTACCCGTAGCGGTCTTCGGGAATGAAGGTTCACTTCATGCAAGCGGTTTCTGACTGTTTGGTCGCTAATTAAGTTCCCTGAAGAGTGATGAAGCCTCACGGCTAACATCATGGCGGTTATTGTTGGAGCTCTTCGAGTTAAGATTTGAATGTATCGGTCTTGTCTCCGTGTGGTGCAGCGATACCGTCCTCCATGGCGCTCAGCCACGGTACCAGTGCTTTGGTAACGTGTCCAAAGTCGACTGATAACACTCTGACTTGTATTCAGAGCTAAAGCTACAGTACGTTGCCGGGAACCAGCTTCTATCATTCCCACGGCTCTGAGCATTTCTTCCCTGCTTAAATGACGTCGCCGCTCCATAATAACGTTGGTTTTAATCAGTAGTAGGGAAACAGTAGCACTAATAATGTCTTCAATGCGTTGTATGTTTTTATAGGGAAAATATTGACAGCTTATTTTCATCTTTTACTCGAATTTGATTGAGAGTTCCTGATTCAAATTATGAAATGCACCAAAAAGGATCCATATAAATTTATAAAATCATAAATTTATTACAAAGCCACATCTCAATCTCAAGAAATCCGCATAAAAATGCTTGATCCGTAGACA
Organism: Ochropleura plecta; assembly: GCA_905475445.1. NCBI lineage: Eukaryota > Metazoa > Arthropoda > Insecta > Lepidoptera > Noctuidae > Ochropleura > Ochropleura plecta. The sequence goes on along the minus strand of FR997740.1, from coordinate 7,926,597 downwards.
CTTTTGATGTGTGTACAATAAGTGTTCAACATTAAAAGCATATCAAAAATAAATAAAAAAGTTTTTTTGCTTGCATACTCCTTAGTAAATACCTTATATTCTGTCCTAAATGCATGGTGCATTTAAGATTGGAAGATTTAACTAAAAAGTCTGGGACTAATCGGCTGGCTGAAATAGTTGTTGCAAGTTTAGAATGCATTAAACATGTTTTTACATGAATTATACCATTATGATGATATACCATTTAGAATACAAAATGTATCCTTATTCCTATAAAAACCATTCAACCAAAAAAAAATCCCATTAGGTAAATAAATACGCAATGATTGAAAAGAGTTTTTGTATTAATTGATGAATCGGATCAAATCATAGGTCAATCTATTTTTATTGGTCAAAGGGATCTCTGAAATAATTTCATAAACCTGTATAAAATATAAAATGGAAAGAACATTCTGTTTTTATAATAAAAACAGGCGTAGATATAAAATCGAAACTTTAAAATATTGTCTAACGAAATAATAAAAAAAAAACTTCTTTCTTTTTAGAATGAGAGTTTAAAACCCAATTCTGGATTAAACTGTTGTTCATAAGATTTGGTATTGAATTTTGTTTGTATATTTTTATTTTTGTGTGCAATAAAGAATAAGATTTTTTTTCATAAAGGAGAATGATAATCGTACAATATAATAAAAACACATTTACTATAATAATGCAAAAGTCGCAATAACTTTTTGGCGGGCTGCCTAATGTGACATTTAGATGAATTTAATACATAGTTAGTGACATTACAACCGATGCGTTAGAATAAATGTCGTTGGCGTTTTATTTCTATTCGCTCATACTAAATAAGATGTTGGTGATGATGTTTGTCTTTATTATCATAAAGGTCATGATTATTAAATAATCGTTGTGTGGTATGTTTCTCTACATTAATAATTTTGTATACAACTGTTGAAAAATTAATGTACTAAAAAGTGTTTAGACACATTAATAAATAATCATAAATAACTTTTCAAAACCTATTATAATGGTTTCCTTATTTATTTTGTACATCTTGGCCGCATAGAGCAGCCGTCCTGTTGGAACGAATTAAATTATGAGGACAAATAAAACTAGTCCGCCGTCTTTAGGAGTCCGCCATATTGAATTTAAAAGGATGGTATTTAAAAGTACTTCAATTTATTCCCATTTCGTTTACCTAATTTTGCCTGTGTTCCACCAAATATACTGAATGTGCACCAAAATATGTTAATTAAAATATGTCATAACGAGCATCAGCGCACTACAATAAAAAAGTGTTATATCTTTATCCATTTTCTATTAATGCAAGTCGTTACTGGCACAGTTTTAACCTCACCTAACCTACGCATTTTTTTAACATTCAGGAAGGAATATTTGGTGCACGATCAGTATTTTTGGTGAACACAAAAATATTACCTATCCAATTTAAAATGACGTCACTTAACTCACCATGCATTTGTGGTGAGTAAACAAGTGGGCAAAATTTCAGCTTGGGATTCAGAGTTTTAGAAAAGTGGGTCTATAACTTTTAAGATGTTTTTACATAGTTAGTTTGTTTGTTACAGGTAAAGCTAATTTAAGTAAAGGTTTTAATAGTCCTAAATGGTCCTTAACAAGTCGAATAGAATGAAAACTTGACTACGTAGACCTAAATGGTTAATGTTTTCACAGCACAAAGAGACTAAACAGCTTCAAGGGACCACAGATTTGAGTATATGGTTTTAATTCCAATTCGATAACTCTACGCGTAACTGCGATATAGGGTCTTAACAGACAAACAGGTTAAATGGTAAAAATAATTATAGAAACTAAAAGAGTAATGACTTCATCATTCACTATCCAAGAAAAATCTAAATGTAGCACAAGAAACCAACCCAGGTATATAAAAGCAGTCCGTAGAATATTCAACGAAATTTCCTTTAAAAATCAAGAAAATGTTGCATATAAAGTATTTCAAAAAATATTGCCTCTCATAACTCGTCATTTGTATAACTATCGCGGTCCATCCGACGTCGCTTCGCTTGAGGGTATGAGGGTTGCAGGTGGGTGATATGGCCAGCATCAACTATTCAGGCCACGCAGACATTGACTGATGGCCGGACGGTCTAGAACATTCCAAGATGTTATGTGGCCGTTTAGAAGAATTGCTTTAAGCCTCTGTGGCTAAATTAGCCAAATAGTTGGCGTCAAATTAGTTTGATGAAGGTTTTGGTTGTTTATTTGTAGGTTAGGTTTGTTTTTGTGCTGTGTTGTAGTCTATGGTTTATCTGTACTATAGGAATAACGTTGCATTGTCATGTTGAACAATTCATATTAATGATGGAATTTTTTTTGTCTTTGCAGTCTGAAGTGCAGAATGCTTGTTGGTTTACAAATAAGCTGACTATAAGCGACTTAAACAAATTTTAATTGCTAACTTATTGGCAAGCACTGAGGCAGTTTTAAAAAGTTTCATTCATTATCAAGATTTTGGTAGCTACAAATATTTCAGCTCCGAAAAGGTCCTAAAAAACAATTTAAGAACAAAACGGGAACAAAAGAATAATTTTAAAATCATTTCACACGAAATTCCAATCAGTGAAGAGTACAGTCATTACGAAAATGTTTTTTGTGCGTACTTCAATTTATATCAGATATAAAATGTATAAAAGCGGTGCTGTCATCCGCGTATATTAACGAGAAAACAATTTTGTTCCCTCCCTCACATCTGAAGCCCACGGTACGTTATTTTTCTTCATTCCACTGCATCTTCATTCGCATTTATCTTTTTATATCTCTGTTCGTAAAGGCTCAGTTATATGGTTTCAATCTTACGTGGATATTTTTTATTTCCGAATGCGAACTTTTTATTATTTGGTAGGCTGGTAGCTAGGTACGGTGTTCAAAATACAGGCCACTTCATGTCAAAGTAATGCCAAAACGCCATTAAGTGTTTAATGCCCAGCATTTAACTTTTTCATCACATAGGCTTGCAAAAAGTTTCCATATTTCAATTTAATATTTATTTTAGGTTGATATTTATTGGTGTTACGGCTGGATATTGTGCTAAATTCAATATAAAAAAGAAATGTGTTACTAATATGTAAATACAAATGGGAAATATTTACTTCATTGTCTAAACTAATATTATAAAAGTGTATATTTCAGTGTTGGATACCCTATTTATCGAGGAAGGCCATATAACAACACGCTACGTCATTTAGCGGGTGAAACTGTTGGACAAAGCTGGTCACTTATATTCATAATTAGTTTTCAAATAGTGTGCTTTTGATGCCTGATGAGATTTATGCTAAACGGTTTACCAAAATCATTTCGATCTCCGTTCTAGGTCATTCTTTAAAAAAAAAACCTGTAGGTGTATGTACAAACCTTTATTCGTCATACATATTTCGCGGAACAAATAAGCCCAGTCTCCCCCACGATCTTATGAAGCGACAAAATGGAGAGGAAACTTCTACCTTTTTTGCAAATTGAGGCTCAGGTTTCGACTCACCGAGATTAGATAGAGATGTTTCTGTCTGTATATTTTGCTAGAAGCCTGCCGTGGGAAAGATAAATACAAATAAGGCTATTGTCATGTAGTAGTTGTAGGAAATTTTACTAGCAGACATTTTTTGTGAGTCATATCTTTTATATGTTTGACTTACTTTTCTGCTGTGTTAAACAGATGTATACAGAACATGTCTAAACATTTTCTTTTTGTACGCCATGCAAGCGTATGCCCTGGACTGCAACGACACAAATATGTGTCAAAAATTGATGGTAATTGAGATACTTGCTGTGGAGGGCAAACACGTGCGTTTTGCTTTGCGTTCAAAAGGTTAAGTTACTTTAGCCTTTAGTTATTTTTCGTAATAATAAATAACTAGCTTTTGTCCGCGGCTTCGCACGCGTTAAATTCGGTATAACACCTGCAGTTTTTGCCCTTACGCCTTATTGATTTGTAATAGCAACGCTAAGTTTTCCCTTTTCTTCCCTCGTTCTCCCACATATCCCACTTAAAAAAAAAAAATAGCGTATGTCCGTCTCCTGGTTCCCAACTATCTCTGTACTAAAATTCATTAAAATCGGTTTAGCCATTAAAGCGTGAAGACGTAACAAACAAACTCACTTTCGCTTTTATAATATTAGCAAGGATTAAATTTAAAAAAAATTAAGAATAATAGGTACCTTCACACAATCACATTCGTTGTGTTTGGTTGCTCAATTTTAAAAACCTAAAGTTTTTATTTTTGCTCAATTATCAAAACCTAAAGTTTTTATAATTGAGTATACAACTGAAAATGAATGGTACTAAAACAGTGTATAGATATATAATATGTAACTCCACATATAGAGTAAAAGGATACGGTGTTCATATCCAGTCTAAATAAAACTTCCCCACGACACAACCCTAATATTAATTCATGAACAAGTTCTAAAAATATTCTAAAACCATTGACCCTCAAAAATAAATAGCCAGTGAAGTAACAACACACCAACTAATTTTGTAATTATGCGGGCAAGTAACAATTCGGAAGGTAGTTCGTCGAAAATATTTCAGGTTTTCGTTCGTAAACAGGCGAGCGAGGGAAAATACGGTCGCCAACATACCGATGTGGTCAAGTTATAGTTTCACACTGATGCCGCGATGTCAGACAGGGTAAATGATGGATAGCCTAGCTCTAGTGTAAAACGGGGACGATACGTGTTGCCTGTTTTTGTAAATCGTTTCGATGCTAGATTTGTTTGAGAGCGGTTGTGATTGTTTTTTTGGCTGCCGTGTAATAGACTTGTTTGTTTGTGGCGCTATCAATTGGATTTTTAACGGTTAAATGACGCGGTTTTGGACGTGGTTTTTTTACGAATTTGGATGTAGGAGTATAAATTAGTCCTACTGGGGTTGCGAATTGTTCGAAAGAGATACCGTGGCTCCGGAACACAAAGGAAGAAAGGAACAAGGTTGGGATTAAGTCTGATACTTCTTTTCAATCCACCGAGAGTGGGAGAAGTTGTTTGATTATTTCCCATCCGAAAAAAGGGCGTGGTGGGTGTAGTTTTGAACTTTAAGCAAAATATCGTGTTGCATCCAAGTCAAATTCAAGGAGAAAATAAATTATGCCAATGACCCGAATCAATAATGAAATGGGTGAGTGATTTTTTATGTCTTATAATCGCGCTTTCATATCCTTACTAATATTAAAAAAAACCGGCCAAGAGCGTGTCGGGCCACGCTCAGTGTAGGGTTCCGTAGTTTCCCGTCCGTCACAATAAGTGTTCCCACTTATGAGTTTAAAGGTGGAGGAGGAAATTATTTTGTACAACTTTTTGTCTTTTTTGTACAAAAACTGTTGTGTCAATCAAGTTCAAAATGATTTTCATAGAAAGTCCTTATAAAGTTCTACTTTTCATATTTTTTTCATATTTTCTAAACTTATGGTTCAAAAGTTAGAGGGGGGGGACACATTGTTTTTTACTTTTGGAGCGATTATTTCCGAAATTATTGACATTATCAAAAAATGATTTTAGTAAACCCCTATTCATTTTTAAATACCTTTCCAACAATATATCACACATTAGGGTTGAAATTAAAAAAAAAATCACTTCCCACTTTACATATAGGGTGGCTACCCTAATAAAACATTTTCTTCCAATTTTTATTTTACCACTTTGTCGGCGTGATTGATATACATATTGGTACCAAATTTCAGCTTTCTAGTGCTAACGGTCACAGAGATTAAGCGAGGACGGACGGACGGACGGACAGACAGACATGGCGAAACTATAAGGGTTCCTAGTTGACTACGGAACCCTAAAAAGCGAAAGTGAGTTTGTTTGTTACGTCTTCACGCCTTAATGGCAAAACCGATTTTGATGAATTTTGGAACAGAGATAGTTGGGACCCTAGAGATAGACATAGGCATATTTTTTTAAGTGGGAAATGAGGGAGAAAGAGGGAAGAAAAAGAGAAAAATTTACCATTGCTTTTACAATTAATAAGGCGCAAGGGCAAAAAGCAGGTACCAGGAACGGGGAACTGTGTTACCCCGAATTTAACGCGAGCAAAGCCGCGGGCAAAAGTATACTAATAAACGCAAACGTTATTTTGATGATTTTATTTCCTCGTCTACCACGACGCGTATAACTATTGATCATGTACCGTCATTTTAATTGATTATTATTATTGTCCTTTAAGACCACCTTCTGAATTTTGACAGAGAGGCAAAACTGTATAAATGCATCTTTTTATATTAAAAAAAAAAACTGAATTATTTGTAGATGCCAATATCTTGAAAGAAAATGAAACTTTTTTAAAACTGCCTTAGTCGCCAATCAAGTTGGCTAAAAAAAATTGTTAAAGTCATTCACAGTTTTCTGTTCCGGTCCGTTCTATTTGTAAACCAACAAAAAATATGCATTCCAGACTACAAACGCACAAAATATCATCACTATTCATCTACCATCACTACTATGAATCGGTCAAAATGACAATGCAACGATTTTCCTATTTTACAGACCATAGACTACAACACAGCACACAAACGCCAACATAACCTAAAAATAAACAGCTATAACCTTCATGGAACTAATTTGACGCAAACTATTTATACTTAAGTATCTTTTTTGCCTTCTTCACGATACTTCTTAGCATCAGACATTTTTAGAATATGTTCATAAAAGCACACTAACTTCTCTACAGTTCGGTAACCCACGAAACTGCCTAGAAACCATAAAGTAAAACCAAATAACACTGAAAACGATATTGTTTCAACCTCTCCCTCGCAAAGCTATAGGATCATAAAATCACTCATGAAATTTTCAACAAGAATAAGCTCAATTGAAGATCACCCGTTTAAAATACGAAGCATCGTTACACAAAATACGTATAAAATATTTGACAGCGTTCATAAAACTCATCGTTAATTTTCCACACGATTATGCACGGGTAATAACACTGTGGAAATGACCGAGCTTCCCAAAGTCCACTCGTTCATTCAATCAATCATTCCATTCATTCGCAAGGAATCCTCCCACCTCGTAACTCAATTTACCTCAATATTATTCTTTATAAAAATACTCTGATTTTATTTTATCTTGTGTCTTATTTTTAGTCTTTTGTCGTCTTATTTATATCTCAGTCATATTAATGAAATTTTAAATTGTGTTTACATAAAATTGTATCATGATTATTTTGAGACGTTACGTTTTACTGTATGTTTGACAAAGAATAAAACTCTTTTATTTACCTGTGCGTTGTTTATTTTATAAGGAAAAAAATAAAATAAAAGATGAAAATAACAAATAATTCCTGCCTAACAGTTCTTGTAGTAAATATTTATAATTTGTTATTAGATTATACAATTATATTAAAATTAAATTTATTTTCGTTTAATGTAATTGTTATTATTCATTTGACTTCTTCACTTTTATAATATATTCGATGAGACGTAGGTAAAGACGTTAATTTTTGTATCGAAAACACATTAATCTCATAGCATTGTATAATTAAATCAATATTGATCATCCCATACAGCAAAATAATAATAGTTTGATAAGATAAGATAAGATATTTATTTCGCAAATATGGGTACAAGTACAGGTGTTACAATAAATAAAGAACAGCCATATTTTGCCAATAACAAGGCATGCAAAAGTACAGAGTTTTAACCATTATTACAATACAAGAAAAAAAAAATTAAAAAAAAATTACAATTTAAATCAATACATGTCATAAGCATTTACATAAATTAATAATACATGTCTTTAATGTCAATTCATTCAAAAGTAAAGTAATTCTAATTCATCAGTCACTCACATAATTAATATCTCTTTTTTTAAATACAATTTACATCACATTCAAATAATGTCCTTATCCAACAGAAAATCTGCAACACCGTAATATACTCTGTCTACTAGAAAATTCCGAAGTTTTTTTTTGAAAATTGTCAAGTTGTTGTCTTTCCAACTACTTGGTATCTTTATATATATAATTCTTCTGTGAGTGTGTATGTCACTGAACTTCTCTCAAACGACTGGACCGATTTTGATGACATTTTTTGTGTGTGTTCAAGGGGATCTGGGAATGGTTTAGATTCACAATTTTGTCCGCTGGACAATGTTTTTTTAATTAATTTTTAATTTATTAGTATTTGTTGATTTTGGAATGTTTTACATTGGATCCGACAGACGGCGCTACCATCGCAGTGTCAAATTTTAAATAATATTCGAATTTTAATTTTAGTCTGTCCCGACAGTTAGCGCTGCGATCAAATTAAAAAAAAGTTTTGTTATCATTGTGTTATTGTAGACCATGTGCTGGATCAAATATTAAATTAAAAGGTACTGAGTGTTTTGAGAAGAGTTTTGAAGGTAGACAGGACCACGTCTGTCGGGTCCGCTAGTTTTATTATAAATCACCAATTATTTGCCTACCATTTGTTATTTAACGCATATTTTCGTTTGTATTTTTAGCTAAATCAAAAACCAATACAACAGGAATCCTTACTAATATTATAAAAGCGAAAGTGAGTTTGTTTGTTACCTCTTCACGCTTTAATGGCTAAACCGATTTCGATGAATTTTGGTACAGAGATAGTTGGGAACCAGGAGACGGACATAGGCTAATATTTTTTATAAAAAAGTGGGATGTGAGGGAGAAAGAGGGAAGAAAAGGGAAAACTTAGCGTTGCTATTACAAATCAATAAGGCGCAAGGGGAACTGTGTTACCCCGAATTTAACGCAAGCGAAGCCGCGGGCAAAAGCTAGTATCAAATAAAATTGCTTTAATACTCAGTACAGTACAATACAGATTATATATATTCACAACGAATATTCTCTCTATCACGAATATTCGCCAATTCCATGAATTTCGAAATGTTATTTGCAAATTCCAATTTATTGCCGTTGTGTATTTCGAAAGCTTGTTGCGTTAGTTCAGCTAGACTTTACCTCACAGTATAATTCTGCATCCCTGATCTGGGATTTGAGAGAATATGTCAGGTTATATTGTAAAGTTAATGTTTCTCTTCGGAGTAGTAAATTCTTAGTAAGTTCAGCTTAGAACTCTAGTACTAAGTAGGGAAGCGTTATAATAAGATGTCTTTAAGTTTGCTATGTTTGTGATAGCATTAAGTATCGTATTAAATATCATATTAGTATAAGCCTGCTGGACTATCTATTGGCTTGTTTTTAACTGGTTTTTTTGCTTCACATGTTAGCAAATCATAGAAGTTAAATTTGACTGTTCAGTTCCCGAATGAAATTTTGCATACATATTTGGTTTGGATAAGAATGCATGGTTACTTAAATGACGTCATAAATCCAATATGGCGGACTGTCAAAGATAGCGGCCTAGTTAATTCTTTATACATTTCCATGATAAAAAATACGAGAAATTGTTTTTTTTTAAACTCATCTTCCAGACACTGGTATAGAAGGCAATATTAAGCTTTTGAGCCAGTAAATTTTGGTCTCTTGGCACAGCTGACTAATAAAACACTTTCCTAATTAAGTAAACATGGTAAATATCCCATTTCAAATGCTATACATATTACCTTCTTAATTAATTTGCCAGTCTACTGTGGTCGTAATAATAATACGTGCAGAGTAGTAATTCAATTACAAAGAAGTAATAATAGTTGCAGTAGTTTGTCAAACTAACTCAGTTGTATCATTAATTACTGCAGAGCGAAATGCAAGTCAAGTTTTAATGGCAACATCATTTAGTACCTAGGAACTGACTACATCGGCTTTATCATCATGTTTCGGTCTGTTGCGAATTTGTTTCCTAGTCGATTGAAGTGTAATCTTGACTACCTTCAATAGCCAAATCTACCTTTACATGTGGCCTCAAAATTAACCCATCTCCGAGGGCCGGTATGATCACTACCTGGAGCAAATCTTGTAAACTGAGAGATTAATTCGTGTAACGTATATGTGAACAGACTGTTCTGTTGGTCTCGCAGTCGCAAGCGCGACTGCTGAGCACGGAGTTTTGGGCTCAATTCTCGGGACGGGCAAAAAGAGATATTTAATTTTTTCATTAGGAATTTCACAGTAGCAGCCCGGAGTTTAGAAGTTGGCGGTAAGAGACCCCCGTGCCTCGGAAACCACGTTAAGGCGCGGTAACAAGCTACTCTTTAGGTATTCGCGGAAGTGAGGCTAGCTGCATACTGGGCATGGTCTGACACAAGTACACGACAGTATTGCATCGAAAGAATAGAAATAAGGTCGAAAATATTTCGGTGTTTGATTTTATTTGAATATCATGTCCGCCAAAATGTAGGTCATTTTGCAGTTTTAATTGAATATAAAAAAAAATACAGTTCCGTGTTTGAATAATTTTAGATATCTCTTTAGTCTATAAAATTTCCTTTGTTATAGATGTAAAAAATATGATAGTTGTCGCTGAAAAAATTGAGAATTTCGAGACGAAAAAATTTTTTTCGTGGTCTTTTTAAACATTTTTTTTTTCGTAGTACTAGACCACTTTTGTAAACTGATTTTGTTTAAGTCTTTACTTTATGTATTCAACTATACACGGTAATTTTTTTTGGCTAGTGGCATGTACAGATACGGCTAACTTTGCGACGAAAAACTAGACGTTTTACGAAGTGTTTGCTTTGTACAGCGCCTTAAGCCATTCGTTCTGCGCCTGATCTCTCTCCAGTCGTCTCAGGTTGAAGTCCTAAGGACTATGAGATTGAGGGAACACTTGTGCCTGCTCACACACTGTAATATCTTCCTTGCCGATAGCCAATATCTACTGAAATTGACGGCCCTGGTTGAAAAACTGTCATCAGAACAGATTGATCAAGCTTTGTACTATCATCTTTTTAACATTACATCTTTAATGTCCCTTCAGTGTAGAAAAGAGACAGAGCTAGACGTCCGGTTTAGCTTCATCTCTTTCCCACACTAAAGTAAGATTGAAACAACACGACCATAAAAGGTTATGATATGATAGACTAGAGCTTGTTCGATTGATTTGTAGGAATAAAAAAAATACACAGGAGGAGAAGAGCTCGTAGCTAAATAAAAACTGACACTCGGGACGATCTTGCCGTTAAGCCACGCATGCCTAGGTTGATCCGTGGTTGGGTGACCATCTGCTACATATTCTTTTCTCCGCGTCTCGGAAAGCACGGTAAACCATTGGTCCCGGCTGTTATTTGTACATTTTTGACAGTCGTTACAGGTAGTCAGTGGCTCGAAAGTCAGACAACTAGTCTTACCAAGGAGTATCGTATTACACAGGTGTTAAATGGGATGTGGAGTCCAGGTAGGCAGTCGCTCCATGTAAAATACTGGTGGTACCCCAACATAGTTTGGAAACGGCTAGGCAGACACAGTCGACTTGGATGACAGAACAGGACAAGAAAAAAGGATAAAAAACTACCAAGAAAAATCGACATACATTAACCTAAATTGGTCTTGTATGACCCCAAAAAGTTCCTTGCTCAGTATAGTGTTGCAAGCATTAATGTTGTTTACTGCCAATGCAGCAATGATCAACAAAGACTAATCCTATCAACTGAAACACACCCAGAGCACTTCCATTCATTGTAAAGTGTTCACATTGTTCATAGCACAACTGTGACCGCTTGTCATCCCACCATTGTCTAGCAGATTTCACAAAAGGTTGGATCAACTGGGATCACTTATGCTTCAAAAGATTAGTAATAAAAACTTGGAACAATTAATATTAAGATACTGACCTAATCCACATGAAATAGTAGGAACAAACACATGTATACACGAACATACACCGCTTCACGCACATTCTAAGCTCCATTGCATTCCTTATCTCATATCCACTCTCCACTCTGGCAGTCAAATACCGCATCCCAAGACAAAGCGAGCAAACGCGCGTTAGAAACATGACTGGCTGTCAAAGCTCAGCAAAACCACATTACGTTTTGACAAGATCATCCCAACAGAATCAGGAGTGCTTCATTCAGAACCTTTGTGTTGCATTGAATCAATTGCACTTGATACGTGCTGACGAGTCAAGTGCAATCGATTCACAAAACTGACATTGGATCCAATAGCCACTTGTAGATGCTGAGTTTATGACCATGTCAGTTTTGTTCTCCGAGTACAGTCGGCCTTTTGGTAAATTGGTAGACTCGTGAAGTGTAGTGTAGTATCAAGTGAGTTTTAGTGAGTTAGAGAGAATTAGAGAGAGAGAGAGAGAGTTTGAACAATAAGTTCAAATGCAAACTCTTCAACAGGATATATATTAAAATTGTCGAGGGAAAAAGTACTACTGTGTTTTGTTTCTGCATCCCTCTAAGGTAGACTGCAGAACATACCTAAGGCATAACGTCCGCCTTTGTACAGTTTTTACTTGAGCATAAAGATTAAAAGTAATGTGTTCAACCTTTTAATACTATTCCGTGTTAATCAATGATGAAAACGAAAGCATTTGTTTTTCATCTTCATTTTATCATCATTCTCGTCAGTGTATATCCAATTTATTTTGGGAGGCTTAATATGTATTACTGTACGTATCACTGTTTATGTCCTAAATAAATAAAAGATAGTGACTCCAACCCCTTTTTATTCATTTAATTTATTTTGCCTAACATAAAAACAACTGAAATCAATGCAACACTCTAAGGCCGCCTACACACAGTACACTGCGATGGTCAGGAAGCAATTTACAGACCGCTCAGGCTGTTTCTGATCCGCACATCAATCAAGCTAGCAGACACAGTCGCCTGGACTTGAAGGCTGTCAACGGTTTCAACCCCAGCTGGAAATCCCAGAGATTTTAATCAATCATGATATAGTGTTTCTTGCAGACATCTTAAATTAAAGACGCTTTTTGAAGACTGTTTCTTAATCTTCAGGTAATAAGAGATTGGTTGCACAAAGGGTGGCCACTGTGGCCAGAGGTGGTGGTAGGTGATCAGAGCTGCAAACTAAGCTTATTTTGACTTTCGAAATTGTTACAAGGCGTGATGTTATATTATGTAGAAACAATATTACTGATTAAACTCTAAGGCGGTCCACACACGCTTAGCTATGACATGCGGTCTGTTTACGATCCACACATCCATCACTGTAGCAGACATCGTCATGTGCAGCTGAAGGCTGTCAGCTGTTTTAACTTTAGCCTTGAATGTAGTTGGAAATTGTTTCGTGTGGTGAGGTGTCAACACTTTTGTAACAAATTCTAGGGTGACATGGCGGCTGGTGTTATTGAAAATTGTTTTTTTTTTTCTCATCAGACAAAATTCAAAGGTGATTTCAAACTCTTTTTAGTATAATGATCACAACGGCCAGATATAGCATTGTTTCAGTACATGAGGATAATACTGGCTAATAACGCGTATGCACTGCTCGGCAAACACGATAAAAAAAAACAATGGAAGAGAATTTGACTTCGATTTTCAAACGCACTGAACTATGTCGATCATTTTATCATACACTCGAACCTCAGGCTCTCAACTTTTCCAATTTTAAATTATTCCTCTACCACAACATCTATTTAGACTTTAAAATAATCCATCTATATTTAAAACAGTCGATATTGTTAACCAACAATGAGTCGTATTTATAATATAAACCTTCAACGTTGATCGATTTATCAGAACATGTGGATGTGTGCTAAGCCTTGAAACGTTTATGACGTCATTGGCTTTTGTCATTACTTATTCAACTAAGTACAACAATGCAGGTTATAATGCTATTGTCTATTCTTTTTCTCTACTGTAGTAATTTAAATTCTGTATATGAGGAGTTAGCATGTCAAAGATGCAGATGATGAATGTTTGTTCCTACGTATGTATGTAATAACATAACATCACGCCTATAAATCCCCGAAGAGTCAGGCAGAGGTGTGCTTAATTATAGTTCCACATTTCGCCAGTTATGTTTAAGTCCCCTCTAATAGGGGCGAGCTTATAACCATCAACCGGGCCGAAATCTTAGACGATCAAAGTGACTTCGAAACCAAGTTGGCCACTGCAGGTACAATGATGAAGTAGTGTGCGACTGCAGAGTCTTATACCAAGCCATGGTTCACCTCCTGACCTGCTGTTTGTGCAACTCCACCTGTACTTTAAAGAACCTGTCTGAAACCACAACTACCGGCATCGATGTGGTCGAGTTCTGGTTGAAACTAAGTTACTTAAATTACTATGGCAATTCGAAACGACGGAAAAGAAGAATTATTTATATCTCTGCCATGAATTTTGAAGAAATCAGGCCCGGTCGGAGCAGGAGGGAGTGTCACACTTTTACTTGAAAAACCCTTCCATGTTTCTTCTCTCGGACGGTTGTTCTTCCACTGATATTACAAATGCTGTTTCAAATGAAATCAAACAATAAATAAAGAAAATATTCGAGTTAAAGTACATCAAAATTACGCATCTTCATCCTTTTCCCCCATCGTAAAAACTTGTATGACATAATGATCCAGATTGAAGGTTCCTACCTATATAAAGTACATGCGAAGGCAGAAGTTTCTCGTTCATAAAGACGGGGAGGCGCCAGTGGGCCATACAATATGTTAAGCGCTGTTCTCACAAAATGATATCGTGTCTCACGATTCGGTTCTTTCAGTAATGAAGCGTAGCTTGCGTGCTCATTATTATATTTTGTGAAGCACTTGTGTGTGACAGTGTACTGTTAGTTTGGAGACTTGAATTTTTACTTAATTTAAATATAACTAATCTTTTAAACTTTAATGACATGAAATTTTAATGTCATTAATTCGCATTTACAATTTTATTTAATAACTACTTTGACATTGAACTGTTGTAAGAAATATGCTTGTTGAATTGTAGTTATATATAATTTTAATATAATTTTTAATGATTTTACTTCACCTACATAATTTTATATAACAAAATATTATTACGGTTTATGCACCATCTCTTCCTACCAATTTGTACGCCACGATATGCGGCTGAACATGTTAGAACTTGTTCTGAATCGGTATTATCTTACATACAATGTATCATTTACTCCGTGTTTAAACAAATAAAATACTTACTTATAGCTTTTTTTTTGGAACGCCGAAATTAAAGGCAAAATAAGAGATCAATTTTGTCTACTTGTCAACCTCTCGTACCTTATTTTCGCAAATAAATGATTTTGATTTGATTTGATTCAAAAGTTAACATATTTGTGGTGTCCCAAATTTTGAACATATTATTTCCATGAGTTTCACATAAATAGACTACAAAAACATTGTTCACTAATTCCAGTCCCAAAATTCAAATTTGTAACTAATGGATCTGGAATCACTTCTGTATGACTATGTACAATCTTTTACACGAAATCACTCGTGTACGAAAGCGTACGAGCAAGCCCTTTTGTGACTGAATTAGAAATAAATTACGGATTTCTTTGCCAATAAAGTTCATGCTCTATAAATTCATAAGGACATTATTTTCTTCTTAATTCTGTCGCCGCGTTATTCATAGTTTAGTGACTTATAACATCCTGAATTTATTTTATTTTCTAGAGGTATTTGGTGTGTAAAAAGTTGAATAACAAGCTTATCTTGATGGATAGTTTTACTAAAAGATAGTATCTACTTAGTTCATGTTCATATATTTGGAATTTTCTAATAGTTACTTTTTTTTGGCGATAAATTATATGAAAGGTTCGTATAACCATTGGAATCTCGTTCGATTTTTTATGAAAAAACTGGTCAAGTGCGAGTTAAACGGCCATTTCTTTTCTGTGCGTAGATTTTTCACAACTCTAAGGGAATACCCTTAGAGCTGTGAAAAATTATCCCGCCACACGCAGCGCAGCAGTCAATCGCTCAGCCACTGCGCCAACCCTACCGTCAAAACTGCATATTACTGCAAAAGTGGGTTTACTAAAAGGAGACACACCCTTCAGGAAAATACAGGCGTGTTGTAATGTTAAGTAAAATTTGAAATACTAAAAGCAATCTTTGTAGTGTACCTAGGTACTTGTAAATTCCACCAAAGTGTCACAGTATATATGAGAAAACGTGTTGTTTCTTGCAGGTAACACGGTGAACGCGCTCGGGGCTTTAGCCCGAAACTATAAACAGTGGTGTTATGTATGTGTAATGTGGAATGAAAGGAAATCCTTGTTTTATTGCACATGCTTCGAGTAACTGTGTGATTTTGTTTGAAGGTAATGGAGACATGTAAGGAGGATAATTTTGGTAAAGAAATGGAGACTGCTGTAAATACATAGAATATCTAAACTTTTTTAAAGACCAATATTGAAAAAAGCTCTTTCACAAGTAATAATAAATATTTGTGCTTTCATGATCAATGGTTCTTTTAAAAAGTACCTTTTATTTACTTTGGTGGAAAGAAGTTTCCGGGGAGTGCGAGATTTTTACCCCACTAATCGTATTTTAATCTGCGGCACTCGGTAATCACGATCAGTACATTGATCGCGGCAACGTAACCTTAAAGATCAAGGGTACAAGTGTAAAATAATAGCATAACTTCCAAAGATGGCGACCAATTTGAATTTTTCCTACCCCGGTGACACCGAAATGTTCGTAGTAAGTATAAATTTAGCAAGAAAAGTCTTTATTGCAAACGTTACTTGAACGAAAAAGTTTTAATCGTTATTCTCAATAACTATGTATAATTATATGTCATACCACTGCAACATTCCTGTAATTTAAAAACTAGGATTTCTGTAATTTCATTAAATTTGAAATTTCTGTCATTTTGACATACCTGTATTTTTATTTCCATTTACATTTTTTTGAACAATTTTTAACAATTTTGAGCAAATTACTATAATTTTAAATAATTTGCATGCTGAATTTAGTAGGCGAAATATGTTGTAGTATGTGCTGTGTATTGTATTTTAAGATCTGTAAGTGCCATATTTTATGCTAGTAAACGATTAATTAATTTATTAAACAATTGCAATAATAAAACCAGCGACAAAAGTCCAATAAGGTAACCATAACACGTATATTGTCACATACTCAAAGTTACTCCCATAAACTACCCTATCAACCCACATTAGCTCCTATAAAAAACGCAAAATTAAAACAACAACCCAGCAGTACCAGGCAATCATAAAAATTAAGTTTACGATGTACCCGCGCGCGTCAATATAACGGCCCATAAAGACGGTCGAACGCCCGAGCAGCGTTTAATTACTCGTCCCAATGATGTGGCTGACAAATTGCTGACAAGCCTGAGTGCGCCATATTGTTGTTATGTGGTCCACTGCTTCCTCCGTTTCTATTAACTGTGGGATCGATTTATGTTGCTTTGTTGTACATGGTTATTGCGTGGGGTCATTGTTTAGATATTTTTGGGTTAATTTATTGGGTCCGGGAGTAGATGTTGAAGGGAGGTCACTTTCGTAATCGTGACTTTATCAAGCTAATAAGCAGCTTCAATAACGTGAAATTCTACGGACATTAGAAACACGTGGGCTATGGTCATGAGTCCTGGATTCTCATTTGAGTCGAAAGGAACTGTAAGCCCCACTTTTAAGAACGTTTGTTTTACTTCATTACTTGCTGACCACTTGTCAATCCGTACGTACGCCTAAGTTTATTATAGGTTTTTTTTTTGAAAAAAACGTTGCTCCACACTAAGATTTCTCCTGTATCGTGGGTGCATTTACAAACATTTAAAATCACATATACAAACAGCCAGACCCGAAACAACTATATTATGCAGGTCATACAAATATTTGTTCTGTGCGGGGATCGAACCCGCAACACGCATCGCAGCAGTCGATCACTCAGCCACTGCGCCAACCGTGTCGTCAATAGGTAGGTGCGGACATATTGCGGACGTAACTCCGGACACTGACAGATACTTCAGTATTGCTAAGAACGCACTCGTATTAATTTGAAATCTCGTCCAAAATTGATCCAAACTGATTTAACCAATCTTTTATTAAAACACAGTTTGAAGCATGTTTTAAGAGTAAAATGCTGGTCAATATTATACTTAAAATGTGAGCCAAATATTATTGGCTTAGTAATTGCTGGTTTAGCCAATCGTCCATGAACGTTATAATTATGCCAGTCATGTACATTAGCGGTGAACAATCCCCGTTTTGGTCGTCAATTACTGTGGTTGGTTTTGTTCTCCCTACATTTTCAGATAACTGTAATAATAACCACGAAAATCGATCTTTTTAGAGTTCCGTACGTAAAGCGTAAAACGGGACCCTACTACTGAGACTCTGCTGGCCGTCCGTCTGTCTATCTGTCACCAGGTTGTATCTCATAAATCGTGATAGTTAGACAGTTGAATTTTCACAGATGATGTATTTTTGTGATATAACAACATATATATAAAAAAAAAAATATTGATAATGGTTTGAAACACAGTGGCCCTGACAGGCCCCTTTGCTTTACCGACATCTCTTTGAGGCACGCGTGGAACACGAATGCGCCGTCGACACGGCCTGCCGTCAATAGACGGACGGACGGTGATCTGCTCAATGCTCACCGTCCACAGATCCGCGTCTACGGTGGCCGGGATACCTGTCACGATCCTATGGGAGAATTTCAACAACCAACATACTTTTGACAATTAATTTATAAGAATGACAATTTCCAAGGTCTTAAACAAAAGGATCTATCTACACGACATCAGTGGTTGCTCCGACGTGGGAAGTACTTATTTACCTATCAGTCATTCAGTGAGGGGAGTGAAAGTAACAATCCCTTACATAATGCATGGCTGCTCGTCTATAAGGAGGTTACGTGTATTCAGACTCATGAATTCCAATACATACTGCATTACATTCTAATAATAGAAATACCTAACTGTTTGACTAAGTAAGAAGAAGAGATTATCCTTGGCTGTAATTGAAGTAGAATTCTGTGAAAATTGTGTGTTATATGTACATAGGTACTTATGTACACTTTAGGTTTTATGTACGTTTATTGAGGGAATTAGTCTTAAGCATAGTAAATTGAGAAGATATAAATGAAAAACGTGATGTAATTTAGAGATTAGCTGGAGTGGCGATTGTATGGGGTGGAGCTGAAAATGTAGAGATGGATGTGTGGAGTGACAAGAATGGATAAAGTAAGGAATGAGTAAATTAGAGGGAGTTAGAAAGTTGCGCCTGTTCCAGAAAAATTTAATGGGCGTCGTTTGTTGTTTGGACATGTTATGAGGAGAACGAGGAAACGTATGTGCCTAAACGAGTGATAGATATGAATGTTGATGGATGTAGAGGGAGAGGAAGGCCAAAGAAAAGATAGATGGATTGTGTAAGGAATGTTAAGAAAGAGAAAGACGTAAATGATGCCGTGACGTCTGACAGGGAAGAATATTGCACCTATTTCCACGAAGGTCCTCTCGGGGACTTTTTGTATTGGGAACTTTTGATCCAAGAGGTCTTGAAATTCGAAACTTTCAATAGGAACTTAAGCGATCAGCTGCCAAACATCAATTATTGGAAAACTAAAAAAAAATGGATTTCCAAAAGTCATAGATCGAAAGTTTCTGACTTTCATGGTCCTGAGAGAGGTCCTGAGAGACCGCCCGGGAGCTCTTGCGCTTATTATGTTACATCTTGTATATCTCTATGACAAATCAATACTAGAAAAAACCTTCTAAAAATGCCCTAATTTTCTGTGTTCTAAAAAGTAAAAGTAAAGTAAGTAAAATTTTTCTGTCTTCTAAAAAGTCGTTTACTAAATGTAACCATCATTTACTTCGCAGCTAAGATAAACTCCTTGAAAAATACCTAGGCAAGGTATGCTGCCAGAACTTTATAAATTATGGCAACTTAAAATTATGACTTAAAATGAACAGCAATTACTCTGTAAACACAAAGAGTTACTTAAAACAGTCGACCATTGTTGTAAAATAATTAAGACGCGGCTTACGACGGAAAACTTTTCAAATATATTTTTCTTGGGAGACAACGTTTTGCATGCGGGCTCTTAAAGAAAAATACACATTTAGTAAGATGTAGTATTAAAACCGGGTATACACGAGACGAGGGATGACGTTGCAAGAATTTGAATATAGAACGTGGAACAATGTCGTGCACGCTGACACAATGACATGACGTTGTTACCGGCCAGTGTATTTTTCTCACGAGTGGCGATGGTTCGTCCAATGCATTTTTAAAGACTAACCCACTTTCAATCAGGTTGACTAAGTAATCTTGCCATCAGCTCTTCTCGTTTCGACAAAACGAAGATCAAAATAATAGTGTCGTGTAAAATATATTCCGTGTGTTAAAATTTCTGTAAACCATGTCCAGTCTTGGCGGAAAATGTCAGTGCAGACTAGCCTCTGAGGACAGGTCATTTTATAGGGTAGGTACAAGTGTGTGTGTGTGTGCATAAGAGTGCACTCTCTCTTCTCTCACTCTCATAGTCCGATGAAATGGCAATCTGGCACACGACCAACGACTTGCGAAATCACAGGGAAATAATACAACCTACTTTATTCCTTCAATCTCCTTGCTGTTACTGAGAAATTCCTACTTAATATTAATAGAATAAATACTCAATAACTGTTTACCCGCGTGCTTGCAACTACACTAACAGTAACATGACTTAACAAAAAAAAACCGACTTCTAAAAGTTTTTTCTAGCTAAGATTTCGGACGTAAGTTTTGTTGTAAATAAATTTGGAGTCCGTAAAATTGAATTTCCATTGTTATAAAAAAAAGTTAACTTGAGAGCTTCCTCTAATAAATGCAATAATCTCTTAGCGATCGCTGTACATACATGACAAATAAAAAGATTCTAGTAGAATTCATAAACTCGCCTTTTTTTAGAAATCGCTTAAAAAATGCCAGAAACATGTTGGCCAAAAACAACTACGCAACAAATAGTTGCTCACTAACCAACAGGCTTTAAAAGAATCAGTTTCAGTAAATATCAGGAGTCACGTAAGTTAAAATATTAAAGTGTACGTGTTCCGGACATTGTGATATTATCAGGGGTGTTAATATCGTTCTCGTTTTACCAGTTCATTTTTCACTGGCTAGTCAGGTTTATCGGTTTATCGTAGGTAGTTGTACTGTTGTACATGGTGCGATTATATTTCAACATATAAATAATATTTTCTGATATATGTATATATAAAAAAGCTGTTCGCTTTTTTTGCGGATGGGAAATCATCAAATAACTTCCCCCGCTCTGGACGAAGCGGGAGGGAGTGTCAGACTTGTGCTGATTAAAACCCACCCACCATGTTCCTTTTTTTGCCTTTTATGTTGTACAAAAAATGCAAATCTCCCAACGTAAGGTCATTTAATCATCCGCAAAATCGAAGTATATTCCGGTCACATGTAGTGTCCCCAATCCAACATTAGGCACGTTCAAATTCCCTCCCATTTGCTGCTAACTGAAATTACCCAACTTAAGGGCAGCGGAACCGGAGGCCATCCATTTCTTCGCTCCCCGCCCCCCTCACCGTAATTAAGGTCCGCTTATCCCACTGGCTAGTTGAACAGTCCTATTAACAGCCTGTTTCCTCAGTTACCTATGTTTGTCTGGATAGGTTTTGTGTTGGGAATGGACCCTTCATGTGCTTCAATGGTTTTTGTTGCTAGGTTGTAGCTGTGAAAAACAGGTGGTTTAAGACTTTGATTTTTATCCAAAATTTTCTTACGAATATAAAACTTTCTCAATTTCATGAACATAATGCCACTTTTAAATATTTACCAATATTTTATCTGAGAGTTGTGCACCGTCAATTATAAAAACAAAAATTTTAATCCAAAAAATAATATTTACCCATCGCCGCGGCGGCACGACCGCGGCCACCATTATGGACGCAAAAATATCCAACAAAATGTTCAAAACATTACGTTGTACAAAGCTAAACAAAATTGTGAAAAACAAAGTTTTGACACGTCGACGTAATTGAGTAAATATCACTCTGATGTTCCTGTTTAAAAAATATAATTTTCTTTTCATTTTTCCATTCTAAATGTTTGCAAGTGTCAAGATAATGAGAACAAGCCCCGCGGTTTCACTTCCTTTATATAGCATATAGCCTTCCTCAATAAATTGTTTATCAAACATTAAAAGATTTTTTCAATTCGAATCAACAGTTTCTGAGATTAGAGTGTTAAACCAAGCTAACTCTTCAGTTTTATAATATTAATTATATAGATGTATCATCGGGCAAAATTTTAATGAATTTTCGCTGAATGAAATGAAGTTTTTAATGAATTTTCGCGGAAAAATCTACGTTTTAAATCAACAAAAGTCTGCAAATATTAAAAAATCAGAGCTTTTAAATCAGACCTTAAAATAGACACACCCCATAAAGAAAATAGATTTGAAAAACCTGTTGCTTTTCTTGTAGGTTGCTAAGCAGCCGGAGCAAATAGAGGTGACACCGTTCGGAATTTGATTAGAATTTATATCCGAAATCTGCAGCTCTACCTCCGTTTTGCACAGAATTTCGCTTAGAAATGCATCAGTTGGGAAAAAGCAACATTACAAATTCAAAGGGAAATGTTCTTGTAACTTTCTGTCTAACATGTCGAAATGTTATATATTACGATATTCCTCTAATCTAGAGCGAGAATATCAGATATGTACTTACTATTGTGACTAAAATATCTACGGATCGATCTGTCAGATGCATGCGACAATACGATAGAATAGAATAAAATGTAATTTGTTTAGATGAATAATAATAATAAGTTTTTGTTTGTATAGAATGTAGGTATTACAATAAGGTTTTAACAAAAGTTTAAGAGTCCTTGTACATTCTGCCTTTCGGCTTACAAACATTTTTGAGTAGACACTTTTTGTTGAATTACAATAGGACTTAGAACATTTCAGTTTACCAAAGCAATTTAAACAAACAAGCGCATATGTTTTGCAGAAGGGATTTATGATTCTAAATTCAAATTTGGAACACCACACTTTGTATTATCTTACAACACTCATAATTAAACTCACCCTAAATACTGCTACGGTTTTTGCATTAATCCAAATTCAAAATGTAGAGATGTTCCGGGATTGCGGGTTGTTCGAAAGAGATACCGCGGCCCCGGAACATAAAGGGCATTAGAAGGAACATGGGTGGGTTTTAGTCAGTACAAGTGTGAAATTCCCCCGCTCCGCCCAGAGCGGGGGAGTTATTGACGACGAAAAAGGTGAAGGAATGTTGTTTATTTCTACTTAAGATCCGTCTAAACCCTATACGTCATCATCATCTGTCTAGGCTTTTCATAATTATGTTGGGGTCTGCTTCCAGTCCAACCGAATACAGCTAAATACCAATATTTTACATGAAGTGTCTTCCACAACTCAGTACTGGGTAATAAGATGTCGTTTGGTAAGACTGGTTGTCAATTTTTCCGGCCACTGACTACTTGTAATGACTATCAAAGATGTAAAAATGACAGCCGGGGCAAACGGCTTAAGGGGCTCGGCGGCATACATGCGGGGCGGTCACCCATCCACCAGACCAGGTGGCTTGGCCTGATGATCGGCCTGACTGGCTGACATTATTTAGACACGAACTCCATCAAAAACTCAAAGCTGAGCGTCAAAGTCTACATATAATGTAGGATTTAATGTGTGTCTGTTGTTGCCTCAAGATTGACGCTTTGTGACAACCGAAGCGTCCACCCTGGTGCAAATCATCTTGTCTAAATTAATGGGTTTAGATTTTATAGCCCGTATGGTAATTCTCATAGTAAAAGTCACGACGTATATTGCCACTTCAGATTGATCCTTCCATTTACTAAAGTCTTAATGCGACATGTCGCACGACAAATCGCATCTAGTTATACGGTAGTCTCTTTAAAAAGGACAACGACTTTGACGCATATAATGGCTATAGGTAAGTGTGCGCGCGCTCACTTACACTGTATCATGATTGAATTGGAATCAAGTGTCTTCTTTCATTTTGCCGTAAATCGAGTTCTGATCGGTTATTTTCGCCTTTTCTCTTCGTCTGTGGGCGTCGCATCTGTTTTACTTTTTGTTGCGATTAAATCGGGAACGTTGTGGGTGGAATTTTCAGGGAATCCTAATTTAATTTCAATTCTTAGTCTGTGTTAATTTTGGTTGGGTAGGTTTACGCTGAATGTAGATTTTTTCTGACTCAGTACAGATCGATACTTAATTTTACTTTTCTACGTAGTTTGTTTTTACTGTGATTGTCATTGAACTATACTTTAATTAATTCTTATTTGATCAGCATCATAATTATCCTGCTTTCCAAAAAGGGCATTTATTCGAAAACAATTTTAAAGCCCTAATCACCGGTCACCTTATAAAGACAGTACTAAACTGCTTTCTGAAGGGTTACCATGACATCTTATAGCAGTTCTTATTCCTGTGTGAGAAAGAGATGGTGCTAGACATCCTTTATAGCTCTGTCTCTTTCCCTCAGTGGAATAAGTTCTGTTTTAAGACGTCATGGTAGGGCAGCTGGTTAGTGTATACTCTTTTCGCTGTAGCATGGTGCGGATGACATTAGTAAAATGTACCGCTCTTCTTCAATCTGGAACGTTACCTCGATTTCCGATCATGACTGCAAGCCTTTAAAGCTTTACCCTGAAGATCATGGTCGTATAGGACTATCTACAGACATGTTTAGTGATGGGATATATTACTATGAAGCACTAAACATATCTTTTCATCTAATGTCACCCGCACCATGCTATAACGAAAATAGTATAATTACACTAACTAGGAAGTAAGCAACATTAATAACCAGTAAATTATTCTCCCTACCACACCCCCATAAACAGAATGATTGTAAGCAATAAAAAAAGAAGTTATAGGACTGGTCAGCATAAATTCAAGCATCAACACTTCGCAACATTAAAGTATTTGTGTATAACCATCCTAAATACAGCGTATACCATAAAGTTGTAATGGTCATATTTCGGTTGTGATTCAGACCCTCAAGTTAGGCATCCTTCTCAATGGGATCACCATCGAAATCGCTGTCCAGTTGTGCCACGCATTTGTATCGAATAGGTATTGAAGTTTTGTACAGGACAGTTGTTTTTTAACTTGGATTTTAAGCCTGTGAAAAATGTTGGAACGTTGACCCCCGTTGGTCTAAAACAAAAAACATATTACAAAAATCTGACTACCGACTACTATATCCCACTGTCTTATCAAGGGTTACCGTATTGGATCTGTGGACTTTGAGCAATAAGTAGCTTACCGGCCGTCCGTCTATTGAGGACAGGGTGTGACGGCGGCGCATTCGTGATCCACGCGCGTCTCAATGAGATGTCAGCAAAGCAGAGGGCCCTGCCTGCCGGGGTTGTAGGTTATTCGAAATAGATACCGCAGCCTCGGAACACAAGGGCAAAAGAAGGAACATAGATGGGTTTTAGTTAGTAAAAGTTTGACACTCCTTCGCGCTCTGAACAGAGCGACAATAGTTATTTGATGATTCCCATCCGAAAAGAAGGTGTACCGTATTGCCCAGTACTAACTGGGTTGTGGAGCTCATATATATAGGCAGTCGCGCCATGTAAAATACTGGTATTCAGCGGCATTTCGTAAAACTGAAAGCCAACCCCGTAAATGGTAGGGAGAGTATTGGCAGATAATTATGTCTTCTACCTACTAATGATATTGCAATACTCATCGGTACCTGGTAACTTGATAATTTGTTTGTCTAGTTATTGACAGGAGGATTTGGTGCTCACTAACTTAGGTAATTATGTATTATATCTATTGTGAGCCCCGAAGTATAAATAATATACAGACTGCGTGTCGGGATGGTAGTTTATCACCAAGCCAGACTATCAGAGCGCCAATCAATGCGGTCAATCCTTGTCAATTCAGACTTACCATCGCGTTCTTAACTATTTTATGATTGATTACTTATAATGGTTACTTTGTGACTAGTGTGGTATTTTCTGGGTGCTCATTGGTAATTTGAATTTATGACACGTTACGTAATTTGTCATCAACTAACAAACGGCTAAAATATATCGCATTATGACGCTACACGTTCACACGGGAAGTAATACAAATTTGAATCTACTGACATTTAATTTAATTAAAATATATTGCATTTTATTTTAATAATAATAATTTAAATTTGTATGTTATGTAATTTTATTGTATTTTTCTAACATTATTGTATTTAATTGAAATTGGAATGCTTGTTTTGTGTTTAATGTTACCTAAAATGAGTCTTTGTGTTACTTGAATTAAATGAATAAAAAAGAAATACCTAACTTACAAGTATCTATTTCCATTTTACCAATAAATCAGGCACCAATAAGCGATATACCTTGCCTCGTTGATACCCCAGCCCTCTCACTATTCATTCCGTTTATATAGGACCGTCACCGGTATTGGCCGAGGCATATTTACCAATATTATAGCATTGTGTTCGCGGTCTCCTCACAGATTGAATGCTACCAATCTGTCCCAATTTGTATTAATCCTATTAGTCTCTCCCGAGATTGACTCTCAGTTAGTGGTTGACTAAGATCTGAGGCGGCTAAATTGAGCTTACGATTGCTTGGTTGTGTGAGATGAAAATCGAAGCATCTGCTTTGATCAGATAGATTGCTTTGTGTGAAGTTTTGCATTTTGGACAAAAAAAAACGTAGCAATATATCAAGGGATTGGGTACAAGCAGTTATTTTAGTCTTGTTTACTAGGTGAACCCTCTTCTGTTTAGTAGCCAGGCACAAATAAATTCTAACTCAGGCTGCTTCTAAAACATTCATGACTGAACAACTGACTAACACTGTCCTATTTTAGAAAGAAAAAAAAAAGTATAAGTCTCACACTCATACCTCTGCTGTCAACCGACGTATTTCTGTCGACGATATAAGAGTAACAATGTCCTTTGTCTTTCTTGCCAATTATGCTACATTATTTCTTCGGCTCCCTTTCCACCTAATTGGATAAACTGTGTAACGTTGATTTGTGCCTGGTTTAGGGCGAACTGTCGGCCCAAAGGGGAAAGGTTTTAATTTCCCTAAGTAGGCTTTACTTTGGCTTATTAACCAGCCGCATTTGCTATATTTAATTAGATGTTATACTTGGTTCAAGAAAATTTGATATCTATGAAAGCATGTCACGGTTCTGCAAGAATGTGTTGGCATTTCAATGGTAGTGTCAGCTACCATGACGCTTTAAAGCAGTAATTATTCGAGCGAGGAAAAGAGACAGAGCTATACAAGATGCCCAGCACCATCTCTTTCTTACACTGGAATAAGTCCTGCTTAAGACATCATGATAACCAAGGCATTATGAAAGACAGGGCATTTTCACACTTAATATTATAATGGCTAAAGTTTACATATGTGTGTATGTTTGTTACTCCTTCACGCTCAAACAGCTTAACAGATTTGGATAAAATTTGGTATGTAGATACATAGTTTATTTTATACAAAGTGTCCGGTCATGGACTAGCGACATTCTAGATACTTATCTAACGAGTGTTTTAATATACTATTACGATACACACTTGGGTCTAATTCACTTCCCCGCTTTTTGGCAGCCATTTTGAGATATTTTCTATGCGTGTACAAAAAATAATCACATCTCTCAAAGTTTTGGTCTTACTGAGACGAAAATAGGTTTATTCAGAGCGAAACAATACATATTGTCTATCGTTTAAATTAAGAAATGATGAGCTTACATTTTTGTAAGTTTAGAAAACAAAAGTCCAAAAAATATGCAAATCAAAAAAATATGTTTTGTAAACTTTTTTGTGAAAAAAAATGGTAGTTTTCAATAAATTTGAGTATTGGAATGTTTGTTATATAAGTACATAGAATATCGCTAGTCCGTGACCGGACACATTGTATACCTCGCGGTATACGCGAAAGAAAATGCGAGCAGCTTGTTGGTGAAAAGTTTTAAATTGATAGTGAAAAATGTATTGAATAAAAATATTGATGGATTAGGTTAGTGCATCCATTCATGGTGGAAGGAACATCCACGCTAAAACGGTTACAACGTTTCAAGACATAGAAATTTTACCGTGAGGTATTGCAGTACTATAGGCATGCAGTGGCATACAGCTATTTTTGATAGCCAACAGAATATATCTATGCGGTAAGGGGGAGCGGGAACGGGGCAAAACTATGTACTCAATACGTGGTAACTGTTTCTTCCACCCTCTATAATCCGGAGCGCCAAAATATCTATGTACAAGTGTATTATAACACTTCTTCTTTGTCGTTTCAATGATTCTTATGTTAAATAAGCTTAAAAAAACATATTTTGGGCAAAGAAAATCACACAACTGTATTTGACACAAACGATTCGCCTCCTGTTGCCAGAGCTTATCAATTGAACCATTCAAAAAAGGGACTTTTCACATCAGATTTATGATTACGTCTTCAGAAATCAGGAGCGGTCTGGTAAACAAAATACTTGTATGTTATTGACATCGCCTAACAAAGGAGTTTATTTGACAGGTGGTAACACTGTTGTTAGGCTGAATAGAGGACCTACATGAATTTCACTAGCAGTGATATCCTATTGGTGTGACAAAAGGACCGCAAAGTCATAGTCTCGATAAACTCGAGACTATGACTTTGCGGTCCTTTTGGGCAGTATAAAAACTCTGACAACTTGTAAAAGAACTAAACAAACACGCGAAAAAATTAAAAAAGATTGTTCTTATGCCTAGTAGTATATTTCCCGACACCTATCATCGTCTTTTAAGAAGAAGTCGTTTAGGTATCAATGAGGTATTCACTTAACGGCAAAGGTTAATTTGACTCCTCTATCAAAATTCTATTTCACACAAAACATATTACAAATAAAATGTATGTAAATCTTCTTTGAACAACAACTGTCACCAACAGCAAAACCTTAATACAAGTACACTTAGAAAAAAACAATTTCCGGGCCAATGAACGCGTCGGAAACATCGCAAAAGTATCTCCACACAAGACTTATCATTTAACTAGCTGTGCCCGCGACTTCGTCCGCGTGGAATAGTATTTTGGGCATCATATTTATTTTTGCAAACAACCTCCTCAGCTTTATAAATTATAACTGTTACCCACGACTTTGTCCGCGTCTTAGCCCAAGTTCCGGAATTCTGTGAGGATAAACGTTGAGAACGGTCAGCGCTTGATTCCCGTAGTCGGTTCACCAAAGTTCGAGAACTCTGTGAGGCTAAACGTTGAGAACGTTCAGCGCTTGATTCCCGTAGTCGGTTCACCAAAGTTCGAGAACTCTGTGAGGCTAAACGTTGAGAACGTTCAGCGCTTGATTCCCGTAGTCGGTTCACCAAAGTTCGAGAACTCTGTGAGACTAAACGTTGAGAACGTTCAGCGCTTGATTCCCGTAGTCGGTTCACCAAAGTTCGAGAACTCTGTGAGGCTAAACGTTGAGAACGTTCAGCGCTTGATTCCCGTTCTCGGTTTATCAAAGTTCGGAAATTTTGTAAGGATAAACGTTCAGTGCTTGATTCCCGTTGACGGTTTGCCGAAGTTCGGAAATTTTGTAAGGATAAACGTTCAGCGCTTGCTTCCCGTTGACGGTTTGCCGAAGTTCGGAAATTTGGTGAGGCTAGATACTGCGAACGTTCAACGATCGATTCATTAGCACGGTTTTGTTCACTGATTCCTCGTCGATTAGCCAACCTATGCATATTTTCATTCTCTGTTTCACTGCTGCGCAAAGCTCGCAGCCGCTTTGCGGTAACAGTCTGCCGAGAAAGCTGAGTTCTTTTTCTAGGCATTATAGTGACGAAGAAAGAAAATAGGAAATGAAAACTTAACCAAACCGTAACTCGTAATCAAGAAAAAACAAACGTAAGGTTAATAATTAGGATCCTAATTATTGTTACCTGTATTTGGTACTTACGTAAAATATAAGGTTAACTAACTGTGTGCTTAAACTAAAACCTAACCTAATAAGGGCTGATTTTTTAATAGTCAGATAATTTTTATCTGAGGAGTAAAAATAGCAGTTTGACATAATTATTTTCTATAGATGAGCTGTCAAACCGCCATTTTTATTCCTCAGATAAAAGTTATCTGACTATTGAATAAACAGCCCTAAGAATAATTATGTAGATGACACCTATTTACAGGTATTATCTACAATTTTCTTTTTTAATATTTGTGAAACTTATAAAAAAAAAATAGCTCATGAGGAGCTCGTGGCTAAATAATAGCAGCCGCTCGGGTTGATCTTTAGGTTAAGCCGCGCTTGCCTAGGTTGGTCTGTGGATGGGTGACCAGTGACCACCCGTTACATACCGAGTTTCCTCCGTGCCTCGGAAAGCACGTTAAGCCGTTGGTCCCGGCTGTCATTTGTAGATCTTTGACAGTCGTAACAGGTAGTCAGTGTTCCAAAAGTCTGACAACCAGTCTTACCAAGGGGTATCGTATTACCCAGTATTAACTGGTTGTGGAGGTCAGATAGGCAGTCGCTCCATGTAAAATACTGATATTCAGCTGCATCCGGTTAGACTGGAAACCGACCCCAACATAGTTGGGAAAAGGCTAAGCAGATGATGAATAATTGTGAAATTATTAGAACCAAAATATTATCCGTGACAATCGTAGAGCTATACCCCCTCTCCGCGTCGCCCGCAGTAGCAACGCCTCTCCTCGCCCATGCCCAGCGTCATGTTTTGCACATCATGCGGCGCGTGTGAATTTTATATCGGAGTTATTTTAAAATTGTAATAATTATCTTCTAAGATGTTCATTGAAATTAAGTGATGTCAAAGACAATTTTGTTCACAATTAAATACTGTTAATCAACAACACATTTATTTGGATAAAGATTAATATTATTATGTTGAAACAACTCTAACAAATAATTGGTAATCATGCATTAATTTTGACCAAATTTGACTACCATAAAAACGGTTCTAGTGACTTAATCTTAAAAGATAGACATATACCGTCACGGACATTTTTTTAGATCATTTCAAGAGGAATAATTCTTTTCTACATATTTTTTTGATATCTTGAACCGTTTTCGCAGCGCACGCAACGGAAGCCCTCAAAGATGAAAAATTTTCCCCGTTTTTTTTCACATTTTCCATTGTTTCTTCGCTCCTATTAGTCGCAGCGTGATGTTATATAGCCTAAAGCCTTCCTCGATAAATGGTCTATTCAACACAAAAAGAATTTTTCAATTCGAACCAGTAGTTCCTGAGATTAGCGCGTTCAAACAAACAAACAAACAAACAAACAAACAAACTCTTCAGCTTTATAATATTAGTATAGATTCAGTTACGGCTTGTCATTTACAGACATCGTTGATAATTATGTAGGAGGCGCAAGGAATTGTAAGTAGGTCAACCGTTCTCTCTGTTTACACCTGGACCCCTACCTGAGTTCACTTGGAATCCCGTATACAAACAAACAAGCATATACAATGACTATAACTTCTGAAACTATTGTTGGGGTAGTTTCATTGTAAGCTGCTTTTTAACTCTCGTTGACCCATAAACTAGGATTTATTTGATTTTTAACTGACTTCAAAAAAAAGAGGAGGTTCTCAATTCGACCCTATGTTTTTTTTATGTTTGTTACCTCACAACTCTGGTCTGGGTGAACCGATTTTGATGATTCTTTTTTTATTCGAAAGCTGGTGGTTGTCGTTTGGTCCCATAAATAATATAAATAACTTTATTTCCGGAAGTCGGTGGCAAAAAAGTTAACGAAACCAACAAAAGCCACCGACTTCCGGAAATAAAGTTAATTTCCACTTTTTAGTTGTTTTTTAGGAGTTCGGTTTAATTTTTACAAAAAAGTTTTTTTATTTGTTTTGGAAATACCTAATTACAAGAAAATAAAATACTCCTATTTCTGGGTTTTAAATATTTTTTTTGGAACAAAAAAAAAGGTTGAACGTCGTATTTTTGGTACCTACTAGTTCATTAGTTCGGAATGTATACTACGAGCTGAAATCAAATCATTTTTTGAAATATTGAGGCGTTTGTACAGGGTGTTGCCTACAGCCTACCCAATGATATAGAGGGTTTACACTCTGTACTACTATGGGTCGATCTTCGAGATAAAGCCGCGTTTGCCACGGTCGGTGCGTGGATGATCATGATGAGGAAGGAGGAGGAGGAAACTCGAGACGTATCTAACGTCTCGAGTTTCCTCCTTGCTTCGGAAGGCACGTTAAACTGTTGTACCCGCCTGTCATTTTCAGAACTTGAGTTGGGCAAAGGCTAGAGAGATGGTTCTTTAATATTTCTGTTATTTGCCTTATCCCTGTTGGGCCAGTCCCTTCAATTATTGTTGTTTTTTTTCCAGCACGAGATTCTTTACTTCATTACAAAGACATTTGACGACACGGTTGGCGCAGTGGTTGAGCGATCGACTGCTGCGCTGCGTGTCGCGGGTTCAATCCCCGCACGAAACAAATATTTGTATGACCTACAGGTAGTTGTTCTGGGTCTGGCTGTTTGTATATGTGAGTTTGAATGTTTGTAAACGCACCCACGATACAGGAGAAATTCCTAGTGGGGAACAACGTTTTTTTAAGAAAAAAAAATATTACGAGTAGTATAAGGCCGCTATCCCACTGGCGTTTTACGAGCGTCGGCGTCTCTCGAACGTCTGCGCAGCGTCAACGTTGCGCAGACGCGACGTCGTCGCGTGACAAGCATTAACGTCCACTGGACGCGATGCCTAAATGGGACAAGATGCAGAAAATCGTAATCCGGTACTTGTTAGGACTTGTTAACAAATCTTTCTGTCTAGTGCAATAAACCCGCTTGTTGAAAACACCAAAAATGATCGGAACTTTTGTATGAAAATATACCTAACGTCTGCTCTATAAGTCAATGCTTTTCCGGGATTTTTTACGTGAATTTCTAATATTGCAAGCTCCCGATATTTCGAAGCTGTCGCAAGCGCTATGATCGCGGGATGACACAATAATATCGAGAGCTAACAAGAAAAGAAAATCACGTAAGATATCCAGTAAGTGACGGAGTTATGTTAGAAACCATGAACCGTTTAATCAAAAAGTTCTTCATTTGAAGTTAAAAAAATTACACTTTCGGACTCTATGGTTGCCTGCCTTTATTCTAGTGTTTCAAATCAAATCAAATCATTTATTTCATTAAGACCATTACAGGCACTTTCGAATGTCAAAAAACAAAATGAATCTACAGTCCCGGTCACAAGGCATAATAACTTGTGAAATTACTGTAGTTTCAACTACTTGCGCGAAAACGTGTGAAATAAGTAATCGGCAAATGAAGTAACGTACATATCTATGTAATTTAAAATATGTTTAATGACGGAACTCATCGCCGTTGAGCTAAATGGCCCATGGTATTTCCCAACCCAAATATGACGAACTTCCAAACAAACTTTCATGCTCTGTTTGCCATGACCTCTTTAGAGAAAGAATTTTCATATGTCTCCATAGCGCTAGGGTTTTGTTATATGTATAAAGATCTTATGCGGAAAATTGACATGCTTCTAGAAGCGTGCAATGAATGGGGCCAAGCAAAGGCTAATGTAGTAAACTCACTTGACTTACAATGAGTGAGTTTAGATTTTGATTGTAGTAAATGAGAAGAATAGTTGTTCGTAATTCAAATGAATCAAACCTGAATTATGAACTACGTTTCTTGTAATATAAATCTTTGTTCTCTCTACTTGTTGTATATCATTCCCTATTAACAACGAATACAAGCGTGATTCTCCACAAACAATACACCGTTACCCAAACCCTGAGTCGTAAAAACGACGAGGGGAATATGTCAAGGAGATGGGATGTGTTTCCGTGCCTGCTAATAACAACAAACTGCCAACGTCGTGATTAAGGCAATTTCCCCTTTGTCCGTTCATTGGCAGTGGACATTTATGCCTTCGGACGAGAATATAAGTTACTTTTTGTGTTGTGGAGCGAGCAGAAAAACTTTAAGTGACAAATTGAATAACGGCTTGATAGTATAATGAGACAAATGTCAGTGATGCTGTACATCACTATGTAACAGAGTGGGTATTTTACCCTCTCTGTTGCCTTAACCTTTTCCTTTTGGATCAACGTTGATTTTTAAATTTTTAAATATTCATATTTCGGATTTCATTCTGTCTTTTCATCTTCAACAGTATTTTTTTGGGTCATTCCGTTTTTTGATCACGGCTAGCAGCCGTGCTAGTTATTATTTTATAATCTGTATCTATTTGTAAAATCAGTTTGTGAATCAGTTATTGTGCAGTTCAGTTTGTGATATTTCACCTACCCTATTGTGAATTTTCATCCCTGTTAAAAGGTATGTGTAAAATTATTTTGTATTTGTATTTTACCTCTTCACGTTATTTTGTGTTATACGTTATTTTGTGTTTTAGTGTTTCATTTTTTGTTAAAGGATCCTCGGGATTAAAGATATCAAAACCTGTAGTGGCTATTATTTGTACACCTGTCCCAATTAACACCTGAAAACTTCAACCTCGCTCGGAGGGCAACGAGCGAGTGTTACAACTGTAAGATATTAATGTGGCGGTAGGTAGGTCATATAGCTAAGATCACTGACAATGGAATCACAGAGTAACATCTTAGAATGGGCCACCAGAAAGAGAGGTAGAACAATTGCTCTCTGGGCAAATGACATCACTCAAGACTGGATGACCAGACAGCGTACAGCTGGGACACTTGGAAATCTCTGGAAGAGGCCTTTACCTTTGTTTAACGAGGGGTTCTTGCTGTACCATGTAATGTGGGAACGCGCTTGTTGCCTTCAACCTGTCTCACATCCAGACATCTTCTTTGGAAAAAATCCTAATAACACTTTGCCCTACCTGGAAATCAAAACCAAGACCAGTAGCAAGCTCAGCAGTCCCGCTTGTGACCACTAGATCAACGATATAGTCTTACTAGACTGATGATGGTAATGGTTATTGTGCTTTGTAGTTCATGGTTTTTTTGTTTTGCTATTTTGTCTCACGTCTGGACAAAGGCCAGCCCCATTCCTTTCCAATTCTCTAGTCTGGTCTGCCTTCTCTAGCCAGAAGCTGAAATGTGGCCAGTTCAAGCTTACCTTACATAAAAGACATGGGTATAGGTAAGCACCCAGCCTTAGTAGTCAGTCTTACTCACACTGACCCGAAACAAAAGACAATATTTTTACCAAGAACAAGTCGATGAAGGAGTGCCAACAAAGACAAGAACGGCTGAAGCAACAGTTATACTAAAAAATGCTTAACAAAAGGCAAGATTTGGCTTAAGAAAAGTAACTTTAAGATTAGGGGAGATTGTCTGTATATTCCTTGATTCTTGATGGGGCATTTTGTAAGTAAGATGGGTGTCGAGACGCGGAAAATGTTGTAGAGAGCAAAAAAAATGTGTTACAATTGCAGAAACGATTTGGCACCACGTTTTTATCAATCTTTTTTTGTTTTTTTTCCGCTACTGTAAACAATATTTAGGGAACCATTCAATGAGTTCTTAAAAGTAATCAGTGAAAGGCAGTCTTTATCATAAATTGTAGAGCTAAAATTTTATTTAAATGACTGTCTCTACCTAGGTCTGCCTTAATTATTTTATTGTATTTGGCCATGGACGACACTTTTAACCAAATATTTAATGTAGACTTTGTGTTTTTGACTGAGGGTTTCTTGTGGCCAATTTTTATCATGAAACCTATAAAGCAGTTGTGTAGCTGGGGAATTTGTTCCGCCACTTCTTCTTCCCAGCTAAAATACTAGGAAATGGCGAATTGAGGGCGTTTTGGGGGACTGTCTTCTATAATGACGTTCAAAAAGTGCTGATCGTCAGCCTAGTTTGAATAAATGACTTTTGTTTTTTTTTTGTTCACATCATTACTTGTTTTAGTAGCACTTAAAATATAATTTATTTAAAACTAGCATTTACCCGCGGCTTCGCTCGCGTTAAATTCGGGGTAACACAGATTCCCTTTCCTGATTTGCAGGTACCTGCTACCTATAGTTTTTGCCCTTGCGCCTTAATGATTGTAATAGCAATGCTATGATTTTCCTTTTCTTCCCTCACTTCCCACTTTAAAAAAAAAGACTCTGTCCGTCTCCAGGGTCCCAACTATCTCTGTACCAAAAAGTCACCAAAATTGGTTTAGCCATTAGGGCGTGAAGACGTAACAAACAAACAAACTCACTTTCGCTTTTATAATATTAGGAAGGATAATAAAAGCCAGCCCTCTGGCCAAAGTAAAAGCCAGCCCTTTTGATTTTTGTATAATTTCCCTCAATTCAAACCATAATCAAATCAGATGAAAATGGTCAAGCTTTTAAATAGTAGTACTGCTATTTAAACGTTTAACCATACATCAAAATAACCACCAAATTACACCCTGATAAACAACAACAATTAACAAGGTCATATTTAATTGCACATTGTTCAGTGGGCCTGTATTACCCAGGCAATAACCCAGATAGGTAACAAAATCATATTCATACAACCGCTGCCCATTAACTGATTAACTCATTAATTTAATTACATGCTGGTTGGCTGTTACAGCATGCAACATTGTTATATAGTTTTCCACTAATTGTAATACTACCCTCCCTGCTTTGCACGGATGCAATGTAGGTACTAATACACCAATATTATACATATCCTACTTATATTATTAACGCGAAAGTCTGTATGGATGGATGGATGTATGGATGTTTGTTACTCTTTCACGTCTAAACGGCTGAACGGATCGTGATGAAATTTGGCAGAGAGGGAGATTATGGTTTTTGTTTTATTTTTTTTGAAATCACTCGGATAAAGCCACGGGCGCCAGCTGCTAGCAGTTATACATATGAAACTTCCTTTTGAATCACTATTAAAAAAAACCGTAACAAAATCCGTTGCGTAGCTTTAACAATCTAAGCATACATAGAGACAGACAGACAGCGGGACAGCGACTGTGTTTTGTAGTATGTAGTGATTCTCATTATGTCCATGAATAAACAAAACGAAAATAACATTGGAATTCACAAACCCACTGATTTCCTGGAGGGTTTGATTTCCGTATAACTAAAATATCACGGGAACTGATAGTTTTCCAGATTAGAAAACTAGAATTGACGGCACGGTTGGCGCAGTAGCTGAGCTATCGACTAATGCGCTGCGTGTCGGGTTCGATTCCCGCACGGCACAAATATTTGTATGACCTGCAGATAGTTGTTTCGGGTCTGGCTGTTTTTATATGTGAGTTTAACTGTTCGCACACACACACGATACAGGAGAAATTTCGAGTGGGGCAACGTTTTTTTATTTAAAAAAAAATTGTTTATGCATGTTTAATCGTTTCTCTTTGTGCCATGACAATTTGAGATGATGACGTCTTTTAAATGGTGACCACCTGAGTTAATGCACATTCGAGCCTTATTCATTACATTGTTCATAACATTTCCTGTGATATGTTCCTCATTTTTTGACGGCACCGTTGGCGCAGTGGTTGAACGATCGACTGCTGCACTGCGTGTTGCGGTTTCGATCCCCGCACGGAACAAATATTTGTATGAACTACAGGTAGTTGTTTCGGGTCTGGCTGTTTGTCTATGTGAGTTTAAATGTTTGTAATCGCACCAACGAGGTATTCAGGAGGTATTCCTAGTGTGCGGCCACGTATTAAAAAAAGTATTGATGCAGGTTTTTTTTGGGCTGTGAGAGACTGGGGTATATTTTCATATTTTAACATTGAGTATGTTACAATTTATTATACGTCCGTCTAACTTTTTGGGGGTGTCAGGCGTTGTGACATGTTATGTAATATTCAATACATTTTAGACTTTACCGCTATTGTCGGTGATAAAATGTTAATTTGACTTATACCTTTGATCTCATGATACCTTCAAGCAGAAATTATTGTTTTAGCAGAGGGGCCTGCCAGCCGGTGTTGGGTTGTTCAAAAGAGATACCGCGGCTCCGGAAAAGGCAAATAAGGAATATGGGTGGGTTTTAGTCAGTAAAAGTCTGGCACGGGATGTGCCCTCTCCGACCAAAGCGAGGGAAGTTATTTGTTGAATTCCCATCCGCAAAAATAAAATCAGAAAAGTTTAAAAATTTACATTTCCATTCAGTTCACATTAGTATCATTTTCTTCTTCTTTATGTGGACCACGCTTCTTGGGGGGGGGGGGGTCCGGTTTCTGCACTTGGTCCTTCCAATGGCTCATTGTAGTATAAACATTTCAAAAACCGATAACTCTATCTCTAATCTACGCAAAATAATTTAACCAAACAAACAGATGAAAACTTGCACCACCAAAAATCACCTCTATTTTAATCTTTAATCCGTTGAAACACAAACTGTTAATCTCACAATTTAATTAATACAGCATGTCACGGTTAAAATGCTTACCCCGTTACCCCATCAGGGATGAGTCCAATCCGAGTAGGCTAATGAAGTGAAATAATTGATTAATTGCGAGCCACCCCGCGGGTCGCGACCCTGACTAATTACAACTTATGACGCTTTGACTTATGACTGCTCTGACTTTGTCAAGGCCATATTTTGGTTTTTGAATTGGTTAAATTATTTTGCGTAGATTAGAGATAGAGTTATCGGTTTTTGAAATGTTTATACTACAATGAGCCATTGGAAGGACCAAGTGCAGAAACCGGCCCCCCCCCCCCCCAAGAAGCGTGGTCCACATAAAGAAGAAGAAAATGATACTAATGTGAACTGAATGGAAATGTAAATTAAATGAAGAGTTTATTCGACAGTTCTAGCAAAACAAACATTTGGATTAAAATCAACACAACACATTGCAGATATCCCTAGCATTGTGCGGGTGACATTAGTCTTTTTTTATTAAAAGTTGCTCTACACTAGGAATTTCTCCTGTATCGTGGGTGCGTTTACAAACATTTAAACTCACATACAAACAGCCAGACCCAAAACAACTATTTGTAGGCCATACAAATATTGGTTGGCGACAATCAAACAGTCAATCGTTCAACCACTGCGCCGTCTTAGATGAACTGTTCCTCTTCAATCTGGAACGTTCCCGTGATTCACGATCATTACTGAATATAAGCCTTACCCTGAATATCACAGTCGCGAAGGACTGCCCACGACAGCAATGCATCCCATCACTAAACATGTCTGTTCATCTAATGTCACCCGCACCATGCTACAGCGAAAACAGTATAACAAAAAAAAACAAAAGCATGGTGATTATAGGACACTCATCCACAGGAGTATGGCATTTGGGCATGTTTCTCTTAACGGGGTACTTTAGCACTCCAGTCCGCCTACATAAGCACATATAAAGAGAGGATATTTACATTCTCAGTATCTCGAGATAAATAAATTTGTTGTTTATTTATTCTTACAAAATTATCTTGTTTCTACATATAAATCTGATCGGATACATTAACTTACGATTTATACTAGTAACACCAGAAATAGATGATTCGCCTAATAAATATATCGGTTAAGGTTAACTAGTAAATTTTATGGGTCAAGGCCAAAAGCGATGCTAGTCTTAAATTAGAGATAGATATACATCTGTCTGTTCTATGCCTAATTAGAGTCAGCCTCCAGTCTAATCAGGTACAACTGAATATTTTACAAGAAGCAACTATCTACCTGACCTCCACAAGTTAGTTACTTGGTGACACGATACTACCTTTTTGTTTCGTATAGTCAAATCAAATCAAATCATTTATTTCTTTGCAAACATGGGTATAGAGTATAGGTGTTTTTTGTAGTAGAGGTCTCCATATTTTACCGGCACATGGGCATGCAAAGGTTATACAATTTTCAAAGTAAAATATGTGGCTGGAATCCAAAAATAAAATTTAAAAATCAAAATGTCAGCGTTGCCACAGTAAATCACGTTGTCAATCTTTAAATATCAACTCCTACTCTGGGCATAGCGGAAGGGAGAGTCAGACGTATACTAAATAAAAACCTCTCCATGTTCCTTTTTGCCCTTTGTGTTCTGGGGCCACGGAATCTCTTTCGAAACATCTCACAGTCCCGGCCCAACACGATCGCGACGTCACCTGACGTGACCATATGGACAGACGGTGAGCTACCCATTGCTCACCGGCCAAAAGTCCGCGCCTGTCGGAAGTAGTCTTGTTTCTCCCGATGTCCGGAGCGTCTCCCACGGAGGACGATACTACCCTTGGAAAGACTTGTAGACAAACATTCGGGCTTAAGACTATTCATAACCAAACGCAGAACTCATATTATCACCCAAAGATCTACGCCACAAAGTGGTTAAAAATAGTCAGCTAAAAGTGTCTATGCATTTTTTATCGGAACCGATTTGCGCCAGTCTTTCCCCCACACACAACATCACAACTACATTAGTCGTTTTTTTATACTTTTCCAAACAAGTTTACTTCGCAAAAACGAATAGGAGTTCAACTGAATCGAGCAATCGGCAATATTTGCCACCGAGCTCTATTATTTCGGCCATCTTTTGCGCCAAAAGTCTTGTATTAAAAAAAAAACAATAATTTACACCTTTGAACTAGCGTAAAACAAAAAGCGTAGTTTAGTTTTGCGGTTATAATTTGGTGTAACCAAAACAAAACAACTTAGCAATTTACTCATATTAAACTGTACATAAAAAAACCACGTGAAACATTTTCATTGAAGTTTGTTTCATTTTATTTGAAGTGAATAAGTTTCTAACCTGACATTGACATTCTCCTTTGTTAATAAGAAGGTTAATACAATGTAGGAGAAATACCGACCCAAAACGGTTACCACATTTACAATTCATCATACTGAACATAACACAGATTACATACCTACACACTTTGATATTTGTATATATTTTGGATAATATGTATTATTTTAGAATGTATTGATATTATTTTTATTAGTATGTATTTTTTTCCTATATTGATAAATTTATGTTTATTTAAGTTAGTGCTTAATTTGATATTTTTATACACTGTGTCTGCGTCTTATCTACCTGTCCTTTCGCTATCGCAGGACTGCTGGAAGATATTTCTTTATGAATAAGCAGTACCTTTGTGCTTTTTTGTCTGTAGGTATGTATGTATTTTTTTTATAATCTGTGTCTCCTTTGTTAACTTATGTGTAACTAGCTTTTACCAGCGGCTTTGCTCGCGTTAAATTTCGGGGTAACACAATTCCCCATTCCTGATTTGCAGACCTGCTACCTGTAGTTTTTGCCCTTGTGCCTTATTGATTGTAATAGCAAACCTAAGTTTCCCTTTTCTTCCATCTTTCTCCCACATATCTCAATCTTTTTTTTTAAATAGCCATGTCCGTCTCCAGGGTCTCAACTATCTCTGTACCAAAATTATTCAAAATCGGTTTGGCCATTTAGGCGTGAAGACGTAACAAACAAACAAACTCACTTTCGCTTTTATAATATTAGTAAGGATTAACGTTAAATATCTACCTGACTACATGACAAACTATCCGAAGAAAATTTACCATAAAAACAAAGCCACACCCCAAAAAACCGTACCTTTCCAAAACAAACTCCCTAAACCCGTACCTAGTAGATTTAAAGATATTTTCAAACCGATTTACATAATTGAGTTATTCGGGTAGTCGAGGCAAAGGTTTTCGAAGTTATTGTCTCCAATTACTAAGCGGCGTCTCCGGACGAAATGAAATAAAACAGACGAAAAAAATGTCGTTATATTCACCCGACTGTGTTTCTACTGGGGCGATGTTATACCTCCCGATAGGAAAGAATCGGTTTTGAACCTAACTAGGTTTGATTCCTTTGATCTTGTGACTTGAAATGCAGTTATCTTCTATATTATATTTTCCTTATCCTTACTTAATATTATAAAAGCAAAAGTGAGTTTGTTTGTTACGTCTTCACGCCTAAATGGCTAAACCGATTTTGATTAATTTTGGTACAGATATAGTTTGGGACCCTGGAGACGGACATAGGCTATTTAAAAAAAAAGATTGAGATAGGAGGGAGAAAGAGGGAACAAAAGGGAAAACTTAGCATTGCTATTACAATAAATAGGGCGCAAGGGCAAAAACTACAGGAAGCAGGTGCAGATACCTGATGTAAATCAGGAAAGGGGAACTGTGTTACCCCGAATTTAACGCGAGCAAAGCCGCGGGCAAAAGCTAGTATTCTATATTTATTAGAATCTTTGAACTTTTTTAGGAAAAACATTTTAAATTAGAAGCATTCGATTCGTGAGTTTATTACGGTATTGAAATTAGTATTTGGTGGTCATGACAATAAACACCAATTAAAACGAGAGACCTTGTTTTTAACCGACTTCAAAAAAAGAGGTAGTTTTCAATTCAACTGTAATTTTTTTATGGTTGTTAAATTTGATTTATCCGTCAATTATTGGCCGATTTTTAAAATTATTTTTATAATCGAAAGAGTATTTAATAATATGTACATACTTCGCAAGTGGTCGCATATAAATTTTATATATATTGCTTAGGTACTTTATTTTTCCTTCTATGTAAATGAATAAAGTACTAATATCTTTTGGTAAAAATAGAAAATGATAAAAAAAGATATTTTTAAATTAATTTTTTTGCTGCAACAACAAAAAAAATCTTCTTTCAAAACTCGGTCAAAAAGAAAAACATTTTCAATTACGTTACCGTCTTTAATATTCTATCTTCAATGTTTGTTATCGTTGTGTTCAAATCTCATTCTGTGTTTTAATTTATTAAATCAAGTTTGCCGAGGCAAGGAAATTGAAGGCGCTTGCCATTTCTCCATAATAACACCCTTTATCTTCATTACTTTCGCCCCACCCTTGTTCTGTCAAAAATGCTTCTTCACTTCGCCCAAAGGCGCATTACGGTGTTATGAATCATCAGATATTGTTTTGGACGATAAGCTAATTACGGGTATTTGTTAATGTTTTTATTTATTATCTTTTAAAAGTGCAACTTTTATTACATCGTCTCAAACTTTTTCGTCTGTGTGTTGCATGTCGCGTGACGGTCGGCCGCGGAGTAGGGATAAAGACACAGAGTTCAATGAAAATATTAGTTGGAGACTTAATGTACTTTTATTATTTCCTATTATCATTCCAATTTTCCAACTATAAAATTAAGATTGATAAAGCGATTTTTATACCTTTAATGGAATATTATTCCATTTTTTTTAGTTAAATGTCTATAATGTGAAAAAAAATCCACTTCTACCGTGGTTCCATAAAACCACAATTTTTTTTTTAAACGTTTCTCCACACTAGGATTTTCTCCTGAATCGTGGGTGCGTTTACAAACATATAAACTCACATACACAAACAACCAGACCTCTGAGAGTTCTGTTCCTCAAAAAAAAAAGGAATCTTTATAGGATCACTTTGTTGTCCGTCTGTTCTAGCTTTGTGCAAGCAGTTTCACCTGGTTACATTCATCTGGCAGGCCTTTCTGGTCCGTTATCCGTCCAACCGATGTGCCTCAAACCAGTTTCATTAGAAAAGCAATAATGAAATGGTTTTAAGACCACAAACATCACGTTAAGACACTAAGGAGCTGAGCAACGAGTGAAACCGCTGAGCGCAACTGGTGTCAGATGTCTTTGAATTTCTTGGATCTAGTTGTTCGTTTCCCCACAATGCTTCAGCATTCAGACAGTTCCAACCAACCAACCATTGAAAAGCAGTCTGATCTCAATTCCATAATGTTCCCGATCAAATCGTTTACACAAAGAACGTTCAGCTTTTTATTCGATAAACTGAGTTCAAACATGGCAAGTTTGAAAACTTGTTTACTGCAAGTTACGTCTTCGAATAGGTTCGTCGAACGTTGGCACAATCGATTGATGCTTTATATCGAATCGAGATCTTTGATAATCGGATGTTGGTACTCGACTCTCGAAGAGGTGGAAACGTTTACCTTTTTTCTCTTAAAAAAAATACTGTTAAATAATGTCATCGGCTAATATACTTAGTATTTATTTTAAGAATATTAGATTTAAGTTATTCCAGAAAATAATATTATCAATCGAAAAACATTAGCATCAAACCATCTTTTGAGGTATTCACTTAACTAAATCTAACTTCTACTGCACATAAACAAAAAATCTCGCCGAAACAACTAACTCCACATTGCTTAACAAAATTCATTACTGACACGGCAGTTGCCACCATCTGTTGTTGCATAACTCCGATCGATAGTCAAGATGCGGTCGAGGAAGTCTTCAACTTCGGAATAGGTACCACCCACTGGCGTCAGTCCAAGGGGTCGTAACCAGAACAGGGCCTGATCTACCACCTCTTTTAGCAGTACAACCGAAAGCTAGCCGTGCTTTTCACGGCGCCTTCTATCGGATCATAAACTATTTTATATTCTAAACTTAACCTACTGAACACATTCAAAGATTTAATTGAAGTTGATGGGATGGTTTGTGTACAAATTACGCCCTAAACCGAAGCTCGTACCCCACGGGGGTGCCCTTAGTGTGTGGTCGCTTAGTTTTTAATCTTTTTACACTGGCTGGAGGCCTAATCTCAGGGCATCCACAGGAATGGCCCGATTAAGCAGACGACGACCTCATAGGTTGAACAGCGTGGTGTCATTCATAAAATAAATTGCTTAGGTAGTTTATGAGTTATCGTCTATAACACATTTTTTTTTCTCCATGTCCATATAAATGATCTGCTAATCTTTTAGTACCTAACAATGGAAAATGAATACTCGATAAAAACTATGTGATATAATATTATTCTACCCTAAATAAAA
The DNA here is from genome assembly GCA_905475445.1 of Ochropleura plecta. Lineage (NCBI taxonomy): Eukaryota > Metazoa > Arthropoda > Insecta > Lepidoptera > Noctuidae > Ochropleura > Ochropleura plecta. The sequence continues at coordinate 7,882,066 of FR997740.1, read as the reverse complement.
AACTTTTTATAAAAAATAAAACCGACTTCCAAAAAAAAACTAAAAAGTGGAAAATAACTTTACTTCCGGAAGCCGATGCCAAAAAAGTCAACGAAACCAACAAAAGTCACCGACTTCCGGAAGTAAAGTTATTTTCCACTTTTTAGTTTTTTTTTTCTCACCGAAAAGGTATACTTACTCCCGAAGGAGTTCCATAACAGCTCCAATCCACACGACAACAATATTGCCTTTATTCTGACGTTTTTATCTTTTATCTTTCTTCAGTGTGGGAAAGAGCTGAACTTTGTATACAAGTATATGTACTTACATCTTCTCGAGTCTGCTACTATACTAGACAATACAACTTCAAAAGATGGTGATACAGTCCCAGGACACAGCTTGGAAACAATTGAATGACTTTAGGTTTAAATCAACTTAAGTCTAGCCCAGTATAACCTAAATTTGAAGGGATACAAGACTGGTAAAATAAGTTGATTCCCAGTTTTCTTCTCGAAAGTACTTTTAAAAGGTGCGGCGTGGTATGAATTGTTTATGGTTTTGTATTTTCCTCATAGAAAGGAGGTATTAAAAGGTAAGGAATAATTTGAATTGTTGTCAGTCAAAATGCTCCTTGAATTGTTAGGAGGCAGTGAACCACTTGTTTATTTTATTTTTTTTATAAGGAAAAAACCTAATGGCAAACGGTAAACATTTTATTATTTCCTGAATTTGAATGACTAGCAATTATTTTTTTCCTTGATAGGATAGGACGCTGACATTCCAACCTTTGTTATCCGGAACATAAATTGTCACCTTTTTATCATAAATTGTTATTCCAAGCAAAAATAACATGCCGTGTCGACGCGATTGAGTTCCATGCGCGTCTCAAAGAGATGTCAGCAAAGCAGAGGGGCCCGCCAGGGCCACTGTCTCCCGGGGTTGCGGGTTATTCGAAAGACATCCCGCGGCTCGGTTCGAAATGGGCAAAAGAAGGAACATGAATGGGTTTTAGTCAGCAAAAGTCTGACACCCCAATCGTTAGATTTTTCGCTATCTGTCTGTCCCTATGTATGCTTAGATTATTAAAACTACGCAACGGATTTTGATGAGGTATTTTTAATAGATGTAGTGATTCAATAGGTAGGTTTATATGTTTAAAAATAGCAGGGTTAGAATTATATAAACTATTCAAAACCTAACAAAAATAACAGACGATGTGAACCCCATCCTTTTTGTGAATAAACTTACTTCTTAAACTAATTTAGTTAAAACATCACACTTGTATCAGAATCATCTCACCCAAACATATACAACACCTACTATGCACGTATACATGTACCTACATATATCAATTAATCAAACACGTTTCGAGACCAACCCGGCATGATATCGAGTCGATAAGCGAAGGTTGTGGTGTAGATACAAACTATAGTTCCAGTGAAATGGGTCATGATGAAGTTTTCAAGCAGTTTCAACATTAGAATTAAAACTTAGACTGAAAACTCGAAGTTTAACGAAGGAAGTTTAATCTTTTTCCAGGAAAAACGAACTATTAATAAGGACCCTTTTTGTTTATGAGCTAAAAACGTTGACCCATAAAATCAAGTCTAGCCAAGCCTTTATAGGTCGACGTTTTGTTTTCTCATGCACGATTTATCTTGAGAGATTAATATACCTACTTATGAGCCATGTATTTTTTTTCGTAAAGTATGTCATATCGAATAGAGAAAAAATTCTAACTTTCAAAGGGTTTCCGAACGATAAAAATATATAATCAAACGTCTTGATAACGATTCAAAATTGCCCGAAACAAATTGTCATCCTAATTTTGGTCAGTTGTAAAAAAACCACTTCATTTTTAATAGATACGAATAATGTGCATAAAACAAGCGAAAGATATTTTAAAAGGTTGGAGGTTGTTTTAAATATTATTTTTAGTAGATATTAAATGCATTTTGTGTGTCGTATTACGACCGAGTTCAAGTAAGTATCATATTATTTTGAGTCCCGTCTCAAAAACCCGGAAAACACGCAGAAATACAAACCTACAGTCATTATATTTTAATTTGGCCTTTCTATATGCGAACGGAAGTACCGCCAGTATGCTCTGTGTGCTGTTGCATCATTTTCAGTAATTGCAAAACTCCGTAGGGTGGAATGTGAAGGGCGTTTATTCGGGTCACTATGGATTATGGTTGGCGGGGAATTGGCACGCTTTTGAAGCTCTATTGTTTTAATAAGTTAAGTGTATTTGTATACAGTGGAATGATGGAACAGACACTTTATTCTTATCGTATTTTTTTTTTAATAAAAGTTCCTTTTTCGCTACTTTTGAAAACGTAGTCTTTCGTAAAACAGTGGGTTTTCTGTCCGCCCGGCATACAGCCTATTTATATATAGGTATCTTTTCATATTGTTCTATATCAAATATTATATATACGTATATTATCTGTGTTGGCTTGTTTGATTATATAAAACCTATTTACCTTTAAATAATTAGGTTTTTCAAACAAGTACTGTGTCCATTTCACTTTACTCTCTCACGCAATTCGTCTTCATTTCGTTCTCAGATATCCTTTCGCAGTTCTGCTGGCAGAAATTCCTTAAGAAATAAGCAGTACTTTTGTACTCAAATCTTATGATTTGTCCTGTCTATGTACAGTAGATATATGTGTAAATAAATTTTAAAATATTTATTATACATAGTAACATTCTTCAATCATCATTATTTTATATGGGTATTCGGGTTACAAAAAAAAATACACCATCGAGGTCCGTATTAGGAAAATCTTTCAAAACTCTCCACAACAGTTTTGTTTGTGACCCAATCTTATTGCAAACGTGTGACAGGTGCTGATGAAATTCTGCACGAAGAAATAAAGCCTCGAGGAAAGAAATAAGCAACCTTTTATGCCGAATAGTCCAATGCTCCTCCCGGGATATGTAATAAAATATTATTTCGTAGTATCGCTCCAATGTACGAATATCTATTGAAAGAGATGTTTGAGAAAAGATTTCCTTAATATCGAAATTGTAACGGAAATTGGTGCGTTTAATGCCAACATCCGTTTAAGGAAGTGTGCTGGTAAACCTCAATCAGGCTATGATATTTGGGGGTTTTCGAAAGAGATACCGCGGATCATAGGGCAAAAGAAGGAACATGGGTGTGTTTTGGTCAGTAAAAGTCTCTTACTCCCCCCGCTCCCCCCAGAAAAAGTGGGGAAAGTTATTTGATGATTTCCCATCCGAAAAATAAAGAAATAATAAAACAGCCTCTTTATTAATATTCTTTAGTCATGGTGACAATACAATGAGGTCTATATTCGAATAAAAAAAAAGACAGCTCTTGAGTGTGATTAACATTATTTTGTGTGGTAAAAAGTTGGGAGTATAAGAATTACAACTGATTTCAAAATAAAATTAATTTAAATTCTGAAAATAAAAGTTATATCTTATAATAAATAGCATTTTTTTGTAATCATATTCCGCTTTTTAATTTTTAGTTTATATTTGCATGTACATTTTGGCATTTTGATAGTGTATTTTAATATTCATTTTTCGCTGCGTACATTTCTGATCGTCAAGCTGTACAACTCGAACACGATACATGTCTATGAAATGCAAATCCATGTAATGAATAGTCTAGAAGTTTCGAGTGTATCGCGAATTGATTAATGGATAGCTTGCCGAACACGTCAGGCTGGGACACAATATCGATTAGTCATAGATCAAGGACACCACGATACTAAAAAGTTCATGTTGTATTGTTGAGCTGCTCTGTCAAGTTTGTATCGAAGATCACTCCAATGGTCAAATAGATCTCAAAAGAAAACTTTTTTTACATTCAAGTAAAACGCTATTACTGCATTTTTGAGGCGTTTCCTCTCACTAGGAATTGATTGATTTGATTTTGATTTTCCAAGGTCTTTATTTATACATAAGTAGACAAACTGTTTACAAAATTAAATGATCTTATTCTATTTGTATACAAATCAGGATTTATTTTGTTACATAGGCTTAATATATCGCCTTTACAAACATCAAAACATGTGATTATTTTTTATTATTAACTTAAACTTAACTTGAATTTTGATTATTAACTTATTTTTATTTATACAACTAATTGATTTACATCGATTCAATTTTTTTAGAGTGTGCAGGTCTTGGTAGGCACCCACATAGGAATTGCTTTTGTATTGTTGGTGTGTTTACAACACATAACATCGCGCCTGTAATTCCCGTTAAGGGTTAGCCAGGGGTGTATCTTCAAGAGAAGACCCTCGGCCACCGTACACGCGGGTCTGTAAACGGTGAGCAATGGGTAGCTCAACGTCCGTCCGTCTATTGACGACAGGCCCTGTCGATGGCGTGTTATTGTTCCACGCTCTCTTTAAAGAGATTTCAGCAAAGCAGAGCAGCCTGCCAGGGCCACGGCCTGCTGGGGTTGCGGGTTGTTCGAAAGAGATACCGCGGCCCCGGAACATAAAGGGCAAAATAAGGAACATGGATGGGTTTTAGTCAGTACAAGTCTGATACTCCCCCCCGTTCTGACCAGAGGGAAGGGGTGCATCATCCATTTTTCACCGGTTATCTTTAGATAAGGGATATAAAGCAACATTACCATCAAAAGAACACAAATCCAGTCTCCAAATATGCTATTAAGAAATCAAAACCCAATAACACTTTGCTCGACCTGGCAATCGAACGCATAACCTCATACTCAGCTGGTTAGCAGTTGCACTTGCGATCACTAGCCCAACGAGTCAGTCCTCTATTTATCTATTACTAGCTGGCGCCCGTGGCTTCACCCGCGTAATGATCGAAAAAAAAAGTATTCTATGTGTTATTTCAGACTATAATCTAACTCTATGCCAAATATCATCAAGATCCGTTCAGCCGTTTTGACGTGAAAGAAAGAAGAGCGAAGAGGTCCATGCATCCATCCATCCGTCCTCACAAACATTCGCATTTATAATATTAGTACGATTAAAACAATAACTTAAGCAAATGACTTGATCCTTTTTTCCAATTTCCAAGATAAACTAATAATAGATTTGAAAGACACAATGTATCGTCGGTAACATCCAATACAACAATAAATAAATAATACAAAGAGACCAGTTCTTGTTTGAGTAAGTAGGTGTTTCGTGTGGGAGGACAATAATGTATTCATTTATGTAAATTGGGTGGAATTGAAATAAGATGGAATACCTACGTGAGTCTGCCTCGGTCCATGCCTTAGTACGAGGTTTGCGAAAAAAGGTAAGTGGTAAGACTTAGATCTATTTTTGTCGTCGATTTGATCAGCAACGAAGCGTTCGAACAAAGCTTTGCCTAACACATAAACTGGTCTTCTTATTTAAACTTTAAGTACTATATAGTACAGGTACATGGCGGACTTAATCCTATAGGGCATTCTCTACCAGCCAACCTTTGGGTTAAATAGGACCACATATTGTTAGGGTATAAAAATAAAATGTTAGAAAAAAACAACATTTTGCTCTCGAAAACTTTTATACTTAATACAGTTCATGTCCCCTTCTGAAAAGGCACCACCTTTATCACTTAGGGATATGAAAAAAAGATTACGACCGATTCTCAGACCTACCGAATATACATATAAAATTTAATAAAAATCGGTTTAACCGTTTTGGAGGAGTATGGCTACTAAAACTGAGACAAGTTTTATGTATAATATAGATACTAGTACACATATATAAACAAAATAAACGGATAAAAAATTAACAAATACTGAAATGGAAGGGAAACCTGACAAAAGCCTACTTCTTTATTGTGTCAGAGTTTTTGTCCATAAGCCTCTGACCTAGCTTAACATCGAGAACTAGTTCTCAAACATACTAGTTCACCTCTCCTCACGATGTGTTCCCACAACGAAGCGAGTGCTAATTATACAATACGTACATGAATCCGATTTTTTTATTTTGATAATAGGCCGGTCCTAAACAACTTTTTTTTACAATTTTCCCCGATGTAATTATTCAACAGCTTGACAACAACCGTCTGGCAGGGGCTCATCAGACTCATCACCCGTTCGGTCGGAGGATCTTCCCTTCTCGATAAATCATGAGCTACCTTAATTTCTCCCTATATCAAGCCTCAACCTTTATAGAATTTTTATTTTAAAATCCCCAAAATAAATATCAAGTACCTATTTAGACAAAAGAGTTTACAAAATGGCTAAGCACCTACTTTGTTATATAGTGGATGCTGTGAAAAGATTGAAGTGTCTAGAGGAACAATTGGGGAGACGTGAGCACGTCCAATTTTTAAAACGCCGGGAAACAAGTGCCTTTACAAGGTTTCATCCTCGAAAAAAATAAACCAGCGCGAGGTATAAACGAAACGTAAATACTTCGAATTTTGAATCTAAAAAAAAAACATTATTTCATAGCAACATTTTTTGTGTAATCATTTAAACCTGTATTGGGTATTGTGGTGGTAAAATATAGCTGAACCTGTCAAAATGTTTTTTTTATTCTTGTCATCATTTGTATAACCACATTTGCAAAATAAAATTATCAATAGCATATTAGTTAAATTGTTTGCAATAAACCTGGTGCCTGAAGCCTGATCTGATTATAATCTGTATTGTCTATAAATTATGAAAATCACACATGATATTCTATTTTATTTCCTCATTTATAATTTTAAAATCGAGATACCTAGGTATTTACGGAACCTCTACCAGGCCGCGTCATAGTTGTTTATAGATTCCAAATTACCAGCCTATCCTATTAACCTCAAAGTTAGATACCCCAAATTCTCTGAACTTAATCTAAAATATCGCATAGAACAAGCACAGAATACATAATAGGTCCCACATTACCTATCTCCTTTTTATCGATAAAAAAATCTATCCTCATTCATGGAACAGATCTCTATTTACATAACATTGACTTAAAAAAAAACTCTTATAATCTCTGTGATAAAATTTAAACACACGTTTAAAATGTGCTGGTTATTGTGTTAAACGGGGCTTAAAGAGCTACTTGAATGACAAAGTTGGCAATAGCGTGTGAGCCCATCGCCTTCAAGTGCCGTATTAACCTATTTTCTTCCGAACACTCTTGCTACTGAGGGAAATACCACCGATATTTTTCTTTCTTCCTCCTTTAGTATGGTTAGGAAACCTACAAGTGTAATCGTACAAGTAGTAGTCATCATATAGTATGCGAACGAGGCTTTGGCTTCCACTTTCACACAGAATGGACTGAAATGTTGTACAAATATGAAGGTTTCTAGCAAGTGCCGAAATTGTACGAATAGTTCCGAATGCGTGAGACCGCCATGAAAGAATTGTCGTACTGGGGATAGGGTCACATGTTTTAAAGTGTTCTTTTTTTAAGTTGCAAAGTAATTTTGTTCATATTCCCAAGTTATATTATATTAATCAGTTAAAGAAAATCTTGAATAGAATGCCTCAGGGTTATGTCCCTGGAGGATGTGGCGACAGCCGATTAATCGGCCGCGTCTTCGGTTTCGGCCAGAAATCGACCTTCATTCGGGCACCAAACATTCTAGATTTGTTTATCGCCTATCATTTCATTGTTATCATTGTGCCCTACGTAATATTGAAAGCTTTTTTGTATTGTTTTAATCCTAACACAAAGAAGATCGCCTTAAAACGAATAACAATCATATAAAAGTTTAAAGTATTCATCGTCTGCCTAAAAACAAAATTAATTAAAAAAGTACAACAAAAAATAATTTTGTATAAGACAAAATTAAGATAATCAACTAAATTGGTCGTACAGGAATACCAGTTTTTACATGGAACCACTGCCTATCTGACCTCCACAACCCAGTTAGTACTACTTATACAGTATTATAAAATGTCTTTCTTTTATCGCTCCCAACATTAAAGAGACACACTAAAACAGAGAAAAATAAACAACGTTTCAATCTTAAATCAAAGCAGTAACATAGATCTAAGATCCAGCAATACATACCGAATAGAACGCTGATATATTCTGACAAAACCCCTGATTTTAAAGACAACAGCTAAGGGGTAGTTACGCAATAATAAATTTATATAGAGAAAGCTCAGCCGACGATGGATTTTGATTCCGTGGGAAGAAGCAATAGAGCGGCTGCCCTATTTCCCCATTTTATTTTTTCCGCATTTTTATTCGTCTGAACACACCTTAGAGCCGCTTTGTGAACGTTTCCGAATGTGTGTATGTAGCTTAGGAATAAACGTGTTTATACGGGATTCGAATTCGCAATTGTGTCATGAATATCGAATAATAACAGGCTTGAGGAAAACTTTTATTGGTATAGGTTGTGGGTACGAGGTTATTACAGTTTTAGGTGTTTTTGATGATAAAAGAACAAGGTTCTGAAAATAGAAAAGTATTAATAAATACGTCTCTAAAAATAAAAAGCCTATTTATTATGTGTCTGACGAAATCTTTAGAAGAATACCTAAAATAGATTCTTTTGTATTCGGTGACGCTTTTCGTCGAGATTCATAACAAGAAATCCCAATTTCTGATGTCAAAAACGGTTTCAAGTGTTTCGGGTATTTTTATTCCGTTTCATCTTACCCCATGCTAGTCAACATAAAAAGCAAATCCGAAAAACTCTTCAGCTGAAGCGAGAATTGAAAAAGTTCTTGATAATCGGGTCAAGAGGTTACAACACCGAAAAAAAATTAAATAAATACAATGCACCGTTGTGAAATATCAAAGTCAAGAATTTGGTAATTAAAAAGTGAAAATTGGGGACGGCTAGTATTTCACTCTATAGTAGATAACACATTCTGGCTGCCCGCCAACTTTTGACATTTGGGTCATTCGGTGGGTCATCAGAATTTTAAGTTTTTTTTTTGTTGTTATATATTCGTCATAAGTTAGTTTTTGGCTGCGGTTATGAGTTGACCGGTTTTCGGTTTTTGATTGCTGAATATATTACTGAAATAACGAATGTGTATCGTTGTATCAATTAACAAGCAGTTAACAGACGATTTTGTTTCTATAATCAATGTAGTCCCACTGCTTGACCAAGGCTATAAGTCTTTCGTTGAACTCTTGGCCCGCGCCACCTCAAACCAACCCTTATGATATGAGTAGAGTAACTTATTAATACAATATAACAAAAAAAAGTAAGAATACAAATCAGGCTGTGTGAACCAACAATTGACTCGGTCAACAAAAAAATAAAGTTATTTCAATTACTCAATACCCGCACAATATTTTGTACACTCATCAAAGTGGCCGGAAGAAACTGAAAGACACTAAATAACCATTACACAGAACTGCTAAAACTGTATAGATATAGAAGAGATCTAGTTAGCGTTGGGGCGCCAAAGGTTGAAGAGAATTTAGAAAATTTACACACACTTCATAAAATGCATGGCACCGGTTATGTAGTATACAACAAATTACCTAAACATTGGAAAGAACTGCCGATAGCAAAATTTAAAAAGACGCTTCGTAAATTTCTAGCCCTTAAAGCATATTATAGTATTTAATAAATGATTTTTTAACTGAAAAGGAATTTCAAGTTTAAGCCGATGTAGGTAATTACCTCATTTTGTTTTCAAAAGGTGTTTTGTTTGTGCATTTTATTTATTTATTAGTTTGTGTAAAGTCTCTGTGCCAAAATTTTGCATACCAACAGGTAAAATATGGCTGATCCTGTTTTCCTTTATTTACCACCATATACTGCACCCATATTTGCAAAATAAAATATCTTTATCTTTAAAATACTAGCTGACCCGCGTCTTTAGTTGCTGCCCCGCTCCCGAGAGTAGTAGCGTAATGTTGTATAGCGTATATTAGATACTTCCTGATAATGTAGCTTCATATTAGTAAAAAAAATGGTTAAAATCGGTCCAGTAGTTTTGAAAAAGAATCTTACCTCTGTATAATACTGGTATAGGAAGGTAAACCAGCAGATTTCAAAGCTCCATTCAATAATTCAAAGAAGCCACGGCACATAGGATTGAGTGGCACAGTCGGACGAGGCCATCAGATTAGCAATCGCGCCTGTCTTTATAAGCTGGCTAGCTGATGCGTTATCAGCATTACGTAGCTTATGGGGTGGGGGGAGGACTATCACAATCGTTTGAGTTACTTTGAAGGTAAATGATTGAATGGATTCTGATAAAGTAGGATATAAAACTTGACATCAAAGTTCCTGTTGTTACAATTTTGGTGGAGTAATATAGAAGTTTGCGACGGAGAAGTTATTCATAGCCTGTTGTTATGCCATCTCTTATTAGAAACAGTTTCAATAATAAATTACAGAGGATTTACATTAAAAAAAAACTTTACCCCACACTTTTCCTTACCGTGGGGGCGTTTATACACATTTAACATTTAACTCACATACATAAACAGCCAGAACAACTATCTGTAGGCAACACAAATATTTGTTTCGTGCAGGGATCGAACCCTCGACATGTCACCAGTCAAATGCTTAGCCACTGCACCAACCGTGTCAATCAAAAAGCACCATAACTCAATTGTTTTTACTGTAATGTATCCTTTAGTTAATCTGTGTACAGCGTTGTGGGCTGCAACATTGTCAATATATTTGTGTATTTCTTGTTCCTTTTTTATGTTGTAGCTGTTTGTTGTACCTCTTGAATAAAAATAAAATATATCAGGTGATGACCTAGGTTGGGTGCCTAATCACCCAACCTAGGACAGAACTATATGTTTGTGCAATATTCCTATAAACTGACCACATGATTAAGTTTTCTTAGAATTATACCATCATTGTAAATTCAGGCCAGAAAAGAAATTTCGTTTGGTTAGGGTTATTGAAATTCGTATAAATTCCAACAACTTAAAAGTCGTTTAAAAATTGCTCATCGAGTAGAATGTGCTCAACTACAAGTCCCACGTGATAACTCCGATAGTTAAATGAATAAAAAACAAAATCCATCCCTGTGTAAACTTATTGATTGAATAAGAAGTTCTGGCTGGCAGCCAACTGGAGCTGTTAGGGAATGAAATCAAGTGGCTGTTTAACACTAGTATTATAATGAACAGCGATAATATGGATATGCCGCCGATGCATGTATGTGATTCTGCTGGAACATTACATTCAAGCAGAATTACAGCCGTGTTTGATGATATAGCTACGGCTGTAATTGTAAAAGATTAGAAAATAATCACTATTACACTATTATTGCTAAGGTTATGCTGTGATAGTGACGTATGTGTAGTAGTGTAATGAGTTTTCGCAAATTCATAGATCATAAAAATCAGAGGCTAATATTCGTTTCAATAACGTACAAAATTGCTCCTTCCTTTGAGAGCTAAAAAGATTTAAGACAGGCGAACAACTCCCTAGATATATTAAAACCAATGCCCTAATGATTTGTCTAAAACGTACTAACCCTTATCAAGTTCCGAAAAGGCCAAGGTTAAAGAATTAGTCATTTAAATAGAAGGAAACCGAAAATTATTTGAAACTAGCGCTTGCGACGGCATCGTCAGCATAGACGTCGAAATTTATCCCAGGTTTCTATGTAAAAACTGGAAACATAGTACGGTGGCTTGTGTATTAATCCAGGTATCAACTATCCGTGTGAGGAGTTTCATGAGAATGTGTTAAGTAACTTTTGCGTAAAAGAGTAACAAATATCCATCAAACTTTCGCATCTATAATATTTTTACCATCTGCGCCGTGGTTTCGCGTCACGTAGACTGAGATAAAAAGTAGCCTATGTGTTAATCCTATTAAGCTATCTACATCCTTATTCTTACTACTTATATTATATTATATTACTTATACATGTGAAAGCAACTCTGTATGTTTGTTAACCTTTCATGACTAAACGGTTGACCGGATTGTAATGTTTGGCAAGGAGATAGATTTCAACTTGAAGAAGGATATGGGTTGCCTATACTTACATAGGTATATATATAATAATTATACAAAGATGATTCAGATGGCAGTATGGCCCGCATTGTGAGGGGGTTTCTTTCTCTGGAACCTTAACCAACGGTAGCTTGGACCCTGCTCCCGAAACCGGTGGAAACCTATTTTTGCATAAAATATAAATGCAAGACAATTAGTGAATAAAGGATAAGGAAATAAGGGAAAAAAAACATAGAAAATAATTCATAAACTACCCTTACATCATCAGTGAAAAGAATTGTGATAATCGGCATTGACGGAAAAATTGAGTAGCAAACATAAAGAAAAAAACATACAGTCGAATTGATAACCTCCTCCTTTTTTGAGGTCGGTTAAAAAATCGACGCATTCCGTGACGAACCCTCTGCGGCTAAAAAATCGTGTTGTAGTGCGCGATGTCCCAAAGGATCATTGATAAGGACCAGTTGTTGGTAGACGTTTAGAGAACATTTATTGCAAATGAAGAAAGCGATATAATTTCCTACGACTCAAACAAGGGGTGCTTAATATTTTTAATAATAATAATTTCCATTAACAGAGTGTTTGTCTAAACAGAACTTCAATGATGACCTGCCAAACATATGACAATCATCACGAACATCGAACATATTAACTGTTAACTTAATAACATGTCTCTTTGTGAACGTCAAAGTTAAGGCCTGTTGTCACAAATTCAATAATAATTTATTTTTGAAACCAATCAATTGGCTTGTCATTTTGTTTTCATTCAGTTAACACTGTAAACATGGTACGAGGGGGTCCAAACGACCGTGTGCACATACATTGCGTAATTCGTTCGTTGTACCCTACACTGTTTGCATTGCCACTGTTCCGTGGTTGCGTAAGTTTTGTTTGCTTTGCGTTCTATCTTTCGAATTGTGTTTCATTTGTTTTAAACGTGAAAGTATTTTTTGTGTAATATTCCTTACTAATATTATAAAAGCGAAAGTGAGTTTGTTTGTTACGTCTTCACGCCTAAATGGATAAACCGATTATGATGAATTTTGGTACAGAGATAGTTGGAAACCTGGAGATGGACATAGGCAATTTTGTTTAAGTGAAAAAAGGGGGAAATAGTTGCGAGAGAAAGATATTTTTTTTTCGATCAACATGCAGGTTAAAGTTAGCGTTAGTCCAAAGTAACTATGCCACGTGGACGAAGTTACTACAGAAAGCTACTCGTTTAATATAACAGCCAGTTTTAACAGGCGTGTTTTATTACCCTGTACTATTTGGATTGTGGAGGTCATCCAGGCAGTCGCTTCATGTAAAGTGCTGGTATCCAGCTGCATACGGATAGACTCAAAGCTGACTCGACCTTTATTGGAAAATGGCTCGACAGATAAAGATGAGTCGATTAATATCTAATATACAATATCATTTAAGGAATTGTGCATTAACTCGATTCGATTCAAAAATTCGAGATTCGATCAGTTAAAAGAGAAATGTTTTGACCAATGTTTTTCGAAATAAATGTGAAAACTACGAGTCCAATTTTGTAACACATCCATTGTTTCAGTTGCGAATGAACGCTCCAAATAAACCAATTTAACGAACATCCTACTTAATTCCGTGTATTAATTAATCCATGTTATCGTTGCAAACAAATATAAAATATTTGGTCTGCCCGAGGCTGGATGTTGATTTTTGAAGCCTTATACATAAAAGGTGGTAACTTCTAGTGGACTGTATTTATTATTAGTTAGTAACAATAGGGCACCCCAAAAACACGGCAACACAAACAACAGCACGGGCGAGGCGTCCCAGCATGCTCTTGTTTAGCCGTTCTGGAATGTCTTGTCCGTGTTCCGCCGGCGCCGGCGCAGCCGCTGCCATGTTCTCATTGGTCGGCTGCGTGCGCAAGCGGGCTGTACTGATTGACCGGCAATTATTTCACAACTTCGATCAAAATCACTCGTATCGAAATCGTTTCACAATAATAAAAGTATAAAAAATAATCTTGTGTCTTAAATCAGCTCCATTTTCTTCGCTCAGTTAATTTTTCAATTCGAATAGAAAAGTTTGATAAGCACACAAACCTTCCTCAATACATTTTGTAATTAATAACAAAAACTGCATCAAACTCCAATGCGCGGTTAGGAAGGACAACACGTACAATTTTTTTTTATCAGTGAGTTAAATTAGGCTACATTTCATAAATTATACTGTATCATGCCGAACAAACCTTATTTATAATACTAGTCAGGATTAATAAATATTTGCATTCCAACACTGTATTGATAAATTAAAGCTCGCTTCCAAATTCCATTCCAGTTATCGTTTTAATGTTGTTTTTTTTAACTGTCGTGTGTGTAAGTGGTCCTCGTTAACTTTTGCGACCGCCACGGTCTCCGCAACCCGCCTGCACTTTCATAAATTTATTGTTCTCATTCGCCGGAACCATGAATATTTAGAAGCTATATGCGGGCCGCCGCTGCCGTTCAATTCATTCACATAACCTTCCAAATATGAAACGTTTGGACGCAGAGTTCCGTACAAATGTGCTTCTTACGAATGGGCAGAGAATTTCATAAATGAAATTTTAGGCCGGAATCACCCAAGATGCTAGACATAAGCCTCCCTTTTTATCTGCCATTGTACTCTGTCAGCACGTGGCAACCGCATTAAGAAGCTGTCAGAATCAATAGTCCATAATTATGACACTGACAGCTCCCGAACGCAGTTTAAAAGTCCTGCATTCAGATTAATTTAAGAAATTTAGCCATACTGAACTCACCATAAACAATATTTCGTGGCCGGCTGACCGTTCTTTTCTTCTAGACCAGTCTCGGAATTTGATGCGGTTTTCGCTATCAATTCCAGAATTCATCTGTGAGCTTACAATACTTTCCTATTAAACTTGCATATAATTAATTTAACACTTTAAGCATAAAGTATAGAGGCAGACTTAATACCTTAGGCTTTTCCACTTTTGGGTCATCGCCCAAAGGTAGAAAACAGCCTGCCGGGGTTGCGGATTGTTCGAAAGAGATACCGCGGCTCCGGAACGTAAAGGGCAATAGAAGGAACATGGGTGGGTTTTAGTCAATACAAGTCGGGGGAAGGAAGTCATTTGATGATTTCCCAACTGAAAAAAAAAAGGTAGAAAACAGAGACGAACAGTGGTAGGTGTAAATGTGAAAATAGTTTACTAGTAATTAATGCTACAAAATTTATGCTACAAGGATATATAAAATACTTTATATTATTATATCAAAATTAAAACAAACAAATACACAGATATTCTAAAATTAAAAGACAAACAATGGGGAAAACACAAACGATGTGACGATACTGCCGACTTCGTACGAATGTACTCACGAACTTTTTAAAATAGAATTAAGAGCATCTCTGTTTTGTCAATTCGTAAAGATAAAGGCGTAAATCGTTAAACACAATATAGCACCAAATATCCCTCTTAAAACATTAACAGACATATATACTCATAAATGACTAATTAATACGGCTGAAAACTTCCGCGTTTAACAAATTTCTGGAGGGATCCCCAAAAGTTGTAACTGAATATTAAAGGAAATTCTTAAAGAGGACGGTCGTTGTTTTTTGCTCTCAAATAAGGTCGAATTGGATTCAATTGATTTTTGCTGTGCCCCGTTGGTAATAAGCTATTTGTAATCCAAACGTGCTTTCCTTGAACTATTTATAATTGGAATTTTAACAGGATCGCGGGTAAATTGTTTTAGATTTTTTTCATACTGGCAGCTCGGAAAATTAGACGGGCTTCCTGGAACAATATTTGTGAATGAAACTTTTTCGAATTCTTAGTTCCATGTAGATTATACCATAGCTTAGAACTGACTAAGATACTATGGAGAAATCATCGCGTTGAAACCGTGTGGTAGCGTGTGTAAGGTACTCGCACTAGTTCACTGTTCTCCATGTAAACAAAGCATGGACCGAGAAGTAAGAACATTTTTGAAGTTCATTGTGTGGTCCTAGGGAAGAAAAGTTTAAAAAAAAAACTTTCTACATGTGAAGGGGTTTACAATTCTTGTTCCTTCTTTGTAAGAACTTTTAGCTCGGTACCAACAGTCCCGAGGAGGCAACAGTTAGAAATTACTCAATCCTAAATTCCTACGAACATTTAAAACAACAAAATTTTATTTTTTTTATTTTATTTTATTTTATTAGGGAGAACAAACAATTGTACATTTTGTCTTACATCTAAGTATACAATAAAGTGGGTTAAAGTACAATCAACAACGTCTCCACATATTACTATAAGTATTAATTTACTTACATACAGTATGGAAGAAAGGTAGGGCTTATTTTAATATTATAAATAATTATGGGGTTTTAAGTGCATTAACTAATTCTTTTTTAAATACTTTATGAGCTAACGTAAATATGTCTATGTTTACAAAATGTTGGTTATATATTTTGGGTAATCTGTGAAGAGGCGCCCGTTCACCCGCATTTGTACGACTAGAGGTCGTAGCAAAGAGTGGATAAGCGCGCGCCTCCCGCCTTATTACAGTTCTGGGCACTATATAAAATATATTATTCACAAGTTCAGGGCAATCAAACTTGTTGTGTATCAGTCCACGGAGCATCATGGTTTGGAGTAACAGACGCCTTGAATGTAGTGTTAGTAGCTTAAATTTCTGCAACGACTCCTCATACGGCAGACGCTCCAAGTGACATTTAAACGCTAAATTTACGCTGAATTTTTTCTAATGCTTGATCATATTTTGCATAGTAGGGATCCCATATCATACACGCATACTCTACTTGCGGTCGTAATAAAAAGTTGAAAAGATGTAGATATGTGACTGGGCGTTTGAAATTTGACGACGATCTCATAACAAAATTGTACATTTTGAAAGCTTTAGCTATTACCTTTTCAATGTGTAAATTAAGGTGAAGTTTGCAATCCAAAAGTACACCCAGATCACAAATTTCATTTTCTTTAAGAAGGAGTTCGTCGCAGAGACAATAATTGTAGTTAATTATGTTTTTGTTTTTAGTAAAGTTAATGTATTTACATTTGTCGATGCTTAATTTTAGATTATTTTTGGTACAGTAACTTGACAATCTATTTAAATCGTCTTGAAGAAGATAACAATCGTTAATCGATAAAATTTTCTTAAAAATTTTTAGGTCATCAGCGTATAACAAAAAATTACTGTTTTGAAAGCAGTTACCGAGATCATTAATATAAATAATAAACAACAAAGGACCCAAAATTGATCCCTGTGGAACTCCAGATGTTGCCAAAAATGTGTTAGAATGGTACCCATTACTTACTATAGTTTGACTGCGATTACTAATATAAGACTGGAACCAGCGCAATAAATTCCCCCTAATGCCATTATATGAAATTTTGTTTAATAGTATTATATGGTCAACTCTATCAAAAGCTTTTTTAAAGTCAGTGTAAATTGTGTCACTTTGAGCTCGGATGTCCATATTTTTAAATAAGTAGGTAGTAAAAACCATTAAGTTGGTAACGGTAGACTTTCGTTTCACAAAGCCATGTTGCTCCGGAATTATACAATTTTGAATAAATGGATATATCTCGTGGTGAACCAGCTTTTCAAATAGTTTAGCTAGTGTAGAAAGAAGAGAAATGGGCCGATAATTCTCAATGTTTTGTCTGGAGCCACCTTTATAGACAGGAACTATATTAGCCTCTTTCCAGATGGCAGGGAACGAACCATTGTTAATACATTGATTGAAAATCCTAAATAATGGTTTGCATATTGTATTCGCTGACCATTTTAAAAAGCAAGGAGGTATCCCATCTGGCCCTGACCCTTTATTTAAGTCTAACATCCTTAATTGTTTACAAATTAACGAAAGGCTAAAATATAAGCTACAGAGAGATGTGTCGTTGACATTGGATTGTTCAGGGGCAGGGCTCCAGTCAGATGTTAGGCTAGATGGCTCGTAAACTGACTGGAAAAAGGCTGAGAAGAAGTTACATATTGTATTAGGGTCACTAGATGTATCATCTTTGTAATACATTCTAGAAGGAATCCCGGATTTTCCTTTGCGATTAGCAATGTATGCCCAAAAGTGTTTGACATTTTGTGGAATACTGAAAATATCTGATATCTATTTAAGATGACCTTTTAATTCGCTACATTACTTTGTATCTGCAAATGGATTCGCAGCTCATCTGTCCTTATTTCTTGGAATCGATCTAAATCCTGTAATTCGTGTGTTTATAAAATAACCTCAATGTAGCACGATCGAGCGCTCACCTTAAGATGTCTCCTTAACCTTACTTGCCAAATAACACTACCTGCCTCGCTCTAACTTGAAGATTCTTTATATTTGTGTCTCTTTCGATGTTTGCTTCTTAGAACCCTCTGCCGTACACCTTTATATAATTTTGTTGGTAGATTACTTCTGGAGCATGTTTTTACGTATGATGTAACGATTTTCATTAACTTTTTACTGTGGGAAGCAAATCGAAAACGAGCGCGTTCGGCAGTTACTTTTTAAATCCTTGTCGTTTTGGCAAATATTATGTGCTTATGGGAGATGATTACATACATGTGAGGTTTTATTATTTGTTTTTCGAGTATTTATTTTTTATGAGTTTCAAATAGCAACATTAATGCAGATAAACCAACAACAAAGGCGTTTAAAGGGTGACAATTGCCTACCGAGGTTGCGGATTGTTCGAGAGAGATACCGCGGCCCCGGAACATAAAGGGCAAGAAGGAATACGGATGGGTTTTAGTCAGTACAAGTCTGTTAATCCCAGCAGTGCACGAGTGCCAGACTCATCATAAAAAAAAAACTTTGGAAATCATCAAATAACTTCTTATTTGATGATTTTCCATTCGCAAAAGAAGGGTGTTTTCGGAGGTGCCGCCAAAACTTCCAAGTTCATAGTATGATAGTTCAACTCAATTAAACGCCTATAACTTTCACTCATATCATTATTGTTTTAACCAAAAGGTTGTTATAGGCAGCAATTAAATTTTCTGTACTAATTACGCAGCTGTCAAAAGAGGCCATATGGATTATTAGGTTCTTAAAAGAAAAGTCTGTAGCATAATAACTTAGAACGACTTCCACCAATGAAAGAGCAAACTGGTAGGGTGGTATGTAATAGGTAGTCAGCCTAGCATTTCCCAAATTATTTTATAGTCTGCTTCCAGTTTACCTGATGTAAATGTTAATGATGTAATGCTATTATGCAGTATGGATCGGCTGCCTGTCTGACTTCCGTGTTTCTTACTCATCATCTGCCTAGCTTTTTCGCAACCACGTTGAGGTCGGCTTCAAGTCTAACCGGATGCAGGTGAATACCAGTATTTTACATGGAGCGACTGCTATCTGACCTCCACGACCCAGTTAGTACTGGGTAATATGATATTTTCGTGTTTCTTACTACCAGTACCATTTATCAGAGACCTCTAAATGACAGCCGAGACCGAGCATAATACTAGTACCTAATAGAAAGCCATTCTCAAATTCCTCAAGAAGAATAAAACTATTATAGATAGTGTAAACCTTCATACTCATAGCACAAAGCTCACATTTCTTCTTAAATATTTGTTAAAGAAAACTTTCGTCGTCGGTAAGCAAGCTCGTTGTCCTAATTAATAATTTTCCGCGAATACAATAAAGTCTAGTTTACAATGTACAGTCGCAAAGTTTTTGTTTTGTCCTTCGGGCATACACAACTATCTGTCTAATTAGATCCATGTATAGGTACATAAGTTTTTCGGCTCGTGAAATGTACCAGTGCTAGTGGCGGCCATTTTATTTTAGAGGTGTTTGATAAGTCTGATAATCGTAAAGTAGCACCTTGATATTTATAAGTCACTGACTTATGTTACGACCGTCAAAGATCTACAAATGACAACCGGGCCCAACAGCGTATGTAACGGGTGGTCACCGCTGCTACTATTTAGCCACTAGTTCCTTTCATGATATTAGTATGGGCTAGATTTCGACAAACAACTACGAATCAAGTACAGACTGAATATTTTTGGAAAAAGTATTAATAAGTAAGTACCCTAGAAACATATCTGATGTTCTTAAGGTTATAAACCTTATTTTTGGGATGGGAAATCATCAAATAACTTCTGCCGCTCGGGGAGCGGTTCCAGAGAGGGAGGGAGTGTCAGATTTTTACTGGCTAAAACTTATCCATGCATGTTTTTTGCCCTTTGGTGGTCCGTGGCCAAAGAACACCGTAGCCGCAGTTTCTCTTTGTAACAACTCACAAACCCAGCAGGAGGTAATTCACCTTACACAGCCTCAAAACTGCCTCACATTAAGGATGACTATCCCACATTAACATCACATAGACCAACGCTTCCTCCAAAGGCCACATGCACGACTGAGCACCTTAGTTTCCTTCCCCACCCCTCCCGAGATTACAATCCATATTGTAATTTGAGATATTCAAACACGAACCTTTTGGGCCAGAGCCAAGGTCGACTGACGTTATCGCCATGACGTCAGCAAACATCTCTCTATTTCAGTTCAAGTTCTCTTTGGGGCTATTTGAAGAATTGCGACGGACTAGAATGAGTCAGAAGCTCAGCTCGTACTATGAGCGAAGACAAGCAATCTTATACATAGATGCGTACGTGTGCGATCTAGGTTCTGAAGCACCAGTAGTTACAAAACGCAGTTCCAAAGATTTCCGGAAAGGGCAACGTGTTATTAGGTTTTTTGATAAGGAATTCTACAGCAGCCACCATGGAGTCTCGATTTGAGCCCGATTGATGGCAATAAGCTCGACCTCTTTTACAACTTAGACGTAACTGATAAAATATGGGTGTACTATAACTACTACTTCTATTCTTGTAATGTGGGCTGGTGTCCGCAACAGAATACAATAGTTAGTGCTGTACCTAATAGTAATAAATAAATAATAATAAATATCTTGGGACAACTCACACACGGCTATCTGATCCCAAGCTAAGCAGAGCTTGTGTTATGGTAACCAGACAACTGATATACATACTTATATAATTTATAAATACATACATATTATAGATAAATCACACCCAGACACAGAACAAACAATCATGCTCATCACACAAAGTTTGTCCTGGGTGGGAATCGAACCCACGACCTCCGGCTCAGCAGTCAGGGCCACTAACCACTAGACCAACAGGCCCGTCAAATATAAAAATAGTGCAACACTACCTCATCCTTCGGAGATTACAGGGTTGATGTTATGATGTTTTATAATGCATTTTAAAAGTCTTATGTTTCAATCATTTTTAAAATAGAACGATGCTTCAATTTACCTTTAGCGTCAAAAGGGTCCTTGATCAGAAACAAATGCCAGTCGCAAGGATGCTTGTATTCATTCATACGTGAAGCGTCTCTTGCATGCGATTTCACGCGTCGCTTGAAGCTAGTCTTCTGTAATTCTTTATTCTGTGCCTTGAAGCTATTTGAAGAATTGCCTTATGACGTTGCCTCTTGTTTAGATGCTGTCGTGGGACGAAGTTGAGTGTTCACTTGGTCTCTGTGGATTGTTTCTACTTTGTAGTGTGTAGATATATTTAAACTTGAGTAGGTTAAAATAGAGTTATGAATTAGATTCATATAATATTTTGGGGCGGTTAAAACTACCGTAAAAAAATCAATAAAGACTTTTTTCAGAATCATTGAAAACTTATGTTTTATACAAATTAGACGTTACCATTTGTTTGATACCAGTTCAAATAATTAACACAAACGGTAAGTATTATAAAGATTGCTGTATTTACGGACAGCAGAATTGCCACAGAATAAAAATCATTTCTCATTCTGGAACTCTTCCATAACCCAGATCAAACTTATTCATCTTAAAAAAGTGTCTCCTGAAATTATTCTTTTGAGTTGCTGTCATTTTTATTCGCTGTTCACAACAAATCCTTTTTACGAAAAACTTTTTTTCATTTTCCTGCACAAATTCTCATTACTTACTTTTTGCGTTTCCCGCGCCCAAGCCAGGACTATGTATTTCTGCATTATACCATTCCCCATTTTATTTTTCCACTCATAACGCGCTAGTTTTAATCTTGTATTTTGAAATGGAATTGTCCACTTTCATTGAAATTATAATTCTTATGCAAAAGGCATTTATTTTCTATTTGTAGTTCAGTTCGGTTTAAAGAGAATCTGAATTATACACTGTTTTTCTTTGTGTCCTTATCTTATTGACGTTTTCATGAACAGTCAGCGATATTTAAATGTCTTGCCTAATTTTAGTGTACAGTTCGTCGTCAAGAAGTTGTCCTTTCAAATTATGAAATAAGCCGAAATTTAAAAATCTTAATAGTATTCATTTATTTTGTCTTGGGCAGAGTCAATTTAATTTGCTACATTATGATGAACTTTTTTAAATGTATTTAAGTCCGCAATATCGCAATCACAAGAAATACTTTCTGATCGAATTGTACACTCAAAGATAGGACATTTAAAAATTAAAACAGTTCCTCTGAATACCTCGCAGTAAGTTTGTTTATTAAAATATTCATATTTTTATTACATGTGCAAACAAACGCGTTTAGTCTATATAGGCTCATGTCACTGAGCTGCTCAATGTCATACTTCTGGCATTCATCAAAAAATATAAAAGGTACATTTTAATAAATTCAGATAAACCACAGAATACTTTTTAAAATATTAATAAAAATAACTTTCGTACATTTTGCATTTTCATTCAATAAAATTTTAATTTGCAAAAAAGTTTTAGCCGCGACCACGTATCGTCCGTGTTTTATATAATAGCGAAGTAATAAAGTATACATCGTCATAAAAAATCGTCGTGAATTTTGCTGACATTCGACAAAAGCCTACATTTATATGGCTGATAACGGGGTTATAATTTTAATTTATACTTAAAAGTCTGGAGAATAATAATATTAAGTATCTTTATGGTTCATATAGGAGCATGTGGCTAAAAAATAACAGCAGCTTGGGTCTATTTGTGTAACTTAATGTACAATAATGCTACATAGGCGGACTTAATGCCATAAGGCATTCTTTACCAGTTAACCTTTGGTTAAAATACGACAACATTGTGATAAGGTACTATATTTATTTCGAATTTTGAAATATATATTAGAATTTCGAAAACGCATATACTTATACAGATACTAATACACATATACATATGAAATAAACTAAGTCTACTCAGTCAAGAGATATGGCCGTTTTTGTCGCAAGTTCGTACGGAACCTTCGGTGCATGAGTCAGACTCTTAAGAACTCTTAGAGTCTGACTCATGTCAGACTCTTACTTGGCCGGTTTTCCCCAAATATTGTTGAATTACAGAGCTTGGCCAAATAAATTAAACGGTGTTGGAGGAAAGGGACGGTGCTTTACTGCCTTCTGATTCACTTCACGTCTATCATATTGCAAAGCCGTAGTTTCTCATCCAGGCATAAATAAAAGTCCCTATTTTTTCCTCTTTTGTACAGTATATTTGTTTTACAACAAATTGCCGGCATTTAGTCGCTGTGTCCACAATATTTTACCTACAGCAATTCCGCTTGTGTCACTAAATCTCGTCCAAACACAGACACTATATTAAAAGCGTGTTAACATAAAAATAAAGTCCTTTATAATTCCAGCTCCGATATTTGCAACAAATGCAATATTTTCATTGCAAACATTCATTTTGCTGTGTTAAGAGTACTTAACTTTCATTGAAAATTGTACAAAAAGTTAAAATAACATGGAACAGTAATCGGAGGTTTTAATTAAAGCTAAGTGGGTTATACAATAGCACTTTTACAGCTACAGCAAACACATGCCACGACTATGTTCGCAAAGGGCGGAAATACATTCTACGCGGTTTTGAAATCCACTTTGTGGTGTGACCCATGAACGTTAGCCAAAGACCACCACTATTTTACGCAAATTTCAACCGTGTAAATATGAACGTAAGATTAAAAATGACATCAGCAAACCATTGAAGTGTCTACGCCGTATACATCACAGAAACCGTTGCTACGAAATTCTACAGAGTTCCAAGCTACGCCAAATTCTTGTGTGCTACGCTAGTGTTATATTTGATAATACGAGAACGGACGTATTTTTGATATAAAGAAATAATATTGGCTTGTTAGTTATTGACGAATTCTGTACTGACCTAGAAATCGTAATCTGGAGCAAACCGAAAAAGCCAATTACGAAAAAGTGTTGATAAGTTGGTTATCACAAAACCATACTCTTATCAATGTTTTGTAAATTAATTTTATCAGAAACATGATTAATAAGTAGACGGCCAAAATTGTACAAAAGATGGCAGATTAGTTATTTTTATGCATACTGTTGATATGGATATCACTAGAAAAGGTTTGCTGAGAAGAATATTGCCGAGAAAATGTTTTTTTTTTTTAACTTTTAAAATTATTATATTTTATGTTACATTATATATTCACAGTTTAACAACTATGTCACCTACATAAGTGAAATGAGTTCTAGATCCCAGTATCAATGTTATTCGATCAGTGAATTGAACTCTTAAGATATTTCCGATAGACCCTACCATTTGACGACACAGTTAGCACAGTGGCTGAGCGATCGACTGCTGCGCTGTGTGTCACGGGTTCGATTCCCGCACGGAACAAATATTTGTATGACCTACAGGTAGTTGTTTCGGATCTGGCTGTTTGTGTATGTGAGTTTAAATGTTTGTAAACGCACCCACGTTACAGGAGAAATTCCTAGTGTAGGTTAACGTTTTATTTGAAAAAAAAAAAACAATCCCATCTACCAGCCCAGTAGTGGTAGTGATAATTGTCTGTGGGTCAATCTAATTTCTAACTTATAATATCTTTGTGTTTTTTCTCAGCTTGATGTTTTGTATTAATTCCTGTATTGTGTATTTTGTTGATTTTAATAAATTATTTATTTATCTATCTACTGTGATTTTATCATCAGTTTTGCAAATGGGAAACTTCATAGTTCGCGTGGCTTATAAACTAAAAAAAAAGTAAACCAGGCAAATTCCTCTTACCTAAATCTTTACAGAAATACTCCTAATACTTTTAATAAAAAGTATAAGTATAAGCACGTAAATAATAAAATAAATCAGCCCATACCGACCTATAAACCCCTTAGGTTGGTAACATAAAAGCCAATCAATGTTTTCTTTGGATTACCCATAAAAAGGGGAACAATGATTTACCCGCGGTTCGGGAAAATTTCCCATCCTTTATGTGGGTACTAACTTCATACGTTTAAGGAGTATTATGCTTTAAAAAGTTTATTGACATGTAAATTAAATGAAAGGGTTGTTTTGCAATTTATTGAAATTCAACAAAATATTTTTATTTAGGAATTCGTTAATAATTCACATGTTCTTTTAATGACTTACAGTGACCTAAAGGACTGAACGCCATTTCATTGCTAAACTAGCTGATGCCAGCGTATTTGGCAACGTGTAGTATTTTCCAGAAACCACTGGTGCAAGCCTAGGGTTGACTACCGATCGTGGTTTATTACAAACATCTAAATGTACACATTAACAGTAGAATAAAAGAAAGAAAAAAAAAAGTTTATCCGAAAATGCCACAAGTACACACAACATTAAACAGAGAATGAAACAAAAAAAATAAATTTAAAAAAAATACGTGTGGCACTCGGGGACTGCCGCGTTAAAGCTATTGCATAGCATTTTTTATCAACTTATGCAATAAATAAAAACAATCTAAATAAAATATTTAAAAAGTACAAAAAGAAACATTTTTTTATCAACTTAGACAATAAATAAAAAACTAAATATAATATTTAAAAAGTACTTCCAATGAAAAGAAGTCGCAAAAAGAAAAACAAAACCTTGGGTTTGATCCATCGTAATGTCGATTGACTATTTGGATATCGGGATTGAAATAACTGACCGTATTGTGTAAACTACGTTAGACAAGCCACACCTCCGTGCCCGTCGGAGTGGCGAGCGTCAGGTTTTTTTTCGTTACGGAATTTTTGGATTCGGTCCCCGCGCTCAAGGCCCACGATAGAAGCTATGCAATAGCTTAAAAACTTAAATCGAAACACAAAAAGGAGATCAGTGTTTTTTGTCCGAAAAAGACCCATTTCAGCAAACTATCGGGTAGACGACTGACGACTGAAGGTAGTAGTCGGAGTTTTCTAACAGCATGGCAAGGTGGACCTTTTTCCTACTCCGTATTTGACATATCCAAGCAAATGTAGTCCAAAAGGATTCACACAACATAAATACGGCATGGAAACTCATATACAAAACATGCACACTCTACACGCACGCTCTAATTGAAAACGACAAATCATAACACAGCAGTTTCCGTTGCATCAATAATATTGCAAATGTTCAGCCTATTGAATGTCTACAGTGCCAATAGCTGGACGGACGATCCCCCATTCAATGTATTAGCATGGGCCAACAATGGCTAGCATGGCCCATGCTCGTACAATCGTGTCCCATGACCTTGCCGACGTCACGACCCTTTCATACGTCCATCAACTTGATTTATTATATATCTTTGAAGGCTTTTTGGTATCGATGTCGTGGTTTTTTATAAGAGTTTCTAGTAATGCTTGGTGTTTTCAGTCAATCTCCCGTTGATGGCAGAATGTTCCCCACTGCTGGAACACAAGCCAAGCCAAGTTCATGAGGGAACAGGCAATAATCCACCGCGGGCCCAGTGTTGTTTGGTAGAACTCACAACCTTCTTAGTGCGAGATGCCATTTGCATAAAAAAACACAACTTTTAATTAAAAAATCGAGCTTTTAAGATAAAGTCGAAACTAACGCTTTTCCGCTACAATCACGCTATTACTACTTGAATGAGACAAAGACTTGTTTTGATCAATGAATACGCCATTCTTGCCCACAAAAACCAACACAACGTAAAGTATATGCAATCACAATTTGCATAAATTATGCCACGATTATCACTCCTAATTGTACACGCTAGAAGTTATACCCGATTTAGTTTCTATGACACACTATAACAAATCTAGTCGCGGTGTCATAAGGTTCATTCTCGCTCAAATCCACTGAATTAATGGCAATGCGCTCTGGATTTAGGTTCGGTAATTGAATATTCACATCCGACGTCAGCCGTTCGACATTTTGATGACTTGCCGCTGAAGTACGTTCGAGCGTCTTTCAGATTGGAATAAATATGAATGGGTTAGCTCCCAAATCGACCCGTATCAATTATTGGGCTGAGTGCCCAATCAGTGCAAATATGTGCATGTTCATTAGCTGAAGTCAATGGACGCTAGCTCTCGTTAGCTGGTTGTTGTATCACGCTGACTGTCACATATCTCATATACATCTATGGACTCGCTATGGACAATCAAGCGACCGTGGTGTGACTTTCAGTTTTAGAAATCTAAAACTCGGTCACATCACTAGCGCAGCGCAACACAAACATACAGAGCGTCCATGTGGTTGCCATCCTACGATGAAGGTTTCAGCATTTAATTAGTACTAGTACAATCACTGCCTGAAATTAACTGACTATTCTTCACCTTTTCTTTTATGCAATAGGGATCATGTAATCTAAGGTTCTGACAAAAAAATGAAAGTGCTACTCACGTGTTATTGGCGGATGATAGCCGCCGGTGCAGGCTGCGCAGCGACATGGCGTACCCCTAGCAGGTCGGACTTCCGCTGCCTTTGCCGCGCGGCCGGCGCAGCGCACGCGCCCCGAAGAACGCGCCCTCCTCGTTGCAGGACTGCGAGCGCTGCGACGCCAACATCACTCCGGCCGCGCGGCCCAGCGCGTGCAGCGGTCGCACGCGCGCGCGCCTGCCCCACCCGCACCCGGCCACCACCTCAATCTTGCCGGCACGACGCGCACGCGCGCGCGACTCTCTCACGCCGACAATCGGCCCACGCGCGCGACCACACTCACACGCATTGATCCCCCAGACAGAATTTCCCGATACGGGCGACACCTCGCTCCTCACAACCACAACTTTATCTTCTAGTTAAGCTAAGCTACACTATCTTATCTTCTTCTTATTAAGCTAGCTAATGCGTAATTGGAGAATTGAAGGCGCTTCGTCGTTTATTCGATAATTTTATTAATATTAGACTAATTAATTTTACTAATTTTGTGAGGTTGGCGCTGCTGCCCGTCGTGGTATCTGTAACAAATAAAATTTATAATTAGAGCAACGATTCGGATGAGATGAAAATTACGATTGATCGAAAATCGACCTCTGTAATCGTATCAGAGTGCATCAAATTAATTTTACCGAACGAATAACTTTGATTTAATACGAGGACTACGCATAATATGAGGCGCAGTATGTCAGTGTCACAATTAATCCGTACATTTGGCCGAGTCATGAGTTACACGTACATTTAATTGAGTCACGGAATGATTTTTGTTTTGAACGTAATGAGGGTGCCAGCCGGGAGGAAGTTTTAATGAAATGGTCAGCTGAGGTCTGCCCCAGTTAATCTTTTGAAAGCTTCTAATCCGTACACTTCGAAGCGTGCACTGTATATAATGTATCTTGTGTGGTTATAATAACGAACTCAGTTGGAGAGCTACGGTTTGTTATCAACAAACTTAATAATGTTTCTTTTCAAGAAGATAATATTAATCAGGAAAAAAAACTCAATTTAGTTGAAACTACGAAAGACTAAAAATTCTTCTCGTAGAAGATCGTGAAAGAAGTCTTCAGATAAATCCAGTGGCTTATACATGTCGGTATGTATATCCTTGGTTATGAACTAAGATGAACGACAGTATAAAAAAGAAACTTCGAGATTGTAGGTTTCGTGGAAACGAAAAACATCACTAAAACAAAAATGTAAGGCGAATATTTTCAAGATGTTTTTAACAAGTGTTCGAGACAGCTACCAGATTAGCGGCAAGTCCATTATTTCATTATAACTTGGGCCACGACTTAAAGATTACTTTTTCCAAGTGGCAACACTGAAAAATACTGCTATTGACATTTTATCCGGTATCAAGACAATCAAGTCCCAATTACGAACATTTTTACGTTTTAATTATCAATTTCCTTTTAATTAATCACGTGCCTGTCATGAACACTTATTAAATATTTCAATTAATCTTTGATTCTGCGCTATTCATTCTTAATTATAGGCCATAACTTTTCTCATTTATATTTAAATATAGTTTAATATTAAAAGCGGGGCGTGCATGGAACAAAGGTAGCGAATGAGATTGGGAGTTGTTCATTTGTTGCGACTTTAAATTATTTCCCATCGCTCTCTGTATTCTCTGTCCTAATTTCGTGTATAAAGTGGAACGTTTTATTGCAAATGTATCTGTATAAATGGCACATTTAGAACTATTTTTGTCCTTTCTTAATACAGCTTTCGATGTTATGTAGCTACGTTATTAAATATTAGCTGTATATATGGAGTGGAATGGGAGGTAGTGTTAGACATTTACCTACTGACTAAAACTCATTCATGCTCCTTCTTTTGCCTTTTGTGTTCCGGGGCCGCAGTTTCTGTTTTAAACAACCCGCAACCCCAGCAGGTTGTGGCCCGACAGGCCCTTCAGCTTTGCTGTCATCTCTATGAGATATCTGTGGTTTTGGGTTCGATTCGATTCAGGTCCAAGTCTTAAAAACTTTGCTATTACAATAAATAAGGCACAAGGGTAAAAACTACTGGTAGCAGGTACCTGAAAATCAGCAAAGGGGAACTGTGTTACCCCGAATTTAACGCGACCGAAGCCGCGGGCAAAAGCTAGTTTACCATAATTTTAGTTACATTTTCTCCAGATGCTTCCGTGAGACGAGAAGATTATTAAGGTCGGTCTGAAATTAATGGCTAGATTCTCAAACATATGCTAGAAATATGAACGTAAACATTTTCCCGGCGAGAGGAAATTAACGTATATCGTACAAAATAATCTTCCTAGTTTAATGTAATAGTAGCGGTATCGCTTACAGTTTTAGAAGTCTGTTTTAGACTGGTTTGATTGATTGGTTTATTATTTTTGTGGAAAAAGAGTCTTTGAAAATTGAAAAAAAAACTGACTTCCCAAATAACACAAAAAATAAGATTAGTTGGTTGCTTTGTTTGATTCATCGTTTATTTGGTTTATTTGGACTTTAGCCTTCTTAGTTGTGATACCATATCCTACTTCCTACTTATAATATTATAAATGCGAATAGATGTTTGTTACTCTTTCACGTCAAAACGGCTATTCAGATCTTGATGAAATTTGGCAGAGTTAGTTTATAGTCTGGAATAACACATAGGATATTTTATAAATTTGGTTTGAGACCCCTTGATGAGAATACCCTTTCGATAATAAAAATTACTTTGTCAATCGCAACAAACATACAAAAAAACAATTAATTTATAATATGAATACTAGTTTCCACCCACGACTTCATCCGCGTGGCATAGTTATGATCAAAAAAAAAAATCTTTTTCTCCTCTTTTCTTCCCCTTTTCTTCCCTCTTTCTTAATCTTTCCTTTTTTTAACTAGTCTATGTCCGTCTCTAGGGTCCCAAGTATCTCTGTACCAAAGTTCATCAAAATCGGTTTAGCCATTTAGGCGTGAAGACGTAACAAACAAACTCACTGTCGCTTTTATAATATTAGTAAGGATTATTTGCATTTCTTGAATAGTTTATGAATTATCTTCTTTATATAATTTTTTTTTTAAATCCCTAAGGCTGATCTGTTTATATAGTTTATTCACAATAGAAAATCACACCCTAACTAAAAAGGTTGAAATAAAAAAACTACGATATAACCGATTTCCAGAATACAACTAAAAAGTGGAAAGAAACATACAAAAGTGACAGTCTTGTTTTTTTTTTGGAGGTGGGTTATTTTTTTGCAAAAACGTTTTTAATTCTGTAAACAAATTTAAGTTGTTTTTTTTTTTAATTAAACCTTACGTAACATCACGCCTGTGACGAAGGGTTAGGCAGAGGCGTACCTAGTACACCATATATGTCATGTTGAAGTCCCTTGTATTGCGGGCTAGACTATTGCCATCAAAATTGCCGACAGAAATCCAAACTCAACAAAAAACATAACCCTTCATTCGGCAGTCGGGTAATAAACTTAATTTCAATTACAGCCGATCACAAACGACATTCTAGGAGATTTTTCTTTCTTTCACCACTATACATCACTATCTACATCGTAAAATGTGTCATATACAACATTTGTGTAGAGTATTAAGTTTAATATCACTATGTCATACGTCCAACCGGAGACAGATTACTTCGCGACCATCGCTAAGTCCCGGCCAGTCGCCGTTCAGATTGAGCCGGTCAAATTGAATGTCATCTCATTCATCAAACCTTGTTATAATGTGGTTTGATCAATAAAATTTCCTGATACTGAAATTTATTAATTTAACTAGCTGTCTACGATATGAAAAAACGTCTATGATCTTAGACACTTAAGACACGATATAATTTGTTCATTTTGGATTAAGTCAGAATGGATGATTTGACATCTGGCTGGTTTCTTTATATTTCTGAATATTACTCGACTAATATTAAATTCGTGTGATAATGAAATTACCCAGGAAAGAACTGAATTTACTGACATAGCTTACAGTGTAGGCCAGTTGCTCTGTGGGCTTGTAGGTAGTTAAAAAAAAGAAAATGTCAAAGTGTCGCCCCACCCTGGGAACTTCTATTGTATCGTAGGTGCGTTAAATTCAAATATGCAAATAGCCAGACCCGGAACAACTAACAAATATTTGTTCCGTGCGGGAATCGAGCTGCGACAAGCAGATGGAATGGACGTTATGTATAGTATTTAAAACATGTGAAAATCGTTGACATCCAATATCTCTGAAAGTCGAAGATTCCCAGGTATGGTCCAGAGCAAAAAAATATATATCAGGAAAAACAAGTTTATTTATGTATTATTTACCAGCTGCGCACCACGGTTTCGCCCGCGTGATGATAAAAAAGTATCCTGTGTGTTATTCCAGACTATAATCTACCTTTGTGCCACATTTCATCAAGATCCGTTCAGCCGTTTTGACGTGAAAGAGTAACAAAATCCATACACACATCCATCCATTGTCACAAATATTAGTAGGATTTATATCATACTAGCTTTTGCCCGCGGCTTCGCTCGCGTTAAATTCGGGGTAACACAGTTCCCCTTTCCTCATTTACAGGTACCAGCTACCCGTAGTTTTTGCCTTTGCGCCTTATTTATTGTAATAGCAATGCCTAAGTTTTGCCTTTTCTTCCCTCTTTCTCCCTCATATCTCAATTTTTTTTAATGTAGCCTATGTCCGTCTCCAGGGTCCCAACTATCTCTGTACCAAAACTCATCAAAATCGGTTTAGCCATTTAGGCGTAAAGACGTAACAAACAAACAAACTCACTTTCGCTTTTATAATATTAGTAAGGATTTATATTATATGAGTATTGTTTTGTAAGAGTATTTTTATATTTATTATATTATAACACACCAACTTTATTTTCTGCTTTTAGCACTCAGCATTTTTAATACATCCGCTACATTTAAGGCTTTCATTCCCCTTTGAGGGGAGCGGAAAGCTCGTATTATTTGTACTGCACCGTAGTTTAATAATTGTGCTCATTAAACGCTATAATTACCTACATTTGAGCTGCTGTATTGTTCTCAAGGATTTGTTTTGTTTCACGCTCGTTGTTTATGACGGGGTAAGCAGAACTCGAGATGTATAAAAACTTGCGAAGATAGGACAAAAGCTGTATCATTTAGCAGGAGCTTGAGATAAATGCTATCATTTCATTTTCTAGGAAGATTGAAAATCTTGGTTGGAGAGAGAAATTGTTTGTTTTTCTGTTGAGCTTATGTTTAGTTTGCTTCTAAACAATGTTTCATAGAAATGACGACAATGTTAGTGTTCCACGGGCGCCTCAAAGAAGTGTCAGCAAAGCAGAGGGGTCTGCCAGGGCCACCGCCTGCCGGGGTTGCGGGTTGTTCGAAAGAGGTACCGCGGTCACGGAACATAAAGCGCTGTAGAAGGAACATGGGTGGGTTCTAGTCAGTACAAGCCGCTGCCCCCGCTCCACCCATAGCGTGAGAAGTTATTTAATGATTTCCCATCCGCAAAAAAAATGAATAATTAAAGTTTTTTGGCCGGAACTTTTATTAGAATAGAATAAGCCAAATTGTCATTTGTTGATACTTGATAGTCGTTACATACAGGTAGATATTATAGAATACAAATGCTAGAGTGGGAAACAGTTTTTTTTTTATGAAATTATATTTCTTAACAGCGATTAGTAGCAGAATTTATATTATATAGAAACTCGCGCACCGAGGGTTCTCTACAAGCTTGCGACATAAACAGCCATATCTTATGACTTAGAGGGTTGATTTTTCCAAAGGATCACAGATTTGAGTTCATTGTTTTATTAATTTCAACTGGATGCCTCCACGCATTACCGAGATAAATGGTCTTGACAAACAGACGGACAACAAAGTAATCCTTAAGGGTTCCGATTTTTCTTTGTGACTTATGGAACCCTAAAAAAAGAACGAATCTTCTGAAGATTTGTACAGACGCCTGCACATCAAGCTACTACAATCTGTCAGATTTCTTTGATAGATTTTCGACTTTATTTCTAAAACATTAGGTTCAAGATTCATTGGGACAGTTTCGGGTAGCTTGACCTGCTGGCGTCTGTACAAACAGCCGGAATTTAGACAACTCTTTCTTCCTGTTTCGGGCAACCAAGCATAACCAGTTCTATAAACAAAGTAGGAAAGGTAAAGTTGCCAACAGCCTGACTCGTTAGCAAAGTCCCCGGGCCTCAGAGAGAATTCCCTAAAGTGTTCGTACCATAACATGAATTCGTTATTTATAATATTCAAAACATTTCTAAACTTTGTTGAAAATTTCATGCGTGAGTGTGGTTCCTGGTTTGTAAACGGCCAACCCTCCCCCCCCCTCCCCGCTTCAGCAGTGAATGTCGAGGGATGGCTTTGTAAGGATGGGAAGCTCGACAATAATCATCACGATTGAAAATGGTGTTCAAACCTCATTTGATTCTATTGAAACTTCGTTCTTTCTACAATATACCAGCTCAAGGTCAAACATGGTTGGCGCAGTAGCTGAGCGATCGACTATTGCGCTGCGTGTCACGGATTCGATCCCCGCACAGAACAAACATTTGTATGACCTTCAGGCAGTTGTTTCGGATATCTATTTGTTTATGTGAGTTTAAATGTTTGTTGTCGCACTCACGATACAGGAGAAATTCGTAGTGTGGGGCAACGTAAAGTAAAAACTACGCAGTACCTTAGTTTACTACCATCATGCGGTCGACTGTAAAACTGGGTAGCGCAGGTTTACGGTCTGATGACGTATAAGCACCAGCATCATTTATCATCATCACCATTATTCTCCTGCCGTTATCCCAGTTTATCAACGGTCGTCGCGACATGTCTTCTTTATCATCAACTATCTGGCGCCCGCGGCTTTGCCCCCGTGATATCGAAAAAAAAGTATGTGTGCCAAATTTCATCAAGATCCGTTTAGCCTTTTTGACATGAAAGAGTAACAAACATCCATACAAAACGGAAGTAGAATTTTGATCGTAAAGTTTATCTGATTAGAAAAAGCCTGTTTTTTTTGTTATTGTGATTGAACTACCTACCTGCATATACAAAAACAGATAAGGAAATCCTCATTTTAATCAAAGAAAACGCTTTATAAATTAGTTATATTATTTAGCTTCATTTAGTTTTATTTTTCTCGACATTCAGGCTAGTTGTGTTCTTAAATTTTAACGGACAGTCTTTGCTCGTGTCTCGGGTCTTAAGGGTCGAAGCAGCCCTTACCGTCGTGAATGTGTGCCAATAGTTTATGTTATTTGAAGTGAATTAAAGTGATCATACAGAAATATACTATTTGTGGATTTATTAAATCGGTGATCTAACACATTATTTCCAAGGAATCTTTCACGTATCTTATTGTCCCACTACTTTTGAACTGAAAATGACCTTTACCTAATTCATCACAAAAACCAATCCCAGACACAGTGTCATAATCACCGGACATGATAGACGGGTTACCGAATTTTCTGTGACATGTCAACCCAGTTCAATGTGACACAACATAATGACAGATTGGGGGCTTGCGTTGCGCAAGAAAATTGAAAACCCGGAAAAATACGAAGGGTTCTGTACAAACTTACGTCATTAACGGCCATATCTTTTGACTGCCTAGACTTAGAATTGCTGCCTAGATTTGTTTGTTTCGGAGCTTTTACTGACCCTAGACTTGACTTATAAATCGTTTTTTATAAGTTTAACTTATTCACCTACTAACTACTGATACCTCGAGGTGTTCTCAAGTGAAGGGGTCTTGACAGACAGACGGATAACGAAGTGATCCTATAAGGGTTCCATTTTTTTCCTTTTGAGGTGCGTAACCCTAAAAAGTCCCCAGGACCCGTGCCGTCCCGTCGCACGATTTTCACGTCAGACGCAAAAGGTTTGCTACATTTGAACCTGCTGGAGTGAAATCGTTTTTCTTTATCTTATACAGGTGCTGGCCAGTAGCCGAAAATAGAAACAAAAAAAAACATCTTCGTTTGGAAACCATTCCTCTTTAAAAGTAGAACGTTTTTGAATAACAATGAATACTATACTATTTTCGCTGTAGTATCCTGCGGGTGACATTTCGTGAAACTATTTATAGTGATGTATCGTATGTGATGGTCAACTCTGCACGAAAACAGATAGATGGTTTTATTCGTGGTTTTTTTTGGTCAAAGAATCAGTATTGCCATCCAACGTGGCGATGATCCCAACTATCTCTGTACCAAAATTCATCAAAATCGGTTTAGCCATTTAGGCGTGAAGATGTAACAAACAAATAAACAAACAAACTCACTTTCGCTTTTATAATATTAGTAAGGATTACTACATCTTTGTTGTTTGTAAAAACAATATATTTGTTTATTATAAAAATGAAAGTATTTATACTAAGGCTTTTTTAATGGATGAGAAATCATCAAATAACTTCACCCGCTCCACCCAGAGCGGTGGAGAGGGGAAGTGTCAGACTTTTACTGACTAAAACCCACCCATGTTCCTTCTTTTGCTCTTTATGTTCCGGGGCCACGGTACCTCTTTTGACCAACGTGCAACCCAGTTATACTAAGGCTCACTTGCACTATAAATCACTAAACTTATATATTGCTAAACGAAGTTAAAACATCGTTCTGTAAAGTTGCCAAATTGTTAAAAGATGAACTATGTTTAAAATACATTTAGCGCTAAATATATCCAGTGATTAGTAGGTACTAGTGATAAGAATGGATAAAGTAAGGAATGAGTATTTTAAAGGAAGTTTGAAAGTTGCGCCCGTTACACAAAAATTGAAAGGGAGTCGTTTATCTTGGTATGGACATGTAATGAGGAGGGACGAAGCAAATGTGACTAAAAGAGAGGATCTGAATGTTGATGGACGGAGAGTGACAGGAAGGCCAAAGAAAAGATGGATGGATTGTGTAGGGAATGATATGAAGGAGAAAGAAATCAATAATGCCGTGACGTCTGATAGGGGAGAATGGAAGAAGAAAACATGTTGCGCCGACCCCAAATAGAATGGGATAAGGGCAGGAAAATGATGATGATTAGTATTGCAAATGGGGTAAGCCAGAAATATTTTATCAGTCTATTCTTCACATGTAAACACTGTTCTTTAAGCCGTGGTCATTATTTACCCCATTTTAGGGTTGCGTACCTGAAAAGAAAAAAAACGGTTAACTTATACGATCACTTTATTGTCCGTCTGTCTCTTTGTCAGTCTGCTGTCTGTCTATCAAGAACCTTTATCTCGAGAACGCGTGGAGGTATCAAGTTGAAATTTAAATCATATACTTAAATCTATACTCCCTTGGAACTGTACAAAAACCTACCCTCTAAGTCAACAAATATGGCCGTTACTGTCAAAAGTTTGTACGGAACAATCGGTGCGGGAATCCGAATCGCACTTGGCCGGTTTATATTCAAGGATTATCCATCAACAATGGCATACGAATTACACGGAAATATTTGTAAAAACAAATGACAGGATAATTAACAAACTTGCCGTAAAACGTACAATCTCATTAAGCCCCGTTAATCCCGAGTACGACTGATATCGAACATTAATTAACTTTTTGTTTTAAACAAGTGAAAACTCCACACATTAATAACAAACAATTTTGCATGTAACATGTGGGGCGGTACTTCGGGAAACTTTGGAATACCATTCAATAATGCAGTGGAAATTACTGTTCTGTGTTTTAAACAAACATGGCTGCCAGGTAATTTACATACATCCCGAAGACCAGAACTAAACTTTAATACCTAAACTGGATAGTTTATTCTTCATTGCAGGAAAGACAGCAAAAAAGATATGTAACCAGGTACCTACTTATACAGTTTTTTAAAGTGAAACTTTTATTACATCGCCTCAAACTTATTCGTCTGTGTGTTGCATGTCGCGTGACGGTCGGCCGCGGAGTAGGGATGTGTAATGTAAAAAAAGGTTCACTTTTACCGTGATTTCATAAAACCACACAATACAATCCTTTTTTTTCATAGAAACAGTCAAACGTCTTCAACTTAATTCAAAATAATTGAATGAACTGTCGGTTACTATCAAATAAATATAACTTTATTTGAAAACAATCATGAATGAAAAAACAAACATCAGTCGTTGTGTTCCATTGGGTTTAACAAGCGCTTTCAAAACATCGTATTGTTTAAGTTTTTTGTATATTATACAACAATATCACGCCTGTAATTCGCAAAGGGATAGATTTTTTAGGGTTCCGTACCTCAAAAGGAAAAACGGAACGGAACCCTTATTGGATCACTTTGTAGTCCGTCTGTCTGTCACCCTTTATCTCGGGAACACGTCAAGGCATCGAATTGAAATTAAAACCATATACTTACTCAACTCTTTGGTCCCTTTGTGCGATGAAAAAATCAAATCTTTGCAGTCAAAAGATATGGCTGTTTGATGTCGCAATTTTGTATTAGGCTGGTATTTTTTTTAATGGCCTCTCGCAGTTCAACCTATGAGGTTGTCGTCTGCTTAACCAGGCAATTCCTGTGAATGCCTTGAGATTAAGGCCTCTTGCCAGGGCAAAATACTTAAAAAATAAGCGACTATATGCTAAGGGCACCCGCTGTGGGGTACGAGCTTCGGCTTAGGGTGCTCGCTGGGGGAGGACAGGCTGGATCGCAGGCTAGCTCTAGGAAGGAACGGAAAGGGAGAGGTGTATGTACCTAATTAATTCCCAAGTGTTAACAACCATGTGATAGGAGGTGAGGGGGGCGTGATAGTACTGTACTGACTTAAACTCGTTCTTGTTTATTCTTTTGCTCTTTGTGTTTCGGGGCCGCATTACTTCTTTCGAACAACCCGCAACTCTGGCAGGCAGAGGCCCTGGCAGGACCCGCTACTTTGCTAAAATCTCTTTGAGGTCCGCGTAGCACACGAACGCGCGCCGTCGACACAGCATATATTACCTCTGGTTTGGCAAAACTTTCAGGCTTCTGACTTCTCATATGCACAAATAAAATCAACGAATATTACTAGCAGGTCTTAAAACCATTGACACCCTCCTCATAGATCTGCTCATAATTAATTCGAAACTGATCAGTTTTACTTAAGCAAATTAATATTCATAAGCAAAGATTAACTAAGATAAACAGTTTACAAGTAAATTGATTATTACTTAAATTTCTGTCGAAACTGACTCAGGATTTTCTCAGACGTATTAAGGATGTAATTATAAAGTTTAGTGATGGTTTAACCACAACAACTAGTTACAGGTTAATTAAAAGTGGTTTAAAAGTTTGACACTTCCACTAACTTACTTTTGTGGCCAATCAAATGTGTTAGAAAAGATATATATAACAATCCTGATGTAATTTCTAAGGGCTAGGCAGTGATGTACACCAGTATAACTACATTTCACCTGTAATATTTGAAAAGTCGTAGTTAATGTAAAAAAAGCGCCCAAGTGCGAGTCAGACTCGCGTACGAAGGGTTCCGTACTATCCTAATTCCTACTATAATATTATAAACGCGAAAGTTTGTATGGATTTATGGATGTTTGTTACTCTCTCACGTATAAACTACAAAATGGATTTTAATGAAATTTTACAATAATATAGCTTACATATCAAAACAATACAAAGCAACACTACAACTTTTCTCAGCGCCAAACAACTTTAGCACTAAGCGAGTACAAAAAGTTAGAACATTTGCCCACTGTCCACAACGTGCAAATCAATGGCGGCATTACCGATGATTGATTCGCGCCAACCCCGATTGATGAACGACCTACAGCGCCGCCCACATGAACTACACTTCAAAATTCACTTAGCGATGTGTACTTACTTTGTGGCTTCACTAAACTTCGCGTAACTTTACTGAACGATACGCTAACTAGTTTGTGTTGATGACTTTGTAATTTATTTGGGATTTTTAGAGGTGATTTATTTACAGTAATATGCATTGCGTTTCTACATAATATAACATTACGTTTGAGTTAGTAGAGGCGAACCTAATATGTACTCCCACGTTTTCGTAGTTATGTTACAAAACTTATACAATGTGTCCGGTCACGGACTATCGATATTCTATGTACTTGTATAACAAACATTCTAGTACTCAACTTTATTGTTTTTCAAAAAAAAATCTACAACTTTTTTTAACAAAAAAGTTTACAAAACTTTCGTTGATTTGCATATTTTTTTTAAACTTTAATTTTGTTTTCTATAGTTACGAAAATGTAAGCTCATCATTTCTTAATTTAAACGATAGACAATATTTTTGCCCTCCGAATAAGCCTATTTATGTCTCAGTAAGACCAAAACTTTGAAAGATATGATTATTTTTTATACACGCATAGAGAATATCTCAAAATGGCTGCCAATAAGGGGGGAAGTGAATTAGACCCAAGTGTTTAGCGGTAATAGTAAATTAAAACACTCGTTACATAAGTATCTAGAATATCGCTAGGCCATGACCGGACACATTGTATAATAGGGGAGCCTATTGCCATCAAATGGGCACAACTACAGTTTCCATAACTGCTTCTGAGAAATTCTTGATTGCGTCTTGCGTCTTCCGCTGAGACCAATCTAACCTAGGTTAACACGTTTTCAAACTCATAACATAACATCACGCCTATAATATTATAATAATATTTATATATATTTTTTTTTATATAATTATATTACATTTAAAAAAATCATTTATTTTTGAATTTAGATGTCAAATAAATGTCAGTTTGTTGATATAAGCAAAAAATATCATAATTTGTATAAGGAACTATCAACTCAAGATAACAACTCAAGTCGCCTCCAATGCTTTATATCCGAACCATCCAAACTTTCTTAAACCAAACGTTATCCACACAAAATATTCTTACTAATTAGTCAAAGAAACTTAAAACCCGTTCCGTCAATACGGAGAGTGAGTAATAAAACTTGACACAATTTTAAAGAGCGCTCAAGTAAGTACGCTGCTGGCACCTCTATATCGATTTTTCACTAAGTCTATTTTCGCGGTCCTCGTCTCGGCCCAAATACGTGGCATTGTATACGCGGATTCGTCGGCATCCGTCTGTGGTACCATTCTGAACTTAAATACCTCAACACACCATACTTGCACTCCGGTAAATTGCAGTACATTGATAGAAAAATACGCGGTAACACCAAAAATAAAATATTTAAAGAAATATCCGGATCGGAAAATATAAATGGTGAAAGCAAACGTGCCATTTTTAAAGTTCACAGCTTCGACTTGATGCTTCATAGATGTTTCTTGGATATTTATAGGAGGCTGAGACCGGACCATTTATATCTGATCGGGGTACGGAAAAAAATGTCAGTTTGAGTCATGGTAAATGGGTTAGTGGTCCGGTTCACCCAGTTTTCCTGACGCTGTAGTATTTTATTTAATGTTCCATGTTTCTTTAAGAGTTATTCCTAACAATAAGGAACCGGAGACTTCTGTATTCTTTGATTTTCTATAGGCAATCCTATTTTGCTTTTTTTTATTTTGAGAAGCGTATTTTCTAAAAAAACTTTTTTTGCAAAAAAGTTTTTTATTTCAGCATTTTTAGTTATAGTATTATGATATAATTCGCAAACACGGTTATTTTTAGCTTTTTAGTGCGTAGGTCCCGTCTTAAATACAAGCTTTAGGCAGTTGTCCCACCAACGACGAGAAAACGACTAACTATCGGCTATTTTCACGCTCAAGAAACGTACAATAGATATACTTTCCGTGTGAACAAAGGTATACAAACAGTTGATCGCTGACTGTTCACACTGCCGGCGAGCACTCGCTTCACTAGTTTGTCGCTGAGCGACAAGAGCTATGAAAGATAACACTCGCTCGGCGATACTCGCCAAGCGATTAGAACTCACGCCGAGAGAGCAACCAGTGGTCATGTCATTTGGTCGCGTATGAGGCCGCAAGACTGACTGTACGCTTGACTGCCGCGAGCGAGTGATGCGAGTAATCGCCCGCCTCACTCGCACACTCGCTTATAGTCGAGCTACACAAATATCGGAACTACGCACTCGCTCCCCGCGTCTCGCTAACTCGTTTCTTGTTCTAGCTCTACTCGTTACTCGTTAATCGTTGCCGGTGAGACAAGTGCCTTAGTTCCACATCACGCTATAGTATTAAATACTATCTAAATTATGCTTTAGTTTAAAACCAATTCAGAAATCATATGCATCATCGCCTAGGGGGATACAGCTGATACTTGATCTAATGATTATGTTTCTTAATGACTAGGTGAAGGGAGGGGAGGGGGTACGGGCACCCTGCTCCCACTCGCCTGCCTACCCTGGCGAAACCCATACTTATACATGTCATTGCAGCAATCACGGCAGATTTGCGGTCATTTATTGAAGAGTTCCATTGTATCTGAAGATTATCACCAATTTAAAATACAATCACCTCAAAAAACTGCGATGACCTTCCAAATCATAGTGCATAAGTAGCGTTTTTTGTTCATTTGTCTTCGACAACCTCTAAAATTATATCATCAACGTAGACGAAGTCAATCTAATACGCATTATTAAAGATACTCAAAAACTACTGGATGGATCTTGATATTTTTTTTTTATGGGACCAAACGACAGCCACCAGCTTTCGAATAAAAAAAGAATCATCAAAATCGGTTCACACAGACCAGAGTTATGAGGTAACGAACACAAAAAAAAAAATACAGTCGAATTGAGAACCTCCTCCTTTTTTGAAGTCGGTTAAAAATAGCTCTCTTTCGTTACTTGAGGAACTAATCACCTGGCTTTCTTTTTTGCGGATGGAAATCATCAAATAACTTCCTCTGCTCTGGGCGGAGCGGGGAGTGTCAGATTTGTACTGCTAAAACCCACCCATGTTCTTTCTATTGCCTTTTATGTTCCGGAGCCGCGGTATCTCTTTTGAACAACTCACAAACCCCGGACCTGCCTAGCCTAGACCTTTAAATTACATTGGTATCGGTTCCCAGTATAACCGGATTCCAGTTCAAATTTTGACAAAGCAACTCCTATACAAAATTACTGTAGAACGTCGTACAGGGATGATAATAATAATGCATTAGTCACTGGCTGTGAATTACTTGGACTACAAAAGGGCAACTTGATTGATCACCGTACTCAAAATGATGGTGTTTTGTTTTCTACCCATGACGTCATCCAGACCACTGTTCTTATGGCACTGCCTTCAACCTTCGCCTCAATTTCATTTGCATCACAATGGAAACAATCACATTTAATTATTTGATTACAATGCATGGTATATAAGCAGTGTGTACCTACATATGTCCTAGTTTCTTTATGTTCTTATTGTGATTATGCACTTGCAATCAAATCCTTGTATTTGATTATGATGTTCGTAGATTCCTTGGCCTTGTTAAGCGTAGAGGACCAGTATTTTAAACTTAGACCAAAACATTTCCGTCTCTTGCAGGTCTTTTGTCAGGGTTTTTGGCAATTTGTAGGATCAGCAATAATCCTTACTTTAATATTATAAAAACGAAAGTGTGTTTGTTTGTTTGTTATGTCTTCACGCTTTAATGGCTAAACCGATTTTGATGATTGGTACAAAGATAGTTGGGACCCTGGAGACGGACATAGGCTATTTTTTTTTTAAAGTGGGATATGAGGGAGAAAAAAGGAAAAAAGGGAAAACTTAGCATTGCTATAACAATCAATAATGCGCAAGGGCAAAAACTACAGGTAGCGGGTACCTGCAAATCAGGAAAGGGGAACTGTGTTACCCCGAATTTAACGCAAGCAAAGCCGCAGGTAAAAGCTAGTATACGTAGGGTTACTTAGTTTGATGTACTACAGAATGGATGGTTGACAGCTTCGTGAAGACAACTCACGATAACACAGAACTTAATAAGTTATTCTCTTTCTACAAAGTAAATCAATGGCGTCTCATAACAACATTTTGATAAGAACGAACACACACTATGACGTAGAACAAACAGAGGGACTCATTAAGTAAAAAATCTTGTTTACTTCACCTACCAACTTTACTGTACCGACGATTAGTTACCTAATTAACGTTGGAAGGAGGAGGCCCGGGTTCCTGTGAGGCGGAATGGGTGGAGAGAGCTTTAGAATTTTTTAGAGTGAAGAGATATTTACCCAGGAGTGCAGAGAGAGAGAGAACAGAGAAGCCTAGAAAAAGAACTGTAATCTGTATGTGCCATGGATTAATCAATATTTTAGAAAGTTGTGAGTATAAACGTGAGTTGATTCGCTATTTTAAAATTAGATTTTTTTTTGCGGACGGGAAATCATCAAATAACTGGACTGGAGTGAGTGAGTGAGTGAGTAGAGGAGAGGGGGAGTGTCAGACTTGGTAATGACTTAAACCCACCCATGTTCTTTATTTGCCTCCTCTTTGCCTTTTACGTTCCGGGGGCGCGGTATCTCTTTCGAACAACCCGCAACCCGGCAGGCGGTGGCCCTGTAGGCCCCTCTGCTTTGCTTACATCTCTTTAAGGCGCGCGTGGAAGACTAACGCGCCGTCGAGACGGCCTGTCGTCAATCGACAGACAGACGGTGCCCACCGTCCACAAGCTCGCATCTACGGTGGCCGGGAGTCGTCTCGCGGCGACCGACGCCCGGGGCGTCTCCCGCGGCGGTGGGGTTGGTTTGAGGTTCTCTCCCTCAAACGCCCGGCCACCTCCTTCGCTAGCATGACTGCTTCGCAGAAGGAGGTGACCGCTTCCCATTCTCTCTCGCCCCGGACCATGGACTGAACCAGGGCCGGACGCGAGAG
Source organism: Ochropleura plecta (assembly GCA_905475445.1). NCBI lineage: Eukaryota > Metazoa > Arthropoda > Insecta > Lepidoptera > Noctuidae > Ochropleura > Ochropleura plecta. Next base: position 7,837,957 of record FR997740.1, on the reverse strand, counting down.
GCCGCCGCCGCCGATCGCCTCTACGAGGGCACGGTGGTACTTCGCCCAAGATGGTCAAAACTTTGTTAGGTACAGAGTAAATAAGTTAATATAAAAATAGTTTATTTCATTTAGGAATCACAAGACTTCTATCAACATAGTTGGGAACAGGCCAGGCATCATTCATCAAGAACCGTTTAGCCATTTTGACATGAAAAAGTAACAAACATCCATACATCCATCCTCACAAACATTCGCATTTATAATATTAGTAGGATTTCGCACGGCTAACTTCAACACGAGAATACCTTTAAACCTGACAGCCCTACCCAGCGGATGGCCGGCCACCTCCAACAGACAGTGTGGTCGGAGATAACAAAGTTGAAGTGCTTCACCCGTCCGAACTACTCCATCCTCATCAAACTCATCCGACAATGTGCTGACACCCCCGAACTTTCACAAAAAAAATACAATACTAAAGTGAGCTGGAGACCTAACTTGGTGACTTCTATAAAACTTAAATTAAAGTTGAAAACTCTTCATCCTTCTATATTACAAATGAGATTGTTTGTTTGTTTGACATCCAAAAGTTTTGCGTAAAGGAGTTCTTTACAAATATGCAGATGTTTGACTCTTTCATGCACTTTAGATGAAATTTGGCACATGAATAGTTTATAAGCTCACCTAAATTGTAGTATAAACCATGTCAAATATGTTTACAAATTAAATAAATGCGTTCATAATTTAATAATGCAGAAACTCTAGAAAAACACCATAAACAATTGTGTTCGAAAGAAAATATATCAAGCCTGAAGACGTCGCGTCCAACTTAATGAACCATAATTGAGATAAATGGACCTATAACCATGTAGGTAGGTAACTAAGCCTTGGATTATTTAGTAGTTGGCAACACTTTCAACGGTATAAAAAGATATTGAAACATTCTTCGTGGCTAAGAGCTTAATTTTGATATTTTGTCCAAACATATTTCGGGATCACTCAACTATTTTCGGACTTAACTATGTGTAACAAGTCGAACACAAAAAAAAACAGAATGCGAAATAATGTTTAGTTTTTTTAATCAACGACAATTTTTTTCCAATTTTTGTCATAAAAGTTTCACCATATTACTTAGTACCATCTTTTCCCACGATTAGATTATTTTAACTGACAAAATATAAAAGGCTTGTTAAGTAAGTATAATCCTTGATAATCCAGTTTCATGCGCCTCAGTTCACACGTGTAAATAAGTAAACTATGTATTAGTAAGTCCTCGAATGGAGAACCTTAATTTGCGATTTTTATCTCACAACGACACGATAGCAACTTGAAGTTGGTGTTTAAAATATCACAAAGAACTTTTTTAAATTCACTGATCATTTGCAAAAAAAACAGTCTTAGTCTTAACGTATCGATAACAACCCAAATTGTGTCGGCCCATAATTTAGTCACGAGATAAGAGTCTTCAGAAGCGTCTATCAGATCCTTTTATGAATCACAGTAACAATACCATATTTTCACACCTAGTCAGACACATTAATGAATTTCTACTTGATCAACATTTCCTTGCTACGGCCAATCTAAGTCTGGAGTGTATTTAAACACTTCCAACTAAAACAACCGTGTAAATAGGGTGATATCGAAAAGAAACCAACACAACCTTGTACCAGGAACACATACGACATCTTACAACTCGCGCGATCAAACCAAATGGCGGATTATGGAGTATCACGCTCAAAGAGAAAGGAATATCCTTAAACTGGTCATGGCAGGTTTAGTACTCAGTCTTCAAAAAAAAAGAAAAAAACAAACTCTAATCCGTTTGACACGATTTCTCCTGAATTTGTAGAACTCACTTTAAGTTCATTCGGGTTCAAACACACTTCTCATATAGGTTTAATCCCACGCAGTTAAACGTTTGTTAAAATAAACCAGGAGTACGTAATTACGCAGGCTTTTAGCTTAGGGAATAAATATAACATGGGAGTTGGCACCAGTCCGGCCACATTCATCGTAATAACGTACAGCCCTAAATGGAGGACTAGCTGACTTATTTAGCTGGGCTGCGCTTACTACGGTATTGGAAATATTAACAGTAGGCACTGGACATAGCAGACGATCCTGCCAGGGCCACCGCCTGCCGAGGTTGTCGGTTGTTCGCAAAATATACCGCGGTCCCAGAACACAAAGGGTAAAAGAAGGAACATGGGTGGGTTTTAGACAGCAAAAGTTTGACACTCCCCCCGGTCCGTTTAGAACGGGGGAAGTTGTTCGATGAATTTCCATCCGCAATTTTGGCAAAAGCATTGTATTTACCTGGTGGTGAAAAAAACATGGTACATACCCCGTTTCAAATACCAGTATTAAAACATTTATAAAACGACAGCACGGTTGGCGCAATGGCTGAGTGATCGACTGCTGCGCTGCGTGTCGCGCTTTCGATCTCCGCACGGAACAAATATTTGTATGACCTAAAGGTAGTTGTTTCGGGTCTGGCTGTTTGTGTATGTGAGTTTAAGTGGTTGTAAACGTACCCACGATACAGTAGAAACTAGCGAGCAGCAAAGTAAAAAAAACTGATTGACTTGTATTGATTCAAATAATATTACTAATACACGCTACTTTAAAGCTAAATTATGCCGCTAAATATTTGTTGTTTGCGTTACGTTAATAAATAACGTTTAACGTTAGTAAATATATATTGCGAGTTGCACTACAAAAACAAAATTGAGGAATTCATCCTGAGAACATCGTCGGTATTAAGGAAATGTCACATAATACAGGGACGTTCCAAAGATCTGGAATAAACTGACGTAAAAATAAAACAAACAGCGGCGTTAAATGTTAAAATATAAACACCAAAAAGAGAAGATGAAACCAGAAAGGTTTTAAATCATTAAAAGAGAATACAAAGCAAAACAGCAAATCCTCTTATCTCAAGCTCATAATTTCAACATTGTTAATTGAGAGATATTGAAAAATAACAGCCAACCGAAAATCGGAAATATTCAGTTAAAAAATTGTGTGAAACTCGTTCGTTAATGAACGAAATTGAGAAGTGTTATAGAGCGGTGGGAACTTTTAGCGATTTAAGCCCCGTTCCAATAAACAAAAACGACTCGTTTTGCTTACGGATGGTAGTATTTTGACATAAGTTCTATGAGACTTATGTCAAAATCCTACTATCCGTAAGCAAAACGAGTCGTTTTTGTTTATTGGAAAGGGGCTTAAAAGACACGACAAATGGGTGTCATTAAAATTCGTAAACACGTTGGATGGCATTGCTGATAATTTGGCCAAAAAAGGCCAAATTACGATTATTCAACAATTCATTCATTCTTAATAAGACTCAATATTATTAGTCCGTTTTTTAGATTATTCAAAAATAAGGGACACGTTTTCTTTTTTGTGAAATTAACGTTACGTGTGACGTCCCGTGTTGCTGCATTTTTCGCAACGAGTGATGTCACACGTAACTTTGACCCTGGAAACTGTCCTATTATGAAACGGGTAATTTTCATTTTAAATTGTGTTTACGATTACACAGCTTGTTCGTGCCAGAAGTTCTAAAAACCTTGTCAAACTAGAAGAATATTTCAGATGCCATGACCTAGTCGCTTTCGGAGCATGGCCTTGGAGTCTCCTAAAATAGTAGTTTTGACGGATGGTTTGATTTAACATCCAATGAAGGCGGGCTGTTTGTCAATTTCAGTGATTAATCTTTGAATGACATGAAACACGAGACCTAGGTATCGAAAGTCGAGAAAGATCTCGCCAAAGTTTTTTTTTTCTTTGAAGCTATTGACGTGGTTAATTAATATATCATCAGGTAGGCTGTTAAGACTAGGACCATTAATAGCTGCCTGTGTTCTATTTTTTCACTCTAAATTGAAAAAAAAACTTGCTAAAAAGTTTATCTTTAGAATGGGTTTGCGTTTTAATCGATATCAACGTTTCATATTTAAAATGACATTGTGAAGTGTTTAGTGGTGCAATTAGGAATTTAGGACTTTTGATATTAATCGTTAAAATATGCTGTGTTTATTGAAACGCGTAAATATTGCAGCATTTTTGACAAAATATTCAGGCTTCTCCATCATCTATTGATGTACTTAAATTTCCAATATACTCACTAAATTATGATTATAAGCCTATTGATATCAAATTTAATTAACAACGTGTTAAAATTTTCCAGAAACGTGTATACTATTCCGTATTCACTCCTAAACCTGCCGATTTCGTCTTGCTATGTATAATTAAGACCGCAACCTCCGCGCTACTAATTAGCTGATCAATTTTGACAAGGTCATGTAGTTTAGACCTGAGATTGGATATCAGCCCACACATGAATTTATTAATTTATTTATGTTCTGGGACACCCATCTAATAATAGTTTATTCTTGTGTGAAGGGAATATTATTATGGTTCTAGCTATTGCACGCGACCACCGCCCGCGTGGGATAATTATAATTCTTTAAATCGGGTTTTGTTAACAATTTCATGGATATTATTTTAGCACCAAATCCTTTTTTCTAAAATAAAATTAACCTAACTTACTTCTTATGACATCCTGCTCAATAAAAGTCTTGTCAAAATCAGTCCAGCCGTTTCGGAGACTATAAAGAAACATTCAGTTTTACCGAGTGGGATCGTGTTAATCTACTTCTGGGTTGAAGAGGTTGGCCAGATCTTGTAAAATGCTGGTATTAAGCTGTATCCCGATAGACTTAAAGTCAATCCCAACTTTAATAAGAAAAAGTTATAATAAGTATTTCAAAATCCCACCATTGTAGAAGCTTCCCAAATACGACCAATATCGCTAAAACAAAACTAATTACTAGAACTTAATTACAGCAATCTAAAACCTACATATTTTGTTTATTTATATCTACCAGGCGTAGTCCCAAAATAGCCCTTAAGCGTACAAGACGGGACATTTTCCCTTATTAGGGATAGTTAATAACATTGGTAGATATGTACGTTCAAAATTGCTGCTACAAAGTTCCCTTCTGCCCATTCCGAAGATTAGAATTCGCCTAAGAATTTCGTATTCTTGGTAAAATTCAACAAATGTTGTTGTTAATTCATTTAATATCAACAAAAGAAATAAGCATCTGACCAGGCTCGTCAGATGTAGTTGTCTTTTTTTAAACCCTTTCAAATGTGATTTGGATGAATATGCCTATTGGTTTGAGCTGTTTGTTATCTATCAAATAAGTTTAAGTTTGTTAAAAAATATTTATAGATTATGCAAATTGAACTGTATTTGAAGATCCTAGTTTTTAACCGATTTAAAAAAAGAGAATGCTCTTAATCTGTTTGTTTTCTTTTGTGTGTGTTTGTTACGCGATTTCTTCGTCAATTGTAGGCCGATTTTTTAAAATTCTTCATAAAATCGATACTGCTGAACGGGTCCTATATTAATTTTATCTTATAGAGAAGGACGTGTGGTTTGGGGGACTGTCTCTTGTAATGTTGCTGTTCAGAAAGTGCTGATTATCAGCCTGATTTGAATAAATGACTTTTGACTTTGCTGTCTGTTTATGTCGCCAGTTTGTACCGAACTCTCGGTGCGCAAGTATGACTCGCTCTTGTTTTTTTTTTGACAAAATCGTGCAAAAATGCTTTTCAGGGCTGGTTTAACCACACCTTGGCAACGAGACTACATATAGGTAGTTTTGAAAGTCAGCACAAGAGCAGGGTTTTTGACAATGCATCCACTAAATGTGGCTTTTTTATTTTTTTTGGGGTCAGAAATCATCCAATGACTTCCAAAGGTCTGTCCGCCGAGCAGCAATTTGCCGCGGCAGCGGAGTTTCCCCCCGGTGTAGTGCCTCCGCGCACCACTCAAACAGGCGCGCAAGACTAAATGTGGCTTAATATAGGTAAGAGCCACATGGCTTGTGCCTCCTGCCGGGGTTGCGGGTTGTTCGAAAGAGATACCGCGGCCCCGGAAAATAAAGGGCAGAAGAAGGAACATGGGTAGGTTTTCAGTCAGTAAAAGTCTGACGCTCCCCCCCGCTCCGTCAAAAGCCGAAGAAGTTATTTCATAATTACCCATCCGCAAAAAAAAACACGGCTTGTAGTAGTAGTAATTTAAGAATATTCTAGAACCGTCTAGTAAATTCTAGTGCCGCTGAAAGGCAATAAGAAACATGTGCGTATTACTAACAGTCTTCGTAAGAGCATAAATATGACGTATAGGTGCCGATTTACAGCCTTAGTAAGTCATGTTCAGAGTTTCGCTATACTGTAAATTATTTCTGACTACCCTTTTTTATATCGGGGTCCTCTGGAGAGAATCTTCTGGTCAGGTTGTGCGACTATCACACAACACAACACCCTTATCAGTCATTTATCGTACTTAGTCATCTGCCTAGCCTTTTTCCTACTATATCAGGATGAAGTGTGGATGGATTGTATAGGAAATTGTATAAAAGGGAAAGGAGTAAGTAATGCCGTGACGCCTGACGGAGAGAACGGAAGAAGAAAACGTGTTGAACCGACCACAAATAGAATGGGACAAGGGCAGACAGATAATCTTGTCTTACCCGATATACCCGTACATAAATTTTATTCGAGCTTCTCTGTACCAAAATTCATCAAAATTTGATTTGCCATTTAGGCTTGAAGACGTAACAAACAAAGAAAGAAACTCACTTTCGCTTTTATAATATTAGTAAGGATATCGCTGGTGTGACATATATAGCTTGATTGATCTTGATAGCCCCTTATATTCTTCCAGACTTAAAACACACATCAATAATGGACATTTGAAGTTTTTTGTTACGAGCACTTGAATAAAAACTACAATTAAACTCATTCGCGTGTTAATGTTATTTTTAAAATACCAGCAAAAAGACTCGAGTTCGTTCGAAAATATTTCAAGCAGAAACAAAAACAATTTAATTTGTTCACCTAACTATGAAAGAGAGCTAAAACGTTGAATTTTAATAGGTAGGTACTTCACTGAAGTGCCTGTACATTCGATATACATATTAAAACGATACGATATTCACTCAGCGCAAAAAGCGCTGCAACAGAATTTTCTCATGTTTTTTCGTTTTAGTTTGCAGCTGCTGAAAATGTAATAGTACATTTTCTGGTGAATTTGAGCTTTAGGGAGTCAGCAATACGAAGTTTCAATGAAATGTTAGTGGCTTTTAGAGCTATTAAAGCCTTTGACTTTCAAGCTGGCAAACCGACACGTTGGTTCCCAATAGGTTTTTTACAATGTCAGCTGTTACTTTTTGCATCGCCCCAATGAAGACATTAATAAAAAGTTAATTTTAGAAAGTTTTAAAATATATAAATCATTAAAATACTTATCCATCATGTTCTAAATACCTGTAATTTTCCATTCCATCCATGATAACCTATATCTTATCTTCTATTTAATATATAAAATTTTATCGCGCTGTTTGTTACCGAACTCCTCCGAAACGGCTGAACCTTTATTTGATTTGTATGAAATTTTGTGTTCATATCGGGTAGGCCTGAGAATCGACCAACATCTCATTTTTCATACCCATAAAAGTAACAAGGGTGGCCTGAGCAGCGGGTAAAACCGCTGGGCACAGCTAGTTATGTATAAAACTCTCATAACACAGTTTTAGTGGCCATACTTCTCCGAATAAAAAAAATGGTAGGTATGAGAATAGGTTCATTTTTTATAACCCTAATTGATAAGAGTGGTCACCTCTATGAGAGGAGCTGAGCAGCGAGGGAAACCGCTGGGCACAGCTAGTTTAGTTTAGGATGCTTAGATAGCTCTGCTTTATAGCGTAAATGTGGCGTTGCTCCGCAAACGGTGGGACACCTGCAAGCGTGTCTTGTCTGTCCTGTTGCTTGCACATCACAGGAACTGACGGACACTACTGAAAGTGCCAAACTCTTCACCAATTTTTGGGCTCACCCAACTTAGATTGTCATCGACACGCTAAAAAAAAGCTAGTTTACCTATAGAATTCCGAGCGTAGCCTAGACATTCAGGTTTGTTCAATCAGGTTTAAGGAACAGGCTACGCGTAGAGGCGCTAACGATATAATTAGTCACACGCTACCCACCTGTTGGAAAGCAGGTTTCTTGTTAAATCAAACCCAGGGTGCCAAGGTAGAAAATATTGGATGCTCCATACAAAACATCGAATGCTTTTTACGTTCCACGGATCTGAATAAAGCGATATGCTTTCACATTTTTTGGGAGAACTGGCAGTCTGTTGATGGGTGAGTGAATTGCTTCTAGGCAAACGTGCTCCAACCTATACGCCGCACCATTGCTTCACATAAGGCGAGTAGTGGCCAAACGCCAGCCTATTAATATGAAAAAGAACGATAATCGCTTCTCTAAATGCAACCCTTAGCAAAAAAAAAACTTTGTCCTCACTCAACTTTATTTCAAGGGAAACACAATCCTTACTAATATTATAAAAGCGAAATTGAGTTTCTTTGTTACGTCTTCACGCCTAAATGGCTAAACTGATGTTGATGATTTTTGGTACAGAGATAGTTTAGAGGCGGACATAAGCTATTTTTGTTTTAAAAACGTGAGAAATGAGGGAAAACGGGGAAAACTTAGCTTTGCTATTACAATAAATAAGGCGAAAGGGCAAAATCTACAGGTAGCAGGTAGCAGCCAGGGGAACTGTGTTACCCCGAATTTAACGCAAGTATATTCCAGGATTTTATTGAGGTAACAACTTATCGTCTTTGAATACTGACATAGTGTATTGGGACACACCACACTATTCCCAAAGCACTGCAACTCCTGAAAGCTAGAATCAAATAAAATCAAATCAAGTAGGCCAATTACAGGCACTTTTGAACTATCGATACAATGATAACAATAAAAATTAAGCTACAGTCCCATTAGCAGCGACCTCCTGCCGGGGTTGCCTAACGGCTGCCTGCAAAAAAGAACAGTAACGACCTATACCATGTTTGGAACCACAGATGTTCAATTCAACGTACTACATGCACACCGCAGTAAAGCTGCCTACGTCCTATAATATAACATTAAACTTAGATGGCATAGGAAACAAAGCTTACCTCCAGCGAAAGTTCTTGAAAAGACGTCCAAGCCACAAAAAGCCGTGTACCGGAAAACGTTTAGCCACACAAGTCTCAACCCTTCCTAACGACTCTAGAAAGTACCTATTGCCATAGAATAGATAGGTGCAGGGTAGAAGGCTAGATTCATACAACGATAGAAAACAGAACAATAGAAAAACCGCGCCTTAACCAAATCGCGTTCCACGTCACAAATATAGGATACAGGACATACGCGTGTATATCCTTATTTACTTAATGGCTTGATTTTCTGTTCCCTTATTTAATGTTAAACGCAAAATACCAATCGTAAATGAGTTTTCTCTTGTTGAATATCTACCTAGGCTTCTTGTGTGCATGAGTTTTCGCTCTTTGTTTAGAAGAATTGACCTTCTGTGCCCTATCTATTCGGTGTCCCAAGACCCAACCTTCCTAACGACTGTACAAAGTATAGTTGCACTATGCTTACGTCCCGGAGATGCTCGTAAATGGGTTTCCTATGGGAAATGCTGTTAGTTTAATATTGAGAGAGATAAGGTTTCTAGCAGTAGTCTGTACGGATTTGTTTTTGAATTTTTAAAGTATAAAATGGAATCTTTAGTTATTGTTGGAAACAGTGCTAACAATGTTATTTGTCTGGGATTTAACTTATTAAGTGTATGACACATACACAACATTTATTGAAGAGAAGAATAACACACTTTAATGGCCATCATATATATAGATAACGTCTAATAGCAGGAAAATTATTCATCATAATAAAAATAAATTAATAAAAAGCGAAAGGTCGTAAATCGATTTATCTATCCACATGATATTATTAATATTAGAACTACATAGATAAAAACTAATAACATAGGCCACCTAACTAGAATGTAATCAGACTTCTTAGCTTATAAACACGAAAGCAATAAAAGTTGTCATTTAATAAATAAAACTGGCATAAAAAATATACATTCAACACATCATGGAGTGTCAAAAGAGAAAAAAGTTGTGAAAAAAGGAGTCGCGTAAAAGCAGGTTGGTAAACTATACGACCTGCTTGGCTCCTAGGGAATGTGAAAAGTTTTATTTTTTTATTCGAGTTCCTTTGCCTGCCTTTGCGTAAACCGTACGTTCTTAGGGTACTATGTCGTAGTACTTTAAATGTGTAAGTATAAAATCAGTGTGCAAAAATGTGCAAAGATTTTTTGAAATATTCCAAAATTTGTTTCGTATTTACATTTCGTAATTTATTTGAGTAGCAATGAAAAATATATTTTAGTTGGTAAAAGATTGCATTTTAGCTTGCACCTCATAAAGTAAAATTCTTCATACTGAATTTTATTATATTATAATAATAATAAAAAATTTGTTTATTTCTCTTCCACAAATAAATTAAATCAGTACTTAAGATGTTACTGATACAGGAATAATATATTTTATTTGTGGGAGACTGGTGCCTAAACTAAACCAAGGCCTGTATTTTAGGTCACCAGGACCCCACTAAAATATTTATCAGGAAAAGATAACAAAAGTAGTGCCTAAAATTGCAATATCTCATATCAGTTTCCAAACCAAATAGGCATACTATTTACAAAATCTAGTACTTATTTAAGAGGAGTTATAGAGTGAGTAATAGAGGAGTAATAGAGTGCATGATTTTCTGTCAGTGTTTTAGCGTGTGTTCGTAAAAGAAAAGAAGTGTTGTATGTGTCTGTGTATGTGTGTGTTTGTGTGTATTGTGTGATGTGATCTGATGTATGAGTTACAAATACTACAAAACCTGTTAATTTACTTTTTTATTTCCAGGAGTTCCTCAGTCTCCTTATAATCCAATCCCAACAGCCATGAAGTTACTTTTCTCTTACATTGTGTTGTGTTGTCATTATGGAAACTCAAAATATTGGTTTGCTAAACAAACCAATATTTTGAAAAATGTCTTTGTAGCCACAAAAAAAACGGACAATAAACTTGAAATACATTATTGACAAAGAGGTTAACGCCCTCTCAGCATACACAATAAGTACATATTAAATTCTGCATAATGACATGGCATAAAAAACGAACAAGGCAAAATACCCATACATTAAAGTAGCGGTTTTTAATAAAAACCAGTTTCGTTTCCTCTAAGCAGATATCAGACACTTCGCTTTCTGTTATTTATTTTTTGGTATCGTTTACTCAAAGTTAGACGTCTAAACACAAAATGTATCACAAAAGATAAATTCGTGAACCGATTCAAAAATGCTGGATTTCAGCACCCATTGTAATTATTATTATTGTTTATTGCTGGTTTGTGAACATAGAGTGGGAGTGAAACCATAGTGAATACTGATCCAAGTGATCAGGGGCCCAAAAACCCTACGATTAGCAGTATCATAATGGGACATCACGTTATCATTCTTAGAATGGACACAATGGAATCGAACACGCTATATATTATGAATTGTGTACGTAAATCATATTTTGATTTGATTTGACGACACGGTTGGCGCAGTGGCTGAGCGATCGACTGCTGCGCTGCGTGTCGCGGGTTCGATTCCCGCACGGAACAAATATTTGTATGATCTGCAGGTAGTTGTTTCGGGTCTGGTTGTTTGTGTATGTGAGTTTAAATGTTTGTAAACGCAACCACGATACAGGAGAAATTCCTAGTGTGGGGCAACGTTTTTTTTAAAAAAAAAAATTTACTTGGGTTCCGCCCGTGACTTCGTCCGCGTGACATAGTTACTTTGGGCTAACGCTTACTTTACCTTTGATGATGGAAAAAAAAGTCTTTCTCTCGCTTTTTCTTCCCTCTTCCTCCCCCCTTTCTCACGTTTTTTTAGTCTATGTCCGTCTCCAGAGTCCCAACTATCTCTGTACAAAAATTCATCAAAATCGGTTTGGCCATTTAGGCGTGAAGACGTAACAAACAAACTCACTTTCGCTTTTATAATATTAAGTAAGGATTATATTATATTATTAGTAAGGATTTATTTAACACTTTAAGCACAGAGCACAGGGGCGGACTTAAATGCCGTAGGCATGTTCTACCTCATAAACTAAGGGTGACGGAAAGACAAACAGATGTAGGTGTAAATTATCGCATTATGATTCTGGTAAAGCAGTTATGTTAACCTGTTCATGCGAGTGAAGCGTCTGATATTGGCTTTACTGAGCACTTAATAACGTGTATTTTCGATAGTTTTCAAGAACACTTTGGGAAGACATAAATCTATTAATAAAATGGGATCCAAATCTAACTCTGGCTAGTCTTTATGAGCCTTACTATTCTTAGAGAGCCTTTGCTTTGTTAGCATGTAGGTCACAAGAATTGTTATCTAGTTTAGAAGTTAGACTTTTATTTTATTCATCTCTTTTGTGTTGTACAACTTTAATGAATGGGGAAAATAGAATACGTTATACGAACAGTTTTTTTTTTGTGGATGGGATGTCATCAAATAACATTCTCCGCTCTGGGCGGAGCGGGGGGAAGTGTCAGACTTGACGAAGTGACTAAAACCCACCCATGTTCTTTCTTTTGCCTTTAATGTTCCGGGGCTGCGGTATCTCTTTCGAAAAACTGTCAGACCACTCTGCTTTTCTGACATCTCTATGAGGCGCGCGTGGAACACGAACGAGCCGACGACACGACAGAGGGACGGTGAGCTACCCATTGCTCGTATCTAATAAGTACAGTACTAAATCATGTTTTAGGTGAGGTGGGGTTTTAATCGGTGAGGAAACCAGCATGAATGAGAAAAATTTCTTGACGGCGTGTTAGCCTGCTCAGAGGCAGTGAAATTGGGCAAAGTTTCATAATATCTTCGTCTCTATACAAAGTTGCGTGACTACGAATGAGTAACACAATATGCAAGGTGGAAGTACACTGCATCCTTTAAGGACTAGAATCGTTAGATTGAGAGGGTATAATCCTATCCTATCCTTTTCACTAACCAATCTAACTAAATGCAGCCGAATACCAGTATTTTACCAGGAGCGACCGCTTATCTGACCTCCACAGCCCAGTTAGTACTGGGTAATACGATACCCCTTAGTAAGACTGGTTGCCAAACATTCAGGACACTGACTGTAATGACTGTCAAAGATCTACAAACCTCATGTAGGATGCAGGCAACAAATCAGTACCTTATAACGGGAAGATTCATTCAGTTAAGCCAACATGGCAAAACTTACAATAACAAGCTAAACGTTGGTAGGAAAATAGAACTAAGTAACTGAGTACGCAATCATAAAAAAAAATACAACAAAAAACAGACTTCCCAAAAAAAACTAAAAAGAGGAAAATAATTTTACTGCCAAAAGTCGGTGGCAAAAAAGTCAAGGAAACAAACAAGAGTCACCGAATTCCGAACACCGAAAGTTTTTATTTTAGCATTTTTGTTATATCTCCCATATTTTTTTACCGAGTACTAGCTTTCGCCCGCGACTTCGCCCGCGTTAAATTCGGGGTAACACAGTTCCCCTAGCGCCTTATTGATTTGTAATAGCAACGCTAAGTTTTCCCTTTTCTTCCCTCTTTCTTCCTCGCAAAATTAGCCTATGTCCGTCTCCTGGTTCCCAACTATCTCTGTACCAAAATTCATCAAGATCGGTTTAGCCATTAAAGCGTGAAGAGGTAACAAACAAACAAACAAACTCACTTTCGCTTTTATAATATTAGTAAGGATATAAAAAACCGTCGAACACAGAACCTTCTGAAATCGGTTAAAAAGAGTTCCGTCAAGATCAAAATGGTAGAATTTTAAACCTAATGAAAATGTCACGGGTAAAAAATGATATAAATACGAAAGAGATCGTATTACAAACAAATAACACTGGCCGGTAATAATCCTGTCCACTAGAACAACAACTTGTTAAAAAAATAGGACAGCTCTCCTGTGACGAGAGAAAGACGCAATTAATCATTCGAAACAAACGTACTCCTTCAGCAGAATTCCGAATAAAAATGACAATAAAATAAGGAATATTATAGAGAGTACTTTCTTTTTATTATTTGTTTGGGTCTGGTGGTCTGTACGAGGTCAATAACAAAAATAGTCAACATAAAGGAAATAGAATGTCCCCCGCAACTGAGATTTCTCCAGACTCAGCGATTCCCGAGAAACATGTTTATTGCATTCCTTCAAAGACGCTCTTAATTAGATAAGTATGTAGCAATTACGTTGTAATAGTAATTACGTTGAATATAATACGTTCTAAGAATACACACGATTCCTCTAAAAGGGTAGCAAAGACCAGTTGAGAGTACACAAGCTTACGACCTTGCTACAGTCCACAAATACACCTCTTTATCGGCCCCAATCTCAAAGATCGAAGGGTCCGCGAATGACCTTTTGACGCCAACTCCATCCGGTTTTCGGCCACCAGGGCGCTTATTTCACCATAAGGATAAATTATTCGCACATTCCACGATAACGAACGACCCCTTTCCGCAAACGTTGTCAGTGATCACAATTCACTTCGGCATGTAGGTTCGTTTCAATACCCTTTTGTGTCCAACAAAAAGCTCAAAATAAAGCTCTATCGTGTTCTCGTAAATGTGTTTTTCTTTTTCTCAAAAGCCACTTTAGTTTGTCGAAATGAATAGAAATAAGGGCAAAAAAGCTGAGATTTTGATAAAAGAGGTTCTAACTGTTACAAAAACAGGAGTAATTTTGCACCAACCTCATTTAAAATTAATTGAAGAGCACCGGTATCAAAACGAGTCCATATTAGTATTTTTTGTTGTCCAAAACAGGCTCGGAATAACAGTGCGTAGTAAAAACGTGGTAATAACAAGAGGAACATCGGTTGCTACTGGTCGTAACGAGGGACGAGCTTCGCCAAATTGGCAGGGAAGGTGAACACAGGGGTGCGATACAGCTGGAAGCGCCACGTCATCGCCGGAAATTTGATGCGACGCCTTATGGAGCTCAATGTTAGGGAAGGGATTAAAGTTGTGCGGAACAGTTACTATGGCATTCTGTAGATGTAGTAAGAAATACGGATACTCCTCGAGAGTGGTTAAGTTCAGGAACGGAGGAACTTAAGGTAAGTGGGTATCTAATTGAGTCATTGAGTCAAAAAAGTTCGAAGAAGGCTGGACGAGAACAAGCATTTTCAAATGAACGAGAAAAATAATTTGAATTTTCTAAGCAACGTTTCGTGTTAGCCTAAAACTTACTTAGCTTAAACAGAATATAAAATAATATTAGCCTTCTTGTTATAACGTCAGTAATCCTATATACACTACAAACTTCGAAATATGAAACCTTGTGAGTTTAAATTCCAAAGTTGTAGCCGTGTAAGGAGAACACCTTGCCACCCAAGTTTCACTAAGTAAACTAATCACAATCTCGCTAATTTAATTGTGCAAGGAACCGCTAAACACAGACAGATGTTTTTTTGGAACCCGGCGGGAACACCCAGACAAATGATTTAAATATGAGTTCTGAATACGAACGCTCTGAAATAATAAACTAGCGGCTACTTCGGTTTTACGCCAGTATTCGAGCTGTGGCTGTATATTTGCGGGTACCGATTTAAATTCCGGTTCCAGCGTAATTTTCTGCTCGTCAGCATAAAACCACTACGCCCCGGGTTAATATCGGAACTCTGATGTTGGTCGCACGTTGTCACATCTAGAGTGTTATGAAAACCGCTTTTGGCTACTCTTATCTTTATATAATTTGAAAAACTCGAGTTAATTTGACACCAAAAAAAAATACTTGTGTACGAAAATGTTAGAATGGGTTTTAAACCCACAGAAATACGTGGGCATTCTCCCGGGGGCATTTCCAGTAAGTCGGAGTACCTAATGTCGTAGAGCACACAAACACGCCGAGTGGGCAAAATCAATCCACGTCGAACCCGGGGGCGAGGCCACTAAGTGCCTTAATACCCGCTGCTCAACCTCACAACCTTCAAACACAGAAACATGGAAATTGGCTCACATTCTCAGAATAACAGCTGAAAATTGACGATCACAAAGCCTGTTTGTGTCCATTTTGTGAAACAAATGATTGTTAAATTGGGATCAGGCAATACCCTACTCTATGTTATAAGCTTTACCGGGACAACGTGGATTGTGACATTACTTTCTAGAGCTTGCAGTCCGCAGGAGTTTTTATTTTATGGAGTCGTGGGAATAGCAGGCATATGTCATGTGTTCCATAATCATTAATATCAATCGAAAAATGTAAATGTTGTTGGCAGAACGAATAATTATGGGGACTGATGACATGCGGAGCTGGGGTGGACAGAATGGGGGCCGAGACTTGTGGTGGAATTTAGAAGAGGCTAGTAGCAATCGGAATGAATGTGGTTTTATCAGACGTAAATTATGATCCTTCCTTATCGTGTGGTTATTAACTAACCTGACAAAGATTATACCGCCCATGGGCCTCTGATAAAAATATCTCTCAGGCATGTTGGTTTCCTCATGATGTTTCCCTCACCAAAGCAAGTGGTAATTACATAATACGCACATGAGTCCGAAAAACTACAGGTGCGAGCCATGGATTCGAACTAGGGACCTGTGACTTGGCAGTCCGCGTCCGCTGCGTAAATTATAATGATTCTGAACGACTCACCTACCCGTGGATAAACCCCAACATCTGTTTTAGTCTTTTATCATGAGGTATACGTTCGAAACCAATATGTTCATGCTCATCTACCCTAATGGAGTGCACTAGATTCCATACGGTATCAACACTAACCGAGTTGGCAAGACTCCAAACCACGTGCACCGCTTGAGTCTAAATAAATAAGTGAACATCTGATATGATACCTAGCTTTTGGATGCTATGTCCCACAAAATTCGGTCGATGCCTTCCCGTGAGCAAGCGGAAAAACCAATTTCAATAATATAATTATACCGGGTGTTAACATCGCGGCGAAATCTGTTTTCCATGAAAATTAAAGGAGAAAATGGCAGCACCATTCCGTCGAGTAATAAAATATAGGGAAAGACTTTGAATTAATTAAGAGTATCTAAATCCCCGCGTTATTATAAAAAAATTTGAAAAGTAGTTCTTCATCCGCAACCTCCCTTAGGTTTTGGATAATAAACGAACTACATTTTTACTGCTGAAGAAGAAGTTTCGAAAAAGACGAAGACATGCTGTGTCACGACCTGCCCCACTATCATTTTTAAACCAAAGTAAGACGAAAATGATGTCATACAAGATTATAAATTGACATCGTTCTACCAGACTCCATAAAAATCCATGACACACCTATTTAACGATGAAACGCTTCCGATATCAAAACGTTTGAATTGGGAATATTTGCCAGAGCTGTCATCGGTGTGAATGGGACGCGAGTAGGCTTTTGTCGCGAGACCTTTGTGCCAAAATGCTCGTATACAAGCCTCGACACTATACTGACACTTTAGGCGGCAAATGATTTATTACCGAACAAAGATGTCATGTGTTCTATAACTCTTTGGTATGTAGTGTCGCCATTAGTTAATATTGCGGGATATTTTGTTTGGGTAATACTGTGTTTAATGCCAATTATGGTTCACAGTTCTAAAAGGGCTTGTAAGCGTTCTCCTTTTTTTATAATATTGTTTGACATTTTAGAGAAAATCGAACAGAGAGGCCAGCCATCACTGGGACAGTCACACTCAGCCATCACTGGGACAGTCACACTCAGCCATCACTGGGACAGTATACGTTTTTTTTAACAAGCTTTAATAAAAAAGCCTCTTAGTTAATAATAATAATAACTAAATGGTTTGAGAAACTTGTATAGATTTTTTTACCAGTTTGTGTTTTGTTATAATTACAAAACACACTAAATTCAGCCCATAAATCTTACCATCATACCTACAGCTAAATAATCACACACATTATCGTTACGTTAATTAAGTACCTAAATAACATACATAACATGAGCTTACATTTTTGTAAGTAAAGGAGTCGGTATTCCGACAATGGCGGCTCATTTAATATTAAATAAATCACACTATAACCTTGAGACGTCTAAACAATACTAATTATAGTATACATGATTACGATGAAACGATTAGGTTAGATGTAAAGGATTGTTTTACTAAATTACTGTTAATTGCAGATCTCGTTGATAGATATATAGTAAATGCATAATCCGTAGGTAATGCGTATACTAACATGCTTGTGCGCGTGCTGATACAGTTCAAATGAGTTTAAGAAAAAAGATAATAATTTCTAAAATAAGGTTGTATACTGAGCTGGATTCTGTGTCAAAGGATTGGCCTACAATCGCACTAGACCGCGAAAAGTGGAAGGAGGGAAGGGAGGCCCTTTGCCCTGCAGTAGGACAAAATAAGGCTATAGGCATCATCATTATAATAATACGGATCGTTAGGAGGTGCCTCTCTCTGGAACCCTGACAGCCGGTAGCTTGGAACCTGTTCCTGATGCCGGTGAGCTACTTTTTATATTTGTAATGTTTTTTTAAGAACTATTTAATAACGTAAAATTAAACGTGTAAAAAATAATAAACGAAATAATAATACCGAGTTTTGGGAAGGCGAAATTGATTTAATTAATTGTTCTCAGGAGTTGTAAGTACCTATTCTGCGTGCTACGCATCCGGGTCAATCCCGCATGCGGGCGGGCACATCTGCGAGACTCCAAAAAAACTTTACTGACCATCGAAAAGAGACCCAAAAAAGCAGTCTTTATTGTTCCATTCCACATAAACGAGAATAACAAAATTATATTACTACATACGAGAAATATTCCACGAGGTCACATTCAAACATTAATTACATTACTACGGTGAAAATTCATCCGTACAAAAATATATTCTTATTTTTTCACATTGCCCGCTCGTTTTAAAGCAAGGCACTACCAACAATTGCATTTAAAAAGAGAACAGCCATAAAAAAAAGAAAAATAAACTTTAAGCCGTAAAGTCTGGAGTTAAAATAGGTTTTATTCTAATGGATAATGTTTCTGTGAAAGCTAGTGAATAGAGTACTTCCATTGAGGTATAACTTACTTCATGTGAAGCGGTAATGAAAAGTGAAGTTTCAATAGTCGATAGTTAAAGCAACTTTCAGAATAAACACGTTTCGAAATAGTATGTTTAGACTTCAGAAAATCAGAGAAGTTAACGTTTTTGCAGGAATTAGAAAACTTGACGGGTAACGTAGATTGAACGCCGACCTGAAAAGGTTCAAGGGACCGACTTGACGCAGAAGGCAGAGAACCGGGTGGTGTAGAACAGAGGTCTATCTATTGGATGTTCAGGAGAGGAACTACGAGATTGATCGATTTCGAATATTTCAAGAAATGCGGCATTTACCTCAGAAAATAAGGATACGGATAGAAAAAAGTTTTGTTTATTATTTAATCATTAAGACCCTCAGTGCCGATTCTTTAAATCTTAACTAAAATTAGAGTAAAGTTATGGATACGCATTGATTTTTCTTAAACAGAGTGGAAGAAAACTGTCTGTGCTGCCTTCAAAGTATATAGTTGTGTTCTACAAAACTAGTTTGAAAACTAGTACAGGCACAATTAGGGCTCGATATATTTTTCAATTCATTTAATTTACACACTAACGTTGTTAAAAGCACATATAAGTTCCACATTTCAACTTAAAGGCGTTGGGTAATGGTCATGCAATAATTAAAAACATTTTTTTTATCGTAAAATTAAATTTGAAAAAAAAAATGCGATTTATGGCTTTTTTTAAACCTACTTACTTCAACCTAACTTGCTCAAAACTGGGTCGTTTCATCAAAAGAAATTGCATCGAATGTCATCCTAAAAATAAAGCGTTTGAATATAGCCATTTACACAAAAGTCGAGAATAGTGCCTTTAGAACATTTTTTGCAGCTACTAAATACAAATATAGTCAAGAATTAATTAGCATGATTTATACTATAGCCTATGTCATTTTCCAGGTTACAATCTACCACCTCACTCAAATTTAATTACGAGCAACCGGTTAGTCGTAAACGGGTATCATATTTACAAACAAACATAATATGTAGTTACTTTCTCATTTATAACATTAATATGGATATGATAATTACAACTTCTAAATATTTATGACAGTAACAGATGTGGATTTTTAATATCTTGATACTATGATTCACGATTCACGTAACTAGATTCAGTATCTTAAATGAACGTTAAAACGGCCAGCAGTCTGACAGACAGAAACCTAATCAACGATTGTGATATGTTACAAAGTTTCGATTTGTAGTGCATGTTGTGCTTTTCTATAATTAATGAGGCATTTAGACTTAAGTTAGCAATGCACAAAGTATAATGTAATAGCGAACTTATTGTTGAGAAGCTTAATCCTTACTATCCTTACTAATCCTTACTAATATTTTAAAAGCGAAAGTGAGTTTGTTTGTTTGTTACCTCTTCACGCCTTAATGGCTAAACCGATTTTGATGAATTTTGGTACAGAGATAGTTGGGAACCAGAAGACGGACACAGGCTATTTCTTTTTTTTTTTAAAGTGGGATGTGAGGGAGAAAGAGGGAAGAAAAGGGAAAACTTAGCGTTGCTATTACAAATCAATAAGGCGCAAGGAGAACTGTGTTACCCCGAATTTAACGCGAGCGAAGCCGCGGGCAAAAGCTAGAATTTTATAAATAAGTAAATTTGCGCCCGGTTTATGGCAATAAGCCCGCCATCATGTATGTTAACATGTATTTTTTTTGTTTGCAGATGCGTAATCATCAAGTTACTTCCCCCGCTCTGGGTTGGGCGGGGGGGAGAGTCAGACGTGTACTGACTAAAACTCATCGATGTTCCTTCTATTGCCCTTTATGTTATGGGGCCGCGGTATCTCTTTCGAACAACCCGCAACCCCGGCTTACCTAAACATAACTGGAAAAATGTGGGTGTCTGCCTAACCCTTCGGGAATAACAGGCACGATGCTATCTTACGTTATATTTCAAGACTAACTAACTGTGAAATCATTTAATTATACAATGTTTGAACTAAACGGGGCGTTTAGAGGCGATACCGCTTTAAAGCGCTTGTTACTGCAGAAATTAATTGTCCTATAATTCTTTAGGTGGATAAATGTATCGTTTTCAAAATGATTAAGCAATTTAAGTGCATGATGACCACGTGATAATTCGCTGTTTCTGATCTTAAAATACCCTATGAAACACGATTCTTCTCAAATTATTTAAATACTTAACAATCGCGAAGTAAAATCAAAGTTCCATAACGTGTTTAAATATATTAGTTTCAAAGTCAATAATAATCAGTGAAACGAGCTGTTAAACGATCTCAATAATAAACGCTTTGTAAATAATACGATTTGATTTTGAACCCGAAGAAACATGGCGAACAGACGACAATATTGATTCGGAATAATTTAGCGGAAAATCTGTTTAATGGTCAGGAAGAGAATGTTGCAAAATGTTTTGCGCCCCTGGAAAAGGTATTTGCAGTGACAGATTTTATGGGTGATGTTTCATCGAAACCATTTTTTTGTTTAAGGCCTTCTTTTAACGCGAAGTTTTTTTTTTGCGGGCAATGGTGGGCGTGTGTCGACTTCGCAGCCCCGCAATAGCAGTTTTCTTTGTATTGATTTTTAATTGTGGTGTTCACGTTCAACTTCAATAAAATAAGTTTTCATGGTGTTCTTTCTTATATTTGTGGATCTTAAGAGGTTCAAAAAAGTTCAAAATATTTATAACCTCGCTTTAAGTTTGTGACGTGAGTTTGTGGTCGGGTTTAATGTTTTCTTCATATTGAGGTATTTGCACAATTATGTGAAATGAACTTCATTGGAAATACTATGGATATTTTGAAATGTTACGTAAATTACCTCCCTTTTTTTTCATTGAGTGTAGCTGACATTGAGATTGTAAAGGAGTAGATGTTGAACGCTTAATGGCAAGTAGGTACCAATGGCAGTATATTGTCCTTATGATTTTCACATCACGTCACTCTGAAGACAACCATTATTATGCATGAGCCTACTAATAGCAGATTGTCATCGCGTACATAGTTAAATACATAATTATACCTAGCTAAAGAATTCATGATAGCTACTAACTCTTAGCTAACGACATGAATCCAAACAACTTTATTGAAAAAATCTTGACCTTGTTAGTGGCACACTAGAATAAACAATGCACAGATTATGCTGAATAAGTTCACACGATCGGATACAGTTTAAAAAAAAATGTATTTTGAATATAGAACCATGATCTCTTTGCCCTTTAATAGTTATCTAGTTTGGTCCGTCCTTGGTTTTGCCCCTAGCGTTGTCACCGCATATTTTTGCTGCGATATTTAAATATGGAACAGTGTCTATGTTTTGTTTTGCGTACGATCTCTTTGAAACTGAGATTGATACTATTTTTAACACGTTTTTAAGAGAACCTGTAACTAACTATTTAAATTTATAGAAATTTTACATTTGATCCACTTCACGACCCACATTCCAACTGAACTGAAATTTTACATTAAACTAAACAACACTTGGATATAATAACATGGTTACTAGCTAGTTCACGTCATACTAATCTTCCAATTATAAAAAGTAGGTATAAGATCTCTTTGCGTACACAAAATATCTGGTACAAAACAAAACACATTTAAATTATAACAAAACACATTCATTTATGGTTATCAAATTGACATTGTCCATGAAATAAGGTTACCAGCATGATAAAAATTTATACTTAAACGTCATTTTTGGTTTTCAAACTATTTTTTATTATTACTTGTAGGTGAGTTATGTAGCTCTTTTATTTAATCCATAATTATTTTAGAATAAATAAAACCTAGTTAATACATAATGTAAGCTCTATTTTGGCTTGAATCGCATGGGACACAGAATGAACGACGTAAGCACCTGAATCTATAAACGTACATAATATGTTGGCTTTAAGTGCAAGTTTGTGTATTCACTTAGATTATAATAGGTTTTGGAGACTCTATGTTGGCTGTTTTTTAGTATTATGCAGCCATTTTTATAAAAAAAAGTTCTGTCAGTTTTCGATCAAATATTCTGCATGATTATTAGTTGTCCATAATCACATAGTTTATAATGATGGTATCTACCTACACATAATTCATTGAAGGACATGCGATATTGATTGGACTACCAACCAATCCGCTCGACAAGTATAGTATTTATGAGTCTGCATTGGTCATTCAATATTCTATTACTAGTCTCCATCATCTGCCTAGCCTTTTCCCAACAAATATTTGTATGGCCTACAGATAGTTGTTCCGGGTCTGGCTGTTTGTGTATGTGTGTTTAAATGTTTGTAAACGCACCCACGATACAGGAGAAATTCCTAGTGTGGGGCAATGTTATTAAAAAAAAAAAAAAAAACTATGTTGGGGTCGGCTTCCAGTCTAACCGGATGCAGCTGAATATCAGTATTTTACATGGAGCGACTGCCTATCTGACCTCCACAACCCAGTTAATACTGGGTAATACGATACCCCTTGGTAAGACTGGTTGTCAGACTTTCGGAACACTGACTACCTGTAACGACTGTCAAAGATCTACAAATGACAGCCGGGACCAACGGCTTAACGTGCTTTCCGAGGCACGGAGGAAACTCGGTATGTAACGGGTGGTCACCCATCCACATACCAACCTAGGCAAGCGCGGCTTAACTTACAGATCGACCCGAGCGGCTGCTATTATTTAGCCACGAGCTCCTCTAGTATTATATCTATTCTAGTACTAGTCTATGGCAAAAAAAAAACTAAACTCCTTTTAAGTGGAAGTAATAGTTAGCTAGTTCAGGAATACCTGGCAAAACACAATTATGCAGACACGGAAAAACTATTAGAAATTGTGAAATAAAGTCTGTATGTACACACTCTAATAAAAGTCTCACTGCTTACCTAATCTACTTTAACATTATTCGTTAATTTATTTTAACATAATATTACATCTTACATTCGATAAAATAACATAATATTTAATAATATAGAAGTCTTAATATTATATACCTAAATAATTTACTTGTTAAGTCGTTGAAAATAATAATTATGTCTTCTCTATAAGTTAGCTACTAATAAATTTACTAATGTCCTCTTTTTAAAATGTTTGAAAAACACAGGTTTTCATAAACCTAGATCAGGCAGGTCTACATTATAGTTAGAATTAATTTTCCTCTATGACGATTAATGTAAATCATAGTTTTACTTATACTTGAATAAATTTTTATTTATTTTATTTAATATCAATTGAAATCAAGTATTTGATTAGGCTGTAAAACGAATTGTAAATGATGAGCAAAAACTTATTTCTTTTCTCTAATTAGAGAATCAATTTGGAAGAAAAAAAGCGTTACAATATTGCCATTACACCAATATCTAAATAGTCTTAGCAGCCTTTCCAATGCCAACAATGAGTACTGTTTTCTTTCTATGAACACAAAATCAAATGCACATATCTAACAAAGAACATTTTTCTGTTCAGTGACCTGGTTAACAATGTAGGTGACATGTTATTTTTAACTTATATGGTCCTAAATATATAACTAGGATCAAAGATACTAAAATAGCCATAGACTAAACCATAATATTTACTTTTAGGAATTTAAGTTTTTTTGCAGATGGGAAATCATCAAATAACTTGACTTTTACTGACTAAAACCTACCCATGTTCCTTCTTTTGCCCTTTATGTTCCGGGGCCGCGGTATCGCTTTCGAACAACCTGCAACCCTGGCACGAATTTAGAATTGGTTTCATGAAAAGGACAATGCTCCGATGTAGATAAATCAGAGCATCGTACACGCACAGAAAACTTTATGGCAAATTAAAACAGCTTGTTTTTCTTTCAGGAAAGCTTTATATGCTAAAAAAATCCTATATGTCAACCTACTGTAAGCCTATAATATTTATATAAGTTGTCCATCTTAGTCCCATCTTACTTTAAATAAATTGGGTCAACTAAACGTAGCGTTAAATCAAAACCCAGAAAGGCGGCTTCAATTGCATCATATCAAAATAGAGCAATTTTCTGAAAAATCCCACTAAATAACAGACTATGTAGGTATGTAACACTGGCACCAACCCGATTTATGAATCGTTACGCATTGCTGGCCGTTCATAACTCCGTCATGTCCGCCTGTATGTTGGTAGCTAATAGTTCCTTCAATTACGGCCAATTTCAATTAAATTTCACAGCAGAATGCTTTTCGTGTGCCCAAAGCAGCGTGAAGCGAATTCGCTCAGAGAGAAAAGACGAATTTAAAAATGGAAAGTCGGAATGCTGTGAATTTTGAACTAATTTTTTTGACGAAAATGACCATAGTTATTTTTGTTTTTTTTTTCGTGATTATAACTAAATCAAAAACAGAATTTATTCTCAAAACTGTACCAAAACCATTGACCAAGTAAACGTGATCTCCTTTAAAATATTGAGGAGAACAATGAAAAGTCAAACACTGTTTTTGGTCTTTGAAAATCGCTATTCTATCAACTTGAATATCCTCTTTTCCATAATTTTAAACTTTTCCAATTGAAATGTTATGGTTCATAGGAAGGATTAAATTAAAACTCTTTGATTAATCTGTTGTCAAAAAGTCACTTCTGAAATATAAATACACTGATATCATAAATGCTGAATCCTTTTACGTCTTAATAGCAGAACGGATTTTGATGAAATTTTTGTCAGAGACAGACGAGCGGATATAGATTCGATTTCTTTATACCGGTAGGTTTCTATGTGTGTTTGAAGTTACTCGAAACAATATTTACTAATAGACAAAATTCCTGTCTCTACATAAGGCGCTTTTTATATATTTTATACGTGAATAGAGGAACATAACCTTGACGACTTGATTGATTCGTTCTATGACGACAGCAAATATGGGTAATGGACTCAAGAAAGTAAACAAACCCACAATAACATGACGAATTTAGACTCATTTTGTAAAAAAAAAAAAAACTTTTGTATTACATCAATGAAATAACGGTAAAAAATAAATGGAGTGACTTTGAGAATTTAATATCTGATATGATTTTCTCGTCTGAAAAACTTATCTACAATAATAAGTCTTGTGATAAAATGCTTCTGCCCGAATGTCACAAGCAGTACCATGATAAATGGTCATCTACTTGACAGACTTTTTGTCTCAAACGACGTTTTTAGAAGAAAAGATCAGTATCTTAGCGCTTTCAATTGTCCCCTCGAGGCACACTTTATACAATATTTATACAGGTCTCCATAAACGTTATAGATTTCTCGTTAACGATATTACGATTGGAAACCATTCAGACAATTTCTTACAATACCAATTTCGAAAGGGTCCCATATAATGTGCTGGACTCCCAATAACGTAACCATTAACTAATATTGATTCCATGGAATATATTCCATAAATCAGGAGCTATAGACCGCTTACCCCGGCAGCAAATTTTCCTCGATTCAATGGATTTTTTATGTGACTCCGACCTTCCAATTAGACGGGCCTCTATAGGAACCTCTTAACTCACGTTCTTATTATGCTTCTAAGTACCTAAGAAAGTTCAGAACATGTCTATTTAAGCACAATCACATAATTGGCTGTCACAAAATTAACTATTTGGGGTAATGAGTCTGGAGATATAACCATTTCGCGTTTTCCACGTGATTGTCGAAACGTTTGAGATGAGAAATTGTCCGTGATAACGAGTGTCATTAGCGAGGCATGCGAGCGACGATCTCCGTAAAGCGATGCCTTAACAGCGTCACATCCTGCCGCGCAAACGGTGTCTGTCGGGCAGCGGACGCCGGCAGGCGGAGGAGGCTGGCGCTGGCGAGACTCCCGTTACATAACGCACCTGCATTCCGCGAATACTCGCACTCACCGAACACCGGTACTTACTGCATCGATTATGTCACCTCTCAGCTGACGGTAAAGCACAACGTACTCGTACGAGCGTATGCGAGGTGAAGTACAGACGCGCGGTGGCTCGCTCGCGGCGGCGTGTGACGGAGCGCGTGTTCGAGTCGCGGGGTCGATGTCGGGGAGGAAGGGGCACGGAGGCTGCGGACTCACCGTGCGGATGGTTACATAAGTCGGTCGGCGGGAGCGAGGACACGTGCAGCCCCTCCGGGGCTTGTGGCGCGACTGGCGGCGGGTCGGGCGCCGCCCCGCGCCACGGAGCCGCCGCCGCCTTCCACCCAGACACGATTAAACAGCCTTCACGTGCGACTCACGCTTTAAAAGCGCGCCTAATAAACCTCACCTATACTTGGATTTAGTGATTATGGAGCACAGATTTCTTGCAATTATTCATCCTGTGTACACCGGCTGATTAACTCGTTGAAGTGTTTGAAGAGAAGGGTATTGTTAGACAGTCTAGACTAGTCTTTATCGTCGTTGAATATGCAAACGTATCGTTTTATTCGAGCGCGGTAATCTACACTTTAAGTAGGGTATTACTTACCTCACACTTCTGTGTAGGTAGAGTGAGGAGTGACAATACATACTGAGGAACTATGTTTGTACACATATTAAGAGTAAATATACATACTTAAACAATATTAGACACAACGCTGGGACACAAACACATTCCCCGAAACGTGCTTATATAATACATTGAAGATAATTACTAGATGCTTAAGTAAATTAAGTTTAGGCAACATAATAATGTACAGTACTTACTGTAAAACGTCCCTGCACAACTTCTCATAATCAAACAAAGGGTTCCCTTGTTATGTGAATTCATTTAAATCATTCAACCCGTAACCGTCTACTGTAGAACATGCTCGTCTAATAGGCAGCCACGCGATCGCTCGTTAGGGAATATTGCCTAATTACAACATTAACAGAGCGGCCCAACCACTGGTGATCGCAGTACCCATGTTATAATGAAATTGTGTGGAAATAATAGGATTTGTAGCCTTCGGTTAAACAACAAGTTTACCCCAGTATTTTCTGCTTTGGTCCTCATAAACAAGGTCACGCTTGTAAACCTCAAAGGGCTAGTTAGAGGTGTACCTAAGTATCTCTACATTTCAACATTTATATTCAAGCTAAGCTAAATTATCACCTGCCTAGCCTTTTCCCGTCTATGTTGGCGTGAGCCTCCAGTCTAACCGAGTACAACTGTATATCAGAATCTTACATGGAGCGGCTGCCTATCTGACCTCCAAAGCCCACTTAATACCTGACTGGGTAATATGATACCATTTGTTAAGAATGGTTGTCAGGCTTCATTGCCACTGACTACTGTTATGACTGTCAAAGATCTGATAATGACAGCTGGGATCAACGGTTCAAAATGCTTTCCGAAGCACGGAGGAAACTCGGTATGCAATCGTTGTAATGGTCACCCATCTACTGACCAACCTAGTCAAGCGCGGTTTAACCTAAACATCAATCCGCTGTTATTATTTAGCCAAGAGCTTAGCTTAGCTAATCCTACTAATATTAATGCGAATGTTTGTGAGGATGTATGGATGTTTGTTACTCTTTCACGACTAAACGGCTGAACGGATCTTGATGAAATTTGGCACAGAGGTAGATTATAGTCTGGAATAACACATACGATTTTTTTATCGATATCGTTTTATCGATACTTTTTTTTCGATATCGCGGCAAAACCGCGGGCGCCAGCTAGAATACATTAAAAAAAAACAAACAAGAACGAACGGAGATAAGAATTTCGACACTGAAAATAATTCAGTGTCGAAACTCTCATCTCCTATCTAGGTTATTGGTATGAACACAGAAATAAATGTTAAAAATAATTATTGTTTTAGAAGAGATTTTTTTTTGTCTATGATAGAAATAAGTGTCATTTACAAATACTTTAATTGAATACAAATAAAGTTAGCTTTAAGTTTCTTAAGAAAGATAGTCAATTATTTCTATTGTATCATTAATATTATTGGAATCATTATTAAACTTTTAAGCTTGAATTATTATTTACGTTCTAAGTATTTATTCAGACGCAAGACTACAAAATAAACAGTCTATATTGTATTAAGCTTTA
The DNA here is from genome assembly GCA_905475445.1 of Ochropleura plecta. NCBI lineage: Eukaryota > Metazoa > Arthropoda > Insecta > Lepidoptera > Noctuidae > Ochropleura > Ochropleura plecta. The sequence goes on along the minus strand of FR997740.1, from coordinate 7,809,030 downwards.
TCTCAAAAAAAGCTTCTTATACAAATACCTTCTAAAATGTAGGTTAAACAATAATATAATAGAATCTTTAAACTACATGCTATGCGGGACAAACAAAGGGAACAAACACTAACGATAGCGATTCCACACAAGAGTTACTATGTAGAGAACCTCGATCAAAGAAATTCAAAATAGAAATTCATAAACAATTGAATTATTCGTAGATCGTCCTTTGATAATTCCCAACTGATATTTTGTGGAAATTCTTTAGAAAATATTAGTTCAATAACTTTTAGTTTTGTCTGTGTTCGATTAACTTGAAATTAATTGTATGTATTGATATCCATGTTATATAAACACCTTTTTTTTGGGGTATGGACCCTGGACATAGCCTTTTTTTTTTAAAGTGGGAAATAAGGGAGAAAGAGGGAAAAAAGGGAAAACTTAGTTTTGCTGTTACAATCATTAAGGCGCAAGGGCAAAAACTAGAGGTAGCTGGTACCGGCAAATCAGGAAAGGGGACCGGTGTTAGTGTGTTACCCCGAATTTAACGCGAGCGAAACCGCGGGCAAAAGCTAGTAAAAAAAAAAGTTTCATGCTATAATTATGACGGAATGTGTCACATTTTACACGAATAAATATACTTACTTACTCAAAATTCTGAGTTGAGGGCTATTTTTACTCAGAAGTACGTGTAGTTACAAAAAAAGAACTGCTACAAGCGACAAAGGCTGATGGTAGGAGAATAGTTATTATAAATAATTTCGAAGATTTATCAAAGAACTTTCCTTAGTTACCTACGGCGTTACAAACTCTTCTGTTTTACATTTTTAAAACCCTTATAAGTCTTGATAAATGTCTAGAATTCAATATCTTATCCCAAAACACTACATAGGCAAATATTACTTCGTCACGGGGCCGCGTGTCAAGCCCACGCTTCTCAAACTCAGAACAGACACAATTGCCCCGATTTACTTCTCCTTTGTTTTCGCTACGACGAACTTAGTCATACAAACGTGCCTCGAGAGCTTTCTTTCCCGATATTATGTCTAGGGCTGTATTTTTTACTCGTGGTAATAAAATTTGTATTAAGCGCCATCTGTTGTCGAGTAGCAGTAGTATTTAAAATTAGTTCAACTTTGAAATGGGTCATGCAACACAGTTTTAAACTTACTAAAGCTACCATCTAGTGCATTTGTTGGGAACTTGTCAAAATCTCATTTCTGTTTCCTTAAAACGTGAACTATATCTGAGCAAAATAGTGATTTTGCCCAGATATAGTTCACGCTATCCAAATATCTTTCGCATGGCTCAACCTCGACAACAGGACGACAATGTCCCGAATAATGATGCACAAGAAGGGTAAGTAAGGATTGTAGTTCTACCAAAAATCTGAGGACCACTCTTCGGAAAAAAATAATGCTCAGAGGACTGCCACTGTGTATTATTTTTCGGAAGTAATCCGACACATACTGTTCTGTATTCCTTCTGATATCGCTACGAAAAGATAATAAGCTTAGCCTATGCAGTGGTAATATTAAGCAGTCTTCAAAATGGAATTGGGCGAGTGTCCAGGTTGCTGGTGTAGTGGTCGCAAGGGTGTCAGCTGAGTTCTGGCTTTAGCTTTTCCAACAGTAATTCGACAGCTACTAGCGTATGCCAGCGCCGAGCACTACTTCGGCAGTTTACTGATCTGGGTCTATTTGGCGCAGCTGTGAGACACACAATATTATAGACTTTGCATTGTTTAGATTTATGTTATGTGTACTTGTGAAATGTGATAAATAATCATTTTTTCTTTCTAATTTCTCAGTAGGAGCTAAGTCTGGATTTGGGCCCAGTTGATGGTTATTTATATGCTCGCTCTCCATAACATGCGATTTTAAAAAAAAAAACTTAATGTGAGTGTAGTATTAGGTACCTACACCTCTTCAACTACAGTACTTTCATAAGTTATTATGTCTTGTGACTGGGACTGTAGCAGCATCATTTTTTTGTTCTTGTTTTTATGACATTCAAAAGTGCCTGTAATGGTCTAATTGAAATAAATGCTTTGAGTTTGAGTTTGAGTTTGAGTTTGAGTTTGACTTCTTTACCTTTAGGAATTACAAGCATAGTGTTTTATAGGAACCCACTTATCCATGTTTCGCGGTGTACGGTGAACAGTGGTAGAAAACACATTAAAAAAAACCGCCCAAAAGCGATCGCGTAGCGAGGGTTTCGTACAAACTTGCATAAACATAAACAGCCATATCTTTTGACTGCATAGACTTAGTGTTATTTTTGTCACAGCACAGAGGCACTACAGAGTTGAGTATTTAACGATACTTCTACGCGTTCCCAAGATAAAGGGTCTTGACAGATAGACAGACAGATGGACAACAAAGTGATCCAATAATGGTTCCGTCTTTTTAGGTACGGAATCCTAAAAATGGGCAGTTTAAGGTTGGGTCAAACCGGCTCGGCCAGAATGCTGACACCGGTCATTAACAACTATTAGTATATTACCTATGTGCCAGTATCCTGAACACTTCAAAGCTCTATGAAGTAAATAAAACCAGTTGCGATGTGAACGTTATTTATTAGAGAAAAAACGTAAGGATAGTTGCACTATCCACAAATCACAATCCACATAAATACTTAGACCGTTGTTGCTGTAAACTTGTTTTTTGTTACTTGTTTAAGTTTATTAGAAACATTCTCAGTTAAACACTACAGTGTGGAAACGAACCCTTAACGAAGCCGTCAACCATGCATTCTATAAGTAGGTACAATAACCTTTGACGGCACGGTGGCTAAGCGCTTGACTGCTGCGCTGCGTGTCGCGGGTTGGATTCCCGCACGTAACAAATATTTGTATGACCTACAGATAACTGTTCCGGGTCTGGCTGTTTGTGTATGTGAGTTTAAATGTTTGTAAACGCACCCACGATATAGGAAAAATTCCTAGTGTGGGGCAACGTGTTTTAAAAAAAAAAAGTACCTCTACGCAAAAATTATTGCAAGGGAAACGACTTTTTTTCGGATAGAAAATCACGTTTTACGGTATAGCTTAATGTTACGCACTCTAAACATTATGCCGATGGATGCATGCGAGTAGAACGAGGTCGGGGAGATATTTTAAGTAAAGTTTCTACCTACATTAAAAACATGGATGAAAAATTTGGATGCTTTTTTTTGCGTATGGGAAATGATCAAATAACTTCCCCCGATCTGGGTGGAGCGGGGGGAGTGTGAGACTTGTACTGACTAAAACCCACCCATGTTCCTTGTAGGTATTTCCCTTTAGGTTTCTGGGCCGCTGAATCCCTTTCCCGCTACCCAGTTACCCCCAATATTTCCGTAGTAATAAATTATCGGAAGAACAATGCTTTTAGGCTTCGTTAAGGTTACTTTTACACCCTTTTTATACAAGTACAGAGACTACATAAGTAGGCCGATACCGATACCGATACATTTACATTTAAAATTCGGTATTAAACTTTAAATGGAAATATTGACATTGTTAAACAATAAACATGTACCTAGTCATCTTATTCCAATCAAATAGACATATGAAGAAGAATATTAGAAGTAATAATTAAATATTTATAAAACATTAGTACCATACCTTCTTTTACTTACAAAAATACAATTTGAATGAATTACACAACAAATATTTATCACACAAAATGAAAACTAAATCTATCCAATTAACAAAAAAATTGTTAGCTTCGGTTTTGCTTATTTTCAGTATTAGAAATTGGCAACATAGTGTTTTCATCAGTCTTTGTAATACAGAGTGTACTTGCAAGTAAATTAATCCGGTTAGACTGGAAACCGACCACAACATAGTTGGGAAAAAGATCGGTAAACTCAAACTCAATTCAAACTCGAAGCAATTAGAGTCAATTTCAATTAGACCATTACAGGCAATTCTGAATGTCAAGAAACAAAATGTTGAAGCTACAGTCCCGGTCATAAGACATAATAACTTGTGAAAGTACTATAGTTAGTATTGTAGGTAAACAATGACTTGCAAGTAAATGAATCATTCAGCAATATTTTTCAGTTTCTAAAGAGGTTACCACCGATTGTTAGGACTGGTTTGCTAATCTGCTATCAAGTATTAGCCAATCAAATTACGTTTATGAATGAATACAATTAGTACATTCTAGGTCCACTTAGGTCACCTATCCTTATACAAACACAGAGAAAAATACCATTGATTGTAACGTAACCTTTTCGGCAAAATAAGGCTCCAATACAGTATAAGTTCTTACATATAATAATAATTAAACACTTAACATAGATAAGGAACTAATTAAAACAATATCGTGTATTGGATTAAACACCAGCGACGATAATATTTTTTTAATACATTAACAACACAATCATTCCCAATATAAATTATCTTTTCAATAAAATATATATGATTACAATGATAACTCTTTAAATTGACATCATTTTGATTTTCATTCGTACATTTATGGCAACTTAAAACCCCGGCTTCGTATTTCATAATATACCTACCTTAGAATTTTTCCTTGGAATTATAAAATACGATGGCAATTCCTAAGTATCGTCACGATACACATGACATTGTATACATAGGACCTTTCCTACAAAAACATCGTTTTTGAATAGAAAATTCCCATGTTAAGCCAGTTTAAGGGTTGATACCCCTGAAATCAAATCCTAATTTTGACATTTGTGGCTCAATTGTTAGGTTTAAATTCGATAATAGTGCCACAAATGAGACACAGTCTCTGTGTGTCTCGAATCGTGAAAATGATTTGTACCTTTATAGACTTTCTAAACTAAAATAGGCATTGAATTATTTTTAAACATAAATTAAATAAAAATATTTTTATATTTTGATTACCGTTATTTAAACAATGAGAAAATTTTATGTAAGCTACTAACCGTGAGATGGCGGGTCAAAACAAGGATAGTTAATTTAAAAAAAATTAAAGGTAATTTAGTTGTACTCTGTGTTTTCTTTGAATTACAACTAGGTGATTATCGCTCAGGATGAGCGCAAAAGAACAACATAATATATTATCGGGATTGTAGTTCCACAACATTGATGACACGACAAAGATGAAATCTCTGACATGGGAAGGTATCACATTCCCAACTTCAATAATTTCGCTTTATGACGGGCAGAGTATAGCATATAGAGATATAGCATCGGACTATGCTGATCGCCATGCAGTACAACATGATATTCGAATATTGATGGGTATGGTGTATTAGCATTTTTTACTTTGTCCAGGGAAGCTAGATTGCAACATAGGGTCGCTCAAATGCGCGATAAGAAAAAAAGTAAATTGACTGTTTGATTGTACTTTACTTCGATGGAAAAGCAGAGCGAACACAAATACTCCTCATTGTTTGACATACAATATTTAACACCATCATCGACTTAAAAGTAATCAAGTAACCTTACGTTAAAAATGATAACATCAAGATCATAAAAACTTATCTTACTTACGTCCACAGCAGATCATGCTGCAGAAATATCTTTTCGCTAGCTTTGGCTTGACTTTCTTCGGAGACGATGTAGGAACCCTTTGGTACCTGGAGGAGTGCATCGGTATGACCAGCTCAAGGACCGAAGCGTCGTCGTCTTCGTCAGAAGCAGTCAGTTCCACTTCGTAGAGTGGTGAGGAACGGTCGGGGCTTGGCTCTCGGACCGCCTGGGCGTTCTGGTCTTTCTTATACTGTTCTTGAGGCCACTGCATGATGACCAGGTCGTTTTCCCTCTCAAACTTTTTCTGTAAACGAAATACACTTTGTTTTAGTCATTTGTGCGACTGTGAAACAGCACCTCTAATTTAGTTATTGATAGCAAGATGAATAAAGTTTTATGATTGTCGTTAACATTTGTATATTCTAGTTTTGCTCACTCTGTAAGTTGTAGGTATGTTTGGGTCTAAACAGTGTGTGAGGTTACTCACTTCAAGATCATGTTTAAATCTTATATCTATACAGGGTGATTGGTGATGAGTGCATTCCTTTAAAAAGATGATATGAGACCTAATTTGCAACAATTTTGACCCCATAACATGTAGTCCAAACTGAGTTGTTTTAGAGAAATCGAACGTAAACATATTTTTGAAAAATTGTTAGGCTCTCCACCGTTAACTACTGATTGGGAGAAATCTATGCCATTGAGGATATTAAACTGACACTTTTCTGATAACTGACAGTCATGAACGACATGATTCATCCTATGATAACTAGGCCGGTTCCTCTACTACGATGGCTATGGCTCGATAATTATGCTAGGTATATTTACCATGCTAGCGCGCCGTTCGTTCTGCCTGTGTGTAGTTGGTGATGGGATATAGAGCTCGTCATCACCACTACTCTCATCACTGAACTGGAATTAGAAACAGTACAACGTGATAACTTTTTTTAAATCTCCTCCGCCCGCAACGTAAATAAATAATATTCCGGATTCAGTTTCACTTGCCTAGCCCTTTACCAACTATGTATGTTGGGGCCAAAAGCCAGTTAGTAGGTACCGGGTAATACAATTGGTTCTTTAGGCTGGTTGTCAGACTGACTGGTGTTCGAGTCACTATCTTCCTATTTGGGAATCTTTATATATATCACAAAGCTGAAGAGTGTGTTTGTTCAAACCTGCTAATCTCTAAAAAAGTATTGCTTTTTATAGACCAACTAGCTTTTGCCCGCGGCTTCGCTCGCGTTAAATTCGAAGTAACACAGTTCCCCTTTCCTGATTTGCAGGTACCTGCTACCTGTAGTTTTTGCCCTTGCGCTTATTAATTGTAATAGCAAAGCTTAGTTTTCCCTTTTCTTCCCTCTTTCTCCCACATATCTCACTTTTAAAAAAAAATATAGCCTATGTCCGTCTCCAGGGTCCCAACTATCTCCGTACCAAAGTTCATCAAAATCGGTTTAGCCATTTAGGCGAGAAGACCTAACAAACAAACTCACTTTCGCTTTTATAATATTAGTAAGGATTCTCGGGGGATTATATATACATAAAATCACGCTACAACCCTTTGGCCCCAGCAGAGGATGATAACGCAAGGCGCAACTAGGAAGCTGTTATTACCGATTGTCTTTGATGAGCCAGGATCTGTCTCCGCATCGCGTCATCGCTGTCTATGCCGCTGTCATCAGGCTCACGGGCGGGGATCAACAACCCGCCGCCTTGGTCGTCCTCAGCCGCCAGCTTGCACGGTTTCACTGGTAACTGGGTTGAACACTCCTGGAATAAAAAAAATATATATTTTTGGTCAGGTAATTTAATTTAAGTGAAAATAAAAAAGATTTTTCCATTTATGAAACCTAGCTAGATCGGTTTGTCATCCGTGAAAATATATATATATATATTGCTATTTTCATCAAAACATAACTTTTCGTTTTATATTTTAATTTGATAGTATTTATAGGATTTTATAAGCTTTCGGGCTTTCGGGCTTTGGCCCGCGACTTGGTAAAAGCGTCTGTCAATCATTTAAAGAAGGTTTGATATCGAATGAGAAGTTCTGGCACATTTAACCTCTACATAATATTATGAAGAAGGAATCTGGCGTTCTTTTGCGGAAATCTATGACAATTTAAATGCGGTATTTAAACTAATAATTTTGTTTTATTAACGTCTTTTTCCTTATTTCATAATAGTGCTTATCAAACATACCGTTCGGTTACTCAATTTTGATGAAATTCTTTTGATCTCACGAACAATGTTTCGAAACAATATCTTAACTTCAATTTTCATCCTTGTAATTGTTGAGACTTCTGCTTATGAAGAGTAACTAACAATGGCTTCAAAAACAAACAGTCATGCTCACTCGCCAAAACTTACTAACTGTCAGCTCATCAAATCCACTGTGGTTATTATTAGAATCAATACTTGCAATACAATAGACGGACGATAAGCCAAATTGATAATAATCTATGTCTAGACTGTGACTAGATAGAGATCTAGGTTGCATTTGCAGGGTTTCAGCAAAATGTGATATCGTTACAATGGCAAATGTTCATAAATAACCATACTTTTTGTTTAGCTGTAGTTGGGTAAAACTGGGCTCTCAGAGGACAGAGCCAGAGAACAAGTTTTATCAAGAAGTATTGTATTGCCCACAAATCGAGTTGTAGAAGTCAGATACAGGCTGTCGCTACATTTAAGATCCTGGTAAGCAGCAGCATCAAATAAGACTAGAAGCTGATCCTAATATAGCTGAGAAAACGCTAGGCAAGAATGATGTTCATAAAAAAACAGTTAAGTGGTTACAGTGGGCGACTGTATCTCGGACATCTGCCAAACCCTGCAACTGTAACTGCCGATAATATTCATGTTTTGAACAACACGAAACACACAACAACGAGTATTAGAGTGTAAACACAAATAGGAATACTATATCCAGCTTAGATAGATGCTGCGTAATGCAACAGTCTAAAATTACATAAATCAGATTCAGTGAACGTAGTAGTCGTTTCAAGATGAACGGAATGCAGCGACTATAAACGGATTCACAAAGGTCAAGCAAGATGAAAATAAATTTGAAGGCAGAGCAATTATATCAATTTAACACTTCGTTTAAAAATAAATATGCAGTTTATGTACAGATTTTCTTAGTGATTCAACGAAAAATTTAAAGCAGTTTAAATTTCTCATACTGCAGTTGATCTCGACAGCTAACTTCTAACCAAAAACCTTTTTACACAACAAAATATCATAAATGTTTTCCATAACCCGGTAAATACAGCCTGAAGTCATTCATAAAAAAACTAACAATAATTTACACCAGCTTTTAGCCCTCCATTGTTTTGCTCACAATATTGTTTCCAGCAATTACTTCAATGAATTGTGACTACAATATGTCGTGCACCATGAATTAGCCTTCACTTATTGTTATGTGTTGTTAATTCGTTCCCTGTGGTATTAACACTACGCACAATTCAACTAATTGGCCTACACTAACTAAACACCTACGTCGCTCGTAAAGGACATAAAGATCACCTAATACAACTCTCAACCACCCTGCATGACCACAGTCTAAATATAACTGACGACAAACGACCATTGAGCGGTATCTACGAGGATAATACTCTTTGATTATACGGGGAAGGATAAATAGTTACCTTGTGCAGGAATAGAGCTCCAGATGATATCGGGAGGAGGCAAAACACGTCAAAACTACACGGTACTGCAGCCCGACTAGAGAAGGAGGGCGCACCACCCCGTTGCCATGACAACCGAGGTCTGCGCGCGCAGCGCCGCACCTCTCACTCACTGTCAAATTTTATTTACGTTTTGTCAAACTTTTCTCCGCGTCGCAATTTTTGAAAGAATAGCTATTGTATTTACCTTATAATTTGTTTATTCTTATTTATGCGAACGCCTTATCATGGCTCCGAAGAAGGTAAGCGATTTTCTTCCATAGTTATTCAAACATTATAATAAGTTTTCCAAACATATCTATCTACCTACTCATAGAAACTTGAAGACTTAAATGTTTAAAGTAATTTATGCTCTATTTATTCAGTAAATATAATTGAACCTGTGTTCAAAATACAATGATACAAAATCATTATTATTGAAAGGATTGATTGATTGATAAGTGTATTCACCGAACAATGTTTTGTATATTATGTAACTAGTAGATAGCAACATTGATCAAACACAAACGTTACAACCCATCAACGGATATTTGCTCCTAACAAACCGTTTCTACTGTTTACATTTTGTTTCGAATAACATTAACATATCTTGAGTTCGGACTGATTTACATGTCAAATAACAGCTCTTGGGCCCAGCAGAGCGATCTCAAGTACTTATCTACAAGTTGTCAGTTCAATGCCAAAGGAATATTTTGACTAGCAAACAGTCATGAAATAGAAACTGTTCTAGATTCCAAGAAATGATATCACAGTGCTAAGATTTTCATGAAAACTCTCCTTGAACTGTATCAGAATATTTACATTAACAAAAAAAAACTGCTGCATTTTTTTTTGCACAAATATTGTAACTTTATAAAATTGTTTTACAGAATTCAGTGTAAGTATCAAACCGATTATAAACACGACATTCAAATAGGTTAAATAAATAAGACCAACATCACAAACAACAGGTACAGGCATATCATAAACGAAACACAGAACATACCATTCAAATAAAACTTGTAATAATCCTTTGCTGCTTGATTTAGATCCCTAGCCCGAAACTCTTGAAAAAGAAATTGCCAGAACTCTGGCGAAGTAAGTCCAAGGAGAAATCCATAGGATTGGCTCTTCTAAAGCGGCTGAGAGTGAGTAACGGTCTTTAGGACTGAGCATGCGTGTGCATCACTCCATTGTACATACGACCTTGTACCTGTGTTTGTGTCTGTCTTGGCCAATATTGGCTGCCGTTTGTGACCGTCCTCGCCTACTTTATTGGTGTTAGCATATCGAAATGTTGGGACAAAATTGTTACCAACATTTGACGACATGCTGAAACCAAAAAGCTGTTTCATGTTGTACATACTGTGTATTCAGGCACCTCACTGGATTAATCACTGTTTTATCCTAAATTTTATAAGTTATTTATGGTAATATATAAACATCATAATGTGTACGTCTTGCACGCGTTTGTGACCCTGTCTTCGTAGGTAACTCTCATGCTTCGCTATAATTTGTGAGGTACAATAGTGAAGTTGCAATTTTGCTTTGAACGCTAAAAGCAATGCTTAAAGAACTTTGGCTTAGTACTGATTTCATTTTAAAGTGCGTTTTATCAGTCATGAATTGGTGAATTTGGTGATCAACGCTGTTTATGGCAGCACCACGGACATATTATAGACGTCTGCTAATTAATCGATATTTTCAATGATTTAAAAATTACTCTGAAACCCTTATTAATTAATTGTAGACACATTAATACTTTATCTATTTCAACTGCATCAATAAATTGGGAGTGCATCAATAGGGTTTATTGAGAGCTCTATAATTAGAATACACCGTAATAAATATTCAGGCTTCGACAACTTAAATTAAAACTGGGAAACATTCACAACCAACTTACCCAATATCCGCCTTTAGAAATGCTTCAGAATTAAAACTTCTATCACTCAAAAACTTTCGGACCTTACGAGAATATCTTCCTTTATAGGTATCGATGTAAGTACTTCCATAGTTAAATTCAACCGCGACAGTACCAACCGACAACTAGCTCATCACTGAGGCTCCCCTAATAAGAATTAACAGAGGCAATCAACCACAACTGTTGGTTATCACGATAACCGCTATCAGAGATACTGTCCCAATAACCAATCGATCGAGCATCATCATTCCGAATCCATCACGCAAGCTTGATGCATCACGGAAAATCGTAAAACTTTATGGTACTGTTAAATTTACAATGGCCGAAATTGAATTTTGAAAGCTTGGATTAGGGGCGCGCATATTAATTTTTGGAAGAGAAAAACAACTGGGGTCCGTACTAGCAACATCATCTGCCAAGCCTTTTCCCAACTATGTTGGGGTCGGCTTCCAGACGAACCAAATAAAGACAAACGCCAGTATTTTACATGGAGTGACTGCCTATCTGACCTCCACACAACCCATAGACCCTTACCCCTTGCCGTAGTAATGGTTGTCAGACTCCCAGGCCACGGACTGTATGTAACGACAGCCATAGATGTACTTATGACAGCCGGTACCAATTTAGCCTGAGCGGCTGCTATTATATAGCCACGAGCTTCTCCTCAGCTCCGCAACGGGTATTTGACAAAATATATATGACAAATTCAAGATTATCTATACCTACAGTATCTACACGTATGAACCATATTTTTCCGCACATTTATATGGTAACGCGACCGAGTTACTTTGTTGTTCGTCATCGGGAGTAAGTAAAAGTCCTGAAACGTTTCGCCATCGAACAAAACATACCTATTTGCATTGATATTGACCTTATTATCTAAAACCTGAATGATTTGCATGTCTTACACCACATCCTGTTGCGTGCCACTCATGACACGCGTGCCAAGAGTTCTCAATTCCTGTTTTCGACATATTATGATGCTGATTTACAATAATAGAATCGGCCCTGTACAGAGGTGTACCACCCCTGTCTCAGACATAAAATGTTATGTGATTTACAAGAATAGATTTTGGTTATGTAGGTTTATAATTATTAAAATAGTTGACTAGAATAAACTCAACTTTTGAAACGTTTTAAGAAATATAGTGCTGATATGTAAACGAGTTGTGCAACAAGCGGAGCATCCGCGACGGAATCCGCTCTATTGAAATCGGTAGGAAAACGCTATTTTCTAATAGATAGAATAGAATATACTTTATTGCACACCAAAATTGAAATAAACTGTTTTACAAAAAAAAAATGCTAAATCTATGGTTACAATGGTGGAATAGATGTGACTTATACTTAAAAATGGACCGCAAGTTAGGTGTAGTTTTAACATTGTATAAAATAAAGAAACAATGCGGTTGTATAATTGTAACCTGTAACATAATTTCAGGGCTTTTACATTTAAAAATATACGGCACATGATGGATATAACTAGTACTATAAGATTTCAGTGAATCCAATTTAAATCAAAATTAGGGCTTCTGCGAAAACTTATGACATTTACGGGTATATAAAAATCACACGTATTTAATCCTGTACTTACGACGTTGACTCAGGTAAGCATTACGTCAAAAGTTTATGTATTTGTTATCGACGCACTAAATCTGAGTACTGAGGTAGGCCATAAAACTTTCTACCCAAAGATTTGTACACAAAACTATAAAGCTCTGCCACAAATACATCATACAATTTGATGTATATATAGAGAAATGCGTAAAAACTCATAAAATAAAGCAACATCAGCTTTATCCGATTACTTAAAGTTGGATATAAATAAATTCTCTAATAAATCTTGAACCTCTCTATCTTTTACTAAAAACTGCATTAAAATGCGTTAAAGATTTTAAAAGATCTAAGCAAACAGACAGCGGAAGCGACTTCACTTTATACTATGCAAAGAACTATCTTAATGACATTAAATAACAATTTGGCACATTTTTTAAAAACAAATACGTTACTTTTGTAATTGCAAATTGAGAACTTACCACTGTCCAATATTTTCAAAAATCGAATTCACAAATTCTTCCATTTTGCTGGTATAAATTCAGTTCGAATGAGGCTCTAGCTCAAAATATTATTCACTTAGGACCACAGACTACATAAAGTTACTGCCCCAGGACTGAGCAAGGAGAACTGAATATTAATCTACCCTCACCAGTGTCGCGGTGCCGTGATTCAACCAGTACTAGCTAATGCCAGACACGGGGACTAATTAGAATTTGGTGACACGCCCCGCCTTGGGAAGTCATTTGCTAACTTTGTACCGCCGGTAAAAAAAGAAAAGCTAAGAAATATTATTCAAAGAAAAAAACTAGTCAAAGTAGCAGATCTTTTGTTCTTAGAGATATTGCTATTTTTGTAGTGTTGATGCAAGATGTGAAATATTTTAACTATTTGATCAAGGAAGACACAATTTTACAAAATGTAGAATAAATAAATAAAAAATAGAGGTTAGAATAGTTTTATGAGTATTAGTACTGAGTACTAGACAAGTAAACGAAAATATAATGTCAAGAATCTACAAAACAGAAGAAATTTTAAACTAAATTAAACATATACAACAGTGTAGTAGGAAATTCCTTGGAAGACCAAGTCGTAAATTATTCGCATATCCGACAATCTCATCGCAATGAAACATTGTATCCGCATTTAAATCTGAAACAAGCTCCACCCTAGCTCAAACGACCGTAAGGTCATTTTATGGCCGATTAAAACGATTGCCTTTAATTTATTTCCCATTCATAACCTGAGAATTAGCCACATAAAAAAACGTTATGGCTTAGGAGGCTTTACTGACAGTATACAATGTTATCTATCTCTGGAAATTTAACCGCTAACGTAGGTACCTTTGAAATTTTTAGGATTCAGTTATTCTTTATGTTTAAATTTCATCTTTTCTTACTAATATTATAAAAGAGGAAAGATTTGTTTGTTTCTTTGTATCGAATAGGCTCCAAAACTACTAGACCGATTTCTGACCATAAGCTACATTATCAGGAATTAACATAGGTTATACAACATCACGCTACTACCCACGGGAGCGGAGCAGCAACTAAAGACGCGAGTAAAACCGCGCAAAACAGCTAGTTACCAATAAAGCTGCAATTCAAAACTGCAAACAATGCTATATCAATTGCAATAACAGACTCATTACGAATAAACGTGCAGTTTTCGCGTGGTACGAATAAAATTGACTTGGTTTATTTTGTTCAACATTGGTAGTTAGTTTGTACAGGGTACATTAGCGGCACTGAATACTAATGCAGTTCAGTTCATTCTTCGGTCAAAGTTCATTTAGTATCAGGGTGAGAACTACCAGCTATAAGACACTGCAGTACTGATTCGCAATTCCAATGCTAAAGGATATCTTTACACCGCGGATTTTAGTTCAAATGTCTTCTGATACTGATTTAGGACCCAAATCTACCGAATCAGTAATATCACATGTGTCATCATCAGATGATGACGCTGACGTAAGTAAAATCAACGATGATCTTTTGCGTGGACCATAAACTTGGGACTTAAACACAAACTATTGTGAATACAGATATGATCCAGCATGCCTCGCACGCAACGGTTTAATCGTTTGTTTACGCTTGCTTCGCTTAACTAAAAGTGCCTCGAATTATTTATAGTCGAATTACATGATCGTCCCCAATAAAGACCTATCAAACAATATGCAAATGTCTCTAGAATATTTACTCGTAAATCCGCCCGGAGTTCTCAAACGTTTAGAAAACTAAGCAGTGTTTCATTTGCTGTCAGACATCGCTTGCGTGCTTGCGTATTTCTTTGTTTGTGAAGTAAATCGAATCAAAAAAATTAAGCAAAATGCTAAAGGCTATGATAAAACGCGCTCTTAACATCACCGAAGAAAAAGTGCTTATAAACAAAACGTTGCAGTGCATGGACGTACGTAACTGCATCATGCAGAAGATTTGGGTGTTGTTTATTTATAAGTTAATAATAAACGGTGTTATTTAGCAGAAGGAAGGAGCAGTAGGTTCTCGAGGGAAACTCTCTGAAGACGATGCGGCCTTGGATTGGCTGAAACCGCGCACTCTCATCAAACCTGACGATCAGGAGGAAGTGCCCGATGCTGTAAGATATTTCACTCACAATTATCATTAAAATGATAGTAGGGCAAATATATTTGTATCTTCAGTCTGCCCTTGCTCCATGTAAGTTTGGGCCAGCGCTGAAAGTGGTTCTCTTCTATTCTCCCCGTGTCAACTGTTAACTTGTCATTCACTGTCTTATACATAGCATCCCTCGCACATACTTTTCATTCTTTTCTAATTTCCTTTTATTACATGAAAATCTGTACTGTACAATACAGCTTTGCGGATATTAAATCTGAGGATAATGGACAAATCTAGAAAGCTACTTGGCGCATGCGTACAGCGTAGGAATACATAATCGAAGTACCTGAAACAACGTACACAAGACTACAAACTGTTATTGCCAGAAACTGCTGCTAATAAACTTTGTAATGGTAGAATAGAATAGAATTTATTACACACCAAAAGTTGAAATACAACTGTTGTAACAGAAATTGCTAATTCTATAGTTACAATGGCGGTCTTATCGATGATAGCGATATCTTTCATACAAACTTTGGATGGACTGGTAGAAATAGCAATTAGTTTCATTTAATTGCAAAACTGGGCTACCTGTTTGTTTATACTGCATTCCTTTATGGGAAATTCAGGCGTAATAGTCGTACTTGAACTAACTCATCTTACAGCTGATTAACAACTTATTTGTGAAATAAAATTTAACTAATAAATCGTACAGTAGGTCGACTGATCTTATTGGTGGACAGAGTCTCTATATGCGAGCGTACAATTTGGACTTGTTGAAAATTTTCATTCCAAAAGCCAGTTCTAAGTTATTCATAGACAAAGTAAACCAAGTTACTCTCCTCTTTTAGGATCTAAAATTTTCATTCCAAAAGCCAGTTCTAAGTTATTCATAGACAAAGTAAACCAAGTTACTCTCCTCTTTTAGGATCTCGAAGAGGAGGTTGGTCGTGTTCTGACCACGATCAACCCACAGTGGATCGCTGATGAAGTGGCGTACCACTACGGCAAGGGGCTATTCGTGACGAAGCCGAAGCCGACCTTTGGGAAGGCGTATCCGCTATATGTATTTCAGGGCACGGCTATTCGCAAGGATTCTGATGAAGCTAAGGCGCAAATAGCATCCGGATATGGTAAGTGTTCCATTAGGGTTATGTACCTCTAAATGTAAAGAAAAGAACCTTTTCAATACACTTCCTAGAAAACTGACTGTTATTGCACTACGATTAGGTTCAACATGCAATGGTTTTCACACACCTGCTTTTTCTCATTTATTAAAACAGAATTTACTACAAACAACATTTATTTTTATTTTTTCTGTTTAATCACGGCAATCATGCGTTGCCGGCAGTATTTGTGCAAAGCAGCAAGGTGGCGCTTGTTAAAACATAACATAAAACAAAAAACCGGCCAAGAGCGTGTCGGGCCACGCTCAGTGTAGGGTTCCGTAGTTTCCCGTCCGTCACAATAAGTGTTCCCACTTATGAGTTTAAAGGTGGAGGAGCGTGCAATGTTGCACGCTCCGCGGCAGGCGCTCCAACAGTTTTTGTACACAAAAGACAAAAAGTTGTACAAACTACAACTTTTTGTCTTTTTTGTACAAAAACTGTTGTGTCAATCAAGTTCAAAATAATTTTCATAGAAAGTCCTTATAAAGTTCTACTTTCAGATTTTTTTCATATTTTCTAAACTTATGGTTCAAAAGTTAGAGGGGGGGGGGACACATTGTTTTTTACTTTTGGAGCGATTATTTCCGAAATTATTGACATTATCAAAAAATGATTTTAGTAAACCCCTATTCATTTTTAAATACCTTTCTAACAATATATCACACGTTCGGGTTGAAATTTAAAAAAAAAAACACTTCCCACTTTACATATAGGGTGGCTACCCTAATAAAACATTTTTTTCCAATTTTTATTTTACCACTTTGTCGGCGTGATTGATATACATGTTGGTACCAAATTTCAGCTTTCTAGTGCTAACGGTCACAGAGATTAAGCGACGACGGACGGACGGACGGACGGACGGACGGACGGACAGACAGACATGGCGAAACTATAAGGGTTCCTAGTTGACTACGGAACCCTAAAAAGGTGAAATTAAAGCGGAATCCTTATTGGATCACTTTTTTGTCCGTCTGTCTGTCTGTCAAGACCCTTTATCTCGGGAACACGTGAAGGTAAAGAGTTAAAATTAAAACTAGGTATATACTTAAGTCTGTGGTTCTTTTATGCTATAAAAACTCAACCCTCTAAACCTACATAGTCAAAAGATTTGGCCGTTTAAAGCCCCGTTCCAATAAACAAAACCGGCCAAGAGCGTGTCAGGCCACGCTCAGTGTAGGGTTCCGTAGTTTCCCGTCCGTCACAATAAGTGTTCTTTACCACGGTAGGTCATGAAAGCACGGAAAATCTTAACATCGACTTTTAAGAAAATGACGTCATTATGCAACGCCATCATTCTATCGAACCATTTATGAACTGGTTTTTACCTTAACATTTTGATGGTGTTAAAAAAATGAATTTTAGTTTTGTTCTAAATTGCCTTAGCATGTTCTTGATAGAAGTTTTATGTAGTTATAAGATACCGCCAATGCCAAGGAGAGACCAACCGAACAATTCGGTAATACCCGATCCAATGTAATAAGTACCTACAGCGCCTTCTCTCGGGGAATTGGGTTACTAATTAATACAAAGACGAAAGTAGTTTTCGGTGGTAATTCTGGATTGCGAGAACCGATTTCAATAATTCTTTTTTTGTTTAAAAAAAGATACGTTCAGGATAATAAAATATGTAAACGAAGTTAAAAAAAATGGTTGCAAATACGATTATATTACAAACTTAGTCCAGAAATTATTTTGTACAACTTTTTGTCTTTTTTGTACAAAAACTGTTGTGTCAATCAAGTTCAAAATAATTTTCCTAGAAAGTCCTTATAAAGTTCTACTTTTCAGATTTTTTTCATATTTTCTAAACTTATGGTTCAAAAGTTAGAGGGGGGGGGACACATTGTTTTTTACTTTTGGAGCGATTATTTCCGAAATTATTGACATTATCAAAAAATGATTTTAGTAAACCCCTATTCATTTTTAAATACCTTTCCAACAATATATCACACGTAAGGGTTGAAATTAAAAAAAAAATCACTTCCCACTTTACATATAGGGTGGCTACCCTAATAAAACATTTTTTTCTAATTTTTATTTTACCACTTTGTCGGCGTGATTGATATACATATTGGTACCAAATTTCAGCTTTCTAGTGCTAACGGTCACAGAGATTAAGCGAGGACGGACGGACGGACGGACGGACAGACAGACATGGCGAAACTATAAGGGTTCCTAGTTGACTACGGAACCCTAAAAAACAACATAAAACAAATATAATAAAATAACATAAAACATTTTTTTAAATAAATAGGAAAAGGCCTTCCTATTTATTTAAAAAAATGTTTTTTTATCAATAGAATATCACAAATAAAATTGAACATTTATAAAATAATTTGTTTATAACAACAAAATGATATTTATTAGAGTTCACAATTCAAAAAAATAATTAAATTTCTGATTTTTAATATTAGGCTGTTTAGCGATGACATGCCTTTGTTTCTCCTTCAGTATGAGAAGACAAAGCGCGGGGAAAAATCAAATTAAATCATAGTTTCATATTGATTAATGACAAAGGTACTACTTTTTATTCTGTTATTAAACGTCTCCGAAGTGTATTGAATAACGTCGTTTAAATCACGTGAGGATTTGTCATTGCTGTTCTCGGCTCTATATCGCTCTCGCCTGGCGGCTCGTGCGTTAATTCGCCTCGGCTGCAATGACAAAGTTTTCTCATTTGAATTAAAATGTACTATTATACAATCACTTTGTTGTCTATCCTGTCTCTCAAGACCTTTTATCTCAGAAACGCGTCGGGGTATCGAGTTGCAATTAATACCAAATGCTGAGGTCTGCGGTCCCTTGGAGCTGTGAAAATATTAATCCTCAATTCTACACAAACAAAAGATGGCCGTTTATGTCGCATTTTACATTCATTTTTAAAGTGAATCAAAACCTAATAGGGTACTTCCCGTGGACCTAGAATCTATGGAATGTGGTAATAAACTACACAAATAACTTAAAGTCAGTTGGTAAACTAACCGCGACCCGACGATGTATGGGAATCTCAGTTTTCTAACGGCAAAGTTAAAGTTAAATTTGTCACCCTCCGTGGGCCCGACTCGCATTTCGCTGTTTGTTTATGGTAGGTTTGGTACTGAGTGACTCAATTGTGGGATCAGGCCCTATAGCCAAACAGCATCTGCATCTAAAACATGTTAAGTCAATATTCAAAATTCAAAAAGTTATTAAAACAACACATTCTCAAAGGCATTACAAAAAAGTAAATCTGTCTGTTTCAAATATTATTATTGTACTCCATGTAAACCCTCCCTTTTAATTGCTTAAAAACTGTCGACCGCATTCGTATCACGAATGACATTTTTTTTCGAAAATACAAATCAATTCAAGAAAATGATTTTGCAAGAACACCGTCTACGCGCATCTGTACTTTTAATTATTTCTCCTCGTAAGTGATTTGTAATCTTTGAGAAATAAATAATTTTAAAACGTAACTAGTTGCTTGATAATATTCAAGGTAAACTTAGCCAGAAGCTACTCAAAGCTAGCTAGAAGCTATTACATGGCTGAAAGAGGCTGATCGTAAATGTGGAGCAAAATAACTAAAAAAACTTTTTTTTTCGTTGACGGTCTTCATAAGTATAATAATACTTTACCATCAAAGAAAAAAACAAATCTCACGTCGTTTAACTCAAAATATGTTTGTTACAGGCATGGTCGGCTTCGACGACGCTGGACCGAAGCGAGTGAAAGCTAAGAAAACTAAAGCTGATGAGGAGGAGGAAGAAGAACCAGAGCCTGACCAGCCTGCAACAGATACTCAAGCTGAAGGTATAGCAGACAAACACTAATGCACTCAACCACTAGATTTACTTATTTAGCGATTGCGATTTAACGTTATGTCCTATTTCAGTGTAATAAGGCAATGTTAAGATTCAATTATTATGGTGATGACCCGGTTAAGACCTCGCCTCTCATACATGAGGTTGAGGTTGTGAGATGCATGAGGCATGAGAGGCGAGTGACTAATGTGACTTTTTCTGTTCATATGTACTTTTTAAGTTTATATCTTGGACAACAGACATTGGTGAAGGAAAACATGGCGAAATTTATAATGCATTTGAGTTTGAAATCGCAAATCCGTCTTAAGCAAGCGTGGTGATCAACCTGTTTGAGAACAGGCCTTTACCTAGTAGTGGGACAGTAATACAAAACTACAAGGACAATCACCTTAACTTTGTGTGACCGCAGCGACGCAACTGAATTCTATGGGGACATCAATATGGACACCTTTTTTTATTGCGGATGGGAAATCATCAAATAACTTCTCCCACAAGAGTGACAGACATTTACTGACTAAAACCCACCCATGTTCCTTCTTGTTCTTTATGTTCCGGGGCCGCGGTATCTCTTTCGAACATCTCGCAACCCCGGAACATCGACTCTTACGGAAGAGTCTTCAACTTTTCATAGAATAACATAGTTCATAATTCGTGCGTTCGTGAAATGTAACAAACATACATCATCAGCTGCCAACCTTTTCCCGTCTACGTTGTAGTCGAATCATACCAACGTTTTGGGATTATGTGAAAGTACCTCCACGAGAGGCGTCTTTCTCTTTGCGAGAGCGGCGGTTAGTTGAATAAAATAAAATGGCAATAAACTATATAAGGGTTTCGAAAAACTCTTCAACAGTCAATTGGTAATCTGCCGATTAGACTGGTGACGTTCCTATATTGTATGGCAACACTTAGCCTATTTTTTAAAGACGAAAATTCTTTTTCCTCTTTTTCTCAGCGTTTAAAATTTGTATGCAAGAATCATGTTGTAAATGTTTAATTAAATAATTCCTATGTACTCTAATTAAACTAACAGTCTTGAGCAAATAAATAAAGTAGCGAGCACATGGTTTAAAAACACATTAAATACACACTCTGGGTCAAAATTTAAAAACATTCGAGACGCTTCTGAATCATTCCCGTGGGTTTTATCACCTTGACAAATTCTACGACTGGGATTTAAATAGAATTCTAAAAGTAAAACAGTTTTGTTTGGGCAAAGTCGAGAAAATGTGTTGTTTATCAAATTGACTAGCGACTCAAATCGCCCGTAGTACACTTCTACAGCGATCTTTTGGCTCTCAACTGACGTTGACAGGGGGCGCTGTTGGTAAACATTCGGAAAGACCGTTAAAAACTCCTGCTGGGTGTCAATCTAGTCAATGAGTTTGATAGAGAACTACCGCGATTAAAGAATCCTATGTGTTTATTCAGGTTATAAACTATCTGTGTGCCAAAATTTATCTAAATGCGTTCAGCAGTTTTTGCGTGAAAGAACAACAAACATCAATACATTCTCATAAACTTCAGCATGCTTATAATAATAATATATATATTTATAAAGGACGGGACGGTCGGCGTTTGTCGGGCATGCCACTGTCCGAGCGAGTCCAGACATATTATTTTTGATAGTTCTCTAGCTAACGTCGAGTAATTGCACAACCCAGTAGCCAGGATTATAGACCAGCAACTTGCCTGAAATATAATTGTGGAATCTGAGGCACCGTGCTATAAGTATGCGCCAGACCCAGTTCTCGAGAAAGGCCATGTACTGAGATCAGTCTATCATTACTTACAGGGGCCTTAGTCTGCTATTACAATGGTGTCAGAATGGTCGATCACTGATCGCATAATGGTTGATTTTGACAAGTTTAGTATGTAGTAGATGTCAAAATCAACCATTATGCGATCAGTGATCGACCATTCTGACACTATTGTAATAGCAGACTAAGGCCCCAGGACTATTGTCGTCAATAAGCCTCACATAGTGGTGATAAACCGATCAGCGCGCCGCGTAATGAAAGTCAATTATACCATCCCGCATAACCACGTGAGAGCTGAGAAAGCAAAACATATTTAATATCCCGAATTGGTACACGAGGTTGTCGACATGTGGAATGTGAACACGGCTATCATTGTGCCGATTGTCGTAACAGCTTATGGCCTGATGGCCAAGAGCCTTGACGACCATCTGTCGAAGCTCTCCTGAGGCGGTTGGATCAAGGGCCTGATTCAAAAGGCAGTACTCCTGGATACGGAGCCCATTGTGAGGAGGTAACTATCTCTGAAGCCCTAACCATCGGTACCTTGGACCCTGCTGGAAATATTTAAAAAGTTAATCCTTACTAACATTATAAAAGCGAAAGTGAGTTTGTTTGTTACGTCTTCAAGCCTAAATGGCTAAACCGATTTTGATGGATTTGGAGACGGACATTGGCTACTTTTTTTAAAAGATTGAAAACTTAGCATTGCTATTACAATAAATAAGGCGCAAGGGCAAAAACTACAGGTAGCTGGTACCTGCAAATCAGGAAAGGGGAACTGTGTTACCCCGAATTTAACGCGAGCGAAGCCGCGGGCAAAGGCTAGCAATAATATATATAATATATATAGGTACCACAGACTTGTGAAGACTGGCCTAAACAATTTTTTTTCAAAACCTGTATCCACGTCACCAGACCCCGGAAAAACAGTTTCACATCATTTATATTTGTTGCACTGGAGACAAACTGATTCGCATTACTCAGTAAGAGGGAATTTCTGTTTGTTTCCTACCATTTATTACATCGTTAATACGAAATTGTTTAAAACACATTAAACGCAGTCTCCATCTTAGCAGATGGATTTTCGCGGTTATTAGCACTTAAATTAATGTTCTAAGAGGAAAAACCATAAACACCAAACTTGGCAGACGTGAATTTATTGTTGAGTTAATTGTTACATATTGTCATCATTCTCTTTTCTTCTTTCTCCCAATTGATTTGGGGTCGGCGCAGCATATCTTCTTCCATACTTCTACTACCCACCTCCTCTTCAGACCCCTATTTTCTAGTTTCTCCTTACATTTTCAGCGTTTAATGTTCCCACCCCACCAGCTGGGCCAAACGCCGTATCTCTTTACGTGGAAGAGTGATGGTGGATGTCTACATTGTCTACATGTTGCATGCATTTAAATTTACTGTTCTTAAATGATTTTCTCATGATATTTCCCTACGCCCGTTTCAAGGGCAGTGTTAATGAAATAATATTATACAAAATAAAGTCTCCGCCATTGGTGTAAACCCATATGCTTTAACTTGTAGTGAGCTAAATCCATTACCATTGGCCAAAAGTTGATTGTTAGGGCATTATTATGCTTTTCATGTTCATTTTTACGTTTTTGGACACCAGAAAATCGGGCAAGGTTACTATCATCGTAGCAAGATAAATGAAGGTTCTCCTAGCTAAAAAAAATAATAAAAATACCAAACCTTCTCCTATTGAATAACAAGTAACCGATTCCACGTGTTTCTATTACCAACGTTATACTAACGTTGTTTTCATGATAAACCATTGTAATACCGTTTTGGTTTACCCTTGTAACCTCTTGTTGACATTCGACACGATAATCCATCGAGTTCCAAATATTTATAGCGATTCCGAAATCGATTTAGAACAATCATTGCATCGAGTTTGGCTGAAGTGTCGCTATTTATTCGTACTTACTCGCGGTGGAACTATTTTTGCGATTCCTATGTTATCGTTCTAAGTCTCGACTGAAAAACAGCTTGAGTTACGCGTGCATTTACGTAGTTTTGATTTGGAGTTGGTATTTCTATTTTACGCAAATTGAAATTCATTTATTTTGTGAACATAAGTGAAAAATAGATGGTAAAAAAAATATAGGAAAGTCAGAAACTATCTAGGTTACGTACATTTACATTTCTCAAATGCATTAAATTAAATTATATCAAAGCAATTTATAACAATTATTAAATTAGATTATACAAAATGTCAGCTAGATTGGATTACAGACAGGAATTAATCAATAAAATGTCAACATTATAAAAGTTTGTCATTTAGAAATTCGCTAACTGAATAATACACTTTATCAATCCATTATTGTGAAAGTTGTTCTGTTTTCCAAATCACGTCTTACTCAAAAGGGCATAGAATCCTACGACACCCCATCGTATTTTTTTTTCATACTTGGGATGGAGTCTCTTCTCAGAGAATTACCACTTCGGTATTATGACATTAATTTTAAACTATTTTTGTTATTTTTATATTTTTGCATCCCTTGAAAAGTACCTGAAGTATCTGAAGGATGTATAGATAGGCAAACGCTAAAAAAATTAAGACAAATGTAAAGAATATAATTTTTGATTATACGATAAGTTAATGTATTATGATGATTTGTTAATTTTTCGAAAATTATAGGCTACTAGCTTTTGCCCGCGGCTTCGTTCGCGTTAAATTCGGGGTAACACAGTTGCGCCTTAGTGATTTGTAATAGCAACGCTAAGTTTTCCCTTCTCTTCCCTCTTTCTCCCTCGCATCCCACTTTTTTAAAAAAAATTACCTATGTCCGTCTTCTGGTTCCCAACTATCTCTGTACCAAAATTCATTAAAATCGGTGTAGCCATTAAAGCGTGAAGAGGTAACAAACAAACAAACTCACTTTCACTGTTTTAATATTAGTAAGGAAGTAAAGATTCTGAATTACAGGCTATTCTGAAATGATTATTACTTAATTAATTTTGCTAGTCCCAAGAAAATTGGGTAATCAGTTACTGCAGCATACGAGTATAAAACTAAAGCCGAAAAATACACAACACAACCCAATGTCGTTCGTATCCATACTAATATTATAAAAGCGAAAGTGAGTTTGTTTGTTTGTTACCTCTTCACGCTTTAATGGCTAAACCGATTTTGATGAATTTTGGTACAGAGATAGTTGGGAACCAGGAGACGGACATAGGCAATTTTTTTTTTTTAAAAGTGGATTGTGAGAAAAAAGGGAAAACTTAGCATTGCTATTACAAATCAATAAGGCGCAAGAGGAACTGTGTTACCCCGAATTATCGCGAGCGAAGCCGCGGGCAAAAGCTAGTTATTTATATTTTGATAAACAACGATAAATAGACAAAAATAATGCGTTTTTTGGTATATATTTAATTTCTTTCCGCTAACAGGCCTTTAAGACTTTTACTAATGTTATTTGTACTTAATATTGAATTGGTTATTGCACCAGAGGACCGTGTAGCAGAAGAAGAAAAGCCGGCGGCAGAAGCAGCTCCCGCAGAAGTAAAAGAAGACGTGAAACCGGCAGAAGAACCTGCAGCTGTTGGTGAGGGTGAGGTGGAGAAGGCAGAAGGGGAAGGAGAAGGCGAGGAAGTACAAGAGCAAGAAGAAAGTAAGTCCAGGCATAATTATTATATCTAGACTCAAGTATTTAAAATTCATTTCAACCAATCCAATGGCTTTTTGCTTCGGTCAGGAGATCATCAAATGACTTCTTTCGTTGTGGGCGATGTGGAAGTGAGTGTCAGATTTTAACTGACTTAAGCCCATCCATGTTTCTTCTTATTAGCCCTTTGTGTTAGATGGCCGCGGGATCTTTTTCACAATCCCGCAGCTCAACCAATCCAATGAGGTTTGAATCTAGCTTATAGAAATAATTGGGTATTGAATGCCGTTCCATAATAAGAGCGTCGTTTAAAAGTCGTTTAAGTCCAAGCATATTACATCTAGAGATGACACCTAACCTAGCTCTTACTTTGCATCATTCCTCACTTTTTTTTGCGTGGGGAAATCCTCTTGGTTATTCTTTCCCCAATGTTAGCGAGGAAGCCTGTCAGACTTTTTCGTGGCAATACAATCACTGTATTCTTCGTCTATCTTAGACCGGGGTTATATTTATGAATGAATGAATTAATGGGCTAACCTCTTTTGCCTTATACAGGCTTGTCTTTGCCTCAGCATAGAACGACTTCTATTAAGTAAGAATATTTTCACATTTGAATGAGTTCAAAGTTCTACAAGTTAAAGTATTTTTGTTCGCCTACCTTTTTAGACAGTTTTGTGTTTAGGAAACTACTACAAAAGTTTGTCACTGACTACTCAATAGAATGGAAATATTATGTAAAGTATAGAATAAGATTCCTGTATTGAGCACGAAATTAATTTGAAAAGTTCAGCGCATGTCAATTTTAGACATTGCGTGTTCGTGTTTGTCATGTTCTATTTTCAATTCGTAAGTATTTAAATATTCTCTATATCTATTAATGTTACGCTGATTTTACATCACAATGTTTGGTATCACAGTGCAGTGCAGCTTTACAACAAATATGTTGTCCGTTACCATCATCCAGCTTCTACCAGGCATTTTTCGAAAATCGTCTATCGGTCTTGTCTAAAAGTGTTTTAACCCTACCCAAACCATTTCTGTACACCTAATTTACGATGACTCTTTCGTGGTGATTTCACGAAATTGACTCAAGATTGGTATGATCATCATTCGGGTCTCAAACGACAAACGTCAACTTCCAGTCCAAATCGGAATGCGCCAGATTGTATGATATGATGCGAGCTGCTCAATTGTACTATAACTATTGTACTCTCTTTAAGGTCAGGGTCTTTTGAATCAATATTAAATACGGTTCCGTAAATCCGTACCTCAAAAGAAAAAGCGGAAACCTTATTGGATCACTTTGTTGTCTGTCTGTTGTTAGTCTGTCTGTCTGTCTGTCAAGACCCTTTATTTTGGGAACGCTTAGAGGTATCGAGTTGAAATTAAAACCATATACTCAATTCTGTGGTCCCTTTGGACTGTGAAATCCTCCAAATCTACGCTGTCAAAATATATGGCCGTTTTTGTCGTAAGTTTGTACGGAACCCTCGGTGCGCGAGTCCGAATCGCACTAGGCTGTTTTTTTTTTGCTTGAGTCGCGGTTACGTTGCCAGCCCTCTAAGAAGGTAAATGCTAAAAAGTCCCAAAATCATAAAAAAAGTTTGTGATATCTGTGGTCTACATTCTTAAATATGACAACTCCTTTCTGAAAAATGCTTATTATTCACTTTAAAAAAAACTTGTATGTCTGCTGTATGTGTTTATATAAATTGTGCAGAGGAAGAACAGGCTGAGGCGACAGACGAGGTGTTCACCATCAAGCCGCGAATCAAGAAGCTCGCCAACCAGTTTAATTTCTGCGAACGAGCGGCGCTCACATACAACTACCCTAGACGAGTCAGTTCATCTTTGCATTGATCATCGATCATCGATCTTTATTCAATTTTACTAACTTATTCCATTTTTAGGATTCCGTACCTCAAAAGGAAAAAACGGAACCAATACTGGACCACATTGTTGTCCGTCTGTTTGTCTGTCTGTGAAGACCCTGTATCTCAGGAACGCGTGGAGGTGTCGAGTTCAAATTAGAACTATATACTCAAGTTTATGGTCACTTTTTGCTGTGAAAACATCCACCCTCTAAGACTACGCAGTCAAAAGATATGGCCGTTTATATCGAAAATTCGTACGGAACCCTCGACTTGCATTTGGCGAGGCCATATTTCCTTTTAAGGATTTTTGATTAGAAACTTTTCAAGGGTAAATTCGATCAACCACAAAATAACACTGCACTACCGAAGTAAATACCGAACAATAAATACATCAATCGACTGTTAATCGATACACGTTTCGGGAAAATGCACTCTAGTTTTTTTTTTGTAACCTTTTTAGTACTGTTATTCCTTCTTGCTTATTCTTAGCTATCACCATGTTGTCTCTTCATGTTCTATTTATAAATATTTGTTATGAGTTGTATTTGTATGTTTTTTTTTTAAGTTTTTGTATTTTGTCACGTCATTTCCCTGGGACATGTTTTTTTCTTTATTTTTGTTATGTCTAAGTTTACTGGCCCCGTGACGATAAATAGACGTTGCTTGTCGTTAGCGTATTGCAAAACACCTATTTAAATGACAGTCGAATTTAAATAATTTACAATAAGATTGTCATTTAAGCAGTATTTAGACTTTTGAACTCCACTCTATTGCTAACTTCGTTCACTACATTACATACATATTTTAATGACCACGTTCCTCTATACTATCACGCAAGATGCTATATAAGTATTTAGTTTATTAATAATGTAAAAAAAAATAATTACATATATTTATTATAGTAACAACTACTTACTCTAATAGGTACGCATGATCGATATTTTTCACGCCACTTATAGCGAATAGTAATTCATTATAACTCTAATATAACGTTGCTTTTTAATATATCATTCATAAAACCTTATCTTTTAACTTCATTTTCATTAGATAAGTACCTAAATTACATACAAAAGATAACACTATCTTTAATTAAACTTATCGAACGACATGCATAAACAAATTGCGTATTTATACATGACACACGCATTGCTAGAACGTAGATAGAAATTCTAACAAACAAAACATTCACACAAAAAAAACATACTAGTTTAAACTTACGTTTGATTAAAATATCTTCATTTCTGTAGTTATTATTCACCACACACACTATAAAACGCAAAAAGTATTTTTGTTTTGTTAAAACTTTCTTCCCGAATGTACTTTAAACCGGGAATAGTACGGTGTGTAGACGGGCGGCCGCCTCGCACGCACGCTGGTCCACAAATACTCTTGAACGAGACGTAATCTGTATTCTGTGTTTGTGTGTAGTCGGTGGAAACGCAAACTATCCCGCCACCGAGAGCCATCTACGGAGCCACGGCGCTGCAGTCTATCATCTTTGACTTCTATCAAGAAGACTACGCTAAGAAAATGAAGGAAAAGGAAGATGAAAAACCTAAAAGGGTATACATTATTATCACAAAACTTTATTCATTTAACTGAAATATGTAATAGATAACAAAAAGGGTAAATAATTACAGGGCTGCAAAAATTTCATATACATCGCTGTCAATAGAAAAGTGCTCAGAAGGCTAGCAGCATAGCCACGTTGGATGGCAATGCTGATTTTTGGGCCAAAATAAAGGCCAGCCCTCTGGTCTCGTGAAGAGTCGACATTTTCTCAAGTATCTTCTACTAAAAATTAAATTTAGTAGCGCTAAAACATTCTGTATATTGTCAGCATTCGGTAAAGGATCTAAGCTATTATTCATGCCAATAGAAGTAATACTAATATTTATTTATCAAAATATTTGTATTATTTCTGGATAGCAAATCATTATATACGAAAGTTTTAGGAGCTGTAGCAGGACTAGGAGAAACCTGCGTTTCGGCTTAGAGATTAAAGCGCACTTTCTCCTGCGTTTGGAACATTCGATTATGAATGATTCATGGTGATGGAACCGTTTAAATGGCAAGATGGCCGCCAAAGTTATTTCCAATATTTGAGCAAATCTTTCGTATTTCCTGAGCACATTTTCTCCAACGACCCCGCGCAACCCACAGGAAATATCTCTATACAATGATCAATACGATCCATAATTCATGATACACAGTCGTGAAACGTATTGGATCTAAGAATTAACACGTCAGATCCTAAATGTGAATGTTTTATCATTTATTTTGCCTGTAATGCGCCGGAGTGTGTTCAATTTAAATAGGAATAGCAAGTAGTTTTCCACAAACCGCTTACAACTACATCATATTAGTATCAATAATACATTTAAATAAATATTAGTTCTACGTCTACTTGTTAATGTATTTGCTTTCTCTATTTATCTTATGTTGAATACAGACCAGCGCAAACGCACGATGCAAAGTAATTGATTGTATAATGCAACTATATTCTTATATTTTTCATTTAATACGATAAAAATAGCTCAGAAAATTTCAATCCAAAATTACAAAATTTTAGAAAATCCCTCAATATTTATTTTACTACAACACGGTTTCGAATTCTATATTTCCCAAAGATTACAAATCACTAGAAGAAATAAGGTATACAACAAAACTTAAGTAATTACCAAAAAACAGATGCGCGTAGACGGTCTTCTTACATACTTGTATAGTCAAGTAACTTTGTCTACTTGACTATACAGATTTTATTTCCCCTTTCGACTTGTCGAACAGCGAGATTTCGGTGCTGGTAATGAATGATGGTCAACACCACATACAAACAAATATATCGCTAGTGTAGAAACACGACTTTTTAAATTTGAATATGTACGTATTGAAGTACATAGAGAAATAAAAAAATATCGATCCCCGACCAAAATAAATCGTCTTTGCTCACTTACCTATGCTAGGGCATCACAACAATCTGTTTTAAGGATTGGTAATGAATATGTTTATAAAAAATAATTAAAAAATAATTTTAAAATTCTTAACATGAGTTTATGTGAATTGTCACTTTGTGACAGTTTTAGGAATGGTAACGTAATTCATGTGAGACCCCCTACGCTAACTGCATTTGCGATCCACACCCATTTGCTAGAATTTACCCCAAATTGTCTATGCCAGCGATAACCTCTTTCTCATACTACTGTTTATAACCAACACAGCTAAGGAAGAAGAAAGCGAAACACGCGAAGACAGACCAGCAAATCCACGATGAGAAGCTGGCGCAGAGGATCAGGGAGGCCTGGGCCATCCTCGAGAGACTTGTCAACCAGAACGTTTTTGATGACATCGGTATAAGACTTTATTTGAATTCTAACAAAAATTAACCAGATACAGCTCATATTAAATGGCTGAAAAATAATAAATAAACACTTCATTTTGTCCTCAGCTCAAGATTACCGATACTGGGATGACCCATCGGACGAGTTCCGTGAAGGTATGGGCTCGTTACTGCCTCTGTGGAAGTTCCAGTTCGACCCCACAAGAAGCCATGCTGTCTGTGACGTGCAATGGAACCCTCACTACCAGGACTTGTTCGCTGTTGCCTATGGATCGTGTAAGTCGAGCGGAAAGCAGTCAGCGTGTATTTCAATTAAGCATCTTGACCTGGGCAATTAAACTTGGTGTCGCTTTACTCATCACCGTCATTTGCTTAGCTTTTCCCAACTATCTTGGCATACTGTGTATCACTGTGCCTTTAACATGGAGCGCCTTCTTATCTAGCCTCGAAAAACGTTAGATCAGTTGTCAAACATTCGGGTATAAGAACATTCAAAGATTCACCAACGTCAGCCGGACCAATAGTTTAAGGGGCTCCCTACGAAAAGATTTTGCAAATAAGTTTACTTTTTCAAATGGTACTAGTAGGTACCTTAAAAAGGCACTAAAAAAATCCAAAAACAAAAAATAACCTTGGCACAGAAGTAAGCAAGCAAGTGAACATATTAATTTTCGTTTTTAATATTGATAAAGAAACTATAGTTAAATTATTACTTGTACATTAAGCGTCCTATCCGATGACCATGGGGTTAGACATGTTCTGAGTGGAATCCGCGAATGGCTAAGCGACCTTAGGTGAGATGCCCTCAGAAGCCTCCGCAGTCTGGCTGATAGCAATTGGATGAGAGTTGTCGAAAATAGTGTTAAGTGGCATGAGTTTGAAGAGGGTTTTATCCAGGAGTAGACTTTTGTAGGTTGATAATGATGAAGATTATCCTATCGAAGGAATGCTTTTCCCATCTCGTCGTCAGCTACATTCAAATACACAAATCATCCGTAACTTCTCAAGCCCATTTGTCTCACACATTGTCCCAAAACAGTTTCGCCTCGTAATTTGAATAGGAAGCAATTGAGATGACAACGGTTGGTCAATATAGGTGCTGAATACCGACACTCGAGTCCATTTGAGAACGTCGCTTTGACAACAATCAGACCCGAAGGTGCCCGAGCATTGCCGATCTCACACGATTTTGGGTCACATGTTCTTATAATATAAACATGTTGTATTTTGGTTCTCTGTTTGTAATTTGTTTTTAATTAATTCGATACCTCTTAGTAGTATACACAGTATAGTAAAACGTATTTAATGGAGACTGTCAACACGCTAAAAATAAATGCATTCTAAACTCGAACCAGAAATATTTTAAGCTGTCGACCTTTCAAACAAGACTGAACCAAAAGTAAAATATACTTGTATTCACGTTGAATGAGGAGAATTTATTTTACTTTTCCTTAAAAATAAAGTTGCCCCACTTTAGGAACTTTTTCTGTATCGTGGGTGGGTTTACAAACATTTGAACCCGCAACACGCAGTGCAGCTGTCAATCGCTCAGCCAGTGTGCCAAACGTGCCGTCATTTACTGAGGAGAAATGTTTTCATGTCGTTCTCTCCTATCATGTATGCTTTAACACTGGCCTTTTTTTGGGGGTGGGAAATCATCAAATAACTTTCCCCGCCCTGGGTGGAACGGGAAGAATGTCAGACTTGTACTGACTGAAACCCACCCATGTTCCTTCTACTGCGCTTTATGTTCCGGGGCCGCGGTACCTCTTTCGAACAATCCGCAAGCCCGGCAGGCGGTGGCCCTGGCAGGCCCCTCTGCTTTGCTGACATTTCTTTGAGGCGCGCGTGGAACACTAACGCGCCGTCGAAACAGCCTGTCGTCAATAGACGGACGGACGGTGAGCTACCCATTGCTCACCGTCCACAGGCCCGTTCACACTGGCCTTACTTGGCATTACTTCCAATTGCGACGAAACACCACTTTTAATTTACACCATACACAAGTATGTTAGGCCAATAACTTTCCCACAGCTGGACAAAGGCTTTCTCTCGACGCAAAAAAATAGGGAATTACATATTTCTTATTTTTTTTCAGTTCTAGACCTGGTTTTTAATAATGTTTTCCTTCAAAGTATCGCGAGCAGTGGTGGGGAAAGAAATAGGGGGAAACAAAGTAGATGCTTGGATTCTATGCTACCAAGCTACCATTAATCTATCTTTGCACCCTTCCTCATCAACTGCCTAGCCTTTCCCCAACCATGTTGGGGTCGGCTGATGATGATGAGATGTTGCTGAATTGCAGTATTGTACGTGAAGCGACAATCTATCTGACCAGTACGATACCCTTTGACCTTTAGTCAGCCAGGCCACTGACTACCTGCAACGACTGCTAAACATCTTCAAATGATAGGTGAATCAACGGATTAAAGTGCTTTCGGAGGCATAGAGAATATTCAGTATGTAATGAATGGTCACCCATCCTCAGTCCGATATTGGCAAGCGCTACTGCACGATGCAGATCGAACCGTGCGCAAGTTATGTAGCCACGAACTTATCAAAAGGCGCAATGAAATACCCTTGCGCCCTTGCAATATCATTAAAACTCCCCACAATGTCCGTAGTCCCAAATAAAGGACGATTTTTGATAACGCGGGCTTCATCACAACAAATTGGTGGAGAGTTCGAGCACATTTTCCTCAATTGAATATACCAGATTGCCGAAAGGGTAATCATCTAATTGAGTCTAGTGGTTGATGCGTTTCAACCACTACAGGATAGCACTTATTCGAGTTTGACCGCAGACTGACGAGGTTCCGACGGGAAAAGTGGTGCGTCGCCGACAAGCTGAGTATACTGGAACATGACTATCGATGTGTAGCTAAATTTAGGAATAGATGAAAGATCAACAAACAAAAGGCATCATCAATCGTAACTGTGTTTCCAATATAAATAAATGGGAACAGGGAAACACTTATGTGATGGTTAGGAAGCCTGTGAAAGAGTTTTTTTTTAAAGATTGAGATATGAGGGAGAAAGAGGGAAGAAAAGGGAAAACTTAGCATTGCTATTACAATAAATAAGGCGCAAGGGCAAAAACTACAGGTAGCAGGTACCTGTAAATCAGGAAAGGGGAACTGTGTTACCCCGAATTTAACGCGAGCGAAGCCGCGAAAGAAAAAGAAAAACTAGTACACATATAAATTAAAACAAATAAAGTTCATTTTTGTATGAAACGCTACGGTACTTGAGCAAACTTAGAGTCTTTAACATTTCTTCAACAGTGGACTTCACATGCCAGCAGAAGGTTGGGTGCCTGTGCCTGTACAGCATCAAGAACCCGGCGTACCCCGAGTATGCAGTAATGACGGAGTCGCCAATCATATGCCTCGACATCTACAAGGAGATACCTTACCTGGTCTGTGTAGGTAAGAAACCCACACTGTCTTTTTTGCAGATGGCATATCATCAAGTAACTTCCCCCGCTTCGGGCGCGGAGGAGAGAGCAGGGGGAGTGTCAGACTTTTACTGACAAAAACTTACCCATATTCCTTATTTTGCCCTTTATGTTCCTGGGCCGCGGTATCGCAGTAATAGGTAATGGAATCGGTATATATAATCTGAATTAGGACCATGATAGGAACATACTACCGATGTGGATCGCATTAGTAGGTAGTAGGATAATTCTTGACCTCCATGCGGCCAAAGCCTCAGCAAATACTCAGTCTACTCATAAAATCTATTACCCTACATTTATTACAGGTGCTACCGTAAATTAGAAAAAAATATTTACAAAACAAAAGAAATGTGGTGTTATAGAGCCGAGAACGGCGCGGCGGCGGTGACAAATTATCACGTAAATTTAACCAGATTTTTCAATAAACTTCGTAGAAATTAAATAACAGAACAAAAACTACCAATGTTATTGGAACAAATGGAAGTGAAAAACGTTCTATTACAATTTAAACTTGCTCCCTTTATAAAATTCACATTGTATGGGTAATTTCACCTACTAAAGCTTGAGTTATTGCACCTGTTTCACACATTCTGTTACGCCTCATTTATAACCGCTGTTACTAGTCTAGCTAGATACATCTATATTATGTTTATACGTAATATAGCAAGTTATGTCTAAGTGTCTGATGATGGTTAGCCGGGGTAACAAAGTGTGACTAGACACACAGGTGGTCAACTCATCCTGCCCTACTCTTTGGGTAACGCTACCTGCAGTTTGAGGAACCTGTTTGAAGCCAACGCAATAGAAATGGCAGAGCTCTTATAAAAAATAACAAAATCATCGACATACCAAAGAAGGAGAAATAGGAAAGCACTCAAAAACATCGTACTTACAATTGACCTCATTTGCCTGAAAATTGTAAGAGGAAATGTTAATAGACCCTGGAATTGGCTAATTTTGTTAACAGAGAAAAATTGCTCAACTAATGCCGGTATCTTTTGCTGCTCTTCTCTAGTCGTTTGTCCGAAAAAGCAAGAATGTATTATAGTATTCAACTGAAGTAAACATTTTTGCCAAAAGCAACCGACATAACTTTTTGGCAATTACCAAAAAGTTTTTTATTTTAGCCTTTTTAGTTGTGGAATAGTGGTATTTCACACAAATTCTTATCGAGTATTCATATTTCATTGCTACTTAGAGATATTAGCATGTCGTCCATATTCATTAGAAGAAAAATATGTACTTATTATACATAGAAGATAAGTCATACATTACCCAAGCAATATAGATAAAATTAATATGGGACCCCTTCGGGAGTATACTCGTTCGATTAAAAAGAGTAGAGAATTTTGATAGTTGGCATTTGAGAGAATGAGCTATCGCGTAACAAACACATAAAAAACACACACAGTCGAATTGAAAACCTCCTTCTTTCATTGAAGTCGGTTAAAAAATAATGATAGCATTAACATTGGTATGTTTTTGGATACCATACGTAATTTACGATAACTGTTTAATGTATCTGATTCTGCGAACATTGGTGCCAAGAATAACTCTGTATTACAACGAAGTGATAAAAAGCAGTTGTCAGCTTCACATTACACATTACAGGATTATAGAAAACACACTGTGGTTATTTGTATATAGTAATTTTAATCGATCGTTTGTTGCCGATGACTCACTAGTTTGTTGCGTTTTTATACTGTTTTGATCACAGATATAGATTGACATAGATAACGCAAGTATCGCGATCTGTATGAAAACCAAGCGTGCCAATTTTTTACTTACTTCTATGACGTCTCATGCACTACATTTTAGTGATGTGACGTCTATTTATTGATGGAGGACAGTTATACAATATATTACACGCAATTAACCATTTTAAATTTGATATCTAACGTCAGACTAGTGGCACACCGATGCAGGCTGAGCGGGAAAGTAGCAGCTTGCGATTTTTGATCGTAAGTTCGGCACAAGAAATGGCACGCGAAGAGATCCGATCCGAGATCCTATGCATCATAGGATCTAAATTAATTTATTTTATTTGTTTATTATGAATGTTAGGAACATATGTGGGTTATTACTTTTATTTATTTTCAACGATCATGTAATAGTTTTTACTATAAGCGAACTACACAAATGTCCTTTTTTGGTATTGCTCGTCGTGTCGTTGAGCTCCGAGCTACATGATAACTGATTAATGCTTGTGCACTGACTGGACACAGGTCCACTCAATCTGTCTGGTACATTCTTAAAAAGACTATTTTAGACACTAATTTGCATACATAGCCCTCATGTAAGTTGACCAAGATTTTTGTCTGGGCTTTAAAAAAGACTATCACCTCTGAGTTTGTTTCAGCTGTTTCTTCTCAGAGTAGTCGGGTACAAAACACCCGCCTTATCTAGTTTTTTTTTAAACAACGACGTGTAAAAGTGTTTGTAAAAACCTACTTGCAAAATAAACATCATTTATCATTTAACCGCAAACCCGACGCGGAAGATGGCTCGGCGACCTTTGAAAGCTGGCTCGACAGCCAGTCGGCCGCGGTAGTGTGGTGTTTATTATGCTCCTTAAAGCTAAACATTTTATGAGCAACACTCTAACGCTAGAATAGGCTAGAACTTTTTAGCAATAGACTAAGGATTGCGCCTCATCGAGCAAGAGGTCTAAGATGGCTGCTTACAGAATCGTAACAGGTTAATAATATGAATTGTGTTACCATTCATAAATTGGTCACAAAGCGAAAATTCACAATACTTAATGCGTCTGTGACCTTGACATTGGTAAAGCGGCTATTTTAGACCCCTCTGATGTAATCACATTTTTCCATGCTCCTATCCTTTTATTTCGCTCAGAACCGCTATTTGCTAGAGGGAGAACCAGAGCGTGCTGCCGAGCGTATCGCCGATGTTGCCATGTGTGATAGCACTCCCGCTCTGTGTCTCACCCTCCTTTTTTATATCTATGGTCTCACCTGATCCTTCTTTCTATTCTCAGGGCTGTACGACGGCAACGTTTGCGTGTACAACGCTCAGTTAACTCTGGAGTCCCAGTACCAATACAAGTCTAATTCGGTGCGGGACAAACACAGCAACATCGTGTGGGAGGTGAGACCTAACAGTTATTCATGGAATCAATCATATTCTGAAGCGAGATCGATTGGTTTTGTGAAAAAGCTCTTTAATCTTACTGGAAAGCATCAATATCTTAAAATGTCTGATATTAATAATTTGATTGGCTGACAGAAATGCTTTTTTATCGTGAAAATTGCAATACATTACTTTCATTATTGTTGACTGTTGAATGATGAAAAGAAAAGGAAAGGAAGAAAGAAAAACTTTTATTTGGAACTCGCTCAAAACAAGTAAAACAATAACACAATGAAATAAAATAGTACAGACAAGGTTATTGTCTGTGCGAGGCCAAAAAATGACTAAGCAAAAATGCACAACACAACAATAACATGAATCTGGACTATCTGATATATAGGGACTGGCCTTCTATCACAGAAAAAGACGTGTTTGAGATACGGAAAGAGAGAGGACTATGCCCAGAAGTGGTCCGGAACGAGTAAAATAATTGTCATGCAAGCTTTGTAAAGTCCCTATATTCAATAAACATTGAATAGAAATCTATGGACTCTTAAATATTTAGAACCTGATCGAAAAATTGGTTTGAGATTATTTATCACACTTTTATTATATAGGGTGTGTTTGTTACACCTTCATGCTCAAACGTCTGGACCGTTTTGGATGAAAAATTACTACTAGCTACATTTATCTCATTTTATCCCGGTCTACGCGGGTGAAAACGTAAAATTCACCAAGACTACTACTATCTTTTATTTTCAAAGTTATGTAACTTATTTCTATCTTCCGAAGATCCGCTGGGGTCACCGCCTGATCGATGGGGAGCCATCATTCTTCTCCATCTCCGGCGATGGGCGCGTGGTCCAATGGGCCGTAATGCCGGGAGAGCTGCAGGCCACCACCATCATCACCCTTACATCCAACGTGCCGCCCATACCAGGCCCTGATGGCACCATGCTCACTGTTAACAGTAAGCTAAGCTCTAATCAATTTACTGGGAAGAGAACATCGTGAGACTGACCTTGAACCAAGAATTTGAAGACACTAATGCGCACTTTGCCCACATGGTGCATTACGGCCCACTCCGTCAACCTTGTGTCCTTGCAGTAGAAAAGTTTTATGCAGACATAAAATCATCAAATGACTTCCTCTCTCTCTGGGCGGAGCGGAGGGGAGTGTCAGACTTTTACCATCTAAAACCCATCCATGTTCCTTTTTTTTGCGCTGTATGTTCCGGGGCCGCGGTAACTTTTTTGAACAACCCCCAACTCCGGCAGGAGATAGAAGATCTACACTCAACTTACTTGAAAATACTTCAAAACGCTAACATTAGAGAAATAGTGTGGTCCTTAATTGAACTGTCTTAAATACATAATAAACATTTGTGTACATAATAAAGAATATTCTATCTATCTATCTAAATACAACAAAACCTTGTTTTTATGAATTCATTCAGAGAGCACGAAAATAAATCGATCCTATCAGTAACCTACACAATAGCCCTAGAACTTTTAAAGAAATGATTTAATACGCCTCATGGGTTTCATTTAATACCGCGCTGGTCCAAAAGCTAAAAGTACTGTACAGGAACGCGGCGATCATGAGACATCCATCATCTGTCAATTTATATCATATAACATTTTTGCCAGGTTGCGGAAGCTGCATCTGCTTCCACCCCGAGAAGGCGGAGATCTTCATGGTGGGCACGGAGGATGGCATGATCCACACCTGCTCGCTGAAGTACAACCGCAACTACGTACGGTCCGTGCAGGGACACCACATGCCCGTGTACAGGATCAACTACAACAAGTACAACAATAGCATCTACGCATCCTGCTCCGGGGACTGGAGGGTTAAGATATGGGAGGATGGGAGGGAGTGAGTATTAGTACCTCTACCTTCTTGAATTAGTCCTCGCACTACAAGGTAGCTACTACTGCGTATTGCGGGGACTGCCAATTTCCGCACAGACTATGTTAGAACTATTGTAACCGAATGTGCATTGCACGCTTTGCTATACCTAACCACCATGTCATGGACATATAGCTAGATGGTTGTTACCACAACAACCATCTAGCCACATGGCCGGTCATCCGGCCAGCAGCGGCCAAACTTGGGATGCTTTATGTATAAGATGTGGACACATCCCCATCTTAGTCATGAGGTCGAAGTTTCTGCGTTATTTAATCTTGTTGAATAAGTGTGATATTTAAAGGTGCTGCTGTTAAAGACTCATTCTTACTATTATTCGTTTCACTAGTGAACCCCTGTTCATGTTTGAGCTGGGGTCTCCTGTGGGCGATGTGAAATGGGCGCCCTACTCTAGCACCGTGTTCGCAGCCTGTACTGCTGATGGAAAGGTAGCTAATAATATAATTTATTATAGAGAATGTAGTCCATCCAGATGACGTGAAGGTAACCTCAATGTGTCATTGAAGTTATGACACTACCTTGTCACATATAACTCACTTGTGACATTAGGCATGGTCATGACGCGAACGAATGAGGAAAATATCGTGATTCAAAAAGTTTTCAAATAAGTTTCCGACTAGTACACGTACCCAGAGACACTGTCGTTTATAAGTAGATGCTGAATAATTTTAAGTCTGCGTAGGTAATTAATTTATTGAGAAAATAATGCCACCATTCTTCTTTCACCTCTACAGTGGTGCGCCTAAAGGCCAACAATACGGCAAGCTCATAAGGCAAACCCGTCATGAAAGGTAATAGGAAGGGGAGGGGTAGGGGAAGGGGGAGGGGTACGGTAGGCGTTGTAAGAGCAAGCCTGGATTGTAGGCTTGTATCAAAATACCACCACTAAGACTGCAACGTATGATAGCCGGAATCAACAGTATCATACTTAGATATAACTAAGAAATGTATTCAAATCTAGTACCTAAGTTAATTTAAACCCATCATTTATAAAAATATTCGATTATATCAACCATAGAATTTACATAAAAACTAGTAGATTTTTTAAATTCTATTTAGCGTTTACGCCCCAATGATACCATTGTACTACCGTATGTTAAGTAAAATGCTCCGTTTCAGACACCTTCTCAACGTCTAAAAATAGAACATATTTATCATTCACCGTCGCACTTAACCTGAAGATACAATATCCGGCCGCACTGATCGATTTATGTCTCTCAAGTAGGTTAATATGCTCTCCATTATATGGCAGGTGATTTCACTTTTAGAACTCTCCTGTTGTGACGATACGGATAGGAATTGAAGTGCTTAAAAACAATCGAATACGCTTAGATCACCAATATCTATGACATAGACTTTTGACCGCGAAACGACTCCCGGTCACCGTAGACGCGGGTCTGTGGACGGTGAGCAATGGGTAGGTCATCGTCAGTCCGTCTAGTGACAATAGACCTTATCGACGGCACGCTCGTGTCTACGCGCGCCTCAAAGAGATGTCAGCAAAGCAGAGGTGTTTGCCAGGGCCACTGCCTGCCGGGGATGCGGATTATTCGAAAGAGATTTCGTAGCGTTCCGAATACAAGGTTTCAGGAAAAGTCTGACAATCCCTTCGCTTCGCCCAGAGCGGGAGAAGTTATATGATAGATGATGATTTCCCAATTCCCATCCAGAAAAAAAGCACTTTTGAAAATTCGTTTTCTCATTAAAAACATCTTGTTTCAGAACGCCTCAGTTAATAATTACCTAGATTTACTACAACGCGATACTTTTTAGGGTTCCGTAGTCAACTAGGAACCCTTATAGTTTCGCCATGTCTGTCTGTCCGTCCGTCCGTCCTCGCTTAATCTCTGTGACCGTTAGCACTAGAAAGCTGAAATTTGGTACCAATATGTATATCAATCACGCCGACAAAGTGGTAAAATAAAAATTGGAAAAAAATGTTTTATTAGGGTAGCCACCCTATATGTAAAGTGGGAAGTGTTTTTTTTTTAATTTCAACCCTAACGTGTGATATATTGTTGGAAAGGTATTTAAAAATGAATAGGGGTTTACTGAAATCATTTTTTGATAATGTCAATAATTTCGGAAATAATCGCTCCAAAAGTAAAAAACAATGTGTCCCCCCCCCCCTCTAACTTTTGAACCATAAGTTTAGAAAATATGAAAAAAATCTGAAAAGTAGAACTTTATAAGGACTTTCTAGGAAAATCATTTTGAACCTGATTGACACAACAGTTTTTGTACAAAAAAGACAAAAAGTTGTATTTTGTACAACTTTTTGTCTTTTTTGTACAAAAACTGTTGGAGCGCCTACCGCGGAACGTGCAACATTGCACGCTCCTCCACCTTTAAACTCATAAGTGGGAACACTTATTGTGACGGACGGGAAACTACGGAACCCTACACTGAGCGTGGCCCGACACGCTCTTGGCCGGTTTTTT
Organism: Ochropleura plecta; assembly: GCA_905475445.1. Lineage (NCBI taxonomy): Eukaryota > Metazoa > Arthropoda > Insecta > Lepidoptera > Noctuidae > Ochropleura > Ochropleura plecta. Next base: position 7,767,385 of record FR997740.1, on the reverse strand, counting down.
TTAAAGGGTCAAAAAAGAATCTGAGAATCTAATAAGTTTTTAATAACATGTTAGTTACCTATTATTAAAATAGGTTTGACCGGTCATAAGTAGTGTTGACTGATAGCCGTTTTGACATTTATAACGACCGAAATTTAAAAAAAAAATAAGTACATGTCGAATTGATAACCTCCTCCTTTTTTTTCGTCGCTTAAAAAATATAAGTAAGTACGTGTATTTAGTAAGTAGGTACTGCAGGGAATTGGTGATTATTCGTAATTAAAAGAAGTATAAAACCCATAAAGACTATATTTTAGTTTTTCATTTCAGTAATACATGTCACACACTTATCAAAGGCTATGTTCATCTATTTTTGTTTTTTCTTTATTTAAACTCATTCAAAGGCTATGTGTTCTATTTTTGTTTTTTCGCTATTTAAATATCTGAGTATTTGAACGTCGTTGCAAACCAGCCTGCACTGTTGAAGGTTTAATGAATGTTATAAAACCTCTAGAGTAGGTACTATTATTACATTATGATGCCGATGACCAACCTACCTCTGAGAAGAACACTTGATCTCACTGAAAGTTCAGCTGTGTTCATAAAGTTTGTAGGTATGAGCGAATTGAGGATATATCGATACGGAAAATGACGTCATACTCAATAATTCAGCCTCTTATTGAATTTCCCGCAGGTGTATGTATACGACTTGAACGTGGACAAGTACAGGCCGATATGCGTGCAGGCTGTGGTTTCCAAGAAGACCAAGAAGCTGTCTAGGCTTGATTTCAATGCGAAACTGCCCGTTATCGTCTGTGGGGATACCAAGTAACGATCATCCTTTTTCGTGCTAATATCATACTACCATAAAAGCATATCATATCAGAATGTTTGTGAGGATGCATATATAATGTACGGATGTTTGTTCTTTTTTCACTCAAAAACTGAACTGGTTTGATTGAAATTTAGCACAGAGATAGTTTATATCCTGGATTAACACATAGATTTCGCTTACACTTTTGATTCCGGTGGAACGATCCCTAGGACAATTATTATCGTACTTAAATCGGGCATAAGCTAGTTTTTATTTTAATATTTTTTTAAACAATAAAGTTAATTAATCTAATAACTTATCTACTAAACTTGAGTAGGTATGTACCTGAGAAGGTAATTACTTAGTTATAGTCGATCCATTAATTACCCACGAAGTGAATGGTTTAACGACAAATAGTAACGTTGTTATCACACCTAAATTCGAATACACAAACATAAAACATATCTAATAAATTTTATCAAACTATTGCCATCTTGCTCTAAAATGTGTGCCGCAATATATAATTACCTATTTCGACACTCCTTGCGTGGCCTCCATAGCTCAGGGGTTAGAGCACTGGTCTTGTAAACCAGGGGTCGAGAGTTCAAATCTCTCTGGAGGCATCACATTCATTTTTATGCAATTTACTTTTTATGATTTTCCGTGGTTTTTTGCTTATTTTCCAATATTTATTTTGTTTCTTTTACAGAGGAACTTGCCATGTTTTGAAATTGTCGCCGAATTTAAGAATAATGTGTAAGCCGCCTAAGAAAGCTAAGGAAGGAATGGATCAACGGACATTACAGGTACCTACCTATAACGTGTTAAGTTTGTTTTTATTTTATTAGTATATTTTTCTTGACTTTTATCAAACGTCATAACTTGTAGTTCCGTCATTTCGAATGACCCAAGAAGTACCTAAATAGAACATACATTGATACAGTTTACAACGTAACAAAACTATTAATTACCGAGGAATAACAATATTTTTTAAACTTAGTTTGATGTTATGATATGACATGAATGTCAGAAACGGCACTCGACGGACGCAGGGCATTTTGTAAAACCAGTACTGTCCTTGCAAACTTATTTTATCTGACAGAACAGCAACCTTATTTCAACGAAAATAAAGTTCATTGTCTTTTACCAACATTTCAATGGCAACCTAAAAGAGAATCTATTTGTACGACTGTAATAGTACATTACTGCCGCGGTCTATAATGACTACTTTGCTGGTCGGGCTGATGATGGCCGACAGCGCAGCGTAGCGCAGCTCCAGGCCGACACAGCGCGGTCAGCGTGCAGCACTTGATGGACGAGCTGAGATAAAGGCCGAGACCGTTAGGTCGAGGCCTTTACAGCGAGGACAGCAAGGGCTGCAATGATGGCCAAGCTGAAAGGCCTATAGCGTAGCTAGGCTAGCTCGAGGCAATCATAGCGTGACCAGCGAAGCAGTCATTGTGGGCCAAGGTTTGTATAGTGCTTTACTCAAAAATGCAAGTGTCATTAACGGTGATATTGGTAATTTCGATGCATCGACATGCACCGTAAATGCCAAAAATAAGAACTACCTGTAACAATAACAAGTACGAGTATTAATTATGAGAATGTGTACAGTACTTTGGGTTTTTAGATATATACTACTTACTTTCACCGCTAAGTACTCAGAGTCGGGGGCTTCATTTATAAACTTTTCTACATTTTGTGATGTCAACACTTTTGATTTTTTACATTTATATCCGTCTGACTGTCGTTTTAGCATACTCGTTAAATTGTGGTAATTTTTAATGTTCAAATTGTGCTTTATCAGAACCATGCACTTTAACATTGAATAGGTATTCCAGAGAGACGAGGTCTTCATTTTGTTGGAAAGATCATTGAAATACGCAAGAAAAACATTTTCGGATAAAGATTTAGATTTCCTACTGATTTTCCACTGCACAAATTTTTCATATGCAAGCTTATATTTTTCCTTTGAGTTTCGCGGTATCAAATTTTCAACCACTAATTTAGCTTCATCTTTAATGTCTGGCGGTGTTAAACACATTGAATTGGAAGAATTTCCGCTTTGAGAGCTCATTTTTAGCAAAAATGTCAGTAAATAAATCAAAATTTTCGCTGAACCGCGCTTTTGTTACTTCCTTGTTTTTTTTTATCAATGGTAGTTGGAATTATACAGCCTAATATGGAATAAAATCTTTTAAATCTTTTTTTTTTACCTTTAGACGTACAAACAGCTGTGTTTTAAATAAAATCTTTTTGGAATTGATTTTTTAAAACGTTGAAACGTCAAAATAGCGGTCGGCAAAACATTGCCGGCCTTCCGTCAGTGGCGAATACTCCAACCGAGTGTGCCAATATTAAAAAAAAAAAAAAACATTGCCGGCCTGTTAGAGCGGCCAGCAAAACTTTGCCGGCCGCTCCTTGAAACAGAACGGCAAGGTCGACTTTGCTCAAACAAGGTTGTCAAAATAATGACAACATTACATGCATTTTTGAGTAAAGTTCATAATAGTATTGTAAGGTACCTTATTTATGGCCAATAATTTTGTCAATAAGCGTGCTTCTTTGGGTTTAGTGGTCGTAACCGCTACCTGAGCGGGTCCTGGGTCCGATGCCCGGTTTCCATGGCTGCTAATAGGAAAGTCTAGATTTGTGACCGGATTATGGCAATTGACTCACTCCCTTTATTACATGAAACTATCATAACATAACGCCTGTAATACTAGCCCTTAATTTGACAAGAGACAAAAATCATGAATTTCTATTGTTTTTATTTATTTTTGTCATATTTAGATATTTTTTAGACCAGGAAAAATAATTAAAAAAATATAGGAAATCTAGATTTTCAGAAAATGCATGTCCAGTATACTGGACATTGCCAGGTCCTCCATAAAGTAACAGTAAATATTGATGTGAAGTATACTGGACTTTGCCGAATTAAGGAATTGTGCGATAATTTTAAAAATATGATAAAAATGAAAAATCCCTGTGTATAACAAAAGAATTTATTGCAGTAAAATTAAAAAAAAATTACCTACTGTTCATAGGTTGCGCGGCTTCAATACAATTATATAAAACACAAAAAAAATATTCCTATTTTCTTATAATGACATAATTTCATCATTCTGACATCAATAATTATCAAAAACAACTGCTTTTTTATATTAACTGTAAACAACAAGCTTCTAAAACTTCAACCATCCAACTTATAATATAATATATATAGTCAGTCAAAACTTTCCAAAACAATAATAATTTCACTTAGTTGCTATGGTAATCGTAAAAACAATTGCTATTCCAAATACATCACAAATGCGCGCCTCTATGGTTTTGCAACGGACTACTTGGGTCTATAAGTTCTTCTCCTTAGGCCTTAGGCTTTTCTTGAGAAAACTGAATGTATTGATATGAATTTAAGTCGTATACCATTCCCGACATACCTGCCCAGACAGAGTTTTTGAAATGCTACTCTTACTGGGTTCATGGGATTATATAGCCTTGTGTTTCCCGCCTCTGTCCTTTTATACGGTATTGTCATTTCGTCAATGCTGTACCTCATCTCCTTTTCAGTAGATTAGTAGTTCATGCTCACCTTCTCTAGAAGCGGCCTCACTTTCAAGTATCGATCCAAATTGGGACAGGAATTGTCTACGAAATGAATAACCCTGTGTATGCATTCAAACCTTTTCAGAGGCTATAACGTTAGCCAATTGCTGGATATCAGTTTTATCATAGTAGTAAGATAGAGACACGTAAGATGGCAAATTCAAAACACCTTTAAGTAAAAGCATGGATGGGAAATCATTTATTTCATCTTCGGTAACATATTGTCAGTTCTTTCGCAGAGTATAAGTTTTTATTATGGACTGTATTTCAGAGTACATCCACAGAAACGTATTTATAAAAATAAACTATTGGTGCGCCATAGGTAGCCATGTCAAAAACAAGTGCACGAACCTTTATTGCAGCCTTGTGCAAGATTGTGTCTTTTTCCAATTGTAATTGGTTGTCTTGCGCTTCGTTGATGACACGTGTCTAAGATGAGTATGGGTAAGGACGGTTTTTCGATTTGATCTAGTCCCAATATCCGGCACCTAAGTGCCGGTGATTTTTCCAGCTTACAAGGTCGGAATAAGATCATAATTTACCTGGCTGGTAGATGACAACAATTCTCTCATTCATGCATGCATTGCATGGATAGTTCTTCGACTTCTGGCTCGCTATTGGGTATTTTGTCGTCAGATGTATCGTCATTTCTGATGTTACTGTTGGAAATGTTCAGGTTTTTCAGTGACGATGGATGGTGCATTTTCTAATAAGACTTCAACTTCCTGGCCATTGTTCTAATCTGGCTCTTCATCAGAACTGGTTAATCCTTCTATGTCTGAAAGAGCGTTAGATGGTGGCACTAAAGCTAATAATTTTGACGCGCGTGGTGTTTTTCTGAAAACCTGAAAGTATTAAAAAAAGACCCTAAAAGTATTGCTAGGTGTCAAGACATAACATATAAAACGCATAATACGGATATTAGTTCCTAATATTTCCTATTTCTTAGTTTTCTGTATCATGGGCAAAGTCCAGTATACTGCACATCGCTAAACCATACTAAATCCTTGAAAACCTGGCAATGGGAAATATACTGGACACCCAAGTTTCACAGAAAATAACGCAAGATCTATAACTAATATTGTGATTGTAGTATAGGTATATATACATAAATACGTTACGGAATACACAGAGAATAAATAACTATTTACTGTCGAACAAAAATAAAAAATAAATCGAGACTTACCGAGAGCGGTCGCGACGCGTTCTTCCTCTCTGACATTGCGCCAACGAGTGACTGGCTGAGAGCATGTGCTCATGTACAGTTATTTTTTATGTAGTAATATAGGATAAAACCAAGCTATTCGATACTAAACAAAACCCTAATATAGTAAAATAAATGTTGTAGATTTTTTCAAACTGGACGTCCAGTATACTTCCCATTGTCAAATTAAGGGCTAGAAAGGTTTGGCAGAGGTATACCTAATATTCTACACCTTCACTTCGCCAGTTATATTTAGATTCCACATTAAAGGGAGCGGGCCTACTGAACTGGGCACAAAACCTGGTTCCGTGGTTGCTGCTGAGAAATACATGAAATGATGATTAAGCCCTATGGACAGGTATTTTAGGTACACTTCTGCCAAGCACTTCGGGGATAACACACGTGGTCATATAATGTATGTTTTTTACTACTAGATCATGAAGCTGGAAAAGCTGCTAAGCTTGGTTCGAGACCCGCCTTTCCAAACAGGCGTCGTGGATGAGAAGTTTGAAGACGACTGATTAAATTCCCAACTAAAGAAAAAGCTATCGCCTCCAATTAATTTTAGTTCTAATTCTAATGTTATTATTATTAAATAAAAACACATTTTTACTTATAATTGTATAATTATTTCTAATAAAGCTTTAAATAAAAAAAGAACTTATTCTAATACAATGAAAGGTGCCTAGAAAGCTAAAGGCACGTAATAATACAAAATGCATTTTATAAACTCTTAATAACAAAACAACTCCATTTTGAATGGTCGCCATCTTGAATGGCCTGTACACAATGTATGCTTCTCTTTTATGTTGATATTTACCGAGACTTACTCGTGTTACTACCAATCCTTCTACCAGTTGTAATACGCGTAATTCTATCGCCCTTATTACTACTGCAGTAGTAAGTTATTAAGTGAGAAATAATAAAAAAATACAGTGTTATTCATCTTTTTCCTGCCCTTGTCCCATTCGATTTGGGGTCGGCGCAACACGTACTCTCCTGTCAGACGTCACGGCATCATTTACTCCTTTCTCTTTTATATAAGTCCTTACACAATCCAGCCATATTTTCTTTGGCCTTCCTTCCTCTCCCTTTCCATACATCAACAGTGTTACTATTTGAGAAAGAAAAATATACAACTTTGATGCCACCAACTGGTATGTAGTAGCATAACTTAACCGATTTGGTCGGCGTCTCCTTGCCAGTACTTGGAAATATCTAAATACACCGAACCCAAGTCTGCCGTAGCAAAATCAATCTGTATAGACGGGGTTTCATAGACGCCTCAAATGTCAAGTGTGTATGCGGCGTGTCTCCACATACGATGGTACCCCATATCTAGCGCTGCATGCCCTGACAACTGCACTTGACAACGGAATTAGTGGATTTATTTTTTCACAGCTCCAAGGGACCATAGACTTGAGCATATATGGCTTCAATGTCAACTCGATACATCCACGCGCTTAAAAAGAAAAAAATAGAGAAAAGGCCATATCGATTGCCCGATGGGTTCTCCCTCGCTGCGCGAGTCCGATTCGCACTTGGCAGGTTTTTGTCTCTTGAATGAAAATTAGAAATTCAGTAGAAGTTAATTTTCCCATCGTATCTTAATACTGCGGTAGTAACCAAGGCGATGGAATTAACCCGTATTAACCGGATATTATTGGAACCCGTATTACAACTGGTAATAGGATTGGTAGTAACACAGTATCATCGTATTTACCCAATCCATATAGAGGGTTATTTGTAAAACACTGGCAACGTCTCAGGACCATGTTACTAACATCATAATCAACAACTTTTGTTCTATGACATTTAAACATTTATCATATTTTAGTTCATCAGATTTTCATACAAAAATAAAAATATTGAAATTGAACGATCTAAATGTTACGAAATCTATGCGAAGCAAACGTACCTACAAGCGGCGGTGTAGGTATGTAGGTACAGCAAAATACGGAGTTGAAATGTGTTAGATAGGACAACGAAATCTTGAAGATTTGTTTTTGGTAAATGTATAAAATTTTGTAAAAAATCATAGAATAAAAGTTGTTGTTTATGATGATTATAATACAGTCCTGCAAGGTTGTCGGTGTTTTACAAATAACCCTGTATAAGTTTTCAAACTGCCATGATCACTAACATTATTTATAACAGTTAAAACGGTCTACCGTCTTCTTGGTTCGTAAAACAGAAGAAACATGTAGAGTGAACATGGTAAATATCCCGTTTTAAATTTTTACCCAATCTTTTCATCAACTAGTAAAAAATTGTCTTATTTGTACAGAATGTAAAGATTTACATAGATCCATCAATTAATTCAATAGCACTGAATCGCCTTTCAATGTTAATTAGCTCTAATAACCATGTTGTGCCACGCTTGAAACATATCAGGTTCATACATAAATATTATGCTGTTTTACTTCACGATAGAGATTTAGCAAGACAACATTGTAGAACATGAAGTGCAAGCAGGCGAGTAGGCCGCATTCTACCCTAAAACGCGCGGGTGCACGCTCGCGTATCTTTATTAAAAGCTGCGGTAACAGGCGCTGGCGCGACGTTCTCTCTAAAGAAATTTTGTCAGCTCCGTGCACTCGCGCGAGTATTTACGGACGCTTTTTTGGCTCGATTGGGTAGTCCATTAAGTATTGTGTACGTTGACGACTAGAATACTGTGAGATCACTCAATACTAATTTGTTAAGATTTAACAAGCAATTAGACTAGTCTATTAGATCACAATGAATATTCAAAATGTTCTTATTCGAATTACAATGAAAACTATACTTTACATAAACTATGTAATTATATCGTAGATTCTTTTAAAATTCTAAGCCATTTCATAATTACTGATATCTCAAAATAGTTTATAATCTAAATGTGATAATTGCTTTAAAAATTTAATAATATTAATTTAAATAATATAATTTAAAATAATATTTACATACAAATCGCACACCTAGGTCTAAACTGAGACAACTCAAAAATCGTAAATTTTTAGTTACTCTTGTATTCGAATGCTCGGTAATCATACACAACTATCTAACATAACATAATTTACATATAGTGACATTTTCCAAGCTATTTATGATCTAACATAAATTTAATGTTCATAGCGTCTCCTGAAAAATCACCTTTTTAAGTTGTCTCAGTTTTGATCAGGGTGTGCGAAATATGAATCAAATCACTATACGACACAGGCCAAGCGGCAAAATCAAGGTAGCTCTTGGCTCTTACAAAATCAGGTCGACTGAAAGATTTGTGATACGTCTAGCTTTTCACCGGAAATGCTAGACGTATACGAAGGTGCCTATAGGTACCCACCTATGCGCTAATACAGTATGCCCATAATACACAGACTGTTCAGAAAACCCAACATCTTATAGATTAGTAGATAGCTTGCAGGCCAATTTGATAGTACCCCCACTATCTTCAGTATAATTATGTTGTCAGCCCTTGCAATTCAGGAGCGCACCTTCTACTCATATAACCAGAGATGAAATATTCGTATGCATATTTACTTAAAGTTGAGATGTTGGATATTATAGACAGCATATTTTTATCGAGTAAATTCCGCGATCCCAAAAAAATCAATTTAAGTGTACGCGCGTGAGATGTAATAAACGCAATATAACACAAATGACAGTAATCCTTTTAAAACCTAACATGGTTGCCTCTCCCAGTTCCCTATTGTCAGTGATTTTCGTCATGGAGATTTGTAACAAATGTCAAATTGGGCCTATTTAATATTTTATCTCGGGGAATATAAGCATTTTAAATCCGATCGCATAACTATATGCGATCCCGGAATCCTGTGACTATGCTTTATTAAAATATCCTAAAAAGCCTCTTCCAAAAATAAACTTTAGGTAAATATGCATCAGACTATCCCATCCCGATTTGTAACATTATTTTTAGGTTTAAAATTCACACAATTTCGAACGCTCGAGAATGTATGTAGAATGTTCTACATACATTCTCGGGCGTTCGAAATTGTGTCATTTTAAACTCATTACATTCAAATTATACTCTCGTTTCCATTCAACATTTTAAAATATCAAAAGTAAAAATTAACAAATATTAATAAATAGATTTCCTAATTGATTAACTAATAAATAAATAACAAAACACAGTTTCTACTTAAATAATGACTGATCTCTTAACTATTGACTAGTATTCATTACATGAACAATTTGTGAGTGAGTTGATGGTAAATTCAAGTTTATAAAAGCAACCTCAACTAAAAATGCTTATACATAATTATCACCGACGCAATTGAATTGTGCGATCGAAGCAACGGCGAAAATAATCTACCGAGTGTAGAGAATACACAAAAAAAAAGTACGCTTAATACAACTAACGTAAGGTGCATAATTGATGCATTTTAGCGGACAAATTCTGGTTTTTGTTCGATAAATAATTTATGATGAAATGAAAGCTGCTCTTCTAATTTCAAACATAATATTGAAATCGTTAGATTTGCTCTTCTATGTTTGAGAAAAAAGTTTGTATGTTGCTGACAGTAACATTAAAACAGTACTGTCTCAATGCATAAATCATACATATTTATCGTGGAATCTGCAAGCCCAATCTCCTCAGTCTGAAAACTTTTTTACACGGTGAGGGCACATCTAACAATTTAAATCTTTTCTTAATGCAACTGATATTATGGTATAAAGTTTAGGGCCATATATGATTTTGAACTTAAGGATAGAGTAGTTTAGGTCCAAGTTTATCACAGCGCTCCACTGCGTTGGCGCCTAGTTTTAGATCTAGGAAGGCTCTCGCGTCGTTCGGAGCCGGCGCTTGGCGTCCCGCGAAGGTGATCTGCAAGGAAAAAATATTATAAACGATTTACAAATTCACAAGTTCTTATGCCTTGTGACCAGGACTTTCACAAGTTATTATGCCTTGTGACCGTGACTGTAGCTTCATCATTTTGTTTCTTGACATTCAAAAGTGCCTGTAAAAATCAAACTCAAAACATTCTATTTCAATTAGTATGTTAATTGAAATTAATGTTTTGAGTTTGATTTTAAGTTTGGTTGATGGCTTACTATGAAAGTAGGTATTCCTATTCTATTTTCAAAAATAAACAAATGTTCAAAAACAACTGAAAGGAATTAGGTGATTGAACTCCAGGTCTAAATGGCTGCAGAAGAATACCTGTAATTTAAACGGAGCGACAGATTAGCTGACCTCCACAATTCTAGTTATTGGGTCACCCAATACCCCCAGGAACAACAGATCATTGGAGTTTTCTACCAAAGCAGGTCCATATTTAGGAAATTAGCTAAACAGCAGATTTGTTTTATCTATAAAACATAATTACCTGTGCAAGAGGATGCAAATGCCTCTCCGGAAACTCCCTCTGATGTGCCAGCACCCAGTCAGCTGGCCACATGGTTCCATTCCTGGCAGTGAAGGGCAGTATCAGCACATAGACGCGGTTGGTCGCGGAGTAGGCGACTCGGTAGTAATGACCCTTAGTCGCGCGCTCCCAGACGAAACCGTCGGCATCTGCACCGCCTCTTTGGAGCCAGGATACGCGAGACACGTCGGACGCGTGGATACCTATCTCCACGTATTCTGCCCAGGGTAGAACGTCGCCTCTAAAAGATTTTGGTATTGTTATATTTAGGTTATGTGAGGTATTGAATGAGGGTGTGTAACATAATCAATTTCAGTGAAAAATAAACTGTCTGCCTGTTATCATTTCACGCTTGAACCGCTGAACAAATTTTAATTAAATTGGCATTTGGATAGAATACGACCTGATTTGAGACATAGGATAAGTAACTTCTTGAGGATGAAACAGAGGCCAATGGCTAGTATTCTCAAGATTGCTTTTAGCAATATGTGTGTTGTGTCATCCTATTAAATTTACATATTAGAGAATTTCCTATCTATCTATTTCTCGACGTATTATTATTGTACATGTAGCCGTAGGGAATGAACAAAACTAGTAATCCAAAAAATCATTTCCTTCCTGAAGAGTATATCAAATGGAATCAAATTTAGTCTTCTTTCTTTGTTACTCTTTCTTCTATACCTCATAACAGCACCCAGTAAGGACGTGGTCTCCAACCAGCACCTGGCGCCGGCTTGCAACAACGCACGCAACACGTGTCCCGCGACGCGGCGCATGTTGCGGCGACAACATGGCGGCGTGTTCCGTCCCGATAGCATGTAGGACGGCGTGCCTTGCACTGAAGGGTAGCAGCGCTTAAATAGAGAGAATCTTATCTTAGGTCTTGTAAACGACAAGCGATCACCCGATAGCTATGTGCGACGCAAGTAAAAGTGGGGGCGTGCGTACGCTGCACCTCAAATTGGTAATCCGTGGCATGTTCATAACAACTTTTTTTCTGTAATCACAGTTGGAAGATGCGTGTACCTCTTGTCCAAGAGCTTAGGAAAAACTCGACCGGTCAGTCAAGCATCATCATCTGCCTAGCGTTTTCCCCAGCATTCATATGGATATGTTGCCTATCTGATCTCCATAGCCCAGTTAGTACTTGGGTAATACAATACCCCTTTCTAGTTCTACCTGTTACAGCTGTCAAATATCTACAAATGACACCCAACGGACTAAAGTGCTTTCCGACAAACAGAGGAAACTTGGTAAGTAATGGACCCATCCACAGACCAACCGAGGCAAATGTGGTTTAACCTGAAGATCAAACTTAGCAGCTGATATTATTTAGCCACAAGCTCCTAGAAACGACAGTGCAGACTTGTAAATCTTCATCCTCTCAGCTGAAACTAACCCCCACTAACTAGGCATTGGTCTTTCTGACATAAGCATTGTAGCATTGTCACTCTCAACCTAAGGATAGGAATGTTTTTATATTTTTACATAGGCTGACTTAACATTTATTTAGTACATTGAGTATGGTATTCATCAGATACTTGGATTCAAAAACATAAAATAAACCGGTCTCAAAATTATACCTGTGTCTCCCTCTTGCAGCCAAACCACTGCACTCTGCCATCTTCCCTGATAACTGCCTTGACTCCCAACTGTTTGTACAGAGCTACTCTGTAGTCCCGCATGTGGCGAGATGCCCTCTGCTTTGCTCCTGGAGTCTTCAGCACTCCACGACCTGGACCAAGCTTGCCAACTGATATTTGGACCTGGAACACCACCATAATATATTAATATTTATGATTTTGAGTAAATTGTGATATATTTAATGTTTACCTACTGCATCAACCTACCTTGACATTTTTGACTGCAGTTTGCAGATAAAGAGACTCAGGAAAAGGTAATGCAAAGGGCTGTGGTACTTTCTGCAGGACAGCTGTTCTAATTAGCAGTGCATGCTGACCATGTATGGCATCACAGACTTTGCCAGAAGCATCTTTACTGTAGTGCAGGGTCCAGTCAGCATAATTCCACTGCACATGCTGGCAAATCAAGTGAGAGTTGCCCACACCAATAGCTATGGCCTGTGCGGGACTTGCCGAAGCCGCTAGCATCGCCATCTGGAGCGCCCGACGAGATACTCGCGTTGAATCAGGCACAAACAATACATACTCAGTAAATATTTGCGTCAACGGATTAAAATCTTGCGGCGAAGCACTCAGCTTCAGTTCCAACGATAATACTTTAACATGCTTTAAAGTCTCATTGGTTACAGAGAACGGGAACGGTGGATAAGGAGTATTCTCACACACTACCACAACAGGCATATTAGGAAACGCTGACACGAACGACTGCACGCTATCAGCGATGTCATTTTCGAAATCCTCAAACTGACGAAACACTACAGTCATTAACTTAGACAAACGAGAAGAACGAGGGTGCAGGGGATTTGGAGGCACAGTCACTGGGGCAATGGGATAAATCGGCGGAAAAAAGTAACAACATATCGAAGCTATTACTAATATAGTGAACACAATGTAGAACTTGAATGTTAAACGACCGCGAAAAAGTCGATAGAGCATTATTTTCATTTATAAACTTGCACATTTCAGTCATTACATTACATCAATTATTTATTTTGATCGAAAATCGAATTCATAGTTTTAGAATTACACTTGCTTGACGTATGTCCCAATGTCCGTAAAGGCGAAAATAGCTATATTACTTTACTCTTTGAAATAGCTCTTTGTTTTGACGTTTGGGGAATGATGTTGCTAGGCAAAGAAAATACAAAAAAAAACACTTCCGATGATGGTAAAATTAGTAAAATCACACATTTTTATTTCTATATGCCACTAATTGATGAAAGCGTATGTTGATCATCATTTTAGCCGGGGGGATTCCCATGGTTTTGCCATGTTGCAGCTTGCAGTGTTGGGTGGTTTTCGTTTCATTCATTTATCATAGAGCTGATAGAATTAAACATTCATTCATTTTGAACTTTGACTTGACATTGACAGTCTTTCGATTTGCGCATGTCACGGATGTCACGTCACGTTACGTCAAAAAAATTACGTTTACGATTTTCGAGTTGAGCTGTTTTGGAGTACATTTATTAATTTCGTTAAATTAATTACTCTGTAAAAATGGAAGAAAACAAAGATTTGGAAACCTTAGAACCATCGTTGAAGAATGTGGTTGACCAGAAATCTCTGAGATGGATCTTCGTTGGTGGGAAAGGTGGAGTTGGTAAAACTACGTGCAGGTACACAAATTTTCACAGAAATGAGTTATATCTCCCAGATCGAATGAAATCTAAAAGCGCTATTTGTTTTTAGCTGCAGCTTGGCCATCCAGTTAGCCAAGGTTCGGGAGTCTGTTCTGATTATTTCAACTGATCCAGCTCATAACATTTCTGATGCATTTGATCAAAAGTTCTCCAAGGTAGGTTATTTTCTTTATGTGTATAGTTATTACACTGATACGATTAAGTACTATGACGTAGTGACAGTAGCAGAAATACGGACTAAACAGGCTGAAGAAATAGTTATATTTTGCCAACCTACTCTTTGTGATTCACATTGTTTACAATCTAACCTTTTTTCACCAAAGTATTTAAGTCGCACTGACGAACTAGGTCACATGCAATGTTAAGTGCTGTGAAACAAATAAATCAAATCCAAATGCTCAGTAGAAAAAGACCAAACTGATGTTAGCCTTACTAACTGATGTTGTTTACAATCAGATCATCCTAAAACAACTATTGCGCTAAAATTTAAACAAATTTCCAAAATGTTTCAGGTGCCAACCAAAGTTAAAGGCTTCAATAATCTATTTGCAATGGAAATTGACCCTAATGTAGGGCTAACAGAGTTGCCCGAAGAATACTTTGAGGGGGAAACAGAGGCAATGAGGCTGGGCAAGGGAGTGATGCAGGAAATTGTGGGAGCCTTCCCTGGTATTGATGAGGCTATGAGTTATGCAGAGGTAAGGTTAACAAATGAGTTTTTAATAGTAGTGCCAGTTACAGATTACCATCTAGCTGTCTACCAAAAGCAACCTAATTGAGTAAAACAATTTCTATCATAGGCTAGGTTTTGAAGGAAATTAACCAATTGCTTTGTTTAACACTTCACATTGACAAAAATAATTGTCAATGTGAAGAATATGGGATGCATAAGAACATGCTATAATTGGTGGTAAAAAAATAAACATAGTGAATGTTGCTGAATTGTCACAGTACCATCAGTTTGACAGTTCAACAGGGTGATGCCCATGCATCATCAAAATATACCCCTTGTTAAGATTAGCTGTGGAAAAATAAAAGCAGTTCTAATACAATTTTGAAGAGCCATAATGTAAAAAATATCTAGAATCTTAGTCGTAAGATTCTAAATATTTTTTAAGCGTTAGGTATTTTTTAACGGTTAGGTATTTGAAAACACCCCATGTACGTACATGGAACGTACGTACGTAATTGGATTGTTCCAACGTCTGCCACTGATGGCTGTTGGGACAAAAAATAATGCACTGATCTAACGGCCACCACTGGTGCCTGTTTTAGTGGTGGCCGTTGGGAGTAAACCGGTGTCACACGTCACAGATGTCTGTACATGGGGTGTTTTCAAATACCTAACCGTTTGAGAAAAGGAAATGTATATAATACTAGCTGTGCCCAGCGGTTTCACCCGCTGCTCACTTAGGGGTATGAAAAATAGATGTTGGCCGATTCTCAGACCTACTGAATATGCATATAAAATTTCATAAGAATCGGTCGAGCCGTTTCGGAGGAGTATGGGAACGAACATTGTGACACAAGAATTTTATATATATAGTATAACTAGCTGTGCCCCGGCATGCGTTGCGATGCAATTTTCTACCTTTCTACCTACCTACCCTACCTGCCTTACCTATCCTACCTACCCTACCTACCCTACCTACCCTACCTGCCCTACCTGCCCTACCTACCCTATCTTTTAAGTTGGATCAAACTGCACACGGTGTGCAAATTTTATTTAAATCGGTTAAGTAGTTTAGGAGTCCATCGCGGACAAACAGTGTCTATTGATAGCTATTAAACATTTATACATTTGCTGTAGAGTGAAAATTTACAAATGAATCGGCATTATAAATACTGTTATCATATCATTTGGTGCTACAGAAAACTGCATGTGCGAGTAGTTTTCTTTTTTTTTAACCAAGAAATTTTATAGGTGTATTTTTAATAATAATAGGTATTGTTACAAATTAAATTAACCACGAATTGAGTTATTGCAATAACAGGATGTTTTTATTATAAGTGTTTAAATAACATAAATTCAATCTAATTTTATGAATAGTTAAGATAATCATTATATCAGCCATGATTCATTCCTTTTATCATGTAGGAAAATTAGTTATGAAATGAGCTGTGAGATATTAATTTATTAGAGCTGTATAACGTAAATAAATTCACATAGTCTGTAGGAATCACGATATATCTATAGTCTGGCGTTGTCTGGAACAACACGTGACAAAGCCGTAACAATCGGTCCAGACAGTGTTGTGCCTACGTCACGCGTTGGTGTCTCGTCGCGGCCACGTAATGTCGGCACAGTGGCTGATATTTTGTTTTTATATAATATATGAATGGCATCTCGCAGTTCAACCTAGGAGGTTGTCGTCTACTAAACCGGGAAATTCCTGTGGATGCCTTGAAATTAAGGCCTCCAGCCAGGGCAAAAACTTACAAACTAAGCGACTACACGCTAAGGGCACCCCCTGTGGGGTACGAGCCTCGGCTTAGGGCGTCGCTAAAAAGTATATATGTATACTTTCATATTACGCATTCTGTAAAAAAACTATTATTTTGAAATTACAAATACACTTACAGCTTAAGACTGCGTGCGTCAAATATCGCACACGAAGGACTAAATGTCAAAAAATTCGGGAATCTCCAAGAAAACAATAAATTAAAACCCACGTGCCGTAATTCATTAACACACACAGCTGTTATAGTCTGTGTTACGTATCAATGCACGATAACACGGCTAACCAATTATTAAATAAATAAATAATAAATAAATATCTTGGGACAACTCACATACGGCTATCTGATCCCAAGCTAAGCAGAGCTTGTGTTATGGTAACCAGACACCTGATATACATACTTATATAATTTATAAATACATACATGTCGGCGCGGAGGAAGCAAACACAGCTGTAACAGCGCACGTGCGTTGTGCACGTGCGAATGTGACATCACCGTACCACTCCATGAGACAGGCGAGGTGGGGGACGAGTAATATAAGGCGGCGCGCTAGCTGGCACGAGTCAGGCCACTGTTATCGGTATCCCCAAGCCAGGCAAGCCCAAGTCTGAGCCCACGAGCTACCGACCCATCAGTCTCCTGAACGCACTCGGCAAAATCTATGAGAGACTTATTTATAAGCGACTCAGAGATTTCGCCGAGACTAAGAGTCTCATTCCCAACGAGCAATTCGGCTTCAGGACCGAACATTCGTGTATCCAACAGGTCCACCGCATCGTCGAACACATGAGCGCTGGCTTCCAGCGCGGGGCGATGACGGGCGTACTATTCTTCGACATAGCGAAAGCTTTCGACAAAGTCTGGCACAACGGCTTATTATTCAAGCTGTACTCACTAGGAGTGCCGGACCGTCTCGTGCTCATCTTACGGGACTTTTTGTCGAACCGCACCTTCCGCTATCGCATAGGGGCCTCATTTTCTTCCCCTCATCCTATTAGGGCCGGTGTTCCTCAGGGTTCCGTCTTATCCCCCCTCGTCTTCACGCTGTTCACTAGCGATATTCCCAAGAGCAAAAAAGCTCAGTTAGCTCTGTTCGCGGATGACACGGCCATTTATTATACTGGCCGCTGTACAAACGCTATCGCCCGTACCCTCCAGACCTCAGCCGACGTCCTAGGCGCTTGGTTCAGGAAATGGAGAATCGAGGTGAATCCCGGTAAAAGTCAGGCGGTTATTTACTCCAAACCGCGCTTTAATCCTCCGATCCCCAGTCCGATCTCAATGTACGGCAAGCCTATCCCCTGGGAGAAGCAAGCCAAATACTTAGGTGTCATTCTAGACAGTCACTTGTCCTTCGCGGCACATATCAAAGCGGCTCGTTCGCGCGCTGCCTTTGCTATGGGTAGGCTTCACTTTTTAATTCAGGCAAAAAGCAAATTGTCACTCAAGTGCAAATTGCGTTTATACACCGCGGTCATCCGTCCCATCATGACATACGCATGTGTCGTGTTCGCCCACGCCAACCCGCGTTTCCTTCATAAGATGCAGATCTTGCAAAACCGATTCCTTCGTAAAATCACGGGAGCCCCTTTTTACGTCCGTAACGATAGTCTTCACTTAGACTTAAGAATCCCCACCGTCGTTCAATTCATGAAGCGCCTTACCAAGCGCTTCTTTGACTCCGCGTTAAAACATCGCAACCCCCTTATCGCATCGGCCGCTCGATACGATCCCTCGCGAATAAGTAAAATTCGTCGTCCCCGTCATACCCTCGTCACTCCTGACGATGGTATAACCCTGCTCCAGGAGAGCAGCAGGGAGACTAGCACTCTTCGCAAATTCAGACGCAAAGCGCCGTCATTCCGTCCTCGCCGACGAGGCCCGTCGCGACGTCCCGGTAATGCCCCACCCGTCCCTTGCAAGAGCCAGCCCGCGCTGCTGAGCCAGTAAGTTAAAATAGTCCATAATTAATATCACTCAGATCCAGCCTGTCCCTTGCTGTCCCTCAGCGACGCCCTAAGCCGAGGCTCGTACCCCACAGGGGGTGCCCTTAGCGTGTAGTCGCTTAGTTTATAAGTTTATACCCTGGCTGGAGGTCTTAATTTTTAAGGCACCCACAGGATTCGCCCGGTTAAGCAGACGACAACCTCCTTGGTTGAACTGCGAGACGCCATTCATAAAAAAAAAAAATGGCACGAGTCAGTTTTTACCGAAGCAGTCGCAGTGTCAACACCTCCGAATTGTGATGCGGATCACACCTGAGTCATAAATACAATTTATTGTGAAAGTTTATTAGTGAAACGATTAGTTGATTGTAATTTTGATATAATAAATCAGTTGTCAACAATATGCTGGGGTTTTGTTGCAACATGTCTGAGCATCAGTCAAGGGCCTGCCCTGATGATCTCATGAATGGCCTCCCGCCTTCACCAATTCTTCACCAAGTTTTGGCTCCAGCCGAAATACATATTTAGTCCATTGAAATGTTACATTTTTTAGGCCTAACCTTGCGTTTTTTAGAGGACGCAATTTTATTTTTTTGATGTGTAAAGGGGGTCAGTGTAAAGCTAAAACCAAGTTTGTGGGGTCGCCACTCTTGTCCCACGGCCGCCATCTTGAAAATAGGGGTTGAAATGGTTTTTACGATATATCTCTTAAACTATTTATTTGATAAAAAAAATTGTTAACATTTTTTGTTGCAAATTAAATTCTCTACAACTATGGTCCAGTAACTTTTTGTCGTAGAACTATAAATAAAAAAGTTATAAGCGAAAATATTCAGAAATTCGAGAAAAAAATTATAAGCTATTCTTACAATAACAAAGGTTAGGAATAATAATAACAATAGCAGGCAGCTGTTCTTTTGTTCCCTCATGGTCACTTGGGTATTTTCTACCTGAACAGTATTCTCAGTAACAGCCATGACATTTAAAATTATTTTAAAAATCAATAATTGTTAAGTCCTGTTAAAGAGTGAAAAAGAGCATATAATTATTTTTTAATAATATTGCAAAAATTATAATTAAAAAAATTATAGGTAATAACAAAGTAAATAAATAAAAAAAAACAATAACTGATGATAAAAAATAATATGTCATCAGTTATTGTTTTTTTTTATTTAATAATAATATTTTTTAATAATATTATTATTAGCACACACGTATAATATAGGTATAGTTAAGAGTACTGACTTCGGAGCGCTGTAAAACCTTAGCTATTGACTTAATGAAAAAATTAAGCGAATGAAAGTTGTTTCTTAAAAAAAACGATCTACAAAAATGGTCAGATATCATTTTTTCGTAAAATGATAAAAAAAAGTTACATCAAAAAATATAATTTTATTTTCTCGAGTTTCTGAAGATTTTCGCTTATAACTTCTTTATTTATTATTTTACGACAAAAAGTTACTGGACCAAAGTTGTAGATAATTTAATTTGCAACAAAAAATGTTAACAATTTTTTTTTATCAAATAAATAGTTTAAAAGATATATCGTAAAAACCATTTCAACCCTTATTTTCAAGATGGCGGCCGTGGGACAAGGGTGGCGACCCCACAAACTTGGTTTTAGCTTTACACTGATCCCCCCTACACATCAAAAAAATAAAATTGCGTCCTCTAAAAAACGCAACCCCAAATGTAACTTTTCAATGGACTAATTATAGATAAATCACACCCAGACACAGAACAAACAATCATGCTCATCACACAAAGTTTGTCCTGGGTGGGAATCGAACCCACGACCTCCGGCTTAGCAGTCAGGGCCACTAACCACTAGACCAACAGGCCCGTCAAATATTGCCATCCGTGTAATAATAACAGTCAGCTAAATAAGTAACCAGGCTCTCCTCACATACAGTTAAAATATTCTTAAAAATCATGAATAAAGTAAAAATGGAAAAAAGGGGTGTGTGTACTTATGTACACGCGTTAGAAGTTATACAAGAAGTATAACTTCTAACGCGTGTACACACGACGACAGATCAACCTATACAAAACCAGTTTAAGCGGATATCTCGTCGTACGGGAAATCTACGGCGTACGATTCGTAGTTGAAAGATCAGCATAAACTGGTTTTGTATAGGTTGATCTGTCGTCGTGTGTACGAAATAAAAAATAAAAAACTAAAATGCTGTAGTGATTACAACAATTGTAACGATAAATATAAAAATTAATCAAAAAAATGTGAGCCGTCACGGGACGCCTGGCAGATGTGAAACATCGACATTATTTTGTAAAAGTAATATGCAGAAAAGAACCGATTGTGATAGGAACTAAATATGTCATTAAAAACATCATTATTCTGTTTCATTGTGGACTCATCAAAAGGATATCGTTTTCATTTTCAGGTTATGATGAACATGAAAACAAAAACGATGTCCGTTTATGAATTCGAGGATCGAAGGCACTTTGAATAAAACTCTATTAGGTACTGGCCCCGTGTGGTAACCCATCCATTTCCAAACCTTGGCAAGGGTTGCTAAACCTGGCCCCCTGTGGTAACCCATCCATTTCCAAACCTTGGTGAGGGTTGCTTAACCTGGCCCGTGTGGTAACACATGCATTTCCAAACCTTGGCAAAGGTTGCTTAACCTGGCCCCCTGTTGTAACCCATCCATTTCCAAACCTCGGCAAGGGTTACTTAACCTGTCCCCGTGTGGTAACCCATCCATTTCCAAACCTTGGCAAAGGTTGCTTAACGTGGCTCCGAGTGGTAACCCATCCATTTCCAAACCTCGGCAAGCGTTGCTTAACCTGTCCCCGTGTGGTAACCCATCCATTTCCAAACCTTGGCAAAGGTTGCTTAACCTGGTTCCGTGTGGTAACCGTCCATTTCCAAACCTCGGCAAGGGTTGCTTAACCTGTCCCCGTGTAGTAACCCATCCATTTCCAAACTTTGGCAAAGGTTGCATAACCTGGCTCCGTGTGGTAACCCATCCATTTCCAAACCTCGGCAAGGGTTGCTTAACCTGTCCCCGTGTGGTAACCCATCCATTTCCAAACCTTGGCAAAGGTTGCTTAACCTGGCCCCCTGTGGTTACCCATCCATTTCCAGACCTCGGCAAGGGTTGCTTAACCTGGCCCCCTGTGGTAACCCATCCATTTCCAAACCTCGGCAAGGGTTGCTTGGAATATGAAATTGATTTAATATAAACACCAAAATAATATTTATTTATAATGAAACACGTGTTCTAAATATAAAAATACTAGAATATACAACTTGAACATAGTTATCGATTTTCATGCCACCTAGAACTAACTTCACGATGTCATTGGCTCAATTCACTCACATCATTTTTCTCCATCGCGCCAAAAGAAGTATAACTTCAAAAACAACCGTTCATTAAACTAATTAAATTTGAGTCTGAAATGTCCATCGGTTTCGGAGAAAAAAATCAACAATGTCTGGTCACTAATGATGATGTAATTTTCGGTTTCTACGAACGCCTTTTTTTCGTGGGAAATCATCAAATGACTCCTCCTGCTCTCGGACCAACCCGCAGCTTCGATAGGCAGTGGCCCTGACAGGCCTCTAACATGCAGTAGTCTGGAGTGTAGATTTATGTCCGATTGGTGGGAATATACTCCCCCCCCCCCCCCCCTATCGCATGTGTCTTCAAACATACTAGTAACAAAATGTGGTATGTGTGTACGACAAATCAACTCTGCCTAGCTCTATAACTAGATGTTGTATATGTTTCTAGGTGATGAAGCTGGTGAAGGGAATGAACTTCAGTGCAGTGGTGTTCGACACAGCGCCCACAGGACATACCCTGCGTCTGTTGTCTTTCCCACAAGTCGTCGAACGAGGTCTTGGAAAACTTATGCGATTGAAGTCTAAGGTATTATAAATAATAAAAATGTTTATTTCTCATCACAAATGTTATGGTGAACATAAATATTTAATCTAATAAATATGAACATTTGTGAGAGACGGAAATGGTGCCCGAAATAGGCATAAAATACCTATGATACAGGATCACCAGGCCCCCAAAACTAAAAGAATTTAGGGTGATGATATTAACTTAAATACTAGGGAACATTTCACTCTTAATAGGTTACGACGTCGCGTGCCACAAACATTTCTAGAATACCCACATGCACATCACTCGCGGTAAAATCGTGAATTTGATTGCAAACATTAATTTGCCTTTTCTGGACTATTATATAGTTTGTTTTTGTGTTTACTCAAATGATCGCATACCAATCGATAATCCAGTCCGTCCAATAAAGCATAGCAAATCTGCATCATAATTATTTCATAAATAGTTGGATGTATTTTGCCATCACACAAGATCACGTGTTCAAACCTAATTAGCAATTTAAATTAACTTATACAATTAAAGTCAGTATGTTAAGGTCAGTCCTTAATTTTAATGTTCTTATTTGTTTTTCAGGTGGCCCCATTCATCAACCAAGTAGCAACACTGTTTGGCCTGGCAGAGTTCAACTCGGACATGTTCAGCAACAAAATGGATGAAATGCTCTCAGTGATCAGACAAGTCAACGCCCAATTCAAGGACCCCAATCAGACAACTTTCGTATGTGTCTGCATTGCAGAGTTCCTCTCACTATATGAGACTGAGCGACTAGTTCAGGAACTGACGCGGTGCGGTATCGACACACACAACATTATCGTCAACCAGCTGTTACTGAGGACACAAGCGCCGTGCGACCTGTGCGCGGCGAGACATAAAGTTCAAGAGAAGTATCTCGAACAAATTGCAGACTTGTATGAAGACTTCCATGTAACCAAACTGCCTCTTCTGGATAAGGAGGTGCGCGGCGCGTCGGCTGTGAACTCGTTCTCCGAGTACCTGTTGAACCCGTACAACCCGCCTGCGCCCTCCACGTGATCTGCCCTCTTCCAAATCCAACAGTGCATGTATTTCAGAGTGCAATGAATTTTATATCCAGTTTCAATAATTCATTTCGAAATTAGCTATACATATTGGTGAGTGAAGGTGCTATTCGTCACAAGCTTAAGTTTTAGAGTATGCTAGCTATGTGACCATGATTCTACATTTTCGTCTGGGGTTCTAAGATTTGATTATATCTTATTACAAACTATATTCTCCTCACATTGACAGTAACAAGTCATAGTATTCTATAATAAATAAATGTTACAATATATACGTTTCATTTATTTTTTTATTAAAACCCTGCAGTGTGCTAAAAATCTTTATTGTTATAAAAAAATCATACTGACATAAAATCATAATGTCAATGGAATAAGTAATAAATATCTACTCTACTCATCATATGGCGATTTATAATTAATTAGATACATTATACTGCTAAAACTTTAACTTAATTTATGTCAACTAGAACAAATACTGATTTGTTTGAATCTACAATAAGTTAATTTAAATTCCAATGAAAGAAATAACAACATTTCTAAACGTTACGTTAATTAACAACTATGTAACTGCCTATGGCAGTTTTTGATCAAGTGCTATAAATTATATTAAAAATACATCTTTAATATATATATTTAAAATGCTTTGGGTAGACATCATGTCATAATGCGAAAAAAAAACAATTAAAATTAATACAACCATTAAGCACAAAATGAACCCGTAATTTCGTAAAAAAAACTTCGCATCTCACACATAAAACATTCCAATAAAAGTAACATTATAATAATGTCTTTCACATTCGCATGCATTGTATAATATCTCTATAATCTCATTCGAAACAGTACAATAAGATTATTTTAGTTATAACAGTCTGTCCAAGCATATAATATAAAATGCGTTTACAATGAGAAAGTGACTGAACTCGCGCCATATTGAGACTATCCGCCAACTGTCACTTGAATGCTTCTCAACACAAAATATTTGTTTTTTTAGCAATAAATAAATTATCAAACAACAAACTTCTTTAGATTTAATAGCTATGACATCATCAAAGTGGCGCGAGGTCAGCCACTTTCTCATTGTAAACTCACTATAAGGGCCTCGTAACTAGACAATTAATCTCGGCACTAGTTTCGTCCTTTAAAAATCTAGGGAAAAATCCTTGGTCATAGCGAGAAGTACAAAGCTTCTAAAGGCTGGTCCACACTAAACTTATTGGCAGTATGAGTGAGTGATAATGTCATACCCAGTGTATGGCATCTTCACAAAAAATAATGAAAGCGTTTGGTGTGGGCCAGCCCAAAACAATAGAAAACACATTGACTCTGTTCTCTCTTTAGTAAATGCTTTATAAACACGAGTTGCCTCTATCATCAATTAATGAACGTTCTGAAAATAGTTTTACAGTGTAACAAACGAATCTATTCAAATAATGTGCGTAGCTTCCGAATGATGATGATGCCTTCCAGCAGCTTTCGGCCACAGCGACTGCTTCTCAATAGACAAGCTTCTAGCCATATTCATAATTATAAAGTTCTTTTCATACAGTTCTAGGTCAGGACTCTGCAGCTGTCTTGGCGCAGAAGAACCGATTCTAAATACGTGGTATACGTCCGGGTGACCTGGTTACCCGTTATCCGTTGTTTACAACAAAGGAGTGTGGTAACAATTAAAAAGCATTGGTCTATATGCAGTAACAGCTCTCGTCACCCCATTCATATTGATTGAATCTATTAACCGAGGCCCTTAGTCCAGTCCATATAAAACTACAGCCTAATCGTGGCGCTTGTGTCAACTGGAGCGGTGCTGCGTGGGCAAGTGCCACGCGACCAGTGCGGCCCCGAACACCGTGCCGAGCAACGCGGCTGCGCACGCGCCGAACTCGAACAGCAGCTTCGGTGTGAACACGCCCCATATCATCAGGTGCCGGCAGTGGATGGTAGCTGAGATTGCGCACGCGAATACCTGATATAGAAGAATATATACTGGTTAAGTAGGTATACACCATTCTCAGTTTGAAATGTTTCCTGAAGAGTATAATTTGCTCAAATCTAAGTACTAATAAAAGTATTTATTATTTAACTAGCTTTTGCCCGCGGCTTCGCTCGCGTTAAATTCGGGGTAACACAGTTCGCCTTACGCCTCATTGATTTGTAATAGCAACGCTAAGTTTTCCCTTTAATTCCCTGTTTCTCCCTCATATCCCACTATTTTTAAACAAAAATTAGCCTATGTCCGTCTCCTGGTTCCCAACTATCTCTGTACCAAAATTCATCAAAATTGGTGTAGCCATTAAAGCGTGAAGAGGTAACAAACAAACAAACTCACTTTCGCTTTTATAATATTAGTAAGGATTTCTCCCTCTGGCCTCATTCGGGCTAATGCGAATCATAGATGATTTCCCGTAAATGGCCGTGTAGGTGTATAAATCAAATAATCAAGACTGCGGTTTGGTTTTTGACACATTTAGGGGCAAAATCAAAATACCATGCAGTACTTGTTGTTTATTACTTACCCTAATAGCAAAGCACAGCATAAACTTGAGGCACAGTGAGAAGACAGCCGCTAGCTGCGTGCGAGGGCCCACCCGGCCGGCTCCGTTCTCACCCCACAGCGCTAACAGGGGCACTGCCGCGCCGAACGCCAAATGAGATCCTAATAAACACAGTTACATCGTTATTAAATACACAGTATTTTTTCGGTTGTAAGAGACATTAACGCATATACGGTCACCACGAATTCAACACTCAAAAAAGGGGAGAACGAATTGGGAAATGACAAAAGGTTTCTTGTTTTCATTTCATGTTAAGGCGGGGATGGTCAAATCGAAGTATTCCTTTAAACCATATTATTAACCCTTTAGGGCACTCGCTAAAAAAACATGATTTAATAAAAAAAATAGGGTGCAATCATTTATCATATTTCTTACCAAATAATTCCATTGAGACCAAAAAAGCAGTGATGGGCGGTCCAATATCCAAATAGTTAGGGTCTCCAGCATGGAAAGCAGGTGCCCATCGGACATGGCCCAGTGTAGCGTGGTGGCCCGTGGCGTAGAACGCATAAGATGCCAACAAGGCCCACATACAAGCGACGCTTGAGTTACACCGGGTTACCAGAGCTGAAAAAGGGATACAGATTAAAAATAAATGAAAATGAAAGGAGTTATTATTTTTAGCAAAAAGGAAAAACACTTACAAAACTTCGTAGAACTTTCATTTTTCAAATTAGCAACAATATTAAGAGCTAAACATGCCAGTATAAAGGCTAAGACTGCGCCCGGAGCGTATGACACACCGAGCACAAGTGTGTTAGCGACAAAGATCATCAGACCGGTTGCCATCAGCGGCAGGGTGGCGCCACGACCTTCACGTTTCCATACGAGACACAACATAACTGCTAGGACAAGCCAAGCCGCTCGGGCAAGCAATTTTGCACGACTGGGTGATCCCAATGACCCATAGCCAGTTGCCCAATGTGAACAAGCTAACAATCCCGCGACAACGGTGCAATAACCCCGCCAGCCCACATGCCGCCTGCATATAGCTACCACAGCAGCTACTGTACCCATGCCTAGAACTAGCGCAGGCCGTGACGACTGTCCTGTAGGCACTCCCGCTCCCGCCGTCCAACAATCCCCCTGTTCCTCTCTACAGCCGCGATAAGATCTAGTTCCGGCAAATACCACTCCACAAGCGATCCAATAAAATAACGTATTAATGGTCGATGAGTTCCAAGCCATCAGCCCTAACACAGTCATACAGAGGAACGCGAGGGTAGATCCCTCCTCTATGATGTAGCTGTTCGATACTAAAATGGCCGCTGAAGCCGCTAAGGCCGCGCGTGCGAAACGTTCGTAGAACTGCGAACGTCCTTCATACCACCTTTGAGCGATCCCATCCCAGTGCATTATTATTAAAACACACGTTATACTAGATGATATTAAACCAGTACTCAAGAAAATGGCGTGCTCAAGATCTTCTAAAAGTTTGAAATAGTAAGCTGTGTAGCATACGCCGACGCAAATAGCCATGGAAATAAGTCCTGTCGGGACAAAGGTGCTGGCGAAGACAGCCGGGAGCCTCTCCATAGGAAGACCTTCAGTTATCAACCAATTGAAAAATATCGCCAAGAGAAGAAGTAAAAGAGCTCTGAGCATAGAGAGCGAATCGAATTCGACCCAAACTTCACGGAAAACATTGCGTACGTTGTCGACCAGAACCCTGCAACAAGATTAAACTTTATTACATTAGGTCAACATTCAAATTCGTTTGTTTACATAATTTCCGCATTACCTGACATCCGCGACGTAATTGTTGAGTTCGTCATCAGTTTCAATGGTGGCGGCTTTATTTAACTGTTCCCTCGTCGCGTTGATAAGACGTGCGAGGCTGTCGAGCGACACTTGTTGGGATTCCTCTCCGTAGCGAATCATGTATTGTGTTATCTGTCGGTGGTATCATATTGTTTAAATATGATGAATATAATATGTTACAGATAATGCGCATTAGCGCTACCGCAAGAAAGTCAGTCACACATGATAAAATTCTAACAATGAAACTAGGTTGAAAAAGTAAAACGAACGCTAGATTTCAAAGAGAGATAAAACTTATATGCACATAACGTAGACAGTTGGATAAACTGACCTGTTTCAGATTGTTACTTATATGCAACAATGTATGTGTCTTGCTTGACTTAGGTAGTACAGGTAACAGTAGGTGTCCTAGAGAGGGCGCGGGCGGCGGCCTGCCTAGCGCTGCAAGTATGGTAGGAGCTAGATCCGTCTGCTGCACTTCCTTGCCGGTCATTATGTCTTCCCCAGTCCCGGCTAAGCCTGCGCCCCGGTACGCGAAGAATGCAGCGGTACGTTCGGCTTTGCTTTCGCCGCCATGGTCGCCTGGCCAAGGAAGATTTTTTTATAATTATTGATGATTATGTCTAATGCCTTGTATTGCATGCAAATCTGTGCAGCTGATCAAAAAAATCAACTTAAGATCTCTATGCTTAATTTGTCTATAACCAAAATCGGAATAATTTTAAAAATAATTGTCATTGTTAATCTTACTTTCAATTCAAACAAAACATTTTATTCATTGCTGCATAAAAACAACACATATTATTCAGCTCTGTTACAGAAAAAGCAAATGAGTAATCACAGACTATTCACAAAACAATAGTACTAACTACAATCTATTTCCATGGACACAAATTCTAACAAAAATGCTTTAGAATCACACACATAGCAGCAAATTCAGCCTAAACAAAATAGTTACACACAAAAATCTTCTACGTTGCAAGCAATACTATTGAATACCTACCATCAGAGTTGGTCCATTCATGTGAGTCTAAAACAATGTGAAAAATTTGCACCTTTACTTAATATTATAAGTACAATAATTCTTAGTGAATATATCTGTGGAGCATAGCTTAGCTCTTACTTTTTGTGTTATCTGCACCCTAATTGCATAGCTCGCCCCTACGGTATTTCATGGTTATTTACTTGAAGTATTAACTTAGACTGGTGGGGATATTTCAATGAAGAGGGCCCACAACTTGAACACAAGGGAACGAAAGAGATACCATGGCGCCGGATCATAAAGGGCAAAATAAGGTATTGGGTGGGTTTTAGTAAGTAAATGTCTGAGACTCCCCCCTCCCTCCGCCCAGAGCAGGGGAAGTTATTAGAAGTTTTCTCTTTTGCAAAAAAAACACCTATCCGGCGCTATATGTAATTGCTCCTGCTCTTTGAGGAACCTTTCCAAAACCACCACCTAAGCCGTTGAGGTGGAAAAAAAGAATCATCTATACGGCGAAGAAGAAAAACTCTGCTCACAGTGACCTTTATTCTCATGGCCATAAAGTTTATGTCACAAGAAGTGTAAGTGTGAAAGGACTGTATGACACAAGCTTGTTTTCATTTTGTCAAATGAACAACCACTGCATCATATAATGTTTGAAAACTTGGTCAGTATAATTGTTGATAAACATACATAAATTATTGAAAGGGTGTTATGCAATTAGAGTGCTGTTTTCTCAATACTGTAATTTGACTGGTACAGTTAATAAAAGAGAGAGAGAGTAACCAGTATTGTCAGACAGTTGTTTTTATTTTTCTTAAAAATCTTGATATTTTTGAATATAGGTCAAAAAATTGTCTATATCTGCCTGGTTTCTTGACTGTACATGACTTAAGTTATCCTCAGACATTTCCACTAGATCATACTTTTAATTAGTTTATTATTTATCTTTCTATACAATGGTTTAATAGTATGAAGTTTCAAAATACATAGGTATCCCAACTATTTCATTTACAAACATTTACTGCCTTACTGCCGCAGTAGTGAAATTTACTGTGAATTTCATAATATATAATTTAATGACAATAGATACAATTTACATTACCCCAAGAGAATCTAGTGCCATATATGTTTTATTTTGTTAATTGAACAGATAGAAATAATTAATTATTACGTTAATTTTCAACAAATGTGCTTAAGTAAGGGTTCTACACAGACTAATACATACCTGTTTCAGTCATGCCATGGTCTCCAACAACATATAACAGAACGTCCGGTGGTAGCATGGCTATTATTTTCTTCAGTCTTAAATTGGTCTCATCTAGCTTCCTCGACATCTCAGCATGGTTGGGCCCATATCTGTGACCAGCATGGTCCACCCCCAAATAATGGGCTACTAGCATGTCCCAATCATCTCTTCTTAGTTCGTCATATATTTTTGAATCTACTCCTGCAAGAGTCAAGTGAGGGTTGGTGTATTGGAAATTCTATCCAAAATGTTAGTTTTTATTTAGTGGAATAAAAATTATGTTGATTTTCACCATTTTCTAATTTAAATATACAGGCTATAAAATTATGCTGTTACCTACCAAAGTGCTACAACAACTCAACCAACATGTAAGTTCTTAAAAAAATGTTCCGCTCTAATTAAGAAATTCTCCTTTATTGTGTGTGCTTTTACAAATATTTAACACACATCTACAAACAGCCAAACCCGGAACAACTATCTGTAGGTCATACAAATATGTTTTCCATGCGGGGATCGAACCCACGGAACAAAGCACAGCAATCAAACGCTTAGCCATTTAATTATTATTGTTGATGTAAAATTTTACAGGTTGAAGATAATTAAGAAACTTTAACACCAAAAAATAAAGTAGCAATTTAAGAATTACCTGCATCAACGGTATCCAAGTCCCAGGTGTGGAATGAGTACATTGCATGAGATCGCAGCCAGCGTTTTGGTAGCAGACGAGCCCATGTGTCATCTCCAAGGAGAACCGCATGCCCGTTGTTCTTAATCACCTATTTTAGAATTATCTTATCAATTAGATTGTAATAGTTAGTGAAGATAATAATTAAGGACAACGATAGGATTTAAATACTTCATTACATCAGAGGAAAGAATATTATATTATTAACCAAGCATCTTATTAAATTACCTGGTCAATGATATTGTCTTCCTGTAACTCATTGGCAGCAAAGTTAGCACTCGCGTCAATGAAGGTCGGTAACGAGCCAGTGGCGAGGGCTTTTACACGCTGGAAGGTAGTGGTTGGCGGATCAGCCATGAACCGATAAAGGCGCGCACTCTCTGGCCAACGTTCCAGCATCTCATGCATTATCGGCAACCGGTTCTGATACGGCAACGGATCCTCAATACTTTCATCGTACTCCGTAAAATCATACCGTAGCGCGTCCACTAATAAAAACACCACTCGAGACTTCTGCGGGACGCACGCCATCGGCCCGCCAGGCACTGACAAAATTCGACGTATCTTCTCATCCTCGCTACAAATACCCTCCACTGATCCAGAATGTTCATGCCCATCACATCCGAATCTATCGAGCGGCAAGCATTCCGATACATCATTCAGAGTTTTACGGGATAACAGGAATCCATGCCCGAACATGAGACTCGCTGACAGAACCAAGTAAGCAAACCAAACTAAATACAAAACAAAATTCCATTTTTCTTTCATGGTTGTAACTGTTTAAATAAAATTTCTACTATTGTATTCCATTAAACACTAAATAAAAAAATGAAATAAAATCGGTGCACGATCCATGGCAATTTACAATTTGTGACAGTAAGTGACACTAGTGACAGCTCGCTCGGCTCGGATGAATTTTGACATAACAAAATTGCCAGTTGCTAGAATTTATTATTTTGTTTAATGTTTGGCTAGAGCATTAGAGTAATAAGCGCTAGAGGTCGAAAGGCGAGCAACCGAACAAAAGTTTTTTGACACTTTTTGCGGGAGAGAGTGAAAGTGTAAATTACGACTTGAGAAAAAAACACAAAATAGTAATTACGTTAAATATTGTAGCGTGCTTTAATAGGATTACCTTTAAACTAAAATAATTTAAATATGAGCCTCTGAGTACTGGGACTAGCTACACTATAAGTTAAATATATAAAATAAATACGTAATCTGATTATTGACCACTAATTTGCGGGTCCACCCTTTATAGCAGAACTTTTTATGTCATAATTTTATTTTGCATAACAACGGATAGCATAAACTTCATTTCAGAGAAAATTGTTTGGCAGACACTCATCCTTACTAATATTATAAAAGCGAAAGTGAGTTTGTTTGTTTGTTTGTTTGTTTGTTTGTTACCTCTTCACGCTTTAATGGCTACACCGATTTTGATGAATTTTGGTACAGACATAGTTAGGAACCAGGAGACGGACATAGGCTAACTTTTATTTTAAAAAAGTGGGATGTGAGGGAGAAAGAGGGAAGAAAAGGGAAAACTTAGCGTTGCTATTACAAATCAATAAGGCGCAAGAGGAACTGTGTTACCCCGAATTTAACGCGAGCGAAGCCGCGGGCAAAAGCTAGTTTATCATACATTCAAAACTCATAAAGTAAGTCAGAATCATCTCTTGACATAAATTTCATATCCATAATATTTAAAAAGTACAAACATCATATCGCAGAAAGTTCACAGTCAGAATCGTCTTTTGACATATATTTCATATCGATGTCATTAAACGGCAGAATTGTCATATCGCGGAAAGTTTATAGTTAGAATCATCTTTGTCATTATTTGTTGTCATTTATATGAATTATTTAAATCTTTAAAATAATTGTCATTTATTATAATTATTAATTAATTGAATTTGAAATAATGTCATTTAATACAATAAGTAATTATCCTAATCTAAATAGTTCAGTTCCGGGTAACCTACTAAAAACAATCTCTTTTTTCTATTAATGCAAGTCGTTTCTGGAGGAGGAGGAGGACGTAGGAGGTCACAGTTTTAACCTAACCTAACCTAGCCATTTCTGCCATTTGCATTATATACCAAGTGAAATTATACCAAATTATCATCGCTCTAACTAAATGAACATTATACTAAACGATATTATGCGAAATTTTAGCTCTGCCAATCGTAATTATACTAAATGTAATTCTGCCATCTTAAAAGTATGCTATTGTAAATTCGAAGTTTTAAACATTATGCCAAACGATAATTAGATCAAATAATTTTTATGCATTTAAAATTTTCGTTTAAAGAAAATTATGCTAAGTGTGTTATGCCAAATAAATTTCGGAGCATCAAGATTCTGCCAGATAGAGGGAACCCCTAATTTGCATAAGGCAGTACCGACAAAATGTGCGATAACAATTGTATTTCTCTGCGTTATTGCTCTTGTGTTTATAAACGCTACTGCTGCAAATCACCTACTTGTTAGCCCTTTTAAGTATCAACATACCACAAATGTTTTTTGCTACAGCTTCAATGTATTTATGCCATGTTAGTGTAGAGTTTAAACTTACTTGTGATACGAAACACCACGTTTTTACAGATTTTAAGGGGCAAACCGTTTCTAAACCGGTTATTTGAGTGCACTAGTTTGCGATATAAAACGATAACTATACACGATCGATGAAATAACGTAAATGTCTTATGGCCAACGAACTTTGACAGAGAGGGTAGGTCCAGCTTTTCTATTTCTTGGGGCTATTTACTCTGACTTTTGTTGCTGTCCATATCCCCATAGACATACCGGTTTTGTTTTTACATGCTGTCATTTTCCACAAGTTTTCCACCAACAACAATAGAGAATTACAGGGCCATCAGCGAAGAGAATTAATTTTGACTTTGACATTTCTCATTACTTCTATATTTTTGCTATTTATTCAACGTAGCTTAGCTCGAATCTCTAAAGCAATATTATTACATATCTTTAATTAGTTCTTCTCTATCCACAATTAGGCTAGTACCCTTAATTCATAACCTTTTAGTTGCGGTAAGCTTTTGTATCTTCAGTACTTTCAAACTTTTGTAATCTTGATGAGAATGTATGATTGCAAGTAAATAAATACAGTGCGATTATCTGTCTGATGCATATCGCACACGAAAGTAACTAATAGCATGTGGTGTATGAGCCGGAATCTAAAATGTCTGCACCATCGAAAGTCAACAAGGAAAACTTCCGTCTTTTGGACTTGTCTAGTGATGAAGAGTCAGAAGACTTGCAGCTAGAAATAATTCCTAGCAGAAAGAAAAAAATAACAAGGTGCGTTGTAGTTATTATATGTATATATATCAGCATAAAAACTTCCTTTTGATATACAAGATACTTATATATAGGAAAAAGAGGTTATGTGAAGATGTGAAGCTGTATTATTGTTGAATTGCTTTTGTTTTTAGTCAGATAAAGTCGTCTGACCTAAAGATCTCTCATCAATCTTGTTTCATTCCTGTTAGCTAGCATTATAGCATGTTAAATAAAATATGAATTAAGTTACCCTAATAGTTTAGCAATGTTTCATCTGCAGCAGTGAATGCTATTTTTTTTAATTCTTAAGATTAGATTAGAAAAATTGTAACTAAAAGTGTTTTGTTAGATAGACTTAATAAGTAAACTTAAAAAGTAAAGGCAATGCCTAAATCACTGATTACTACCTATCAAAGTGGCTCGACGGTTGTTTCTTTTATCAAAACCTATAAATGCCCAATGTAGCCCCACCGATAGAATGTATGTGTTACAGTTAAAACCCGTCTCATTTCATATAAAGTTAGTTAGAGTTCGGGACTTGGGGCACCCCGACATGGACAGGTTAGGTTCGAAGGGGATGGCGGGGTCTGAAAGACCCCGCCATCCCCTTCGTGTTAGGTTACTTTAAACCTTGAATGCAGAGGTAGGAGCCCCGCGAAGCGGGGCTCCGTCGAGCCACTTTGACAGGTAGTAATCAATGACAGCTCGGGACTTGGGGCACCCCGACATGGACAGGTTAGGTTCGAAGGGGATGGCGGGGTCTGAAAGACCCCGCCATCCTCTTCGTGTTAGGTTACTTTAAACCTTGAACGCAGAAGTAGGAGCCCCGCGAAGCGGGGCTCCGTCGAGCCACTTTGATAGGTAGTAATCAGTGACAGCTCGGGAATTGGGGCACCCCGACATGGACAGGTTAGGTTCGAAGGGGATGGCGGGGTCTGAAAGACCCCGCCATCCCCTTCGTGTTAGGTTACTTTAAACCTTGAATGCAGAGGTAGGAGCCCCGCGAAGCGGGGCTCCGTCGAGCCACTTTGACAGGTAGTAATCAATGACAGCTCGGGACTTGGGGCACCCCGACATGGACAGGTTAGGTTCGAAGGGGATGGCGGGGTCTGAAAGACCCCGCCATCCTCTTCGTGTTAGGTTACTTTAAACCTTGAACGCAGAAGTAGGAGCCCCGCGAAGCGGGGCGCCGTCGAACCACTTTGATAGGTAGTAATCAGTGATTTAGGCATTGCCTTTACATCAGAGTGGTGCCAGGACACAGAGGGCACCTCCTTCCTTATGCTAAACGATGCCAAATTTCTGGAATACACTTTTTATGTGACAATAACGAGTTTTAAGGTTAGGTTACAAAAATGGGTTTTTCTCAAGAACGGTGCATTACCTTGATATGGGAGTGGTACCGGGGGGTAGGGGGCACCCTCCCCCCTCCCCTCCCCCCACCCCCCACTCCCTCCGCCTGCGGCTGAATACTAAACTTTACCCAAGTAAACTTATGAAATATAGGTATGACTTATGAAATCACCTAATAGAATAAAAAAAAACTTGTAAGAAATCATTCTAGTTTTTCTATGATAATTCCATTGACTGCAAACATTTGAAAAGTATTCATATAAAACCTAAAAGTTCTTACCTACTTTCAGACGTGAACGCAGCCGAAACTCTGCTCCCACAGCACTTGAACATAACATTGGTGCTGAAGTACGATGTGCCCTACGTTGGGCAGTCAGAGGAACTCTCATACTATGGCTGCTGATGCTTACATGGATATGTGCTGCCCTCTATGACCAAGTCTCGACTATGCGTGCCGACATCGGACACGGTATGTAGGTTTTTCATTCTGTAATTTAGCTCCTGAATCCAGTTGCATGAAATAACTTTATGTCCTGACTAAAAGTTTGGTGATGCTGTAAGTTTGAAGTTTGTTATACAAATATACAGGTGTCTAACTGAAATGTGTGTGTGTCCTATTAACCTTAACCTTATTGATCTAATTTTGGGCTTGATCCCCGCACAGAACGAATATTTGTATGACCTCAGGTAGTTCTTCCAGGTCTGGCTGTTTTTGTATGTGAGTTTAAATGTTTGTAAACACACCCACGATACAAGAGACATTCCTAGTGTGGGGCAACATTTTATTTAAAAAAAAAGCCATTTCAAATAAATTTATATGACATCTATTGAGGATGATGGAACTGACTAGACAAATTCGGCCACAGTAACTGGATTTCATGATTTTCTAGAGTGCTTGTCAAGTTTATGTAATTTTTGGTTTTACATGCCTGTTTTCATTAACATTTGGAGATACTTAAATTAAGCATTGCTTTGTTATTTACACTCCTAAATCACCTAGTGTTGGTAAAAAATATGATTGAAGTAGAAATTTTCTTGAGCCATTATCACATGCAAAATTTGTTTAATGATTATTTTTCCGACCCAAATATCGACCAATAGAATTGCACCATTCGACGTCACGTGGTACAACCTACATGGTATTATACTGAAAATTTTTTGAAAATTTTCTCTGGTCGTTGTTATGCATAAAAAACAAAACATCCAGTCAAATTAACCACACGTCAAACTGACAGGTTGAATTCAATTGTGAAAATTGGAGATTTTGCATGAAAATGAGTCGATTTGGAGTTTGTGCAATTCTATTGGCCGACATTTGGGACGGAAAAATAATCCCCCGAATACCACACGAGCTTCAAAATTATCTGGCATTTCCCGATAGGTTCCCTGCAAACAAATAAAATCGTCAAGTTTTTCAGGAAAAATCACTCGCGCTTCGCGCTCGTGATTTTTTAATCTGAAAAGAAAAACTTGACTCCTTCATTTGTTTGCAACGAACCTATCGGAAAATACCCGATAATTTTGAAGCTCTTGTGGTATTATATGTGATTATTTTTGTAGATTATTGCTGCAAAAAATGAATTGTTTGTGCCATGTTTTTTTTCTTTCCTCAAAATGAGTGAACATGACTGTTAGTATAATAAGTCTTATCAAACCAACAAAATGAAAAATAGAAACAGAAAAAAAATCATTTAAAATACTTTACTTGACTTCTTTATAATCAAATAGGCAGTCTATGGACATTGTTATTAACAGGAAAATATTTATCGTAAAAATAGCTTGACTACAATTTAAAAAATCCTTATCAATGAAGTATTCAGTATAATACATAATATAAATCACCACAGGCCACAGCATGTTTCATATACTCGCCTATGTATAACACAATATTATAGCGGACTCGTCAAATGACGTGAGCACAGATATCTTTGTTTACATTTTACACTTTTATACTGTACACAAGACATGTTGAAATTGTATCTGGAAAATTTTGAGATAACAAGTGTACTTTGTTTTTCAGTAAAACATACTAATCTCACAGAATACATTCTTAGGCTAAGCCCACCAAAAAACACCATATCATGGACCTTAAACTTTAAAGTACGGTTTCATCATTGCTGTTTTTTTTATGCGGATGGGAAATCATCAACTAACTTCCTGCGCTCCGTGGAGCAGGGGGGAGTGTTAGACTTGTACTGACTAAAACCCACCCATGTTTCTTCTTTTGCCCTTTATGCTCCGGGGCCGCGGTATCTCTTTCAAACAACCCGCTACCCCGGCAGGCTCCTCTGCTTTGCTGACATCTCTGTGAGGCACGCGTAGAACACTAACGCCGCGCGCCGTCGACACGGCCTGTCGCCGCTGGACGGACGGACGGTAATTCATACTGCCTTTAATTTTAAACGCAGACACTAAGGGTCTCTTCATCTTTCGAGGATGTGCCAATGCACAATTGTATACTTAAAGGCAATATTGATACCGTCCTTTATTATTCAGTGACATCAATAAAGTGCGCGAGGATTTTTCCGCGCTAGCACATAAACGCTTCGATTCCGGAAGAATTATGTCGATCTCGCTCGTTAACTTAATGCCAAAAAGATAGGGACAGGGCTCGGTGGCGCTTAAATACGGGATAATGTCAATTCCCCTACTGAATCTCCCGTTGAATGAAAATACTTTTATTTGATAATCGTAAAACTTAGTGCATTTAAGATGTAAACATGTGTGACTTTTTGTGTAAATTGTCAATTTTTCACGAATTAGGCATTTTACTACTTAGTCCTTTTGAGAATTAGCCATTTCGCGAATTAGTCCTTTCGCGAATTGGCCTTTTGGCGACTGTGTGCCATTTTGCGAATTAGGCATTTTGCGACTAAACGATTTGTACAAGTTGACCGTTCCAAAACGAAGATCTTTCGGAAAGTAACGAGCGAGAAACTCCATTGCAAGAAGCAATGCATTTCGTTGTGCATTATAAGATCAAACGGTATCGTAACACCGTATGACGTCTGGGGCCAACTCAGCCTGGTTGAGTCCACATTAGAACTAGTCGTCTCCTATCTAAATACGTGTGCCGCTCTAATAAATTTAAATTGTGCTGTTGACGCTCTATGCGTGACTGTTGTAACTTATTATATACTATACTATGTATACTACTACGCTATACAATCGCATTCTATGACGGCGTACACGTAAATCTCTGCCCATTCACATAGTTTGACCTAAAGTAACCCTTTATGAACTTTTGGGAACCTATTTTTGACTTTTTGCCCAAAATAACCACGGTTCTGCTCAATTAAATTTGAAAATTGACTTGTAAATTGACTTTGTCATTAGTAAGTAGCATCTTCTGGAATTATAAGCAGCGTAAGAATCGTTATCACATACATAACCGTTCGTTAATTATGAAGAATCCGCCAAAATTCGCCCACCACTATTTATTTTTAGAAACTAACTAAACATTGCCAATTTCTAAGAGACATCGTGAAACTGACAAAAATTTCCAAAGATACAAAACGATAAAATGGGACAGGGCTCACATAATTCCGGCCTTCTGACTATTTCGACGAAGTAATCAAATATTGTTTAATTTACGCTCTTGAGTAATTAATGTAGAACAAATGAGGACACAGCTACGCTGCCGTAGTAAACACGGATGTATAATAGTGGCTGAAAATGATATCTAGAATGTTCTACTGAGTAAATTGTTTTGAAATCGAAACCTGAGTTAGTATGATGTGGTTCGTAATTGTTTATTGAAATTGAAGTTGGTATGAGAATAACAAGATAACCTGACTCTGATATTTTCTGTGCTTCTTACACTCGTCACGAGGAAGGTGTAAACAGGTCATAATTTACAGTGCATTACGTTACGAGACATACAATTGTTGTTGTTGTAGATATAACATATAAAGAAAACAAACAAGTAAGAATTATATTAAACACCATGGAGGGGTAAAAAAATATAAGTCAAGAAAGGAGAGGAAGGAGAGGCGTGTAAAGATGGTGATGTGGTGTTGTAAGAATTTTTTTAAAGAGACTGGAGGAGAAAGAGTAGAAGAAGAGAACGTATTGTGCCGGCTCCCAATTATAATGGAACAACATCAGCTTCCTGGTGCTGTTTCCTTAAATCTTCACTAAGCTATGGAAAGTACAGCTTGTTTTAGGTGTAGTAAATAAGAGAAGTTAAAGATGAAAGTGCGATAATAGATTTAAACTTCAAAAACATCCCCGAATTTAAAATTATAGCGACAAGATTCAGGCTTTTGATCGTCAGAAATTGTCGTTTTTTCGCTCCGAAAATGCATCCAATTCCACAAGAACTAATTTTATATCGTCTGTTTTTTGATGAGTCCAAATTTTTATATCGTCTGTTGTTTTGACGAGTCCAAATTTTTTCACGCAATGGCGTTGGCGGATTTTCTTTTATCTAAACGACCACACATTTTTTGTAACCATCCAGTATCTGTATATCTGATGCGGTGTTTTCTGTACGCATGCGCCGCCGCGCCTGTGTGACGTCACGGACAGTTCTGGCCCTACCGTCGGCCTGGACCCTTGCTCTGTTATACACATAATTTACAACAACCCATTGGGATTTGTGTAAATTTTCCAATTTCCCCCGCGTGTGCTGTCTTATGAGAATGTTCGTGTGTTTATTTTAATTTTTATGTTACAGTGTGTTTTTTATTGATCAGTATACAGTGAGTTTGTGATGCAATTGTTCTTTATCGTCTGTTTGTCTGTGTGTTTTGGAGATTTCTTTAACTTTAACATTGTTTTTATTATTTTCTATGGATATCTTAGTATGTCTTTGGCTTTGTCCCTCTTGCTAGTTTAATATTAATATTTGAGTATTGTTTCGAATACAATGGTGTCGCAAATCGCGGGCTCTTCTGCGCATGCTCGGCTTTCATTCACCGCGTCTGGCCGGCCCGTAGGTCGATAATGTCACTTTCTTGTAAATAATGTTATCACACCTCTATGCTCATGTTTAATCGTGCCTTCTGACTTCTGACGTCAGTGGTCAGGCTGAGAAAGAAATACTTATATTTTAGAGAAACATTTTAATATCCTTTTGTATCCAGCATCCAACTAGTTTTAAATATGAGAAGATTAAATTGGAAGGCAAGGTCATAAACATGACATAGTTTATGATGGAGTGTTAAAAAACTTGATATTTTTTTCTAGTTACTGCGATTTCCTTAATGAGGCATTATAAAAAAATATAATTATAAATCGAACAGGAAATAACATATGCGGATTGGTTAATCTTAATGGCTTATTAATTATATCAATGGTCGGTAGCAGTATCAGTTCCACATTAAAGTTATGAATATCAAATATTAAACAGGAAAAAATCTCACAAAATAATTTTGATAACATCAACACAATCACTGGTTTTTTTTACGTATCATTGATTCTTTGTTTAGATAATCGTTTGAAAACCCAAATAAACAATTTGTAAAAAAAACCCTGTCCGATACGCGAAGGTATAATAGGTATCGAGATTCGATGATATTTATGTAATCCTTTTTGATAGCAATTGAAAATAAACCTGTAATAGGGAATTATACATAATGCTAATTTAGCAGAGGGGCCTACCAGGGCCACCGCCTGGGTTGTATTACGGGTTGTTCGAAAAGATACCATGGCCCCGGAACGTAAAAGGCAATAGAAGGAACATGGGTGGGTTTTAATCAGTACAAATCTGACACTCCCCCCGCTCTGCCCAGAGCTGGGGGAATTATTTGGTGATTTCCCATCCACGAAAAATATGGGGAATCATACATAATACTAATTTAGGGAACACTGTAATTTTACCCCTCAAAGCTGTTAAAATTTTAGTTTTCATTTAGTTGTTTATTTTTAGTTTCCTTAGATTTAGGAACAGCTACAAAAGTAATATAAATCGTCTCGTAAAAATTATATGTCATTATTATCTAACTCCATCTTTGACAGCATTTGATAATTTATTGCTCAAAATGCTATTAAGTAATTAATTTCAGAACGAGTAGTAAATTAGTATGCCTTTGATACGATCCAACGATTAAACAAGTTTTCATAACCTTTACCTAGTTTTATATTCTTCCATAGAGCAACATACAGTCTTGAACAATCTAGTTCTATAAAAAAGTATTTAACCCAATGAATGTCGTTATGAGCCTACGGGGGCACATAAGGCATACAAAATTATGCTCTGGCGCGTGAAGAGTTAATCTACAAATCTGCATTAGATTCTCATTATGTAAAATGTATGTTTATCAATAACAGACTCAATCGACAAGATCATGGTCGCCTGCTAAGATAAATGCATTATGACTTGATGCCAGTCCAATGTCACCGTGTAAACGACCTTAGACGCTCGAGTTATTATGCTGACCGTACTTCACACGTATCACGTCTTTGTCTAGACTCTAAGAATTCTAGAATTATATTAAAAATTGATTTTGTTGTTTTTAATAAAATTTGGTCGAAGTGTTTGTCAAAATCTACCGACTTCGATAAAGTATTCAGAATTTTATGATTGTCTAAATGCCAAAACAAGTAGAACAAGTTTTAGTCCAAAGTTTAAATGAGTCCGGTTTTTGTATACGAATAAAAAAAACCCTTTTTTTTCGAATGGGAAATCATCAAATAACTTCGCGGGAGTGTCTTTTTCTGAGTAAAACCCATCCATGTTTAGTTTTCTGCCCTTTGTCTTCCGGGCCGGTATCTCTTTCGAACAACCCGCAACCCCAGCCTTGGCAAGCCCCTGTGTTTTTCTGACATCTCTTTGAGACGCGCTTATCTTCTCTCGTATTCGCAACAACTAAATGTGAATAACTCATAAGAATAATGTGCCTAGTCCTACGAAACATGACTTCTGTCTGAGAATCTACTGTAATCCACCACCCGAGCCGATTTTAGATTGGTATATGTGTATACCTGTGGTAAAACGCATGGGACAACCAGCAAGAAGGTTTCTCTATTAACGAGGTGTAATGCCAATTAATAAGCACTAAGGTTGAATGCCAATGCCTTAGAAAACTTCCTCTCGTCTAGCCTAGAATAAAAGGAAACAGCCTTTTCCCAGACGTCTAGGTTCCCTCGTGATAATACATTTAGAATTAATAGCGCTAATATACTTCAAGATGTGATCAAACTATCAAACAAATTAGCAACGTGATCACGTAGTTTGCGACATCTAATGAAATACAATTTGATCTATTTATAGTAGTGCTTATGCGTCAGTGTGTTAATGTTAATTAATTGTGTAAATCTTTAGGTTTTTTTTTCGATTGGAACATGTTGTTTATGGCTGCTTAGTCAAATAAATCAATGGGAACTGGTCAAGGTTGTGGAACTTTTTCGAGTCAAGACAATCGCGAAAGTGAGTTTGTTTTTTACGTCTTCACGCCTAAATGGCCAAACCGATGAATTTTGGTACAGAGATAGTTGGGACCCTGGAGACGGACATACCTAGGATATTTTTTTTAAATAGATTGAGATATGAGGGAGAAAGAGGGAAGAAAAGGGAAAACTTAGCATTGCTATTACAATAAATAAGGCGCAAGGGCAAAAACTACAAGTAGCAGGTACTTGTAAATCAGGAAAGTGGAACTGTGTTACCCTGAATTTAACGCGAGCGAAGCCACGGGAAAAAGATAGTTCAATATAATTTTACAATTTTATAGACCAGACGATTTTTATTTTATCATTATTTTATGCATGAATTAGCAACATAAACATTTAGCTGTTATCGATCGTTATGAATGAATCGTCACTGAAAAGCGATAAAGTTAAGCCAACACTCGTTTCGCAAGCATATTCAAAGGCGAACGTGTTTCAAATAATCATCTAACTTAAAAGTGTATAGACCAAAGCGTTAACGTAAAACACACAGACAAACAGTAAATGCAATTCACAACATTGCACATTTGATTATACGTCGGGCAAAATCTTTACAGCCAGTGTGTAAGAAATAAGTAGACTATAAATCGTAATTTCATATGCTGAGTATCATTTACGGTCATTCGGCAAGTCGGCGCGGTGCGGATCACACGTGTCAGACCTTTCAGATTTTGCGATCGCCTGTGGCGTGAAAGTGAGTGTGTCGTGCGGGTGTGCGCGGATGCGTTTGCGGTAGCGTTGTGGTGCGTCATGGAGAGTGCGGTGCATGCGGCAGTGCCGCTGCGAGTTGGCAAGAAGATGAGGAAAAGGCGGGAGCTGGATGCTCTAGTAGGCGGGGGAGGTTCACGTGGTGGCAGACTGTTATCTGCATCTAGTGATGAAGGGGAGCCCTGGGGCCGCCGCACGTCCCGTCGCCGTCGCTCCAGACCCTTCGTCCGCCTAGCTGCAGCCCTTGCCT
The DNA here is from genome assembly GCA_905475445.1 of Ochropleura plecta. NCBI lineage: Eukaryota > Metazoa > Arthropoda > Insecta > Lepidoptera > Noctuidae > Ochropleura > Ochropleura plecta. Next base: position 7,723,565 of record FR997740.1, on the reverse strand, counting down.
TTTGCGTCTGCGTTGTCTCAGCTGCCACCGTTCTCTGGCTCTTCGTGGATGTCAGGCGACAGATAGCTTCACTACGCATTGAAATGGACAGAGGTTCGCGTTTTGTTTTCTCATTCCAACTAACCAAACTATAATCTATGTCTTTACATGACCTTCATTTTCATTCAGCATTGTAAAGACCTAATTTTCATACATATAGTTACTATCGACATAGCCTAATGTGTCGTAAACCACTTAATAAGTCAATAGTTTCAAATAAACATTATCAGACTTGATAACGCAAGTCGTACATTCGTTCACCTTGGTAATATAGACAATCAACATAATTAAATTTGAAGGTCCAACCTTTCTTAGAAAAAGCTTTCGAATTGCGTCAGACCTTGTAATGGACCATTAGTTGGATCAGGCTACAAAGTTGTATAGAAATATAGATACAAAAAAGCACGCTGAAACTTTAATTAAAGTATCTGATATTCGTTCTGTTATTTATTTTTTGCATAAACTTGGAGAAAGGCTAGTTAGTGGAAGTTTTTTTTCTTAATTATCCTTTTGCCTGTATCCTAATTCATTAGAGTTACAAACATCGTTCCATGCATCTATATCACTTATTCTAGCCCTTTCCAGCCATTCGATCTTTCATATTGACCCACAAAATTATTTTTCATTGACGTTTTAATCAAATGAAACTTGAAGTGGTTCTCGTACATAATAACAACGGTGAACGTCAAAGCGTAGGTGGAAACTCATCTCGTTATGTAAAGTCAACTTCGCATGTTGTTACTGGGATTCTCATACAATGCTAATATTTAACAATAGAGTCACACCTACGCTGTACTATGTTTTGCATTCACAATTATCGTCTTTTCATAGCGAGATGGTATTATTTACTACAATTTTGAATATGTTTATGATATGACCTAATTTTATTTTGTGTTTCGGCGTTTGTTATTGGAGTGCATTGAAATTAGGCATTGTCTATATACATACGTGTAATCCATTGAAACCTTATAAGGATAATGCAATGTGAGGATGCAGAGGCTTATCAATTATCAATGTCTATTCGTCCATGTTGTTTTTACATTTTTGATCGAATACGTTTGAACAATGATGTCCTTATTCTTCTCTTCTTCCAATTGACCTTTTGTAGCAAAGTGTCATTGTCCAATTAGGCGTAAAATTAACGTAAAGTGACTTGAAATCTGCTCTTCTGCAGTATTCTGATGTTCAAACGGCTTTTGACACTTTTGAAATGAAATGATTACAACATGCTATAAACATTTCCGTTTAGACCATTAACTATGTAATCAATTAGCCTACAATGTTTCCGTATAACCTAGAGTTCATGAAGTGCGTATATAGTTCTATTCGGTTTATTGCAGATCGTGTCGTATAGGTTTATTAATGTTTACGGTGATATACGCTAATGGACGTCCACTACATAATGACAAGAAATTATGTGGCAATTTATGTGCCAGCCACACCTATAATTTTGCCTTGACATTGAATCAAGTTAAGTGATCAAACAAATAAGGAACTAACAATACCTTCTCGTCTACCAAAGAGTAATTATTTAGTTACGGATTTGTGCGACTTCCTGGTCAAAGGGTACGGTTTGTTGATTTATAAAGCCTGTTTACCATGTTTACTACCTAAAAGACAAGAAAAGCGTTGAATAGCAGGAAGCTACGTCAGATCAAATTAAGGTCAGATAAGGACCTACTATAGAACCTTGTGGTGTACGCTTTTCATGTATACCTCAATATTATATCATACCTCAATATTGGTGGCGAATCTCTGCCCTGGTGATTTTGCCATATTATTTTCTAGGTCTATAAAGTTCTTTAAAACAAATGCAGTAGTCAACTAGATGTTATACCGTGATTTTTTTTTAATTAACTTTTTTTATCCTAAGCGCGTTTACATCGAATGATCTTGAAAGGTCAAACTTAGTATTATAATAAAAGGAAGCTTTACAGCGTATAATAAAATCATTTACAAATCGATAAAAAAAAAAAAAACGTGAATCCTAATTACAAAGAAGTTATAATATGTCAAGTCCCAGATATTGTTCTTTGTTAACATATTCATAATTCTTATAACTACAAAAATATAAAGGCCATTGGAAAGTGTTCACAGACAAGAGACCATTAGATTTATACTTTGCTTTGCGAGTAAATAGCGTCAAAGTAAATCATTTACAAGTCCCAGTTTCACTATGACTGAGGGAATTAATTTCTTAACCTTTCCCTTCACTGTGAATAATTATTAGGGTATGAAACCAGTTTCTTCGTATCAAAAGAACTGCAGTTACGTCAGTCTCACAGATCCTCAAGAATTGTTATCCGTCTGAAACAGGTCGAAAGGTTATTTGAGGCAGGCTGCCTCTATAAATAAAAATTGGAATAAAACAAGGAATGTTTAAAATAAACTTTATTAAATTCTACCTGAGACGTATTCTCGATTCATAAATATCATGGCTAGGTACAGGATTATACTTGGGAAGTATTCATAAGTAAGGGGAAAATAAATCATTTTTTTAGTAGCTTTAGTTTGTACATAAATTCTTTAGGCTCTTTATATTTGTTGCAATTTATAACTTTAATGTAGATAAATCTCTATCTATTATATGCCTAGACGAATTATTTAGTAGTATCTGCTATTGATAAGTGCTCACATATCAAAGGATGTTTAGAAATTTTTCAGTTCATCCTCTAGTGTGAGAAGTTTTGTATGTATTGACTATGGACGGGTTTCGTTGAAAACATTGAGTGATTCGTTGAAGTTGTATCCGCCGGTCTGTTTCTACTTACTGACTCAAGTTATTGTTGATACTTGCCGTAAACCAATCTTTACTTCCTTCTGTTTATTACATGTACGTTGTAATTTCTGTGGGGCTAACCAAGCTTCATTGGCATTGATTAGGGGCGATTGTAGATTCTGGGTTACAGGAGTTGTTATTTGAAAACGCTACTGATAAAAAGCATGGTAAATTAGTCCCAGAAGACAAAAGACGTATTCACACGATGTATTCTTTTGGAGCATATGAAGCACGTTGAATGAGAGCGTAAGGTTTACAGCGCGTCAAATGCGTTGAAAACATATGCCTATTAATTTTTTTTCTAGCCTCAGTACCACTCTTGGGGCAAATGCACGTCATGCACGTCCTCCTTCCAGTTCTGACGGAACCTGTCCTGCCCAGCCCCACTTGAGTTGGGCGGTGTTTTGAGCTACGTCAGCTATATTTGTTTTGGAGCGCAGTATTGTTTCAAATACGATTCGTTAGTTGAACTCCTACTACAAACCGCTCCATTGCTCGTTGGCAAATCTTGAGTTTGGACTGCTAGAAGTTGTTGCATCAGCGTGATAGCTTTTGCTGAAGATGGGACATCATCAAATATAGCTCTGAGCGGAACGGGGGAGAGTGTCAGTCTTTTACTGACTAAAACCCACCCATGTTCCTCCTTTTGCCCTTTAGCTTCCGGGGCCGCGGTATTTCTTTCAATCAACCTGCAACCACGGCAGGCGGTGGCCCTGGCAGTCCCCTCAGCTTTGCTGACATTTATTTGAGGCGCGCGTGGAACACGAACGCGCCGTCGACACGGCATTATTTGTCCCTAAGAATTTCTGGACTCAGTGACCTTTTATGTTTCTATGGAGACTTGAAATAAAATTGAATCCTAAAACTGCAATAGTCTCAAACAAAATGAAATTCGAGGCATGTTGCCAACCCCACATATGAGTTGCATTAAGAATCTCGTTTCAATTGCACACATGTTTCCGCCAACCATCTGTAGTTGTGTAAAACTATAAACAGCTGAGACACATTGTCTTTATTATTCCTTAGTTACCAAGGCACTGATAAAAATAACTTTATAGCCTATAGCATATCTTGACTGTATGAATTATAGCTGGTCGTTAGGTATTCTCTCTATATCTCTGCCACCTTTTTAATAATTTTATTTAATTCTGTTAAAAGGGGTTTCGATTGTTTTTACTCTTTATTAAATTCACCCTAGTCTGTGCAATATCAGTGGTTATGCCTACTATATTTACAGTTTCTGAACTTATTCATAAATAGTAGACTCTATACTTACTATACTATATGAGAAATAGTCATTACAGACATTTTCGTTGGCAATACATAATTATTATCATGCTATAAGTAAGGCTAGTAAATAAATAAAATAGCGACTTCCAAAAAACACTAAAAAAGACGAACAATAAATTTACTTCTGGAAGTCGGTGACTTTTGTTTGTTCATAGATTTTTGCCACCAACTTCCGAGGTAAATATATTTTCCTTCATTTAAGTGTTGTTTTTATTTCAACAATCCTTTGCTCTGTGGATACATAAATTACACACTGAAATTTATTGTATATGGATTTAAATTTCATTTGCATTTGAGGACGCAATGCCTCAGGACATTGTCTAGAAATCACCAAACACCAGTTTCTCGCTGGTAATATAATTTAAAAAATAATAATATTCTTATTACTTCTTCAACAGTATCAAGAAGCAGCAACAGCGTCGACGACGCGCTACAAGTATGCCACACGACTGCAAAAGAATTGCGAGCGAACGCAAGCGATTTGAGCGCGAAGTTCGCGGCGTTAGACAAGGAACACAAGGAGCTGACGCAGCGGGTAGCGGCTGCAGCGCTGGAGCTGGCGGCCGTGTCGGAACAGCTGTCAGCAGCGCCCAAGCTAGCTGACACGCCTAGGAGGCTCGGAGAGCTACAGAGAACGGTCGCGACGTTTGGTTCACAGGTTGGTTCGGCTACTATCTTATAGCATCTGTATACCCAATTTGCGGAAGTCAACAAGCCAGAGCTGCTGACAGAAAATACTAGACCAGACTTCTTAAGAAGGAAAATAGTTAAAAATAAATATGTTCTACCAAAATTTAATAATGTGTATGTATGGGATGACGGTAGCTGAATATCTAGTACCTTATTTTCTCAACAAACTACCAGACGACCTGCAAGCGTTATATAGGACAGGCTCGAAAAGTTACAAGTATAAATCTAAACGTTACTATACTAACTTATAAATGTTACTAATATTTATTTAATAACAAATGAACGGCTCGCCAGCACACAGATAAACCCTGTGACGTTTGCGTGTATGACAATATATTGTTAAGTAAGTGCATAAGTGTTTTAGAAAAAAATAAAATAAAAATTCCCTTTTTAGAATAATATTTAAATAGTCATCAGACAAAAATATTATGATGGCTTTCTGGTCACAAACCCTTTCATTTAAAATTTTAAGGTAATGCACAAAAAATTGTTAGTCCGCTATCTTTGGTTTTGGCGGGATTTCAGCTCTATCAGAATTCGAGAAGTGGGTCAAATTAAACTTTTTGTTTTTTTTTACATAGTAATATACTGGTGAAACTAATAAAAGCCTGATAAAATCGATGTGAAGCACTAGCCTATGCAATACATACATGTACTGCTACTAATATTATAATTGCGAATGTTTGTGAGGATGTATGGATGTGTAGATATTTGTTACTCTTTCACGTCAAAACGGCTGAACGGATCTTGATGAAATTTGGCACAGAGGTAGATTATAGTCTGGAATAACACATAGGATACTTTTTATTTCGATATCACGCGGGTGATGCCGCGGACGCCAGCTAGTACTGACATACGTATACGAGATTGTATATATTGTCGGCAAATGCACCCATATTCTAAATGGACGCCTTCATAGCGAACCCTTCGAGGGTTCTATTCTATTATTAGCAACGGGTAATCAAAATCGATACTCTCTCCAATACCTAACTATTATATTAGTAGAAATTTTGTGCGCCTCTTGTATTGGCACAAACTATATAAATAAGACATGTTGTTATCAAAACATTACTAGGCTCAAAAGTAGTTCAGTTTGGTGGTCCGAGAGGAAACCTGAGAGGTCTCTTGCGCTTATTATATTACACTTTGTATATGCGGCAAGGTCCGAAGCGTCTGTCGCTGCAGTTTGCCTACAGCCCTATACAAATACTATTGTAACACCCGAGTTCACCCGATACCAACCCAATTGTTTACTAGCTAAATGACTAAAACAATGCTGAAATCCGTTACCGCCCTTAGGCTCTCTGTGTTTCCGTAGCCTTCAGTTTTAAGTCTATTTTAGTGGGATAACGTAGGCAGGTAAACTTGATGTCAGATATGTTATCATCCTAACCTATCCCAACGACTTTGAGATGGGCTAAAAAAAGTTGAAAACAAACATTTAAACCCACATACATACAGCCAGACCCGAAACAACTACCTGTAGGCCATACAATTTTTTTTTTTCGTGCGGGAATTGACCCCGGACACGCAGCGCAGCAGTCGATCGCTCAGCCACTGAGCTAACCGTGCCGTCAATCTCATTCCTATTTGGCGGTTTTGCTGTTGAATCTTAATCTATAAGAAATAATGAGATAGTTAATGCGTTGTCATAAGTGACATGCAAATACTCGCGCAGAAAGTAATAGATAAGACCGATAACGGTCACCGCCTTGGGTTGTGAGGTTAATGTTGTCCTACGTCAGCCTGCTGAACACAGGTCACTCTCAAGGCGTCCTATTCAAGTTTAAACGCCTAAACAATATCTAATAGCTGCAAAGAGGCTAATAGGGTAGTTTCCATGGTCAAAGTTGTTACATTCTATTTATTTCGTCTTTTAGATTAGCTATATCTTTGTAATAGTTATTCTAATTTACAAATAAATAAATACATTTTTGAATAATCTAATCCTTACTAATATTATAAAAGCGAAAGTGAGTTTGTTTGTTTGTTTGGTACGTCTTCACGCCTTAATGGCTGAACCGATTTTGATGAATTTTGGTACAAAGATAGTTGGAACCCTGGAGACGGACATAGGCTATTTTTTTAGCTTACTTAGTTTTGCAATAACAATCAATAAGGCGCAAGGACAAAAACTACAGGTAACAGGTACCTGCAAATCAGGAAAGGGGAAAAAACTTTTTTTGGTAATACCGTTTCATTTATCTAATCTGAGTGTTAAAATTAACGCTCAGAATAGATTCATGATGAAGTAGTAGCTTCCATAGAATACAAAACAATCTGCAAATGAGAATTTGTCAATTAATAGCCCACAAGCTGCGCCCCCCGGTCTTACTATTACGCGATGGTAGAATACATAATATATCCTCACGAATTGTAGCATAGCATATGTGTTATTCTGATAAGTAAGCTATTATTATTGTCAAGTTCCATCAAAATCCATTCAGTAGTTTTTGCGTGAAAGAGTAACAAACACACATACATCCTTACAAAATTTCGCGTTTATAATATTAAGTAGGAAGAACAGAATCTGTCAATAAGTTTTATAACAGATTTTCACAATATTACTTACTCTAATCTCATATCAATAGAACACAGAGTACTTTCATCTTCGTAAACATGTTAAATGTTTTTGTTATGTAGGCTAATACTATTAATCTATCGTTATCTCGCATGCAATGATGACGTCCCTAATGTACCGGATTATCTTCAGTTATCGATTACGATTATAAAGAGAGAAACTCGTGGCTATATAATAGCAGCCGCTCGAGTCGATCTTTAGGATAAGCCGCGCTTGCCTAGGTTGTTCTCTGTATGGGTGTTCACCCGGTACATACCGAGTTTCCTCCGTGCCTCGGAAAGCACATTAAGCTGTTGGTCCTAGCTGTCGTTTGTAGATCTTTGACATTCGTTACAGGTAGTCAGTGTCCCGAAAATCTGACAACCAGTCTTACCAAGGGGTAACATACGACCTGGTTCTAACTGGGTTGTGGAGGTTAGATAGGCAGTCGCTTCATATAAAATATTGGTATTCAGCTGCATCCGGTTAGACTCGAAGCCAACTCCAAGATAGTTGGAAAAAGGTTAAACAGCTGATTACGATTATAAACAGCAGATTTCTAGATTCTTTCAGACTTGAATTTACACGGATTTTGCGTCATAACTTCATAAGCTATCGTGTTCGCATTACACACCAAGATATGAAATGAAGATCGTGCAAGCAATTTCCGAAGCACAATCATTTGTTCAAGCTATAATTACTTAACATTTACACCTAACTGAGCAATTTAGAGCAACCTTTTTAAAAGAAAACTATTTTACTCACAACAACGCCTTTTTCCCATTTTTGTACACCTCTGTCTAACCCTTTGAGGATTACAAGCGTAATGGTGTGTCATTACTTTTGCTTTGTCTATGGTCATACAGCATCTGGGGGTCTAAATTGGCGGCTTTAGCTATATCATAATAGGATAGTAATATGAATAACGTTGAAATTCTTAAAATGGTCACAGCCGCAGTTAATATTGTGAATTATCACTTTGTGAATGGTAGCGTAAGTCATATTATTAACCTATTGTGTTTCTTCTTAAGCTACCATGTTAGACAGCCTGATCATACACGCCACGCACGCGTCTATAAGCCCTAATTAATCTATCTTCTCTCTCCTCTTCCAGATCAATGGTTTTGACAGTTCAATAAGTTCGACCCACAAGCAGGCCTTAGCAGCGGTAGCAGGTGTGGAAGAAGTACGGACTCTTCTACACCAGCTCGACGCCAAGGCGAACGAGACAATAGCGAACGTCTCCGCAAACACGAAGAGAAACGAAGAAATCCGAACAGACTTCGGGACACTTAATACAACGCTCACGAGTCAAGTCGAAGCCTTGCAAACCAGGATACAGGAAATTACTGTAAGTCTAACTTTAATACCTAGGTTTTGAATTTTAAGGATAATGCAGTACTTAAGTTATCGATGCAGGTATATCTGGAACTTTTTGGTACCTTGAATTTCAATTGAAGGCGAAAATTTACATTCAATAACGTGGAATAGGTGAGTGGAATAATTGCCAAAATGAAAACAAGTTGAAATTTTATTAATGATCGAGAATTATGAATTTCAACCGTATGACGTCCTAGTAGAGTTTAAGTAAGCTTGAGTTGAAACTAGTAAAATAAAAAAAATAGCGACATTTACCTACGTATTAAATAATAAAGTATTTGTTTAAATTCAATTAAACAAATAAGTACTACGTATGTTTTTAAATTGAAAATTTCATACAAATTTAAACATAATTATAAAAGAAATAACGTTGAGAATTCCTTACCTCATTTTATTTTTCAATAGAACATGAATTACTGAGAACAATCAGTACACACATCTGTGCACATTTAAAGTCAATGTAAACGATAATTTATTAAGTGTGGCATGTTTGATTGTTATCAGTGCCTTTTATTATTAGAACCATTGGAATTAAAATTACATGGGGAAATGTTAAACAGAAGCCCAACTTAATACATCGTCGCGAAATGTACAAACTCGATTTAAATTGTTAATCTGATTTTAAATTCAACTATAGATAGATAGATTGTGCAATACGTGTTCTTTTGATAGTCATTAGTGTAATTTTGCTCCCTATTGATTTTAAATATGAAGCCCAATACAGGGTTATTTGTAAAACACTGGCAACGACTCAGGACCATGTTACTAACATCATAATCAACAACTTTTGTTCTAGGACATTTAAACATTTATCATATTTTAGTTCATCAGATTTTCATACAAAAATAAAAATATTGAAATTGAACGCTCTAAATGTTACGAAATCTATGCGAAGCAAACGTACCTACAAGCGGCAAAATACGGAGTTGAAATGTGTTAGATAGGACAACGAAATCTTGAAGATTTGTTTTTGGTAAATGTATAAAATTTTGTAAAAAATCATAGAACAAAAGTTGTTGTTTATGATGATTGTAATACAGTCCTGCAAGGTTGTCGGTGTTTTACAAATAACCCTGTATAAACCGGCCAAGACCTAGTCAGACTCGCCCACCGAGGGTTCCGTACAGACTTGTGGCATAAACAGTCATTGTTTGTTAAACAAGGTGCTAATGCTAAGGGTCCAAAATGGCAGCTTTAGCAGAATCATGATATGAATTCGTTAAGATTCTTAATATGGTCACAGGCGCAGGTAATATTGTGAATTGTCACCATTTTACGATTTTTCCTTTGTTACCATTTTACGAATTTTAACGTAATTCATATTATTATCCTACTAGCTTTTGCCCGCGGCTTCGCTCGCGTTAAATTCGGGGTAACACAGTTCCCCTTTCCTGATTTGCAGGTACCTGTTACCTTTAGGTTTTGCCCTAACGCCTATTTTATTGTAATAGCAAAGCTATGTTTTCCCTTTTCTTCCCTCTTTTTCCCTCATTTCCCACTTTAAAAAAAAAAAGTTAGCCTATGTCCGTCTCCAGAGTCCACACTAACTCTTTACCAAAAATCATTAAAATCGGTTTAGCCATGTAGGCGTGAAGACGTAACAGACAACTCACTTTCGCTTTTATAATATTAGTAAGGATTCTGATTCTGCTATAGCCGCCATGTTGGACCCCCTTAGCGTTAGCACCTTGTTTATTTTGGAATCTCAGCTAGAACCCGTCGACGCGAATGTAAGAAATTGGGCCCCTCTTAGTAGATATCTAATCATATCAAAGTACAAAATGCAATGTCGTTATTTGTTGATATAAAAGCGCTTAAATCAATTCGTACTGATAACACTGATTTTATACACAGATTATACAGATACTTCACAGACTACGGAAGTGTGCACAGTTTTGTTTTAGTTAGTAATTCAATGACCCATAATTTGCCCAGCTTTGCCTTTTTCCTAAATATGTAAAGATCCTCTGACTGTCTTCCCACTGACGCGACTAGTTTTATTTGCACGGCGCCTCTTATTTCTTCAGCCCGTTTTTAAAGCATCAGTCTAGATTCTCCGATCAGCCTTGTTTGAGATCTCTGAATCAGTAAAATGACGATTTAGAACCATAACTATGGCTTCTCTTTTTGGCTACAGAACATTGATGGCTTGAACTATTTATACTATAGCAGCAGGACAAACAAAGATTTACTAGGTATCATGAGCAAAGACTTACTACTCACATAAAAAAAAGCTTCCTTTACTTTTTTAAATTTTGTCGGTTGGAGTGTCAGGCTTTTACTGTGTATAACCGACCTCCCTGTTCCTTTATGTTCCGGGGCCGCGGTGCCTCTTCCGATCAACACGCTACCCCGGCAGGCGGTGGCCTTGGCAGGCCTTTCTGCTTTGCTGACAAAACTTTGAGGTGCGCGTGAAACACATACGCGCTGCATTTTAACTCAGTGCAAACAATTAAATATTTGTATTAATTTCCAGAAGCCTGTAAGTACAGCAGCGCCAACGGTGGCGACGGCCGCGACCGTGGTCAGCACGGCGGCTGCAATCAACACCACCACCACTACCACCACCACGTTACCGCCAGGTAAATACTCCAACTTTAATAGCAGGCCATTCATAACGGGGATGAACAGTAATGGAATTGAATAATAAAACTCCCAAACACAGGAGACACTGCCTCTCCTGTCTTTGGCGGTTTTACTATTCAATTTAATTAATTTTTTCAATTTTATACATTGGCTGTCAGACGGTAGGACATGTGACTAAAAGAGTGATGGATCTGAATGTTGATGAACGGAGAGCGAGAGGAAGGCCAAAGAAAAGATGGATGGATTGTGTAAGGAATGATATGAAGGAGAAAGGAGTAAATGATGCCGTTACGTCTGTATTCTGATAGGGGAAAACAAAACCCCAAATAGAATGGGACAAGGGCAGGAAAATGATGATGGCTGGCAGACGGTATTATAATATGTTTAGTTTTAATGTGTTTACCCTCTTTTATGACGTGATACGTTATCCTATGTACAGTTATTATTTGTTATTAATGGGCACTTAAATCTTTTGTCTTTGCTGTTGTTGTTTTATTATTAAGAATCGTAATATTTTCGTTTCATCGATCATGTGCAGAATATTTTAGACTTTTATACCTGTGTTTGTTTATGTTTGGTGAGCGTCAGGTGGTGGCATTGTATTGCCATCTGGCATTATGCTGAGCTGAGGCTGTTTTGGCATTAATAATTTTATTTAGTTTATTTTTTGTTGTTTCTGTAAAAAAAATGAAAGTGAGTCGTTTGTCTAGGCGACTTGCGACTAAAAGAATTCTGAATTTTGATGGACGGAGAGCGAGAGGAAGGCCAAAGAAAAGATGGATGGATTGTGTAAGGAATGATATGAAGGAGAAAGGAGTGAATAGTGCCGTGGCGTCTGATAGGGGAGAATGCAAGAAGGAAACGTGTTGCGCCGACCCCAAATAGAATGAGACAAGGACAGGAAAATGATGATGATGATTTTTAAGTTGTTTCTGTATTTTTAAATAATGCTGAATAAATGTAATTTTTTTTCTTTTTTTTCTACTTTCTAAGCACGTTATCCGTAGTTTTGGCCGAAGTTACGGTCGTTTCCTACTTCTTATCATTAACGGACATAATATAACATTAGTTAAGTGCCCGAACTAAAATTGAGTGACAACCTGATTGGCCAGTAGTTTCTAGTCCCAGTGTGTTCTCATACTCATGAATCGGAATATAATAGGGAGTAAGGTTATTATCGAAGTATCTAAGTATTTTGAAACGGGGCTACATTTTCTTACAGACTTATAGAGTAGACCACCAGACGCTACTGAATCTTGAAAGGCCAGTGATGAGATGATCTCAATATTCATACTTTTAAAGCTTTCATTCTGTATCTGTTTCTATGAATACTAACCAACAGTTTTGTTACAGGCAAACCTGCTGTGCTACAATGAAGGACCACACATCATTCCTCCAAACTCGTAAACCGAACGCGGATGACGAGAGAAACGCTCAGTCTTGATCTCAATACGTCCATCGACAAATATAAACGTAGACGTAACCATGAGACATAGAGAACGGATACCCTCCAAGTATAAATAAGGATTTAAATGTCGCAGTTGACGACGAACCTTCGGGACGAACGATTTTGACTCGGCCATACAATTCAGTCAGTATTTTTAATATTTTTTTTCTTTGACGCAACTTCAATGTTTGTAAATAACTTCAACCAGATTTATGACATTTCTAATTTTTTATTGACTATTGTATTATAATTATTTAGTGTTTGTACTTATAAAAGGTGTAAACGGAAGGTCCCTTCACGAAGCCGTTAAACCAGCATTATGTACAGACGCCTGCACATCAAGCTACTACAATCTGTCAGATTTCTTTGATAGATTTTCGACTTTATTTCTAAAGTATTAGGTTCAAGGTTCATTGGGAAAAATTGACAGTTTCGGGTAGCTTGACCTGCTGGCGTCTGTACATCAAACTTCAAGTCATTTTACGCAAAAATTATGACTGGGGTAACGATTTTAATTTGGGTCAAAAATTACGTCGGGATCGACGTAATTTTTGACCCAAATTCAGACTCCAATGTTACGCGATTAAAACATAGTGCTGGTGAATGCATTGACTAGCACGGGAGATATTTAGTATGTATGTATATATATATTTAAAACGCCAGATCCGGAACAACTATCTGTAGGCCATACAAATATTTGTTCCGTGCGGAACTCGAACCCGCGACACGCAGCGCAGCAGTCGATCGCTCAGCCACTGCGCCACCCGTGTCGTCAAATTAAAGTTTTACTTTAATTTGTTTCATTCATTAAAACTCTCACCGCCACCCATATGTAGAATTTATCAGTGCAGCAGGCCGTGCGGTCTGCGGGTTGCAGCTTTGCCTACCAGTGCAGGCCGCGGCGAAAAATCTATAACGAGTTTAGCAGGCCATACGGTCCGCCGGCGGGCTCATCTAGTAGGTAGTAACGGAAATTTGGTTAGATTTTAGCGCGAAAGATACGGTACGCCGGCTGCCCATACGGCCTGCTGATCTCGGTTAGTGCAACTTAAAGGTGGCGTGCCTTACTCGAAAATATACGACCCGCTGGCGGACCGTATGGCGATGAGAGTGTTAAAAACTAGTAGTTGTGAATCTAAGGACCATATGGTTAATTTTTTTTTTCATTTTAACGACACGATAAGTGACCTACACAAATGTCCTTTTTTGGATATTTTTCGTCGTGTCATTGACCTCCTTGAGTTATGAGTCGAACTACATGATAACTGACAAATGCTTGCACTGACTGGATAGGTCCACTCAAATCTGTGTGGTTCTTTCTTAAAAAGACCATTTCAGACACTAGTCTACATAGTCCTCATATAAGTTGACCAAGATTTTTGACTGGACTGTAAAAGAGACTATGACCTCGAGTTTGTTTCGGCTGTTTCTTCTCAGAGTAGTCGGGAACGAATCAAGTAGTTTTAAAAATGTGTTTGTAAAAACCTCTTAATAACGCGGAGAACAAGTTAACTTAATTTTCATCTTCGTGAAGGGTATTTTAAGGGTTACATCCATTATAACGTATTTTATTGAACTACAGAGATATTTTAGTATAATTTATGGACAGATTACTTTTATGTTTTAGTTTTAATTGTGTGTAATGTGTTAACGAAAGGTGAGATGCACCAATGCAATATCGTCGAGTGAGAATTCGAGTACGATGTAATGTAAATATTGGATAGTAATGATAGTTTAAATGAGCGTTGTACACGCGACCGCACTGTGTGTCATGTCAGTACGAGTGTGAGTTTTATTACTTGTAATAAATTATTGTTAATAGATCAGTTATTATTACACAGTTTTGTTTTATTTCACACCTGCTCATGATTATGGCGTTGCCCGCGTGATATTGATGACCCACGGGATTGATCTGCCGAGATTTCAAGTATGTTAATCTGGGCTGTATATTCTATATCAGCATCCAGTCTGTGATGACCCACGGGATTGATATGCCGAGATTTCAAATATGTTAATCTGGGCTGTATATTCTATATCAGCATCCAGTTTGTGATGACCCACGGGATTGATCTGCCGAGATTTCAAGTATGTTAATCTGGGCTGTATATTCTATATCAGCATCCAGTCTGTGATGACCCACGGGATTGATATGCCGAGATTTCAAATATGTTAATCTGGGCTGTATATTCTATATCAGCATCCAGTTTGTGATGACCCACGGGATTGATCTGCCGAGATTTCAAGTATGTTAATCTGGGCTGTATATTCTATATCAGCATCCAGTCTGTGATGACCCACGGGATTGATACGCCGAGATTTCAAATATGTTAATCTGGGCTGTATATTCTATATCAGCATCCAGTTTGTGATGACCCACGGGATTGATATGCCGAGATTTCAAATATGTTAATCTGGGCTGTATATTCTATATCAGCATCCAGTTTGTGATGACCCACGGGATTGATCTGCCGAGATTTCAAGTATGTTAATCTGGGCTGAATTCTATATCAGCATCCAGTCTGTGATGACCCACGGGATTGATATGCCGAGATTTCAAATATGTTAATCTGGGCTGTATATTCTATATCAGCATCCAGTTTGTGATGACCCACGGGATTGATCTGCCGAGATTTCAAGTATGTTAATCTGGGCTGTATATTCTATATCAGCATCCAGTTTGTGATGACCCACGGGATTGATCTGCTGAGACTTCAAGTATGTTAATCTGGGCTGTATATTCTATATCAGCATCCAGTCTGTGATGACCCACGGGATTGATCTGCTGAGATTTCAAGTATGTTAATCTGGGCTGTATATTCTATATCAGCATCCAGTTTGTGATGACCCACGGGATTGATCTGCCGAGATTTCAAGTATGTTAATCTGGGCTGTATATTCTATATCAGCATCCAGTCTGTGATGGTGTTTGCCTATCTCTTGGTGCATCCGTGCGACGTGGCTTGCCCACTCCCGCTTTAGCTTGGTTGTTTTTTCCAAAAACAGCTACTTTAGTTATGGAGTTCAAGGTGGTGTTTCTAAAGAGATCTGGGGGTCTAAAAAGGCCGCTAAAGATGAATTACGTTGAAATTCTATTTTATATTGTGAATTGTCACTTTAAAACCATTTTAGGAATTTTAGACTCTATTATGATGTTCTCTTAACACCTATTATGCTGCGCTCTATAACTCGCAAGCAAGGTTACCAAATAAAAAAAACATTGAATTGCAATAACAGAAAAAAACATTTATTGATTCAGTCCTATAGTTCCATACATACACAAACATTAAGCAATCGATTTTATATTTACAATTAATATTACTTAGGTAGCTCACACTGAACTAGACAAGATGCAAGGTACAGATCTCAATAGTACTGTATTTATAGATCATTTACTTGCGTCGATCTCATGAACCTTTTGCCACTAAATACGGACATAATTATATGAAAATCATACAAAAGCAAGGAATCAATGCAGCTAAAAGAAAGTATGCAGTTCTTGGTGACAAAAGAACAAGACACGTAGGTAAATGTAAAGCGAAAGTATCGGAAAGTGAACCTTGAAATCGCGTTATCACTTTCGCGCTTTTGAAGTTATATTAAATATTTACTCTTCCTGGTGTTATAGCTACTACTTAGGATGAGTTCAGACAGAACGGAATAATGCCCGAGCAATATACTGGCTACATTAAAAACACACCGCGTTTTTGCTCTTGTTGTGAATATTTTCGCTGTCTGAACTGACATTTGCAATAAACCAAGTAATTGTTGAGATCAACCTACACTCGTCTAATTCTTAACAATGCCTATCTCCTTCGCGGCTTCCCCGAAGGCGTGCAGTGCGCGCTGCACGTCGGCCGCCGAGTGCGCCGCGCTGAGCTGCACGCGCACGCGCGCGCCGCCCTTGGGGACCACCGGGTAACTGAACGCTACCACATAGATACCGCGCTCTGGAAAAGAACAAACAGCATTATAAGCAAGAGCGAAATGTTGCTTGTTGTCATTTTTATTGGGAGGGGCCATGCACAAGGTAAATTTTGAAATAGACTGTCAGCTATAAACTAAAAAATTATTCATCTCTTCTGGTTCACCACTGTCCACCTCGGTCCTGTTGTGGATCGTTTTATTTCAGATTCGTTGAATGTACCTTCTATTATCAGCTGCAGGAGTAGTTAGCCGGTAAGACAGGCTGACTTGACTCAAGTAGCTTTCTCGAAAGGACTCCTTCTTGCCACCTCTTTTGCTAGAGTCGAACACATCGTCAAAGATAACATCTTGTGTTGGCCTTTGACCCTTGGCTAACTTAGGTGTAGTATAAGTTCTACAGCTTACAACGCGTTGCCAACACATGTCAGGACATATGGAATGTTCGTCGCCAACCACGGTCAGTCCAGCTGATTTCAATTCTTCACTATGTCCCTAACACATTGGCTGTATACTATACTAGCTCAAGGGCTCAAGGTCCTGTACAACATAAGGCTGTATCTGTCGGAAGAGCTGCGTCTTCGAACGGTTGAGTCACTTGTACTCTTTAACCTAAACTACGATGATGCCCTTTTTGGTCCTCGACTACTGGCACGAACAGAGCGACTGATTTCTGCCCGTGACTTTGTCTGCGTGGCATAGTTGCTTTGGGCTAAAGCTAACTTTAACCCGCGTGATGATCGAAAAAAAAATATCTTTCTCTCCCCTTTTCTTCCCTCTTTTCCCCCTCTTCTCACTTTTTATTTAGCCTATGTCCTTCTCCAGGGTCCCAACTATCTCTGTACCAAAATTCATCTAAATCGGCGTGAAGATGTCATAAACAAAAAATAAACTCACTTTCGCTTTTATAATATTCGTAAGGAGTACTTACTCAGCATGTTAGTAGCAAGTTCCACAGCTAGCGGCGCCTCGCCCACCATGACAGGACAGATGGGATGATCGTCGCCTGCAACGGTCAGTCCAACTGACTTCAGACCTTCGCGGAAGGCTTTAGTGTTTTCTTGGAGACGTTTGCGAAGCTCTCCGCTTTGTTCTACGATATCTAGAGACTGGAACAGAAGAGGTATTGTGTAAATTGGCATGCAGCATGATTTTACAAAAGCCTTATAATAATATCTATTGCAATTTCGCGAGCGTTTTAGCATTCATTGATTTTTGCCGAAATAAGTTGACCTCTGCACCCGTGCACTAGTAGGTGTTAAGACATCGGTTTTTTTTTCGGATGGGAAATCATCTAATGACTTGGGGCATGTCAGACTTGTACTGACTAAAAACCCACCCATGTTCCTTCTATTGCCCTTTACGTTCCGGGGCCGCGGTATCTCTTTCGAACAACCCGCAACCCCGGCAGGGTTAAGACATCGGTTGTATGAAGAAAATAAGGCTCCGTTACCGTATACCAATAACCCATGGCCAAATCGTCGGGAATGTACGCAAAAACAAATTACAATAAATCAAATTCACAAGAAAATTGGCTCCTGTTGCAGTTATCGTAAAACCATAAACAACAGACCTTTAGCGAAGCAGCGACCACAGGCGGCGGCGGTGCGTTCGAGAACAGGTAAGGTCTAGACACGTTCCTCAGTAGAGTGATAAGTTCTTTGGGGCCGGTGGTGTACCCTCCGGCCGCCCCACTCACTGCCTTGCCCAGGGTCGAACAGATGATGTCTGCCGCGCCCATGACGCCACAGTACTCCTCTGTACCCCTGGAAAAAGATAGTTTCAGATTTCAGTCGCATATTTGAACAGTAACATTGCGGCTCGAAAGAAAATAACGCACGGGTCATTCTCCCATAGATATCAGAAAGAAAATAAAAACAATGTTGTAGGTCCATCTCCTGCCTGTGGCAAGCCTCCATCAAGGTGTTGGTTAAACTGGAAGCGAAGCCAACCAATGTGTTCCAAAACCTTGGATTGATCGACATTGCACGAAAATGGAGGTGAAAAATGAAAATGCAAAATGTGTAGGTATTCATTATATACACATTTTCAATAGGTACCTAAATAATATGTAGCACCGACCGAGTCCTGGATTTGTACCGGTCGATGGCAATGGGCTCACCAAATATTACATGGGATGGGACTTTAAAATAAATAACAGAATCTGAGTGTGCTATTGGATGCACCTTTGCCTAAATCCTTCGGGGATTAAAGACGTAATATTGTCTACTTAATTGGTCAATTATGTTTATATATAAGCAGACTGGTGTTGCATTTACAAGATGTTACGTAAGTGTAGCAATACTGCTCCACAAAAACTGAAGGTTTAACAATGTATGTGTGCTTAAATGGAAACCGGTATTTTCATAAAAAACTGACCGACTGAACACGTGTAAATCTTAAATGAGGAAAATGTATTCACTTTTAATGGCAATAGCAAACTCCTTATTAAGGAAATGCCACGGTCCCATACAGACCTTGAATTATTTACAAAAAGACTATAAACTGTGCAATTTTGTATATAAACGGACATGGCACTGTAATGAGTATAATGACCGGTCATAGTAGTTTTGCAGAGGTTTGTATAAACAGAATATAGCACTACCATAATATGTTGTTACAAGAGCATTTTGCACTGAAGTTATAATTTTACCATTTATGCCCGTGCAAGTTAAATAAGGAAAATCGTCGAGGGCCTCAATTCCATTAATTTGTGAATATAGTTATTAATTAAACAATTATTATTAAACTGAACTCGAACTTAGGATAAGGACCCAAAGACGATAGCCAGACAACCTTGCAACATACAGTATCGATATCACAAATTATGCTATTCTTGCGATAAGAGCGCATAGATCGAATCTTAAATAAGACAGTTAAATATTTCATTTTTTTTTTCAAAATTCTGTTGGACCAATTATCAATATATATTTTTTTGCGGATTGGTAACTATAAAACAACTTTGCCCGCTCTAGGCGCAGCGGAGAGGAGTATCAGACTTTTACTGACCTATGTTACTTTTTTTGGTCTTTATGTTCCGGGGCCAAGGTATCTCTTTCGATCAACCCGCAACCTTAAATGATCAATCCATTTGAAAGTGATATTTGGAGAAACTGCAAACAGGTACAGTGGTCAACTTACCGGCCAGTCTCTCCAAAAAACCCGGTTGCATGGCTGTCATCCACAGCCAACAAGGTGCGGTATTTGTCAGCCAAGTCCCGCAGTCCCTTGATAGGCGCCACGGTACCGTCCATTGAGAACACGCCGTCGGTGACGATCAGCTTGATCCGAGCCTCGCTGTGAGCTAGGAGGTGCTCTAGTTCTGTAAGACAAAGATAGGCGAGCATTAGCAAGATACCTACGATTTAAGACATGGAATAATCTCATTTTGATGTTGCAATCGGTCACTTTGGTCAACCAGTATATTGGCGAAGGTAGGTACTGATCATAGAGCAAAGAATTATCAGTTTGCAAGATCTGTGAACATAAAGGCATTTTTGCTTTTTCGGATGGGAAGTCATCAAATGAATCTTCCTGGAGCGGAGTTGAAGGGACTGTCAGGAATTATAATGACTAAAACCCATCAATGTTTTTTCTTTTGCCCTTTGTGTTGCAGGGTATACTTAAGAACTAACCCGCAGCTCCAATAGGAATACCCCGCATGAAAGTGAAAATACTAAAATAATGTCAGTCTGTAAATAATAAAATAAAGGTTTGTCAAAAAAATGCAACATCTGAATTTTAAAGGGTGTTTGAAAAGATCTTACCCCAGTTTTCTTTCATTTCTTACCTAATACGTGGTTAAACAAATGACAGACGCATGCAGAAGCTAGGTTCAAGTTCGAAGACGAGGTTATGTGGCAAGCATCGCGTCTTAATCTCTTAGTCTTGACTTGAATCTTGTCCTGATAAAATATATGTGGTGGAATATCGAGTATCTAATAACGAAGGTTGAGGGAACTCACCACTCAGATCCCTATGTGGGTACCGGAACTTCTGCGCTTTGCACAGTCTGATGCCGTCAATGATGGAGGCATGGTTCAAGGCGTCAGAGAAAACGGCATCTTCGGGAGTCAGCATGGACTCGAAGAGACCCGCGTTAGCGTCGAAGCAGGACCCGTACAGGATTGCATCTTCGCGGCCGTGGAACTGCGCCAGGCGGTTTTCTAGCTCCTGTTGAAATATGGAATTACGTTAATAATTTCAAGTATTCAGGATCGTCTGGCGGTCTGTAATAATGCCTTACGCCCCGTAAGAAAAAGTGCGGGATGTGTTTTTAAAGCTGTAGATTCATTGTATCAAAATTATTCATGTGTGAATTATTTGGAGCTGAAATAAGTTATAAATAGACATTATAATTATATGTTTAACCTTAGATGAAGTTGTAGGTCACATAAAAACAGTTTTGTTATAAAATAATGAGTCTCTGGGGGTTTTGTCCTCGGACTTCAACTACTGTGAATGCATTGATTTGGTTAAAAAGTTTTTATTGCTTTTGTTTTTTATTATTTAAACAAATGGAACGGTTAATTCTTGATTTACTGTTCGAATCAAACACTTTGTTGTCCATCTGCTGTCCCTTGGAGGTGTGAAAATATCAACCCTCTAAGTCTACGCAGTTGAAAGATATGGCCGTTTATTTTGGCAATCGCACTTGGCGTGTTTTTTTTTTCAAGATTTTAAGACTTTTTTTTACAACATAGCAAAATATTCTATTTACATATTTTCAATTTGATTCACTGGACTTTTTGAAATATGACCTCGTTAAACTAAAACGAGACGAGTTTTAATTTCATGCAAATTGAAAAGCGAAGGTTAGGACAAGGACTGTTTAATAACCGATTACCAGTAAAAAAAAACCGGACAAGAGCGCGTCAGACTCGTACACCGAGGGTTCCGTACAACGACATAAATGGCCATATTATCTTTAACTGCATAGACTTAGGGTTGATTATTACAAGCAGAAAGGGACCACAGAGTTGAGTATATGGTTTTTATTTCAACTCGATACATCCACGAGTTCCCGAGACAAAGGGTCTTGACAGACAAACAGACAGACGGACAGCAAGTTAATCCAATATGGGTTCCGATTTACGACAGACTACGTGTCAACGCTGAACAAGGTTATTTTCCAAACATAACCCACTCAGGCTACTGCATGATTTGCCCTCAGCAGTCGCAGACTAGCGTACAAACGTGACAGCCAGAAACAGACGTCATAGTAGATTTTGAAACAATTGTAACTTTGTTATTGCAGCTGATGCGGATTTCATACCCAAGCCTTAAGTAAAGTGTGTTCTGGAGCCGACAACTGCAGTAACAAATGCTCTCGTGAATAAAAAGACCTTATAAAGAAAATAACAGAAAATACTATTCTTACCTTGTGTATTGTCTGAGTGCCACAAATGAACCGGACAGAACTAAGTCCCGCTCCATATTTCTTCAAGCCTTCTCTAGCAGCTTCTACAACTTCTGGATGGTTCTGCAACAATTTGAACGTATTAAGTAGGTTTTTATTTTCAGCGTTCATTTCATTTTAAGAGATGTAGTCTGACAACCAGTCTTATCGAAGAGTATACCTAGTATTACCCAGTACTCGGTTGTAGAGGTTAGATCGGCAGTCGCTGCATCCGGTTAGACTGGAAGCTGAAGGCTTTGCAGATGATGACAAATTTAAAGCAATATTAAACTTACGGAAAGACCCAAGTAGTTATTGGCGCAGAAATTCAGGAACTCTCCTTCAACACCTTGAACTTTCACCTGGAAATAATAATACAATTAATAGAGCGTCCTATGTATTATTAAAAAGGCGGAAGATTCGAATCAATATCTTGTATTTTTAACAGTCTTATAAAAACAGCAGACGTTCTAAATTCGACTGTTTGTGAATAAAAAAAAATGATTTCCAAAAGAACAAAAAGTTGTGGAAAATATATTTACTAAGGAAGCCGTTGGTATAAAAATCGATGACATAAACAAAAGTCATATAACAAAATATTATTGACCTAGTATGTCTGAAACAGTTGCTGGAAAAGTAGACTGTGTGATGCTACTAATGTAGATAAACAAACGAGCCACGACATTTGCTAAGGATGGGAGTACTTCTCCTAATAATACAGTGAGGGGCCATAAGACGCCCCACCTTATGGCCCCAGTATAAGGCTGCAGTTACACGAGGTGAAAAATTTCTTGCAGCAGCCGGGTGCTAAATGTCCTGTCATAACAATTTTATGTTTTACTAGCTTCCGCCCGCGACTTCGTCCGCGTGGCATAGTTACTTTGGGCTAATGCTAACTTTAACCCGCGTGATGATCGAACACCCTTTTCTTTTTCTCCGCCTTTTTAAAAAAAATGTCCGTGACCGTCTCCAGAGTCCAAACTATCTCTGCACCAAAATTCATCAAAATCGGTTTGGCCATTTAGGCGTGAAGACATTACAAACAAATAAACAAACAAACAAAGTCACTTTCGCTTTTATAATAGGTATTAGTAAGGATTAACTAGGGCACAACGTTCTAATTCTTTGTAAGCAACAAATCGCGCGCTGGCCAAGCGGATGCCGGGCGGCCGCCCCAATAAATTTTTCGCCTCGTATTTATCAAATTTTTCGCAGTGAAGGCATTCTTAAATAATATTAAGTCAACTTTACGTAGTTGCTATGAAGCTTGTTAACTAAAATAGCAGATCCAGGTCGCCGCCGTACAGCCGCTGCGCGGGGACGACATTAGTGTCGTATAAACGCGCCCTAAAGTGAACAAAGTCAATGACGTTGACGATATCTCTACAGTTAAACTAAGAAATCTTCAAACTGTTTGTTTAAACTAACTCACTGTCCCCGTTTACGATGTCAACTTGATCAGACATATAAAATTCGTTTTACTTAACGGACTGTGTAAAATTGTGGACATTTATTTATTTAATGTACAAATAGTTACACGCTAGGCTTATAACTAATGAGTACATGACCCTGTTAGGGCGCAGCAAAATGTCTTAAAACTAATAAAATTATATTGCAGAATCTAATATCACGTATGGTAGGAACTTTCACAATATTATATTAATTAAACTTATATCTAACCTTAAACATTTAGCACATACATAACTATATTTTAAAATTCTATTTTAACTTTGGATTTTCCATAAATTCTTGGATACTATAATAAGCTTTATCTAAGAGCAATGGCTTTAACCTGGCTTTAAATATTAACAATGTTTTTGTGGACCGTATATATTCAGGCAATTTATTGTAAATCTGTTATCTGTATACTTCGGTATTCTGGGCTATTTTATACATTTGGAGTCTAGGTTGGTAAAATTAATTTAGTTTTACGGCGCTACATGTGGAAATATAGACTTCGTACTATGTTCGTATTCGTAAATCAGAGAATATGTTATTATTTCTAGCTCCTGGATGGCAAGGCGTGAGAAAATAAAGAAATCTTTGTTAACATGTCTGAAGCGCTCTCGAGGTTCACCAAAACACGCTACAAGCCATTGTACTTCACCGCACGACGACGACGTGTATGTTCTTATGCCTACACCTATGTGTATATTGTACATATATACCCCAGTACGGCACACATGAACGTACACATCCGACCGAGGACGTGATAAGTGAATTATTTCACAATCAACGTCTGTGTGTGCAAAAATAAACCATGCCCACATGTTTTCCCTGAACTTTATTCAAGTTTATGCAAAGTTTGTTGAATGTTTTGATATTAACCCGTATCATATGCAAATTACAGTTACGTTAAATAGTCATTCTTGTCCTTATTCCAATGGATTTCGAATTTGTCATCTGCACAACAGACTCTCAACAATTCTGTCATCATAATCTTCCTGCCTTTGGCCCATGTTATTTGAGATCGGTGTAACCCGTATTTTCTTCCATCCTGCCTTGTCAATTGTCACGCCCTTATTCACTTCATTTTTCTTTGGTCTTCCTCACCCTCTCCATCCCTCATCATTTATGCTCATCACTCGTTTATGTCCTGCCAGCTCTGCATTCACCCATTTTCTGGCCAAATCATCTTTCACAGAGGCTATCCTTTCTCTAAAGACATCTGTCATGGCTCCATTCTAATGGCTATTGTGGTGGTTCAAACATATTTCAACGTTAAGTAACCTATGTCTCCCAAAGTTTACCATCTTAAACAATTGCCAAATACTAAAATGTTTTCAAGTAAGAAAATAATAATATACTGTATTCCCCGTGGTCGCAAATATGAAAACATTTTCCACATAGATTTGTCTCTACGCACGTCAAGTTTCGAAAACTCGGAGACCGGAGAAGTACCATATAATTAAATTAGCATAAATGTGTGTTGACTTCCAAATGTATTCAAACAATCGTGTTTAGAATGCTAAATTTTAAACCATGTTATCGAATTCAACAGCTAAAAGTATTTGGCGGAATTTATGTCGCTCGAACTAAATTTTTTTGACATAATGTAATTAAAACAAGAATTTCTTCGAGAATTAGAATCTTTTAGAGTATAAATCCAACAAGTTGCCCCTTTTCGGGGTGCCCTTATAAACATACACAATATTACAATCACAGCCGTAATTCGCAGGGTCAAAAAGAAAATTAGCACTTGCATGTCTCCCTTACCTTAGTATCTTGCGGTGAAGTAAGGACCCTCTCATGTTTCCAGGTCTTAGCCCTCTTGATGTCTCGTAGGCGATCGTCTAGGACATCTCGCAGGGCTGCTACTCCTGCGCGCTCCTTGTGAAACTCGTGCAATTGACGAGACTGGGTGCCATTGATACCTGGAAAAAGAAGGGTGGTTACTGAGGGCCATCAAGTAAAGTAGGCGAATGAATTTCCTTGAGGGGTCATGGTAATTGTGGAAAAGAAGCAGGGAACGTAAACCAACAGGGAACATAGTCCTGGTGGTCTGAAAAGTATGAAATTAAACATTTATTAGACACCAAGATCTCCGACGCACTATAAGAGGTCCAAGATCGCTACAAATGCAATGTGCTTGACAAAAATTTGGCTCGGCCACATCACAACGCTCTACAACATTGAGCCAACAAATGTGAGGGTGTGTAAGTGTTTATAATAGCTGAAGTTCTAGACGTATATGTTTGTCAAACAAATTTTTGACAGGTTATTATTATCTCCATGATGTAGCACCAAGTTTGAAAATCTTAACCAAACTACGAGAGGTTTACTTAACGATTAGATCTTCTGCTCTACCCTCTTCTCATTTTCCTCAAATTTCTCTGTCCATCAAACAGGGAATCTACGATCTTATTAGATGACGTAATACTCTAGGACACGCAACCTAGAGTACAGTGCAATCCGTCTCTTATCAGTTTGTAATCATATCGTGCTCATCACACAATATACTTACATAGATGTATCAAACAGTTGTTATTTAATGTCACACAGAGACAAGAGCACATAACCGTTATCTATATTCATGCGGCTCAGCCAATTATAATGCAATTTCTTTGTACAAGGTCTGTCTAGATAAACAGCATAATAAGGCAAGTACTGACAAATACAGATGGTGAGTATAGGACACCGAACTGAATAATACTTGACAAAGCAATCGATTGCTTTAATGAAATGTATAGAAAATATCGGGCCTCTGTATCATATGAACAAACAGAAATGTCTGTTTCAGCCGTCCGTTTTTTAAACAACACAATTTTAGCAGCTCTATCTACTCAATGCTTGGAAATACTAATTATTTTGCACGCAAACGGTCATTACAGCACAGCCTTTCATTTTGTAATTAACATCGGTATTTGAAAATGACATTATAGACGAAGATTTGCGTCTCAAGGCTCAAAAAACAAAGTAATCTGTCGTATCAAGAACCTGTTATCCTCAGCTCCAAAAAAGAGCCACAAGGTCGTGTTCGATTACAAAAAATCCTTTGTTGTCATTTTTGGACACCAGTTTTTTTGTTACACTATACACTCACATAAAACACTTTTACTGTATTAAAAAACTAAAAATTATAATTAAAATTATTTTTTTTGTGTTAATACTCACAGTTGCGCAGGAGTTGCGAGCGTAGCGCCATCGCGTCGAATGGAGGCGCGGCTGCCGGCCGGCGAGGCGCGGGCGACGTGCAACTTTTTAACAGACCAGTCACGCAGGTTGTTCTGTTTCGTGTGCTCGAACATAATTTTGTTTTCATTGCACACTCTGGTTGTACCCGACTAGTTGGATGCAGAGTTTATTTTATCGGTGTTGTTGTATTCTTACGCTGGCGACGCGACGCGGCGACGCCGACGATGACGCGGTGTTTTTTCAAGGGTTCACCTGTTTTATGTGATTTATGTAGCAGGTAGTTTTCGGTCGTGTTTGCACAAAGCATGTTACCTTTTGAAGCTGATGTCCACAAACCATGGTTCACCTCCTGTCCTGCGATTTGTGTAACTCCACCTCACATCGTAAGACCTGTCCAAAGTTACTTCCAGCGCCGTCAATGTGGCTGAGTTCTGGTCGTAGTTAATTTGACCCACAAACAATGGGAATCCTCCATGAAGTTTATATTTGCGAATAAATTTATATACTTATTGCAATCACGGCTTTTCGTATGTATACTGCATTCCTCAAATGTAATAGTAGCCGCAAAACCAACGCATCATAGTTTAGAAATTCGATACACTTACTGCCTAGGTGTCTACCTACCTACCTGACGGTGCATTGATGCAACGTCAAGCAACTTTCTTTTTTATGCAAAGCCCAAAAAATGTTTTAGTTTTGAATATGAAGCGATGGATTTGTTCTGAGTATAGAAACAGTGACTAATGACATCATAACTGACAATAACTGTTATACAGAAGTATGGAAGAAAGAAGCAATATTATGCTAAAATAAATAAGGACGGAGTTGGACTGTAGGGGAATGATGGTAAAGATCTCGTTTCAAACGTTACTAAAAAGAAGTGAAAAGGGTTCATGTAAAGCCAAATCTACCACGTTCGTTAGTCGAGTATACCAGCTGAAGGAGACGTTTTATCTCTATCTTAATTCATAAGGTATCTACATTATTATACTATTGATAGCAGCATAACACACCTACGTCATATCACACACATACTTCTGCTGTCACAACAACCCAACCCAGCCGAGCTATGAGTAGCTCAACGTCCGTCCGTCTAGTGACGAAGGGAGACGGCGCGTTCGTATTCCACGCGTGCCTCAAAGAGGTGTCAGTAAAGCAGATAGGCCTGCTAGGGGTTCTGCCTGCCGGATTTGCGGGTTATTCGAAAGAGATACCGCGGTCCCGGAACACAAAAGGCAAAAGAAGGAACACGGATGAGTTTTAGTCAGTAAAAGTCTGACACCCCGTCCCGTCCGCCCAGAGCGTAAAAAAAAACAATGCTACTACTACTTACACGCACTTACTTAGCCAGCGAGGTGAAATACCTAGGTGTCATCCTGGATAATAAGTTAAACTGGAGCAGTCACTTAGACAATAAACTACTAAACAGAGCCTGTATCATCTTTTGGCAGTGCAGAGGGATGATAGGTAAGAGCTTTACTGCGCGGTAATCCGACCTATGGTCACGTACGGGGCGGTGGTATGGTGGCCCCGCACCAAATTGGTGACAGCCTCAGTCAAACTCCAACGTATGCAGAGGCTTGCCTGCACGGCGATCACTGGCTGCATGAGGACTACTCCGACTGCAGCCCTTGAAGCCATGCTGGAAGTCCCACCGCTCCACCTGTTCATTCAGCAGGAGGCAACGACGGCGGCATTACGTCTCAAAACACTTCATCTATGGGGTGTGAAATATACACAGCATACCAAGGCGCTGGAGGAGTTCTACAACGAGTTACCACTAGCCAAAGCCATAAACGATCGGCCAGTCTTACCAAGGGGTATCGTATTACCCAGTATTAACTGGGTTGTGGAGGTCAGATAGGCAGTCGCTCCATGTAAAATACTGATATTCAGCTGCATCCGGTTAGACTGGAAGCCGACCCCAACATAGTTGGGAAAAGGCTAGGCAGATGATGAAAGCCATAAACGATCGGATACCCAAACAATTCGTATTCGATAAGAAATACAAAATCCAGCTCCATGAAGACCACCGTTGCGAAGGGCTATGCCCCGCAGAGGTAAGAATCTTCACGGACGGCTCCAAAACAGGTAGGTACTGGCACGGGAGCCTTCTCAGAGGACCTCAACATACACATAGCCGCACCTCTGAGGGTCCACAACACGGTGTTTCAGGCAGAATGCATGGGCATCTCCCTAGCCGCTTCAGCCATCATGGCAAGGAAGGTTGAGGGCCACTCTATTCGCATACTTTCGGACAGCATGGCTGTACTGCAAGCACTAAACAGCCAAACAGACAATTGTGGGCTAATACATGAGTGTCACCAGCGCCTAAATAAGGTTGGTAATCTCAACAAAATAACCATCCAATGGATCAAAGGACACGGCGACTCCCGAGGCAACGACCTGCGGACGAACTTGCTAGAAGGGGATCGAGCATGGTACCAGTGGGCCCCGCACCTATCGTGCCACTACCATTTGGGTACCTACGTACACTGGTAAGGAAACGCACCAGACAACAACACCACAAACTGTGGCTGGACCACGGTGAGTGCAGGCAGGCCAAGGAAGCTCTTCCTAGTATCGACGGCTGCTTCATTGAACAGGCGCTTCGGATGACAAAACCACAGCTGCGCACAATTACAGCAGCCATTACTGGCCACGGCTCTTTTAATAAACACCTCTTTGTCTTAGGAGTCACAGATAGCCCACTGTGCCGAGCTTGCATGGAGGTAGACGAAACAGCAGCCCACGTGCTTCTGCACTGCCCAGAGGTTGCCCCATACAGGGCAAAGTACTTCGGTAACCCAGGTACTCTTCGCGAGATCAAAGTTTACTAGTTTTTTAGTGTTTTTTAGTTTTTTTTAAAAGACAACCAAAGTTCTGCTGACGTTTCTCGTGGAACTGGGGTGGATCGAATAATATTCCCACCCACCCATACGCAAAATACGCGCCTCAGACGTGGAGTTGCGGACATCAGCCCGTTATACAATACTTACACGCATTACGTACGTCATACCTAAGTGAATAATAAACACGAGTCGCCCGTTCGGGAATCCTTCATATGGACAGATTTGTCAACATGTTTTGATTATGACTTTGGCCTTATTTATTATTATCAAATGACTAATATCCTTCTATCTCACTCGTTTATGATCTAGTCATCGCCATCGCCACTGCTGAGCATGTTGTCCTAATAGTCTTTTTTCCTTCACCCCGAACTCGAAATAAAGCGTAACGTAAGTAGACGCGGTAGAGACAAATAATGCTTTTAATCGAATGTTGATAACAAATTGATACACACTGGTTTCAATCCACTTAGGCAATCGCAGATTCACAGTCCACTGCTGAATATTAATAGGCCTTTTCAAACTCCAACTCAAAGCATTTATTTGAATTAGACCATTATAGGCACTTTTGAATGTCAAAAAACAAAATGAAGCTACAGTTCCGGTCAAAAGGCATAACAACTTGTGAAAGTACTGTAGTTTCCAATTTCACTCTCTGCCCTTTCCCGTATGCAGACTATTCCAGTTGGAACTACAATGTGCAATGGTATGTACCATTGGACTTCCTTGGAGTTGGGTGAAAGGCGTCATCGCCAGCTTTCGAGATATGTAGGGGGGACAAGAGGTGGACAAAAAGCTAGATTTGTTTAGGGGCGTCACCAGCTTTTCAATTAATCGGTGGCAATTAGAGGGGTCACGCGCGAATAAAACGGTTTTTTGATCGATTTTAAAAAAGGAGGAGGTCAATGTTGGTTGTTGTTTTATAAATCGGTCCCGCGGTAGTCCCACTGTTACCAAGTCAGGATACGAAGATGTGAAACACAGGAAAATTGAAGGAAAACCTCAAATGTTATAGGCGCATGTAACGCGTTTCGAAAGTAAAAAAAAAACAATGGAAGTGTAGAAAGAAAGAAAAACTTTTATTTGGGACAAGGTGTAAATGAAACGCTATGTCAGGTAAGTAGCCTCTTTTATTATTTAAAGTCTTCGTACTTTAGTATACAACTCAAGCCAATTATGAATACATAGAGTGCGTTCTTTACCCTTTTTGCGCCATTTACAGTCGACTCTGAAACAAATAAAATAATTTTTAAATCTATATTGAAGCACCAACAGCATACATACGGTTTTACGCTAAGTTAAAGAAATCCAGTACAATCTGATCTCAATTTGTATCAACTTCCTGTACAATGACAGATCAGCGTATACTGGTTTTAGTAGTGAAGGCCGCATTTCCTTTCGTATAAGTAAGTAGCACGGTTACCTCAGGTCCCACATGTATGGCCAGCATCATGTCATAGTCGTTGGCTCCCACAGAGATATGCGCGCGGCCGTCGTTGCCCACAGTGACGGTCTTGCCCTGGCACGACGAGCCCTCTTTGTTGCCTGAGATCACGTCGCAGTATCTGCCTGCGGGGAGGCAAGTCTGGAACAAAATTTAAAAATATTTTTAATAGTATGTAGTGTATTTATAATACGTCCCACGGAAAAAAAGTACAACAGCGCCACCTATGCCACAAAATAAGAACCAATAGCAGAATCCTACATTGCGTAAGCAAACTTATCCGCGACTTAAGCATCTGTAGTAGAACCCGATAACATTTGTCGGGCCCCCACCCGTCCCTTGCAAGAGCTAGCCCGCGATGCTGAGCCAGTAAGTTCAAATCAGTCCCCAAATAAAATCACTCAGATCTAGCCTGTCCCTTTGCTGTCCTCCCCGAGCGACGCCCTAAGCCGAGGCTCGTACCCCACAGGGGGTGCCCTTAGCATGTAGTCGCTTAATTTGAAAGTTTTTGCACTGACTGGAGGCCTTAATTTCAAATCATCTACAGGAATCGCCCGGTTAAGCAGACGACAACCTCTTAGGTTGAACTGCGAGATGCCAATAACAAAAAATAAAAAAAATGTCGGGCAGTAGCCCACCAGACACCAGACACAACACCCGTTTGGTCGGAGGCTCAGAGCTTTGTTCAGAAACTCTGTTATAACTTTAAATTTAAATACGTACTCAAACCCATGTTCAATGCATCCATCATCACAATGTGTTTATTGTGCATTACACTGAGTTCTACCGTACCGTAAAAAACTCGTTTACACCCTTATAATACGGAGAACTAAAAACTACAGAGCCCAGTAAATTAAAGAATATAAGCACAAACCTGCAAAGTCTGGTTAAGATCCCAATAATCATTATTGATAGCGATGAAAGCGTTTCCTCCTCGGCAGAAGGCGATCTGGTTGGAGCCGTTGTCCCACCAGTCGTTGAGGGCCGTGTTACCGGCCGCGTTCCTGAACGCCACCATCGCGTAGATCTGACGCCAGCGGTGTTGGCACACCCAGCCGTTACCGCACGAACCGTCCTGAAGAATCATTTGATGTATACAATCGATGCATATGGAGTACTTAGCAACATGGCATAATAGTATGGTGATTTTGATAGTACAAAACTAGTGGACCGAGTTCCAAAGAGATTTTATACGAAGATTATTAAATATTTAAATCACGGAGGGAATATGGAGCTCAATTGGGCAGGACGCCTACCAAGGCGCGGTGATCAAAAGTCAAAAGTCAAAAGTCATTTATTCAAATTAGGCTGATAATCAGCACTTTTTGAACGTCACATTACAAGAGACAGTCCCACAAAAACGCCCTGCCCTTCGCCACTTCCTAGTGTTTTAGCTGGGAAGAAGAAGTGGCGGAACAAACTCCCCAGCAACACATCTGTCTGTCAGGTTAGAAGAACCAGATTTTATACAATTTATATTATGACAAAAAATTATAAAAAAATAAGAAATTATTCATTCATTGTCACTTGTCAGCTAGCAAACACCAATTATATGTAAAAACAAAAAAATACCCAAGTCTAAATAATAAATTCACCAGTCTAAAGGGTGTGCCCGCTTACACGTGCAGTGAAGAAGTCACAGGTGATAAACTAGGACCATAGTGCAAAAGAAATAAGCTAAGCATAAAAAGATAAATATAAATAATTATATTCAGTCAATGCTCGAGGTCACTAGTTAACCACATGCCAATAAGTAAAAACACACAAAATGAAACAAGTATATAAACAAAAAAAAGTAAAATATAAAATTACATGACGAAGACATGTAACGTATCAATAAGCTAATTTGGCGAAAAAACATGAAGGAGAAAAAAAATAAAAATAATCGTCTTGAGTTCAACACAGTGACCAACTATGCTTATCATCTAAATAGTCGTTAATGGAATAGTAAGCTTTTAAACAAAGGTTAGATTTTACTTTAGCTTTAAATGCATTAAATGGCAAATCTAGAAAAGAAGCAGGTAGCTTGTTATAAAAAGTTATACCAAGCCCTACAAATGAATTATGAACCTTATGAAGCCGGTGGAAGGGAGCACGTAGTTTATGCTTATTTCTAGTGTTAATGTTGTGAATATCACTGTTTTTACTATATAGATGGATATTTTGCCTAATATATAAAATGTTGGCCAAGATGAATTGAGAAGCCACAGTGAGAATACCAATCTCTTTAAAAAAATCTCTCAGAGAAACCCGGGCACCTAGCTGGTAAATTGCACGAACCGCTCGCTTCTGCAGAACAAATACATTCTGGATATCAGCGGCTTTGCCCCACAGCAGAATACCATAGGACATGACGCTATGGAAATAACTAAAATAGACCAATCGTGCCGTGTCAACGTCAGTGTATTGTCTAACTTTTCTGACGGCGTATGCGGCCGAACTTAGCCTTCCCGCTAGGCTTGATATGTGTGGACCCCATTGTAATTTTGAATCTACTGTTATACCCAGGAACACTGCTGAGTCTACAGTTTTAAGCTTCTCATTGCCAAGGACAATGTTGGGACCAAGATTTCTAACATTGGGTAGAGCGAATTTAATACATTTAGTTTTATTGGCATTAAAAACAAGGTTATTTGACGTGAACCAATCCGTGACCATTGATAGCGCGCTGTTTACATTGTTATGATGGCAGGTAGAGTAAATCAGTGAGCGAGTGGCTCCTAGTACTGACAAGATAAGTGTTAGATGTACGGCGCGGCGGTGGTGAAATGGGCAGACGATATTGCGGGAATAGCGAGGATGACACCAGCACAAGAACTTCTAGCTTGTTACAAGCAAAGAGAGCAGTGTGTGAAGTCGGGTTGTGGACGATGATCTTAAATTATTATATGTATAGAGAAAAAACGCAGAACTCTAAAAAACATGGTCAATAGAAGCAAAATTCATAATGATCACGAGGTCGTTTGAACAGAGAATGGATGGTGATAATGGATTGATGGAGGGAAGATGGGTGGATTATAGATAATCATCACAATGAATGAGTGAGTCTTCAAATTATACTAACGGAATTGATAGAAGGCGAAATAATATCTCCATTATTATTCTGAGGAGGCCCAATCTCAGAGTCCCAGAAATCAAAGCTGCTCATAATCTGGGGCTCGCCGTACGGATGAGCGAGCAAGAACGCGATAGCTCCCTTGTATGGGCGAGGCGTTTTGTAGGTCAGGATACCACCTCCTCCGCCGTGGCCTCTTTCATTGTCGTGATTGTCTATGAAGGTAAGAGAGTCTTCATGGGCCAGCAATCCCCATTGTGGACCCCAGCTGGACAGCCATCTTAGCTGATTATTCCCTCTGAACGCATTACTCAGTTCTAAACCAACTTTGAACTCTGTAACTGCTCCAATAGGAGTGTATTCATCTCGGCTGATTGCTTCGTTTCCATAATCGATGACTTCTTGGTAGATGTAAGGTCTGGCGTTCGCGGGGAAGCCGTGCTGTGTGTTCAGATTGTGGAGACGGTCGTAGATGACGCGGAGGTCGGAAGGCCACATGTGTTTGGCTGCATCGATTCTGAGGGTATTCATTGAAACAGTTTAGAACAAGATGTGCGTAGGAAAAAACGATGGTTTGGTGCACACGGGAGTAGAGAATGTTACGGGAGATATCGCAATTACGGAAGCACATTACCGCTGATGATTCGGAGTGGCATGTAGATCCAACTGTAAAATATATCCATGATATCATTATTATTTTTTCAGCCTTTATCTCGATTTATTTGTGATCAGCGCAGCATGCCATGTCTTCTTCTTCCAAACTTCTCTATAACTCGTAATTTTTATGTCACCTCCTATTCAGCCATACTACCTTTCATACAGTCCATCCATTATATGTTCGGTCACCTTCTTCCCCATCCTCTTTTATCTATATTCATACATACGACATTCATACCCACTACAGTACCATACGACGTGCGAGTGGCTAACTGATAATGGACTTATGTATTTTAAAAGTATAAGTAGTGAGATTATTTCTTATTTATTTTTATAATCATGTTAAGCTCACCTGAATCCAGCAACGCCCAAATCGATGAGTTCGTTCATGAAGTTGACAATCATGTTCCTCACGTGTTCATCTGCTTGGTTTAGGTCTTTCAATCCGACGAGCTCGCAGTTCCGAACCTGCGATGCATTTCAATTCTATAATCTATTTGTCGATAGTAACATAGTTTTTGGAATGTCTCCCGTATCGTGGGTGTTTAAGCTATTATGTATTTTTTTGGTTTTTGTTATGTTTGGTGCGGGAATCTGACCCGCTATACGCATCGCAGCAGCCAATCGTTCAGCCACTGCACTGCGCAATGAAAATAGGATGATAGTAAGAGGTGAATTCTAGGCAATAACGTCAAGTATTACTTTTTCTGTGTTAAGGTCACAGATATCTCCCAAAGAATTGTTAACAAAAATTTAATTAGGTATCGCCAAACTAAATATCCGAGTATGATTTGTACTGGTAATGGTATAGTTCTGTCAACAAGAGACAATAGGCACTTAAGCAGAAGCTCATTGTCGTTACCATAGAGCAGGTCATGGTCGTCCTTTACTCATAGCGAGTATTGTATTGTTAGCAAGCAGAGGTTGCTAGCACGAGCGGTTACTTCGATTTATAAAGTTAAAGATACCCGTTTTTCATATACTATTTAAAAAACTTTAAAAAAAAAAGGCTCGCCCTTTATTATGTGAGAGTGAGACTCACTAACTGGTGAATACACATTTACATGATACATAGATATCAGAAAAAAGTTTTATATTCTACTAGCTGTACTCAGTGCATGCGTTGCAATGCAATTTTTCTACCCTACCTATCTAAACTACACAAAAACCTATACGCCCAAAGGCTTTTATTTTTCTCGCCGTTAAAACCATCCTTGGACTTGCAACGAATATTGAAAAAAAGAATTGGTAAAATTGGTCCAGGCATTGTTGTGTTATGCGCTTACCAACACATTTTGCGATTCACTTTTATATTTAGACTAGCTTTTGCCCGCGGTTTCGCTCGCGATATATTCGGGGTAACACAGTTCCCCTTGCACCTTATTGATTTGTAATAGCAACGCTAAGCTTTCCCTTTTCTTCCCTCTTTCTCCCTCACATCCCACTTTTTAAAAAAAAAAAATTAGCCTATGTCCGTCTCCTGGTTCCCAACTATCTCTGTACCAAAATTCATCAAAATCGGTTAAGCCATTAAAGCGTGAAGAGGTAACAAACAAACTCACTTTCGCTTTTATAATATTAGTAAGGATTTGTAATGAAATCTGTTTTTAATATTTCTATGATGTGTAAGTACTATGGTCACACCTCTGCCTAACCCTTTGGGGATTGCAGGTGTGATATTATGTTACGTGTACTCACCCTCCAGGCGTTAGTAGCGTAGTCAATGCCATCGATGACGCAGTGAGGCCAGTTGAAGTGCTGGCGGTAGAAAGGCACTGCGGGGTAGCTCCACTCGTTGAAGGTAGCCGTACTGCCGGCTGTGCCAACGTTCTCGGGAGGCTCGCCCGTCATGTGGTTGATTACTGCGTCCACGTAGATCCTGGATAAATCGATAGGAAACATGGATATCTTAAATTAACTGGATATTTTAAATTAGTTAGTTTCGAGGGATATGAAGGCCTGCCAGTTGTTCGAAAGATATATCGCGGATCCGGAACGCAAAGGGCAAAAGAAGGAAGATGGATGGGTTAGTCTGCCACTCCCTCCCTCAAGTTATTTTGATAAAAAAAGAGGTTGCACTTTTTTCGAAGGAAAGTTACCTACATAAAGCGCTTAATGATACATATTGCCTGATTAATTTACTTTAGGATCCGAAATGAGCAGTATTCACCTGACGCCTACTGCATTGCACCGACGCAACATGTTGGCGAACTGCTGCTCATTGCCGGAGCGCGTCACCAGCTTGTACGACATGGGCTGGTAGCGCTCCCACCAGGGCCGGTTGTACGACCATAGCACGACGTTCTCGTTGGGTGGCGAAATCTATAAGAAGACACCGCTTTAAGGTTTACCTATATTCTTTACAAAAGAAAGAAAAAATCAGTTATACCATATTTTTAATTTACGAATATAATTCAAAAGTACATAATTTGAACGCTTTTAGCAGCGAATAATAAAAAAATATATTTCATATCAGCACATTTTCCGCGAAAATGTAAAAATAATAATATACGACTCTTTTATAGCTATAGGTACCATCCGTTTCGCAGATGTTGCGTTACATGTAACGGTTACCTAAGGCGCGTCGCCCACACGACCAACAGTCGAGGCGCAGTCGAGGCGCGGGCGCATTAGGCGCGTCGACCACAAGATCAACAGTCGAGGCGCAGGCACATAAGAGGCACGCCGCAACGAGATTTTCTTTACAAATGTCGTGTGGGCGACGTGCCTAAGCTTTCGTATAACGACGGAAACAAAATTTTAACCTATAACACATTACAGCTTGTAAAATAAAAGCATGACATTAGTTTCCTCAATTTACGACGGAAAATGATTTCCTCCTCAGAACAAAAACGCAATGAGTGCTAAAAGTTATTTTGATCATTTACTTATCTCCAACTTCAAGATTGTTCTAACTTCTACTACAGCTTACCTGAATTCCTCCATAGCCCCTTGGACCAAGGAACCTCTCGCACTCATCAGCGATGTCGTCCCACTTCCACTCAAAGAGGTGAACGTTCACCGACCTCCCGGGCGCGTAGTAAGGGTTCTTGTATGCGCTGACGACCGTGGCTACCACCACTAGGCACAGTAGTGTTAGTGGCTGGACACCCTGGAAATAACAAGGTCAATTTAGGATAAAGTTTAAGTTTGAGATGCCAAGCGGTTGTTAAGGAAATAGTGGCGGTAAATCCCCTCTTTGAGGAGTAGCTGGAGAGGCGCCATGGCGTCCTCACATACCGCCTGACGCAGATCCTCACCGGACACGGCAGTTTTGAGAGGTTTCTGCACATAATCGGGTGGGAGGAAACGCCCGGGTGTCACCATTGTGACGATCGCCCGGAGCACACGGTGAAGGTCTGCCCAGCTTGGGCGGAGCACTGCCGTGCCCTCGTAGATGCAGTCGGTGGCGGCGATCTCTCGCGTCCAGCCCTGAGTCAGTGCATGGTACGGAGCGCAAGGCAAGTTATTTGATGATTTCCCATTCGCAAAAAAAAGCGGTTTTTAAGGTAAAGGTAAAGCTACACAATAATTATACCGCTAGTTAACAAAATAAAGCATCAAATTGATTCTTCCATACACGTCACTCGTTACGTACTTGTCATCCCCGGTTGCTTACAGCGACCATTAGGGTCAACAAAAAGCAACCTAATCAATCAATCAACTTATGCTACGTCTACTGCTGGACATAATGCTCTCAAAGGTTGCACCATAGACAGAAGAAATGTTCCAAAAAAACCGAATTCCCCGGATGAGCCATTTAACAAGAACTCTGCAAACTAATTATGAATTATGAGAATATTTTAATAGGTATTAAATAATAATATTATAAATAATTTTTTCATATTAATTAGGTAATGTAAAAGTATGCACACTATTCTAACTACTAGTATCGAAACGGCAACAGATTGTTTATTAACAACAACTGATAAATTTTAATATTTCAATTATACAGGGTGTTTGGTGCATCGTTTGCCAAATTGAATTGGCCGAAAGAAGAGGTCATTTGCTATCGCCTCAGGCTCAAGTACTCATTTTTGGCCACACCGGTTTTTTTATTACAACTTTCTAATTTTTATTTTGAAAAAATCCAAAACTCAGCATTAAAGCTTAAATTAAAAAAAAAGTTTTAAGTGTAGTCTTCAAATTTCATTTTTATTTACATATGTACTGTTGTATGGCTCTATCAAATTTAAAATTACTTGCAAGTAACATCTAGTTTTTTTTTAATAAATCACAAAGTTTTTGGAAAAATAAAAAATGAACTTAAAACTCAACTTTAAATAGCTATAAAAAAAAAACTAAAAGCGATCGGGATCTTCGAATTATTTTAAAAAGTTCTCTAGTCTATCCCCTTTCCAACGGTATGTAATGTGTTAAAAAACTCTTTTAATATCTTTAATAATTAGCTAAATGTGTAGTCGAGACACATCAGGCTGATATTGGATATTACGTTTAAAACACTAGTTTTCGCATAAATTACATGCTATTAGTAGATAGATACTGTTATCTCACGTCTTACGTAGTCTCTTATCTCGTTCTTACATAGGGAACTTTCCTCGAAATTGAAAAAAAAATACATTATTACAAAAATAATCATTTATTAATAAGTAATTTAATTACATACTAATCTTACAAGTCTTGTTCAAACTGTCTACCACTATTGCGTATGCACGCGCGACATCTTCGTCTTATCTCAACTGTAGTGGTGCGTAAACGCATTTCTGCTTTGATCGTCATGAAAGCCGCCTCAATGCGTTGGACTAAATCATCTCTTGTCTCAACTTCCGTGGCGTAGACGAGTTCTTTGGCCCGTCCCCAGACGTAAAAATCCAACGGAGTTAAGTCTGGAGAACGTGGAGGCCAAGGAATAGGGCCATCCCTCCCAATCCATGAGTCCGGGAATGCACCATTCAAGTACTCCCTGACGGTTATTCTCCAATGAGCGGGACAACCGTCATGTTGGAAAACAAAAGACCTGTCTTCACTGAAAATTGGCAAATCAGCTAATAATAAGGGCAACTCTGTTTGCAGAAATTCTAAGTAATTATCCCCGTTCAGGTTGTCAGGTAAGTAGTGTGGTCCAATTACATGATTTGCAATGACTCCTGCCCAAACGTTCACACTAAATCGTCTCTGGAATGACCTTTGTCGTTTTACGCGTGGGTTTTGATCTTTTGCTGTCCAGTGGTGTAAGTTATGTAAATTGAGGATTCCCTCTTTAGTAAATTTGGACTCATCCGTCCACAGAATTCTTTTTAAAAAGACCGGATTATCCACGTCTGAATGCAGTAAAAAACGACAAAACTGGACACGGTTATCAAAGTCTTGATTCTCGAGACCTACAACAAATAAAATACGCGTAAGAATGCATTACTTTCTCGCAAGATTTTTTTTTATTGTTTGTAAAAAGTACGGGCAGTACAATGTAAAAGACAATGGCCTGACCGCTGAAGGTTTATGACATCTGGCAGAGTGACGTCAAAGCCGCTACCTGCTGCTGCGTCGGGTACGCGGTAAAGCTAGAAAGGGTTCGCAATCTACGTTAGCGCCTACGGTTGTGAGTCTATTAATTTAAAAATTACGTACCTTGCACCGGAGTGTAATGGAAAGCATGTTTGTTATTTTGGCGAAGTACTCGCCATACTTTCCAGATCGAAATTCCCAGTAATGCAGCTA
This sequence comes from Ochropleura plecta, assembly GCA_905475445.1. NCBI lineage: Eukaryota > Metazoa > Arthropoda > Insecta > Lepidoptera > Noctuidae > Ochropleura > Ochropleura plecta. The sequence continues at coordinate 7,683,156 of FR997740.1, read as the reverse complement.
CATTTCTTATGCTTCTAGTGGGATCTTCTTCAAACAGTGCCAGAATCTGTTCATCTACGTCAACATTATGACGCACTACAATCCCTCTTGGTTCACTAGCAGTCAAATTACCAGTCTCACGTAAGCGTCGATAAGTGTTCTGGAAAGTATGGCGGGAAGGCAATCGTCTATTGGGAAAGCGTTCCTGATAAATTCTTTGTGCTTCGCGAGCAACACCATCGGCTCTTCCATAAGCCATCAAAATATCAGCGTATTCTTCATTAGAGAATGTAGCCATATTGTAACACAAAAAAAATCACGAAAGTTAACACAAACACCCACAAAACTCAATGAAAAGATAACAGTAACAGAAATTAACAGTAACAGAAAATAACACAACAACAACAAGGGGTTAGTTTTCAGAGACAGTCAAATAACGACTAACAAACTTAACCAATTTGCGGCCAACCCAATAACAAAAAGAGACAGATAATGAATTCTACTGTGTAGGAGGGAGATAGCAGGCTTTACCTGCTTCGTATGTATTGTTTACGCGAAAACACTTATTTATCCCGAATATGCAATAGTTTGATGGTGCGTCCCGATACACAAACTTAGCGTATTAGTGAACTTACTGAAACATTTTTTAAACACATTGCATACCGTTGGAAAGGGGATAGACTAGAGAACTTTTTAAAATAATTCGAAGATCCCGATCGCTTTTAGTTTTTTTTTTATAGCTATTTAAAGTTGAGTTTTAAGTTAATTTTTTATTTTTCCAAAAACTTTGTGATTTATTAAAAAAAAACTAGATGTAACTGGCAAGTAATTTTAAATTTGATAGAGCCATACAACAGTACATATGTAAATAAAAATGAAATTTGACGACTACACTTAAAACTTTTTTTTTAATTTAAGCTTTAATGCTGAGTTTTGGATTTTTTCAAAATAAAAATTAGAAAGTTGTAATAAAAAAACCGGTGTGGCCAAAAATGAGTACTTGAGCCTGAAGCGATAGCAAATGACCTCTTCTTTCGGCCAATTCAATTTGGCAAACGATGCACCAAACACCCTGTATTAACAAGAAATAAACAAAAAATATTTAGGATCTGCAGTGACTTACCATCTTCCCGCGACCTTATCAAATTAGTTACAACGGAGAACTAATAAGCTTCGCTTGAAATAAACATAGTACCTATTGTATGTAATTAATATTTATCGATTGACAAGGCAAAGTAATTATCGTAGTCCATATCATAATCATAATACTTTCCACCACCTGACTGTATTGATAGTTTTTATCGCGATAAGCGCGAAATCTGAAAGAATAGGTATGTATCTACTTAATTTACCCATCAATCTTATTTTTTCTAGATTTTACCATGATTATTCGATCAATGATTGCACGGATTAATCGATACCCTGCTGACCGGGAGATATTTTAGGATATTTTGTCAGTTTTTATTATTAAAAAATGAATGTTATTGATTATTTCATTCTTCTTGTCAACAAAACTAAATTTTTCGTATATTATGATGTAAGCAAGATGTAAGACTATATTGGATACTTAGATTGGTTTTACTACTTATGTAGGTACATTGGAATTATTGACCAACCAAATAAGTAACTCATTCATCATGCTTTTAGTAGGTTAAATTAAGCGTAAGCACCAAGTCATATTTCCATCGCTTGACTTGCTAATGATATACCTTTTCAAATCAAAGAAATCATTTATTTTTGCAAACATGAGTAATTGTATCATAGATGTTTTCGTAAATAATTAGGTCCTCCATATTCTAGCGTCGTATGGGCATGCAAATAATATATTTTCCAAATTCAAAAGAACAAGTTATCTAACATTGTTTTGAAATCAAATAAATTTTACAGTTACTTAACAAAAAAATGACAGATTAATAAACACCACAACTTTTATACCGATACCTAATCTCCGTTTTCATATACCGATAATCTAAGGTAATTTTATTTCTCCCGCTTTCTGTTTTTATAACCAAGTTGCCAGCTCAGTAAAACTTGAAGAAGTTAAGGTGAAAGCTCCAACCTACCCGCGAAATTCAAATTTTCTTACGTTTTTTGCAATTTTCAGGCCAGTGCTAGGTTGTATGTTGATTAAAATATTATTCGCGGCTGTAAGACGTATGTAATTATAGAATTATAATCATCAAAATCACCAATACAACCCTCCAAGTTCATAAAGGCGTAGGAACAAAAAAAAAACAGAAAAAGTCTTTCCTACAGCTTTATGAACTTGGAGGGTTGTATTGGTGATTTTGATGATTATAATTCTATAATTACATACGTCTTACAGCCGCGAATAATATTTTAATCAACATACAACCTAGCACTGGCCTGAAAATTGCAAAAAACGTAAGAAAATTTGAATTTCGCGGGTAGGTTGGAGCTTTCACCTTAATTAATTGTTATTTTTTTTATGGAAATGGATTGTGTAAAACTATGTTATAAATATACAAATACTTACATTTTCATATTTGGTTTTCTTTTAATTTTACATGTTATAGTGGCCTTTGCTTTCATTTATTAAGACTAGTAACCTTTTAGTTAGAACCTGTTGATTTCAATTATTACCTGTGGTGAATTAAACATCATTCGTTCTTTCAACTTTTTTCATTCACGGTAAATGGTAAACTTTCTGGGTGGCTGACGCTTGACAAAACTTGTTGAGCACCAAAATTTTTAACTAATTTATTTGTAGATTGTTCCTTGCATGAATAACACATGTAACAAAAGATAATACAAGTGCTAACTCTTTTTTCAAGTTCCAACCCATTAAATTCTCGTTTTACTAATAAAATAACAACGTATTTGTATTGTTTATTTTTACAACTTTGTGAATTCCTTGAGTGTCGTGTTTACAATTTGTCTGAAACTGTGGCTATGGCTGGGAAATTCTACTTCGTCGTAGCACTAATATGCATAGTGCCGATAGTATACGCTTGTAATGAAGCTATTTGTGCCAGTGTGGTATCAAAATGTATGCTCACTCAATCATGTAAATGTGACTTGAAGGATTGTTCATGCTGCAAAGACTGTTTCAACTGCCTCAGCTACTTGTACAGTGAGTGCTGCAGTTGTGTTGGTAAGTACATCTAATAAAGTGTAAACTTTTGCTGAAGATAATAATTCTTATGTAAAGAAAGTTTCTTCTTAATGATACTCATATACAAAACAAAACTATTTTTCTGTATTAAACAAGTCACAATACACATCACAATTCAATTTATTATTTTTATTTCACTTTACAATATTACAATTTCTCTCTCATGTGCAACATTATTCAGAAAACTTTGACAGATTAAAACACAATGCACTTAATTCAAAAATACATTGTGTAACTGTACCATTGATAACAAACTAACAATGACATTTTCCTTACAGACATGTGTCCAAAACCAAATGACACACAAACTGAATTATCGAAGACGTCATATGTAGAAGAGTTAGCAGATGGTGTTCCCGGACTGTTTACTGCGCTCACCAGTGATCCTGACCCTCAGCAGAGGTGGCTATCCATCACCTACCCAATAGATTTTGACCTGTCAGCTTACAGAGCTGTTCCTGAGAAAACAGTTGTTTTCCATTTACGTAAGTATTTAAAAACAGAAATATTTTGTTCTAGCAAAACAGAAAAGCCATGTAATAATATCATATCTGAGATGATTGAACCACCAATTGAAGGACCCAGTGTATTAAACCAGTCTTCAAATATTACATCATCTGCTATCATCATCCTACAATGCTTAAGGACAGAGCATTGGGTGAAAACGCTGGGCAAAGCTAGTAGTTAATAAAAGCTATAACATTCAACAAAATCCCACAAGATCAAGTAAACAAGTCAAGTGAGTCATGGAACAAGATTATAATTTATTTGTGAACTTCATCTACATTAGCACTCCTCATTAATTTGCATTTAATATTAAAATATTGCTCATATCCGATTACAGAAGTGTTTACTGTGTATTATATTTCTTCAAATACATGTTTAATTAGTTTGGCACAATGGGAGGTCACCAGGTGGCTTGCTAATGTTATGGAAATATGAAGTACACATAGTAGTTTGCATATTAATTGCTCTTGTGCGTTTATGTGGTCAGTGACAAAAGTTCGATGATGATAATTTATGAATGAAAATTTGTAAAAACCTAAGAAGTTGTAAAATACTCCCATGATTTATGTATTCCGCCATTCCTATTTCATCATCAAACGAGCAAAGATACGGTGGTGGATACGTATTTATGCTTGAAGTTCCATAGCAAACAAAACCGAAAAAAGCGTTTTCAGATTAATTGCTGCCAGACTGTGGAATTCACTGTTGGCTTTTCTGCTCCCCTTTCATTACAATCTGGATGTTACCATACATAATACATACTAGGCCTCATCATCAATTTACATCTGGCGCAATGCGGCCAGACGCAAACATATTTAGAGAAAAAACGAAAATAAATCTTCGAATATGAAATCTTAAGAACTTGCCTAAGATCAGCCAACACGTATTTTGAGTACTAGGGCTCGTGATTAAGATTTCGACGTTAATTTAATTTTGTAAACGAAGAAGTTGTCAAAAAAACCGGCCAAAAGCGAGGTAAACTCGCGCACTGAGGATTCCGTACAAACTTGCGACATAAACGGCCATATATTTTGACTGCGTAGATTTAGAGGGTTGATTTTTTCACGGTAAAAAGGGACCACTGACTTGAGTATGGTTTTATCGACTCGATACCTCCACGCGCTCCCGAGATAAAGTATCGAGACAGACAGACGGACAACAAAGTGATCTAATAAGGGTTCCATTTTTCTTTTTGAGCTACGGAACCCTAAAAAAACAAACCGTGGACTATCTTTATTTCTAAGACTAATCCCAGTAGACGGTCAGAATCATAACTTTAAGTACTGTTAAGTAACATCAAGACAATTACTTAATCTTCCTTGACAATAATGTCTCATTCAATTTTCGACGAAGGATAAAAAACAGCGGCGCGGTCAATAGCGTCCCACAGAGAGATGCGTATGATTCACTAACGAGGAATGTAAACAACTACCTGCACCTGTGATGACTTTATAGGCTTACGATCGATATTGTAATGGGTGGTCTGTGTTTGGTCCTTTATTCCTGGAACTTTGTAATAAATTAGAATTATTTAGGCCCGGAAAAAGAGCACGTGAAAGGAATTAAGGAGGCCTTTTCCCAGCAGTGGGACAGTACAGGCATATGTAGGGAGTGATCAATCCTATTACAGACCGCGCCAGACTAGTCAACTCCGGATTGACTTTAGTCTCTAAAACCGCGCCTTTCGAACCGAATCGACTCGAATTTTTCGATTTAAGCTAATGGACACAGTGCCCTTTCTGGTCTTTTCAAGACGATTCCGCGTCGATAAGTGTCGGCACTCCCTTAATTGGCGTCGGTACCTACTTAAGTACACGTTTATTTGAGAAAAAGGACACTTCCTAAGAAGGAACTTATTCATCTATTACAATAATGGGGTATCACTCCACTTCAAATTCCCGTTAGCATAGTCCCGAAGAATTCGATACCGTTGCTCGGCATTCTATGTTCAACAAACACTTCTAATACTACTATAGAGAAAATTAACGTTACATTCCTGGTCGATTATTATCTAAAAGCCGCTTTGGATAGGAATTGCGGGAGAACAACGGGTGGATTAGCTGAATGGTATTTAATCTGTAAAATAGGAAAACAAGAAGTGTTAAGTTCTAAACGTTAACTCCAGCCAAAGAGCTTAAGAGGAAATGGGAAGCGGTGACCTGCTTCTACGAAGCAGTTATGCTAGCTAAGGTTGCTGGACATTAGGGAAATGAACCTCAAATCGACCCAGTCTCTGCGGGAGACGATCCGGGCATCTGTTGCCGCGAGGCGACCGTAGAGGCGGGTCTGTGGACGGTGAGCAATGGGTTGATCACCTTCCGTCCGTCTAGTGAAGACAGGCCGTGTTGATGGCGCTTTTAGTGTTCCACGCGTGGTTGCCTGCCGGGTTTATGGGTTGTTCGAAAGAGATACCGCGGCCCATGAACAAAAAGGGCAAAAGAAAAAACATGGATAGATTATATATAGTCACTAGCTGTGCCCCGGCATGCGTTGCTATGCAATTTTCTACCTTTCTACCTACCCTACCTACCCTACCTTTTCTTTGCTATAAACCTCACGGAGCCCGAGACCTTTCCAACGAATGCAAAACCGTGGAAATCGGTTCGTGCGTTCTGGAGTTATAGCGTCAGGAAGGAAAACCCGACTTATTTTTATATATTAGATTATAAGTCTGATACTCCCTTCCGCTCGGCGGCCGGCCCAGAGCGTGAGAAGTAATTTGATGATACCCATGCAAAAAAAAAGCCAAAGTTATTTCGGCGAAATAGAGCTAAAACTCCAAAGGAACAATAGTGTACTAAATTCATTCTAAAAGTACAATAACTAAACCAAAACTAAAACTATATGCTCGATAACTGACGAAATGTGACTGTACTATAGATACCTACTCCACTACTTAAGCCGTTGGGGTTTACAGGCGTATCGATAAATATGTTAAACTAATATTTAATTCATTCACTCCACAGAGAGCGTAGAACAAGAATCGGAACCGGTGAGCCGAGACGTGGTGACCCTCAACTGCACGGTCGCGTACATGTCGCAGTGCATGTCCTGCGACAAGTGCCGTGCCTCCTGCCGGTCTATGGGCGCCAACAGCTTGAGGTAAACATTCCTAGAAATAAAATTACTCCTATTATAAATGCGGAAGGTTCGATTGTTGGTATGTTACTCAATCACGCCAGAACTGACTGAACGGATATATATAAAATTCACTCATCTTTTTCCTGCTCTTGTCCCATTCTATTTGGGATCGGCGCAACACGTTTCCTTCTTCCATTCTCCCCTATCAGACACAACAACTGTTTTTAATGTCTCTGCTATACTATAATTAAGTAGTCAAAACAAAAACCGCTCGCCTATACGTCGCGATGTACTGGTAATAAGAAAATTGACAGCCAGATTTGTAAGCATTTATTTTCTGTAGCACACACTATACAGACAGGCCTACAACTAGTTGTTCCGGGTCTGGCTGTTTGTTTAAATGTTTGTAAGTACCCAACCATGATAAAGGAGAAATTCCTAGCGTGGGACAAAGTTTTCACTAATAATATTTGAAAAAACTTCCTTTTGATGCCAGTTAAGTATCTAATTCTCCTATACGCAAAAAAGCATCTGGTGCTTAACTAAACCTCTTCGTCGACCGATTTCACGACGGATAGCTGAAACGACGTAACTTTGAAATAAATATAGAAGTTCTTGACTCACTTCCCGGTTTCAAATTGAGCTGTAATTTGGATATGTATGGATGACAATACATGGTTAGCTAACTGAAGTAATTTTTAATTAAATATGGCGCACCACAGATAGTGGACCAGTTTTTAAACTAAAATATAAGAGAGTATACTAGAGTTTAAATTTTCACAGTTGATGCATTTTTGGTGCCAGTTTAACAACAATTACTAAAAATAGAATAAAATAAATATTTAAAGAAGTGTCCCATACAAACATGCTTTTTTGCCGTTTTATAGATGACGGTACGAAACCCTTCGTGCGCGAGTCCGACTCGCACTTGGCCGATTTTTTTTAATGTTAATTGTTTATGTATTTCAGGTGGTTCCATGATGGATGCTGTGAATGTGTCGGTGATAAATGTTTATCTTACGGGATCAACGAAAGCAGGTAACTATTGACACGACAATATATTTCGTTGGACCAAAACTTCCCCACTTCGTACTAATTATGGATAAAAAATAATATCGACAATATAATTAAATCCTTCGTAAAGTATCATGACCCTAATCCGTAACTCCGTCACGTTAAGAACTTAGTAGGGTGAGCAGTGTTGTATTCCATTCATATTCCTCAACTATTTGACAACTGACCACTGTCATGAGATACATTAGAATAGAACGTCTATAAATAAGGTAAGGCAAATCGCGAACCTATTTCGAACGAAGTCGCGGGTCATAGCTAGTAATATTATAAAGTTGTAGACTTAGTTTGGTTGAACGCACTGATCTCAGGAACCACTGGTTCGAATTGAAAACATATTTTAGTGTTGGATATCCCACTATCTCCATTTATCAAAAGAGGCTATAAGGTATGTATTATCAAGGGAGGGGATATGACATCAAGGGTCAACACCACTAGTGAACACCTATCACACAGTTGTGTTGCTGGGGAGTTTGTTCCGCCACTTCTCCTTCACAGCTAAAACACTAGGAAGTGGCGACGGGTGGGCGTTTTGTGGGACTGTATTGTGTAATGACGTTCAAAAAGTGAATGAAGTTTGAATAAATGACTTTTGATTTGATTTGACTACAATGTCTTGTTAATTACGAACCTAGCTTTTATACCGGTACATATAAAGTTCCTTTGAGATAACTTCCAAACTTCACGCGAGCGAACTCCGTAACAAAAGCTCCAAATCCCAACAATTCTGATAGTAAAATCTAATATTAGCAAGAAATAGTATGAAAGGTAGACAAGATTGTGAAGGCGCACCTGCGCAACGAGGTCGGCTTCACATTAGCATATTATAATATTGAGCGCTGACCTGCGCGTACGCCGAAGACGTATCGAGTTACCGACAGGTGTTGCCAATCAATTATTATTTATGAAACGGAATTGTTTAGGATGGGTATTATGTGAATATTATTATTGATTAATTATGGATAACTAGCTTTTGCCCGCGGCTTCGCTCGCGTTAAATTCGGGGTAACACAGTTCCCCTTTCTTTTATAATATTAGTAAGGATTATGTGCGAGTGATTTACGAAAGTTTGTTGCTAAATAATGACAACCGCGTTGGTCTGACTTCAAGGTTAAGCAGTGGATGTGTGACCATCCATTACATACCGAATTTCCCTTTGAGACAGAAATCACGTTAAGCCGTTGGTTGCGGCTGTTGTTTATAATTATTAATTTACTGGCTGTGCGTTGCAATGCAATTTTTCTACCCTACCCTACCTACCTAACTTTATTGAATAGCAATATAGTTCAAAATGACTCTACATTATAGTTAGAAAACATTAGTATGGGAAAAAGAAAAAGGCTGTTTTTAGGGCTTTTCCGGCAATTATTCGATTTTTAAAATATAAACCATCCTTGGACTTCAACGAATATTTAAAAAAGGAATTGGTAAAATTGGTCCAGGCGTTGTTGAGGAGTAGTATATTAGTATTTATATTATAGTAGTATTTATATTATAAGATTAATTAATTGGGGGGTATTATTACTATCGCTTTATTCATTTATTTATTACTATTATTATTCAGGCATACTTTTGCTGACTCATAGAGGATTACATGCAGGATGTTTATGATGATGAAGGGCGGCAAAATTGAACGTATATTGAGCTGCCCAGCTGTTAATATGGATATCCTTCGGATGAATTGTCCATGACCTAGGTTAAGTTAGGACACTTTTTTTTATCTCGATAGGCGTTCCCGTAGCATGATGAACGTATACACGCGACCGAAGCCGCGGGTAAAAGCTGGTCAACTATAATAATATGATTGATTTATATAGATAGAAATGATTTTATTGGAATTTTTTAATGATGATTATTTTGGTGAATTTAATGATTTTTCTTATTTAAAAAAATAAATAATGGATTTTTATGGTTTGTAATGATTGTTGTATATGGGTTTCTTGCCTGAAATAAAACACAATTTATTTTATAAGAAATTATCTTCTTATTAGTCCAGTATTCGTGAGATGCTACCCATCTCTATACATTTATAACATTAACCTCTCAAGGACCGCCATTATTTACGTCAACTATCAATCAAGCACCGCCGGGTGGGCTCCTATCGTAAGCGTAATCTTAAGACTTATCTTTACTACAAATACAGTTTTAAATTGGTCGGGGTTTGGTGGCACAAATTTGTGCTAGCGGGGCTCAACGGTTATACTTGTTTACTGGCACGTTTTTGTGCCGCTGGGGCTCTACAGGTTAAAACAAAAACGCGCAATAATATTTTCTCTTCGTATTTTCAGATGTCTGGCCTGTCCCGGCGGCAAGGAGACAACAGTCAATTCTCTCGACGAAGACCTGACGTATGACGATCTTGACTACGGCGAGGAGGTCGAAACGCAGTCCGTATAACGTGGTAGTAGTAATGTAGTTAGTAGTGTAGCATTAGGCTGAAACGTATTTATCATTGGCTCGCATTTTGTTGCTATATGAATCATACTATTGCGCTTTATTTTTGGGTTCTAAAATAAATCGCCACAATAACACAAAGAGTAATAAAATAGATGAAGAAATTCTCTTCTATTCCCAGTAAGAAAGCCGGTTAGAAAGAGGATTATGTCCATTAAATAAGAGCTATTTTATAATTGTCTATGGAGTTTCTTGCCCATTCTTCCCCTTAGAGATCTACGCTTTAGAATGGGCAACTACAGTACGTTCACAAGTTATTATGCCTTGTAACTGGCTGTAGTTTGATCTCGCGTCAGATGCCCTTTTTACCCGACTGCGCACCGCAAAGGAGGGTTATGTGTTCATTACATGCAGTGTAATGAAACTCTACTTCACCCGTGGGGTTAATTTTTTTTCTGTCTCACTTATGCCGCCTCATATATACAGCAGCAAAAGCACTCTGCTTACAAATTGAATGTGGCTTTAGCTTTATAATGCTAGCCATAAAAGCGATTTCATGTTGACGCGAGCCTAGAACGTAAAACTTTAAACCTTCCAGCCTGTATTCTAAATTAAAAATATTCTCTTATACTTGAGCATTAAACATCATCATCTTCTCCTGCCCTTACCTCAATTTATTTGGGGTCGGCGCAGCGTCTTCTTCCATACATACAGTTCACCCATCCTTTCTTTGGCCTTCGTCTACTCTTATACCCATACACTTTCATACTCAAAACTTTTCTCACGATATTTTCCTCATTCCATCAATTTTCATTATTATTTTAGATGTTCAAATGATGTAAACGTCCACTTTCGTTGTTAGAAAATCCATATTCGTGCCACAGTTTACATTGCGCTGACGACATTTGACTTAAATATTATCAACTATTGTTTTATTGACTGGAGCTTATAACTAACGTAATTATATGCTGCTATATACGCTTCTTGCAACAAGTTTCAAGTGTTGCAGGAAAAATTGAAAAATAAAGTTCTTTTGCAAAAATCCTATAATGTTTTGCAGTTGGCGGTTAGATAATGAACGCTTTCGTCAGCACAACGTTCATAGTTTCTGTAGCACCAAAAACTTTGGCAAAAAAAATCTAATGTATTCTGCTACACACTATATATTACCATTTTAGCTTTTGAAAGTTCATTTAGTTATTTTTATGGACGAGAAAAATATCATGACAAAAACAACAACAAGATTTAGAGTGACAAGATAAAGTTCGTAGTAGTCCATGTAAACAATTTGTATTTTTAGGCCGTTAGTACATAAGCATGTATTGGGGGATAGTTTGTAGTATCTTTTGTACCTTTAACACTTATTTCCAGTACTAATATATTTATAACTATTCTAAGGTTGAACAAACATTGTCGAACAATATTATTATTAAATTTTTTTTAACAAATCTACTCTATGTACTATTTGCCACAAAAAGATTCTTAATCTTTTCGAAGCATTCTTTTTATATTCTTCCGTCCTTAACATTAGTGAATTAGTTAAGCCAATTATAAATATTAAACAAATATTGAATAATATTGTTGCAGTAACCTGTTTGTATTCTATATGTTGCTAAAAATATGTTTGCAACATGTCCCTAGTCATAAAAAGTGCGAGTAGGACAAAGAGTACTCAGTTCAAGATGTCTCATCTCGTCTCGCTCCCACGTTTTGTGACCGCACTTGTCTAGAGTTTTGGCGTTTAGTATATGCAGATGTATAGACAAGAAAGATTATTTATTATTTAGCTCCCAGCTACATTTGAAATTGCTATCAAAAGTAATTAGCAACTGTTATTCAACATTTGTTTACTAAGTGTAGTTTATTGATGAAATTAACAACGCCTATATGTTTACTTAGATATAAGCTATTTTGTATTTTTATACTGTTGAGAGAAGGAATCTCAAAGTGCCAAATGTATTGCTTGTACAAAAAATGCCATTACTTTTTAATATTTTAATTTGGAGTAGGAATCTTAAGGCGACTTTTATTTATTATGTGGCTTTGTTTCCACGTTTCTTGCGTCTAAAAAATCTAAAAACATGTCATTGTAGGATTCTACCATGATATGGAATGACAAACTTGAATGAAGCAAACACGTCAGCGAATTTCCTATACGTTTTTAAATGTGGAAACATTGCCTCAATTTTTTTTATAATCGTAATAAGATAGTCTTTTAAATTCGAATTTTGACTTTACCGCCATAATTAGTACTATTAAATATTGTAAGTGCCTTTTTGATGTATTTTATCGTTTATACACAGTTTATACTTGATGTCAAATATTGTGAATCGTATTTTTTAATAAACAATATTTTTTTGTATGGAACCAGTCTATTTTATTAGTCATTCAAATGTATGCATTCCTGCTAAATATGCTACTCTATACATTATACCCGTGTAGATATTGAATGTACTTTTGCATGTAACATTTTTTTTTGAATATTTATTTATTTACTGGGATATTTCTGGTAAGAATATCATCCCGATGATTGATTTGATATTTGAGTTGTTTTAGTAACTTCTTCACTGGGTGTCTTTAATCATGTGCCATTGTGCCAGAAAATTTATAATATTCAAGATTTTAGAAAAATAACGTGAATCGCATTTTCATAATTAATTTAATACAACACTGTCAAACGCATTAACAACGGTGAATCGGACGGATATGTTTTCAATGTACATACTAACAGCTACTTAGAATGCAAATTCCTCATTAGAATATCTTGAAGCTACCGTCAAGTGAAGTTTTGTATCCTTTCTTTATATAAAACCCAGACGGTGGCCTAGGTGTCACAAAGTTGTTAGTGTTACATTGAGTGTTCCATAAACTTACTTTTTCACAAATTATATGCCAGCAATCATTTTGACGCATTCGTTACTTAGTTTGATTTACAGTACAGAATGCTTAGTTGGATGTTTTATAAAGAGCCCTTTTATATAACTTGTATTACGTCCCCACAGCTCTGCTTGACGTTTATCACATAATTATGTTCATTCTTTTTTTGGTTTTAGAACATGCCAATTTCTTCACTACGTCTTTTATTACACCATTTTTAGAGCTATGAAAACTTTATCATAATCGGTTTATCCATTCAGGAGCTATGGTGGCACAGACAGACACATAGGCGCTTGCTTGAAAATAAATAACATAACCTAATGTACTTACTCGTCTTCAAATCCACTAGGTACCTATAAGTTGTGTAGTCGAGGCCGATATAGTGATATCGAAAAAAATATCATGCAGTCATTTTGACTATTTTCGTCACAATGGGAAGGTTACACCCACCGATTGCTATGGCTTCTAAACACCACATCAACTCGCCAGCAAGATTAGACATTACGAGTCCTACCTAACCATTAGATTAGATCTACAAGTACTCAAGATAAGTGCTAGAAAATATCGCCTAAAACATGACAATAATTTCGTATTAAAAGTAGATAGTCTTATCTGACGGATAACATTTTCATTCTCGCACATTCTAATTCTATTAGAACTTACAAAAAAACTATTTATCAATAAAATAATCAATCTATTTTATGAAGGCTTATGGAAGTAGGAAAACATATTCGATTGACGAAAAGCCTAGGTATGTCAAACCTATGGTCATGTAGAATTTGGACGGCGCGTTAGTGTTCCACGCGTGCCTCAAAGATAAAGAAAGAAAGCATAGGGGCCTGCCAGGGTCACCGCCTGCCGGGGTTGCGGTTTATTCGAAAGAGATACCGAGGCACTGGAACATAAAGGGCAATAGAAGGAACGTGTGGGTTTTAGTAATTTTATTACAAGTCGTACACAGTCCCCTACACTTCACACAGACCGGGGATGTTAACTTCCTCCGTTCTGCCCAGAGCGGGGGAAGTTACAATCCGCAACAAAATAATATATAAATACTGCGTACTTGCTTAAGTACGATCAGCTAAGGATTTAAGTGACCATCCTTGTTAGATACAGTCGACAATTTCTTAAAAATCCATGATTGTTAAGTTTGTTCGATTAAAAACAAACATCTGGTTCCTTATCTCCATTGCTGACTGTAAATATTTAGTGCGGAGTATTTGTGAAACTAATCCGGCGGCCTGCCGCTAATCAGATCATTATTTATTGATAGGAACCTTCACAATTTTAAACAATCATTTTATCATTTTACCCTCTGAAGTCTTTAACTTATCAACTACTAGCTTTTGCCCGCGGCTTCGCTCGCGTTAAATTCGGTATAACACAGTAGGTACCTTGCTACCTGCAGTTTTTGCCCTTACGCCTTATTGATTTGTAATAGCAACGCTAAGTTTTCTCTCCCTCATATCCCACTTTAAAAAAAAAGCCTATGGCCGTCTCCTGGTTCCCAACTATATCTGTACCAAAATTAATGAAAACCGGTTTAGCCATTAAAGCGTGAAGAGGTAACAAACAAACAAACTCACTTTCGCTTTTATAATATTGAAACTAAAGAGAGAGAAACTGCGTTAAAGGAACACTCGCGCGGTTTCATACAAAAGTGAACCGAAACGGGGACACGCGCGGGCTCCGCCAGGCGGTAACACGCGCGGGCTCCGCCAGGCGGTAACACGCGCGAGCTTGTTCAGTCAAAACGTATAATGAAAAGCTGGTGGAAATGTCTTTCGACAGAGAAAGACTAATTGTGAAACTGCAGTGTCGCTCTGTCATATGAGGTCAAACGAATGAACTCTTAAGGCATCTGTGACAGGGTCCTTCACATTATCCACAGAGCACACGCTTGCAGACACGCGGCGGGTGTCTGTCGCGGGTGCCCGTTTAATGCAGTTTCAGCCCTTAGATTCGCGCACAGAGGTGTCCGTACAAACTTGCGACATGAACAGCCATATCTTTTGACTGCGTAGACTTAGAGGGTTGATTTTCACAGCACAAAGGGACCACAGACTTCAGTATATCGTTTTAATTTCAACTCGATACCTCCAGATAAAGGGTCAAAGAGATCCAATAAAGGTTCCGCTTTTTTCTTTTGAGGTACAGAACCCTAATCATTATTACCTATTACATCGTTGACCTCCTTTCCATATAATCTAACATACAATCTATCCTTCGCTTCTTTAGTCTTCCTGTACTTTTATAGCCACAATTAAACCCAACCAGCGCCAGTCAAGAATGTCCCCTAAGTTTTGAACTCGTCAGTTAATCTATCTATTCTCAGGTAGCCTATGTTTAGCCCAAGACCACGCGGCTCCGTTACGCAACGCACTATGCAGTACTAAAGACAAGACGACGCCCATAATAATTATATTGAATCGTTTTTTTTGCGAATGGGAAATCATTAATAACCTGTTTCTTCTATTGCCGTTTATGTTCCGGAGCCGCGGTATCTCTTTCGAATAACCCGCAACCCCGGTTTCATCATATTTTGTTGGTGGGTTTTATTCATTATAAGTCTGATACTCCCCCCATTCCACCCAGAGCGGAGGAAGTTATTTGATGATTTATCCGCTAAAAAAGCTATTTCAAACTATGTGTAATATTTATTAAATTTTATAAGTTTCTGTAGCAGGAGGTCATTAAAAATGAAGGGGCTGCCCGGTAGGAATGTCTTTAAATCGACTGCAGGCTCATGTTAGTCGCTGTAGATCCAATCTGACTAACTAAATGGGGTTGTTACATATCTCGGACACAATGCGAGATGATAATGCGAATGATTTACACTCCGCAAAAAAGGGCACATGAATAGCATGATAAAGTGGGCAATAAACACACCTAGGCTTAGTATCTAGGTGGGTTTTAATCACACTGCAGTAAAATTATATCAATAAAATTATTATCAAAATCCACTAGCTCCACTGTTTTTTTTTTTTCGTTACCAATTATGTATAATTTTGATCATTATATATATTTGCGCGTAAAGGATGTTTTAATTACATCATGATCGCTAAATTGATTAGAAATCAATCTTTAAATACTTATATTATACATATACCGTGTACAGTCAGGTGCGAAGGTAAAATTATATTTGCTACTCATTTGCTAGCCATAACTGTTTTTGTATTTTGTATCCGTTATTTTTTAAATATTTTTTCTTAAATCGAATTGTTACCAAAGTTTTACAGATGTGACTATCATCGTTAACACAATACTTATAACTTTTTTTTAATGGCATCTGGCAGGGCAACCTACGACGTTGTTAGCTGCTCAACTGGACTCCAGCTAGGGTCAAAAAACTTATAAACTAAGCGACTGCACGCTAAGGGCACCCCAGAACCCCGTAACAATCCAGATGGAACCGGAAAGCTTCATCTAACTAATGTCAGCCGCACAATGCTACACCGAAAACAGTATAGTTATTGTTAAAAAATCGTTATATTCGAAATAAATATTTAGTTTAATTTTTTTCTAGCTGTACACACGAACACAAGGTAAATGCCTTACAATAATCTTAAGCGCCGACCAACAATTATAGTAGGATTAACGGATAGATTTTATCTAAACATGCCTTTAATCTACCATCAGTCAATGGTATAACATTTGTCCTCTGCTTAATCTGATAAACGTTAGCATAGTGATAGGAGGTCGTAAACTCGTGTTTAATAAGAGGCCGATAACATTAACGTTAAATGATAAATCATTGTAGCGACACAGGAGAGCGTATCCAACTGCATACAATCCAGTATTATTTATAGTGGCGTAGTGATCAGCTGATGGAGGCGCGAGTTGCGGGCGCGCGCGCCGCCACTCCGCACACCCTGCGCACACGCCGCGCCGGCACTATCTGCCTTATCGTACTAAATAATATACACGTGAACCACCAATAAACCGGCTCCGCAGCCTTGTTTACCCGACTACTCACCGGCCGCACAATTACAAGGCGCGTCAAACTGTACTGACTGCAAATATCATTATCTCAATTTAAAAGTGACTTCAAGTAACGTTACCTCGTTCTTACAGTGTTTTAATTGTGCGTCAAGTAAAAAAAAACATAAAACGAAAGCATTAGTTACGCAACAACCGAAACCGAACGCGTGTGAACGAAGATACAGTGTAGTGTTCCGCCAAGGAAATAATTCATAGGATATAAACAAATTATGGCTCCTTTCTAGGAACTTGGGTTGTTGTAATTTGAACTGTGTGTGGTGGTAATAACGTGAAAATGCGGAGCGACGTGTTGGCACCGAGCGAGCTGGAGGGGACGGACTACCTTCTCTCATCCACGATGAGGCTGGAGGACAGCTTTCTGCAAATACTCGGTGAGTGCTCACACGAAGTTCAAAGCGTTCACTTTGACACACTGTGTTAAACATAGATAAGTATAAGTACTAACGTAGTGTTAAATTTTTGTCTCCACTGAGTTTTTGGACATCGTAATAGAAAAGTTTAATCTGAAAAAAGTATGTAATAGCACAATAATCTGTTAAATTGTCTCCATAGTAATTACAATTTGAAGGTCATATTAGTACATAGATATTTATAGTATCTATTGCTAGGTAGGATAATGGTATAAGTCAATTAAATAGATTAGTATCTATTATGATTACGGATAACACCGGTACAGAGATCGGTTGAAATGATCAAAAATGACAGACGGATAAAGTGCATTACGTACAAATTGTAGGTCCCGACTTTATAAATTTATAACAACCTGCATGGTCTTAGAAAACACACAAAAAAAAGTTGTTTATAAAGACGCCAACACTAAGATAAAAATGTATAAGTACCTATCAACATAAAGAGCACAATAATGAGTAAGTACTACTTGTACTACTTAAATAGTAACAATCCATCATTTTGATAACAAAACTGAAAAGTCACCGAGACCGTACCAAAAGGCAAGTAGCCGATTAATAAAGTAGAATGATTATATTACAAGAAAAGAGATATGCCTATTAAAATGTGTATCAAGTCCCTATCAGGGCCATCAGTGCAAAGTCATTAATTAGTATCAACCTACATTGCTGCATTTTTCCATAATGAACTAATATTGTGCTAATAACGTACACATACAGTTATACTCGTCTGCTGTTCTTTTCTGATTGATTTCGAAGCGAAGGAACTAATACAGTGGTATCGTATCGTGTCAATTCGTGTCCTCCAGGATTCGTCGAGCTTCATTGCCTTGTCTTTTTTTTCGTGTTCGCCATTTTGGATTTTGGATTTCAATATTCAGGTTTTCAGAAATAGACTTGTACATATTATATAAGGAAACGGCTCAGCTATTGAGGAAACGGTTGTGAATCCCTTATTATAAAACATAAATCGAAAATGCAGGGTAAAAAGTTGTAAATTATTAAATAAGTAAAAAAGTAATTGTTTTTTCTTCCCAGATTGTGCTCGGGGCACTCAACGACAAAATAAATAAAAGATTAAATTACGAATTTATGAAGTCTGAAAAATAAAGTACCTATGTTATATACTTATATAGCAAAAAATATTTAACATTTATGTACAGCAATTAATCTACGTAAATTAAAATAGCACTTACTTAAAACGTAATTTCAACAGTGTCTACAGCAGTGGTAATAAATTATCAATTTGTGCACTATTATAAACAGTCGCATATGCATAATATACGACAGTAAAATACTGTTTCCTTGTGTGGGAACATTAACTAACAAGAGAAGGGCATGAGTGCATGTGCGTTTGCGCACCTCCTTGAACTTGTGGCGCCCCCTGTCGCGGTGTAATTATGCACATGCACGACGATGGCAATGATGCATTATTTTCTGTTACGTCAATTACAGACGATATAAAATAGTAATTATTGTTTTATGCCTATTAAAAATGATTGTCACAAACAATCAAATAATTGCAGTAAGAAGCCCGTAAATTAAAAAAGCATGGGTATCATTGCATCATGCCCGTTCTGTAGTAGAGGTACCCACCAGTAGACCCACATTTCGTTAATAATGTTGTTAGTCCCATGCATAGAAATATTTAAAAAAAAAACAGTTTAAATTTTTCTTGTTCATTCGTGATTATTATAGGTACAAATGTAAACGTTCAAAAAATATTTTTAACTCTATTAATATTCCAATCAAAAACGCACACCACTCCCACTAAGACATGAAAATGAGTCTGTTGACCTTACCTATTCCGTATTCTACTAAATTCTATCACCGCCGCCCGTATCGACTAGTAGGTATTTTAATCACGTTCGCTTCGGAATACGATGAAATTTTATTTATATAAGTTAGTTTTTGTTTAGTTAGGTAATTAGTTTAATTTATAATTTATATAATTTAGCTTTAATTATCCAAGACCAAAAGACGTGTGGATCTAGGAAAACTCAATATTTATACCAAGAAGTAAGAAACGATGCGCTTATACATTTTCTGTGATGCGACACGCGCCAACACCAAGGTTAATAGGCACTAGTTGAAGCTAATATAAACAGTCTAAGATTTATTTACTTATATTTATAACACATAGGTACAACCGGAATCGAGGGACAAAACATCGCGTAAGACAGACTAAAATAACTTATTTACACGAGAAAAGGACTATTTTTGAATTGACAATGTCGTCTAAAAATACCTACAAGTGGAAAGTCACTTACGTTCAGAAATATTGTGTACAACGTAAACGAAATATTCTAAAAAACTATAACAAATATCGACTATTGACCGCCAAGACTTCTTGACATACTATTTCGATAAAATGCTTTTACTTATTTAAAAAAATCCAAAAAAAATCCCACGCAATACGAAAACTTCCTAAAGAGAATTTGAAATATTTCCGGGTATTTTTAGGGTTCCGTACCTCAAGCGGCATCCTTATAGGATGACTTTCTTGTCCGTATGGTTCTATCATACCTCGCACGTGCGTAATTTGGCGACAAAATGCGCCTCCTGTAAAATTGAGTTAAATCTTGACGGTTAACCGTCGATAAATTTAGTATTATTAGATTTATTAGTCTATCTATGTTTCCCTTTCCACCGCAGTAGCTGGCAGGCCACGGCCCCAAACACCAAATTTAGTGATAAAAATAAATTGCCAATCTTTTAGATCTTGAATGCTACACCTATCTACTTTAAACAGACTATCTTGTCATGGTGAATACTAAAGACTAGGCTAGTAACATAAAACAAAGTAAAATATTAGGTGTACAACATACATCTGAATCGGGTATTTTTTATTTTAAAATCGACGTATTTAGTTACGTTAATGTAACGAAAAACGTCGCTTTTCCCCACAGTCGTGCTAGGGGTTCTGAAAAGAACAAACAAAAGAAAAACAACAAGTTGCAATGCTCTTAAAATTCAACATAAAGTAAAGAGAGGAAAATCCAAGTGATTGCATAAGGTAAGGTTAATGGGATGATGCGGCCACTGTTTACATAAGATCCGTCTGCTTGTTAACAATTGCATTTAGCTGACAATTGCTTGAAATTGTGACCAGCAGCGGTAAGCAACAAGAATAAATTTATGAAGAGTTATAGTTCGTTGGTAAGAAAAACAACTCAAGTTTAAAAGTTTCTTGCATAGGATATTGGAAATAAAGAGTTCTTAATTCTTTATTTTCGATTTATTTTCGTTGGATCACAGTTTTTGATCCCATTTTTTAGGTATTAACGATGGGTCCCATTTGATATTACCATTGAATCCCATTTTATGACAACATGTGTACATTTCAGAAGAAAAGTGATTTACTTTTATTAAATATTTCAAAAACACCGTGTGTGTATTTTAATTATTTAGGATTGTTGCCACTGGGGAATAAATGAGACAAATGATGTACTCCAAATAGTACTAGACTGGCATGAGTTAAAAATGATCAGGTTTATTTGTGATGTTTATAAATAAATAAAAATGAACGCCTTCAAAACAAGCGCCTCTTAGCTCAAAAAAAAATACTGCCGTCATAATTTTTCCATATTTTTTTTATATAATGTGGCCGTTTCTGGCACACAGGTCACAGTTTTAACCTAACCTTTTTTTGTAAATAAGTAATTATCCTAATCTAAATAGTTCAGTTCCGGGTAAACAACTAAAAACAATCTCTTTTTTCTATAAATGCAAGTCGTTTGTGGCACTCGCCGGCCGCTGCCGCGGCACCGCTCGCTCCGCTCGCTCGGCTCGTGCGTAGGAGGTCACAGTTTTAACCTAACCAAACCTAGTTGCCGGCTCCTATAATTTGTTTGGGTAATGAAATTTTGTCCAAATCTTTTCGGAAAAACGGCAGGCACCCGTTATTCTAACATAACCTATCCACATACCCAAATTTCATCCAAATCAGTCTAGAAGTTTGAGCGTTAACTTATTATTGTGATTTTGTTGTTGGATGTACCCGCATTCAGATGTTTTTAAACATCTGGGATCCAACGGAAATAGTTTTTGGGATTCAGTGGCAATAAAACGTATTTTTTTAGTATTTTTCAAATTTGGGATTCAACGGAAATATATAATAATGTTTTGTGGGATCCAACGCCAAAAATATTAAAGTGGGATCAAAAACTGGGATCCAACGAAAATAAGCGTTATTTTCCACTTGTTCACGTCTGCCTTTTGGATTGGAGATCTTTTTTATTCCAGATTAAGGTCAGTCATGCTTCAAAAAAACTGCATCAAAGTCTTTACCTATCTTTTCCCCATGGTAACAGTAGAAATAATTAATGCTACTCTGTGTCTTTCATCTGCCTGAGTCTACCACTTTAGAAACAGACTATAAAAACCTTTATTTATCACATTCATTCAGTTTTATTAATGAAAGTAGTCGAACAGCATGTCTACGTTACCAACTTGGAAACCAGGCAGAAACGTGTTTTGATTTTAATTGTATAACCAAATATACCAAGTACGCGGGTCTATATTTGACTTGCAAATTAGCAAAAAGTCTTTATACCTCTACGGTTCTACCTATAGTAAAAACGATCCTTTGCTGATTTTGGAGTTTTAATTTTTTTTTTCTTAAACCCTGAAAATTCATACTTTGCCAACTAGGGCTTGAATTGAATCACTGGGGCCATGGGGACCCAGTGCCCAGCTTGTAGGTTCTTATATCGGGACATAGCCAAGTTACTCTTCTTGTAACTAGAGGAGCTGGTCTAACGTGGCACTTTCCTTATTGTCAGCGATATGGGTGAATTCTTGATGACTTTTTAAGTTCTTTTCTGCTTTTAATAAATAAATGTATCTACTTACGTATTTTTATTGATATTTATTTTTGAAACTTTGTTTATCCAATGTCATTCATAATCAAATTGATAATTACCAGGATATCCTTTCTATTAATGACCTACCAAAAAATAAAACGGTTTACTTAATTACTGGAAATAACGTTGAACGCAAAAAGTTTCGTTGGTCGCTTTGTCAGGAAGTCAAAACGTTGTCGACATTTTATAGTTCACCTTCACCAAAACTGCTATCATGTCACATTTATTGGGATATTTCTGATAAAAAATATTCGTTTATCTAGATTTATAGCCTGGTTGATACGCAATATTTGGGTAAGATAAGCCTCGCATAACATCCAATATCTTTCAACTTAAAATCGTATTAATCTTCTTCGTCTGATAAACTAAACAAAAATAACGATTAAGTACCTATCTCTCGTGAACATTTTGATAATGGTTATTATCATTAAGTTGTGGTTGTGAATCGTGTTAAAACTTATTATTTCATAATATTGCCCTATAAGTATTTTATGACGGCCTGATAAGCATCGCGTCTTTTAATTAATAAATATCCTATTTTCACATTTCTTGACAGAAATTTTACCCACTACGCACTTTCGCGCGCGCGCATTATCAAAATATGTCATCGATACCATAGAGACTCAATAAATCTCAAGGCTAGGCTAGATGTATTGCTTAAATATTTACCAAATAACGGTAAAATATGTTATTTAACTTTATCCGTCTTTGGCATTGTTCAAATGAGTCAGATTTTTATTACTTACAACACATCTACTTTCCAAGACAGGCCAGTCCTTTGTTTTCTATCTCTTCAGGCGGAAGATTTTCACTCCTACTTACTACTACAGGACTGCACGAAAAGTTTCAGTTGATGACACACATTCTTCTCTAGCCATTACGGCATAAGACATTATAGTCAATAGAATCACACACCAAATTGCAAGGCCTATTCTCTAAAACACAGTTTGTCAACCGAGAATTCTCGTCCTAAATCTTGATCAGCATCCAAATATGACTAGTTATTGTGCAACATAAATCATTGTCAGTACGTGAGCAAATCGTACTGTGTATGAACGAGGAAGCAGTAAAGATTAGGGCCCTAAGTTCACACTGCCGCCGCGCCGCCCACCGCTCAAATTGCCCCTGACCTGCCTAATGTGATGTAATGACACCTAAAATGATGACGAGGGGACACGTCAAGTGTGCAGACGTCAAGTAGGCACAGATAGTTGATGCAAGAGGCCTGGGTGGATCTTTTATGTGATTTGATGGGGATTACCCATATCCTTTGGCAATCTGTTGTGTTTTGCGCCGTTCAGGGGGATTTTAGTTTTTGGCCCATTGCGTCGAAATCGGACCACCGCATTTGCAACCAGTTGATAGTTACGACTCCTACCTAAGATCTTCAGGAGTTATTTAATTTATTTACTTTACGAAACATACTTGATTGAGACTTCATATGCACCAAATTTACTTCGGTCTATTTTATTTCCATGTCCTTTAATGTTTCTAAATTAATGTTTCTTTAATGTTTGTAAATTTATATCTTAGAAGATAGATCGAAATGGATAAGCATCCATTTTGATCTATCTTCTAAGATATAAATTAGGCTCATCGTAGTTAAATGCGATTGTCTTTTCACTATCGTAGCTTTTGACGGAAACAATTCGACACAAAAAAGTCATATTTACTTCAGATTTATTTAGGGTAACGTTATGAAATAACATAAGTCGGTCGCGTCACTATTTTTGATAGCTCTTCGTCTATTTTTATTACATCTGACAAGACAACTTTACCGCAGTAGTTAAAATGTTGTTGTTTAGTAAACAAATATTTTGAAACAACGGAAAACAAAAACATCGAGCCGAGGACAGAACCAGAAACATGAGGTTGTCTAACGCCCCTTAGATCAAAATCCTTACTTCCTTTCCTTACTAATATTATAAAAGCGAAAGTGAGTTTGTTTGTTTGTTACCTCTTCACGCTTTAATGGCTACACCGATTTTGTTGAATTTTGGTACAGAGATAGTTGGGAACCAGGAGACGGACATAGGCTAACTTTTATTTTAAAAAAGTGGGATGTGAGGGAGAAAGAGGGAAGAAAAGGGAAAACATAGCGTTGCTATTTCAAATCAATAAGGCGCCAGAGGAACTGTGTTACCCCGAATTTAATGCGAGCGAAGCCGCGGGCAAAAGCTAGTACCTTATAATTTACCCAAAGGCTGGCATTTACCTTGGCCAGAAACTAAGTCATTTTATAATTCGTTGTTGGTTAAGTTAAATAATTTTAGTTTATTTGATTATTGTAATGTAAATAGCTAGTTTTATCATTGTTATTTAGGGTCTAGTTAGAATGAAATACTTACAGATGCAGTTAGAAGAATTAGTTACAAGTTTGAGACTACGCACAAAGGCGATTTTTTAAACGGACTTTCTACGATTTGTGAAGAAAATGCATAAAACATAGGTAACTAAGAACGCTATAATGGATTTAGAATTACGTCACTTAGCTTTAGCATTGTCCATCAAAATCATAGACATATTAAAAACAGATCGAAACTGTATATATCCAAAATTACAGCTCAATTGAAAACCGGGAAGGGTCAAATTTAACTTCTAGATTTTTCATTGAGTGAAGCTATTAGAAACGAGTTCAAAATGCTTGTCCTTCTCCTTGCAGTTTGCACAGACAAGGGCCGGCGCCCCCTGGTGACTGC
The DNA here is from genome assembly GCA_905475445.1 of Ochropleura plecta. NCBI lineage: Eukaryota > Metazoa > Arthropoda > Insecta > Lepidoptera > Noctuidae > Ochropleura > Ochropleura plecta. Next base: position 7,658,138 of record FR997740.1, on the reverse strand, counting down.
GTAAATACATTTGATAGATTAGATTGTGATATCACACTAAAGTAGGTGATAAAACTTTAGTTAATATTAGATCGTACGTTTATCAGCTGTGCAAGGTGTTTTTAAGTACTTGTGTCTCTTTTCAGATATATTTTTTGTTTTTGTCTGTTTATATATTTTAGTGTTATATGTATTTTTTTAAGACATTCATATTTTAGATGCTATTCTCTTCCTGTTCTCACACACTACTATCTACGTTCCTTTTCTTCATATTTCCTCTCACAGGTCAGGTGGTAGTTTTTTTTTAAAGATATTTCTTTAAAAAAAAACTACCACCTGACTAGCTATGCCTTTGTACTCTATGTTTTGTTATGATGTTGCTTTATGTTTTCTCCTGTGTGTACATAAACTATTAAATAAATAAAATATAATATTATTTTAATAGTATGAATGAACTACTAATGCATAATCAACTTTTATCGTTCTCACCAAATACTGGGCCACAGACTTTCTCCTTGCAAGTGTGGGCCAGATTCTACTTACTACGTGGGCCACAATCTTTTCGCGAGTCTTCACAACTTATCTCGATAATACAGAATAGCTTCATATCTTCGTCCACCTCCTTTGGAAGCGCATAAATGCATCAATGTCTTTTGCATCATGGGACTATGAGAAAGCATGCCACCTGCGTCAGAAATGAAATCGCGCCCTTAGAGAGATCGAGGACTCTTTTGGATCGCGACTTTCTTCTTCAAAAGAGTCCTCGAATTGGCTCTATATCAAGAAATAAATCCCACTTAACTAAATCACAAAATTTGTCAACGGGTGCAATTGGCCAATTTCAAAATGACCCGCTAGTAACACCTGAGTTAGATCAAGTGTCTATGGAGCAATCTCCCTTGAACAGATGCCTTTTTGTGTGGTAAATTTCACCGAAATACATACATCGGTTTAGGCATGAAAAGGTCACAGTGCTCTTCAGCAAACTGATCCTATTTGAATAGGACTGGTGGGATGAATTATTAAGTGAAGACGGGTGCAATAATCCCCATTTCGTTCGGACCAAGAAGTTACAAACGATGTTATTAAAATAAACAATGTACCCAGTAAGACATACATCAAATGCGGTAATTATGCAAAACGATGGGTTTTGGAAAAACCGGAAGCACCAAAATGTATTGTTGAAGTTTTCTCACAAATACGTACCTACGAGTTAATATCAAAACAAACTTGATCCCCGTCGTGCCTACTTCCTGTCACACAGAGAGGGCTGAAGACGCTTTTTTTCGGATGGGAAATCATCAAATAACTTCCCCCGCTCTAGGCGGAGCGAGGTGGAGTGTCAGGCTTGTACTGACTACAACCCACCTATGTTCCTTCTTTTGCCCTTTATGTTCCGGGGCCGCGGTATCTCAAGAAGCTAGAACTTCCACTAGGAACATTCATCATCTGCCTTGCCTTTTCCCAACTACGTTAAGAAAGCAGTTTGAACATTACGCTGATATTCTTATCATCTTACGCTCAAATACAAAATGTTTCAAAACTAATATTATAAATGCGAAAGTTATTTGGTTTGTTTGTTACCTTTGACGCCTAAACCACTAAAAATATCTTACTGAAAGTATGCATAAACGTTGACAGGTTTACATAAACGTACATAAGGTACCTTTCATTCCAAAAACAAGCAATTATGCTGCTCCTCAGGGAAACAACAAGAATACGTACTTATGATATTAGATGGTGCCATGTGTCTTTCAAAACTTGATGAGTAGGTACAACCCGAATGGATTAAATTGGCATAGTCAGATTGGCATCAATCAAAGTTATCGCGAACGTAGCCGCGGGCAAAACCTAGTTATGGATGAATAAATGACAATGATGCGTTATTAATTAATAAAATATTATACTTATTAGCCGGAACTAAATGTCAAGAGATAAACCTCCCTTATATTATCAGGTACTTGCTGGAGATGTTTCGAGGCTACATATAAAGTAGTTAAGTCCTTGAGAGCCAATTAATCGTGCTATTACTGTCTAGACTGACTCATTAACCTCTTAGAAAAACATTGTTGATAACGGATCAATATAATATGTAATAATAATATATAAATTATACGCATTTATGTTAAATCTTTGTGTCTCGATAGACTGTAAACTGCAGTCGTATTTCAGTCTCTTTATTTTTAGCTCTTTTCTTTTCGATTCCTCCGTTCTGGAACTTTCGATTTTTCGGTGGTAAGCAACCGACGACCTTTCGGTGATAATTGCTCACTGCCTGCCAGGCAACTAACATCTCAGAGCCGAAAGCTGAAAGCTGATTTCAGCATGGCGGCTGAATTTTGTATGGTGCTGCCACCCTTATGGTAGTTGAGTTACCTTTCCTAAAGAGTAGAGTTCTTGTGGAGGGTGTGGAGGTCATCTATGAGATAAAATATATCTCTTGTGTTCCGAGAGAAGGGCTGATGTGACTAAATAAGTGTTTGGCATCTGACCTGCGTGATATATTACTGAGTAGTGATTCTTTAAGGTAGACCGCTTGCCAGACTATTAGGTCTGACTCTGATGTAGGTAACCACTTTCAGCTTCTTGTTAGTTTTTAAAACAGCTACATCTGTTATAAATGTTGAAGTCTTTCGGCCAGGATTGTTCGGGCATTATTGAGTCAGTTCATCTATAATTGTCTCTTATATGGACTTCTGAAAGTGAGGACATCCAGTAAATGAGGCGAGGATTATGGTGAGGTTGACATAACGTCCTCGTGTCTGTGGTATTCCAGTAGCTTTGAAGAGGTCTTACGTTCTCTAAAAACGATTTGGCAAATGTGTCAAAAGCCTACAATAGAAGTTTTTGGTACCCTTAACTTTTAGCTTCTCTATGCAAAGGCCAAGGCAAAAAAAAACTTTTTCTTTTTAGTGTGTCTTTTTTTTTAATAGTAGTCTGGCACTTTTTCCACATGCTGCCTATCTAAATTGGGTTAGCCCAAAATTAGCGTAATCAATAGCGTCCGTCAGCAAGTTAGGTATGTCATAACCTTGCATAATTTTATCCCGATAAAGTTATATCTCTCCAGTCTCGAAAATATTTAAATAAGACGTAGATTCGTGCTCAGCTGTGCCACGAGTTTTGCCTCAATATTATAAGATTACAATTAGTTTGTAATAATTACTTCTTACACAAATCCGGGTCGTTGCACCCTACTATCAGCGTTATCACCACTCATGGATGTCGTAAGCGTGTTGGTAAATATATGTTTATGTTTAGTACCTGCGTATTACGGGTATCGGGAATAAAATAATCAGTTATAAAAAATACATAAAACATTGAAGAAAAAGGTAGGGAGTTGGTGGATATTCGTAATTAAAAGAAGCCTAAAACAATTTTAATACTATAATTTTGTTTATCATTTCAGCAATACATGTCACACACTTATTCCAAAGCTATCCTATTCTTTTTTTAGCTCTTTTTATCAATTCTCTATTTAAACAATCTGAGTATTCGAACCTCGAAGGAAACCAGCCGGGGTTGCGGGTTGTTCGAAAGAGATACCGCGGCCCCGGAACGCAAAGGGCAATAGAAGGAACATGGGTGGGTTTTAGCCTGTAAAAGTCTGACACTCCCCCCGCTCCGCCCAGAGCGGGGGAAGTTAATTGATGATTTCCCACCCAAAAAAAAAACCAGCCTACACTGTTGAAGGTTTAATCACATATAATACCACAAGAGCTTCAAAATTATCGGGTATTTTCCGATAGGTTCGTTGCAAACAAATGAAGGAGTCAAGTTTTTCTTTTCAGGTTAAAAAATCACGAGCGCGAAGCGCGAGTGATTTTTCCTGAAAAACTTGACGATTTTATTTGTTTGCAGGGAACCTATCGGGAAATGCCAGATAATTTTGAAGCTCGTGTGGTATTCGGGGGATTATTTTTCCGTCTCAAATGTCGGCCAATAGAATTGCACAAACTCCAAATCGACTCATTTTCATGCAAAATCTCCAATTTTCACAATTGAATTCAACCTGTCAGTTTGACGTGTGGTTAATTTGACTGGATGTTTTGTTTTTTATGCATAACAACGACCAACGACCATTTTCAAAAAATTTTCAGTATAATACCATGTAGGTTGTACCACGTGACGTCGAATGGTGCAATTCTATTGGTCGATATTTGGGTCGGAAAAATAATCAATGTTATAAAAGCTCTACAGAGGCTCTACAGTTCCTATGTGAAATTTTCTGAATCCTGTGAAAGGTGTTACTGCGTTTCAGGAGCCAGAGAATTGAAGTAAAACAGTAATGTGCTGGCAAACTGTTGGGCAAGACACTCTACGTGAAGAAGTCGTGGTAGCAGGTGGAGTAGATCCCACAAAATGGTTACCGAGAGACGGTAGATAAGTGTTGGTAGAACAAAAGCAGGAAATTTTGGGTAAAGTTAAAATCGCGCAAATCTGTTAAGAATTATACAAAATGAAGGGACAAGTTTCACGCATGTGAAACCTTAAAACTCCTTATAAACATTAAAATGAAAAAATATATCTACACCCCTTAAAGTTTGTGCTTAACTTACAGCCTTTATATAACGTTACATCTGAGGTAGGTAATAATATAAATTATCAATATGGAGATCATTACCTTCGTTTCTTGAAGTGGAAAATAGGCATAATGTATTTTTAATACATACAACCCATTCATGTGACATATCCATAGATTACCGATAGATACATAGTAATTGCATGATAAAGAGAATAAATACGCCAAGTGCGAGTCGGACTCGCGCACGAAGGGTTCCGTACCATTATCCATAAAAACGGCAAAAAAATCATGTTTGTTGTAAGCCTACAAGCCTCCTTAAATATTTATTTTATTCTGTTTTTTAGTATTTGTTACAGCGGCAACAGGAATACATTATCTGTGAAAATGTCAACTGTCTAACCATAATGGTTCATGCATGATAAACAGCCTGGTGACAAACGGACAGCGGGGTCTTGTTCCTGTTTTACCGTTTGAGTAAGGAACCCTAAAAAAATGGTGATTAACTGCAATCGACAAAATCATTGCTTGTTTTACTATCTTCCTAGAAATATGAATAGCTAGTTTGATGAATTAGCTTGACAAGCGGACTCAATGAAATTAAAATTCTTCACGCACTTTTTTATTTAATGGCGTTTGTGGAAAGAGACACCACAATTTTGCCAATATCACGTAGGTACTATGGTAGACAATCAAACGCTGGAGATTATATCAGTAATTATTATTGTTGTATAGAACACAGCAAAGAGATTAAATGAATTAAAATTCTTTTTCGTATATTTTGCGCACTTTGGTGTCACTGTTTTTATGTCACCCATGGCCATGGGCCTTGACTTGACTTAACATGACGTCGAGAAATATCTCTCCGGTATTCTGGGTTGCGGGTTGTTTGAAAGAGATACTGCAGCCCCCAACACAAAGGGTAAAAGAAGGAACATGGATGGGTTTTAGTCAGTTAAAGCCCGACCCTTGCTATAATAGCCAACCCGCGAGTTGAGCCTGTAGTTTTAAAAGTCCCTAAATAATAACCGGACCCGGCCCTTTTTCTAGTCGTTTCAATCAATGACGCCCGAAGCGGAGGGTCGTATCCCACAGAGGGTGCCCTTAGCGTGCGGTCATCGATATTATAGTAGTTTTGAGGCCGGGCCTTAAATTCATTTGAGGCCACCACAGAATAGACCGGTTAACAAGAAAAACAAGTCAACAGCGAGTTAAACTGCGAGTGGACCTACCAACAAAAATAGGGTTTTAGTCAGTAAAAGGCTGACGCTTACTGCTATTCCACCCAGAGGGGTTGAGGTTATTTGATGATATCCCATCCGCAAAAACAAGGCTAGTTGGTTTCCCCACGATTGATGTTGATTGTAGCGATCGTAGCACATAATATAATAGAAAAAGGTGCGAATCAATACTGTAAAAGTAAAATTAGTTACTTCATGCATCTAAATCAAATGCTTTCCAATCACGACTACCTATAGAATAAACTTAAGTCAGTAACGAGTAGGATGAATAATAAAATTGGAAGAACAATCGGGGTCCTGACCCCACACTAACTGAACAATGCTAAACAGTGAATATAATACGTTACGTTATAGTGGAAATGTGTAATAAGTAGAAATGTACATACCTAACTATTACACATTAACATTTGTGTAAATGTAACCAACCAATTATGTCTGCTTACGGTCAATAACTTTTAAGATTTATATATAACCTTGTGAGGTTAGTAAAATTATTTTTTAAGTCGTCTCCTGAAAAATAATATAAGTAGGTACCTACTTAATTTTAAGCTGCATGGTTGAGCATTAGGTACCTACATATATTGTCTGTGCAGTAGTTGAGAGTATATAATAATTCCATTCTTTATTATCTATCCTACTGCAGGGCGAATCCTTTTTTCCATTTAGAGAAGGCAAGTAGACGTATGACTGCTCGGCGCCGCCGCGCCGCGCCGGTACAGCATTTTAGACTTGCTCTCCGTCTGCGTAGCCTTTTTCAGTCAGTCTGTCCCGATGGAGCTTAATGCCGGGTTTTTTATATGACGCGATCGCCTATCTGACCAATATAATAATATTTACCTCTTAGTAAGACTGGTTGCCAGAGATTCGGGCCACTGACCACCTATTCTCCGACTGTCAGGATAGCAGGGATCAACAGATAAACGTTTTCCAACTGGAAACTCGGAATGTAATAGATGGTCACCCATCCACAGACCAAGCCCCGAAAATGCTGCTTCAGCTTGGAATTTCGACTTGAGAATAAACTGGACTATTAGACGACTGGAAAATTAAATTAAGCTGCAAAGTGCATTGAATTAAGCTGCAAAGTGCATTGAATTAAGCTGCTCAATGCATTAAATTAAGCTACTCAATGCATTTAATTAAGCTACTCAATGCATTAAATTAAGCTGCACAATCCATTAATTTAAGCTGCACAATTCACATAGGGATCCCCAGGAAAAGTATGAGCTTCGCCGAATATTTTTGGAAATATTCGTATAGTTAAAAATCGTATTTATGGGATGATGTTTGTATCAGGCAGATTTTAGAGAATTTTCAATAAATTGCATTAAAAAATATTAAATAATACTTAGCTACGTTACTTGATAATTATCGGAACTACAAAAAATTATCATAGAATTAAAATCAAATTTCTATAGAATTAATAAAATATAAGGCCACCCAATTTAAAAGTAGCGTACGTACCTATTTTAAGATACCTTGAGAGTTGAAACATTGCAAGGGAGGTAAAAACTTATAGTTTTTAAAGCAATTAATTAATGTAATTTGTTTATGTATATGCGGAAGTCAAGTAATTGGTCAACACTGATAAAATTATACGTCTTGTATTTACGGTGTAAAAAAACATTTAAAAACTTCCTATCAATCACATAAAGGGGCCAAACTGCGATTACGGCTAATATAATTCTTTGAATTTTCGGAGTGAAAATAATTAAATACTTAAGTATGATTTTCACACAGAACACGTTTGCGATTTCTCTTCCATCTACTTTGGTCCATTCAATAATAACAGTCGAACGGGTCGATCCTAAACCGCTTGTCAAGGTCGGTCTGTGGATGGGTGACCACCCATTACACACTAAGTTTCCTCTGAGCCTAATAAAGCACCATAAGATATACCTTACCTTTAGCAGTCGGTACGTGTTGTCGCTATTACTCCAATACATAATAAGGGTTATGGAGGCCAGACAAGAAGTCGCTCCAAGTAAAATCCTTACTAATATTATAAAAGCGAAAGTGAGTTTGTTTGTTACGTCTTCACGCCTAAATGCCTAAACAGATTTTGATGAATTTTGACCCTGGAGATGTACAAAGGCTATCTTTAAAAAAAAAGGGAAAAATGAGGGAGAAAGAGGGAAGAAAAGGGAAAACTTAGCATTGCTATTACAATCAATAAGGCGCAAGGGCAAAAACTACAGGTAGCAGGTACCTGCAAATCAGGAAAGAGGAACTGTGCTACCCCGAATTTAACGTGAGCGAAGCCGCGGGCAAAAGCTAGTATATATTAAGCTGCAAGCGGACTAGAAGCTGACTCCAACATAGTTAGGAAAAGGTTAGGCTTATACACTAACTAAACTAAACCTAAACTATTCCTACAATAATGGGAACATTAAATAAAATCCCAGCTGATTGCGTTCGCGTGTCTGCTATAAAAATAAACCGTTTTCATTGATAGAGCTATCGCTATCGCTACGAGCCGCGTGTTTCACCTACACGTGTTATTTTCCGCTACTAAAGCATAATAAAATCAGTATCAGACCTCAGACCAATAAATATCAGACATAATGGACTGGAATAGCGACATTATAATAATCTTACCTATTACTTGATGTTAATAGGTACCTAATTACTTAGTTATCGATAGGGGAGACGTATTATACATATAGGTACACATATTTATTACTTATTATAAAACAATACTCTTAAACATTAGGTCTATCTGAGCAACATCTGAAACTACATAGCTCCTGGTTCTTGATTACAAAAATAGTACATTTTGACACAAGTGGGGAAACTTTTTCATTACAAATGACGTGAAATTCTATCGCATATTTTATTAGTTTACTTTAATAAGCAAATTAACAATTAATCGTATTCTTAATTTAAAAATATAAGAATTTCTCTCTGTATTATTAATTTATTAAACTGTTTGAGGCATACCTTAACTTTTCCTTCAACCTGAGAAGGGAAAGCACTGAAAAAAATAACAAATTAAATCAATGTTACACACACGTAGACATTGTGTTTGACAGTAAGATTGCACTCTTTTATGAAAAAGTATAGTTTTTACAGACTCTCGCCAAAATAGCTCCTTTACCTATAGGATCTATTTATTAGAAGTTCTTGAGTTCGAAATTTATTTCAAAATGAAAGTAACACAGCATCTAATGCACTTTACAGAATATGAAAACATGAACGTCGCACTGTCATTAATCGATAATCGTCAATGGAAAAACAAAAAACAAATTATAGACAACTAGCTTTTGCCCGCGGCTTCGCTCGCGTTAAATTCGGTAGCGCCTTATTGATTTGTAATAGCAACGCTAAGGTTTCCCGTTTCTTCCCTCTTTCTCCCTCATATTCCACTCTTTTTAAAAAAATAATAGCCTATGTCCGTCTCCTGGTTCCCAACTATCTCTGTACCAAAATTCATCAAAATCGGTTTAGCCATTAAAGCGTGAAGAGGTAACAAACAAACTCACTTTCGCTTTTATAATATTAGTAAGGATAAGGATAAGGATATTAATAAAATTCAGATAATTGATACTCATTAAATAAATAGAAATTATTGAAAGAGTTGGTGGATACGAAAATACCGTCCATCAACAGATAAAACCAACCAAAATCAACAGTCATAACTTTTGACTTTAGACTTTTGTCTGGAGAATGAGGTAACCTGTAAACATGAAAGTGGTAAATTCAGAGTTTTCCGATTTGACCGATTTTCAGTCTCAGTGCCTCAATTTGTACTTTACTTGTATCTAGGTGTTGTAACACAGGTCTCAGAATAAATAATAGTACTATAGCATTTAGGACAGGTCTATCGCCTAGCACAGGAGTCAGCGCCCTCACAATTTGTAACGACATCGACATTCTTGTGTAATAAAGATTATTGATTAGGTACCTCTTGTTATGGGATTGCGAACACTAATCTTTCTTACACACTCAAGAATGATTTATACTAACCTACTTAAATTTGTAAAATATGATCATTACCTTTCAGTAAAGTAATAATTCATGAGTCCGTAATATTGTGTCCGTAGAATTATTATCATGCATCGGAGTGCGCATAATATTGTAGTGTTCATTTCACATCAAGGCCAGGCCGATGACTTATTTTTGGATGCTGTTAACGAATCATGACGGTCCGGTCTGTGACCGTATAATTTTGATCTTACATGACTAGGTACTTGAAGCACAGGTTTAATTATTACATAGGGGTTTTATTTTAATTGACAATCTGTTATGTTGCTGCTTGCTGTAACTACAGAAGTGTTGTTTTTGTTGCGAATTGATTAGGAATATCTTGATGGGTTTGAAAATTGGTTTTCGGAGCTGAAAAACGTTTCCTACTGATAAATGTATATCTGTAATTTAATCTGGACAATTAAATAGTCCCACAAACAAAAAGAACTTCAACAACGTTCAACTTCAACTCTTCATTAATCGCTTTTGTGGACGAGAGATACCACAACTTTCACGTGCAGACTGTTAATAAACTATCAAAATTCTGGAGAATATTTAACAATTATTAACAGTAATTAAAAAAAAACGATAAAAAAGTTAAATATTATGTGAATACACGCACTATATGCCAAAATCTGACAGTTTAAGAGAAAAATCCGCTACAATTTTTCGTTTTTCTTTTGGAAGCCGACCCCAATAAAGTAAGAAATAAGGACGGTAGATGATGATGATGACGATGCTATTTACGTTTGACAAGACGGAGATAGCATCATCACACAAACAATGTTGTGTGAACAAATATGAAACTGCGATAAAATATGATCTGTCGAAGGACATATTTTATGAACACGGAGCGTTGAACGACATTTACATAATTATCTAATTTCATTCATATAGGAGTGTCAATTCACTGAACATTTTTTTAAAATATCTATGTCTGGGGTTTAGAGCTGAACACGTGGTAAGCGTTCGTCTGTGTCCCTTCCACCCCGTATACTTACTGCAAGTGCTCATCAATAGGGATTGCGGATTGTCCCGGGGTTGCGGGTTGATACCGCGGCCCCTGAACATAAAGGGCAATAGAAGAACCATGGGTGGGTTTTAGGCCTGAAACTGCGTTAAGCGGGCTCCCGCGCGGTTTCATACAAAGTGCACCGTCGCGGGGACATGCACGGGTCCCTCGAGCGGTAACACGCGCGGGCTTGTTCAGTCAATAACGCTTGATGAAAAGCTTATGAAAATGACTTTCGACAGAGAAAGAGTAATTGTGGATCTGCTGTGTCGTTCTGTCATATGGGGTCAAGCGAATGAACTCTTAAGGTAACTTCTGAGGGTCCTTCACGTACCAACGGAGCCCACGCGCGCAGACACGCGACGGTTGCCCGTCGCGGGCGCCCGCTTAACGCAGTTTCAGGCCTTGGTCAGTACAAGTCGGACACTCCCCCTGCTCCGTCCAGAGCGGGAGAAGTTATTGGATGATTTCCCATCCGCAAAAAAAGTGCTCAATAATAACGAAATGATTCAACTATGGCAGTTAATTGATAGGCTTAATCAAATAATCAAACATATAATTTTATTTAATTCTAGCGTTTTATTTCAGCAGAATCAACAACAAGAGCAGTTACCCTGTTACAGGCGTACGATTATCCCAGCTGACATTATGTTCATAGATGCATAAATCGGTGTCAGCGGAATAAGCCAAGCCAGTTCAAAGTGGGAAAGGCATGCCGTTGGGCTGCCAGTGGGTTCCTAACCTATGCCAACGTATCGGTCGGCGCGAGCTGGCCGTGCGGCACAAAGGCGCGTGGAAAACCGCACAGATGTAGGGTTGCCAAACCAGGATTCAGATTTTTCCCCTTACTATGTTTTCCTCCATTCTTTTTCTCAAACAGAAAATTAATCTAATGGAGAGGTTTACAAACGTATTGTTTATTTACAAACTAGTTCAATATTTAAACTAAATCTTGGATGTTATTGAAACTTTTCGACAATTCTTTTTAATTACATTCTTGTGACATATCGTGAGTGAGGTCAAATTCAGTTCTTGTTCCTTCAATGTTTCTATTTCGCCAAGAACGATTATATTACCCCAGAAAAGCATATAAACTATCTACCCAACACTGCACCAATGCGTGTGCGCAGACTAAAGACAGAGACACACTATTTATGTAACGCGAGCGCCTTATATTTAAAGCTGAGTGCACTTCCGGAATGCGTTAATATAACGACAGTAATTTGGATGGCAACGTCCCAACTCTCGAGACGGGAGACGGAAGAATAGTTTCAATAGATGTTTATGGGAGTACGCTGGCCGTGGCAGAGGTATGTCGTGATTAGATAGGGAAATGTCCAAAAATGTACACCAACAGAAGTTTTTTGCCTACTGGTCAGACCCCATGAACCCATAGCGTAAGTCGATAGAGTCGTTTGTCGATCTAAACGACATCTAAACAAATACCTGAATATAAAGCTCTGCCGGTTTATTTCGATATCTCTAAAAGAGAAAATAGTACATTTTGATGCAAGTGGGGTAACTTGTATCTGCAGGCGAGGCGGAATTTACGGGTATCTATCTTGTCTTTGTATCCCACAGTGGAACTTAACGTATGTCGGTATTCAAAGAAAAAAAAAACGACAGTCAACGAGAAGTAATAAAGAGGAAAAGTTTGTGAGTTTGCATATTCGGGGTAATCTCCGGTACTGCGGACCCGATTTTGAGGTTTTTTTTTACCAGTGGAAAGCTACATTATCCCTGAGTAACAGCAAACGAGCTGCGAACTACGGGGCCGGAGCAATAGGGTAAGTTCCTACGGGAACGCGGGTGAAAGCGCGCGGGGAAAAGCTAGTTGTGTTATAAAGGCAAAGCGTCAGTAAAAAAGCAAATTAATAGTGTTAATATTTTCTTAATGATTTCTCACAAAAATATTGTTTGTTTTGTTATTTTATTTCTTCGTAAGTGTATTAAAAAATCGTTTGATCCGCCACCCGCGGTTTCCATATCTGTAATCACAAAGTTTCCCCACTTGTATCAAAATGTACTAAAACAATAAAATATCTTCATGTAGGATTTTTGTACAGCCTTGTTGTGTGTTTCATTTTGTGGCTACTAATGTATCTGTCTAGTATTTGTACACAAAAACATGATATAATTGCTAAGCAAACTCGATAATAATAAAAAAAAACCCGTTGTATTCGAGGTCAAGTCAATATTTATGATTATTTTCAATGTTACAACCGCACTGCATCTTTACGAGACGTGAATAATAAATCATAAATCTTTGAATTTAATAATAGTTATAGATGAAGGTCACAAACAAAGAGGTGAAAATAAACGGTTACTCATACATAAGCCTGAAAGGGACTGGAGTAGCAACCGCGTAAGTACCGGGTGCACCGGAGACCTGAGATGGTTTTGACAAATCGCTAGATACCAGAAACAGAACTAAGCGATGAGGGCGATGTGGCGATGCTTCGGGGAGGCCTTTTTCCATCATTTCAAACACATGAATGCGTACCTAACCCATAGCTATACATATATGTGGCGGAAATTACACATTATCATTGCTTCACAGACCTACTTCAGACCGTAGGTGTGCTCAACCGACTGACTTTGTAAACATCGAAACAGAAAATATACGAGTACTCTCGTAAAAAAAATACGTCTGCATAATCTGCATTTCATGCTGCCTGTTGCCAACAAATTCATTCAGTTTTTTTTTAAGTAAGTAGGTACCTAGTTTTTTGTACGCGAATTGCTCTTTTGTTTTGACGTGTCATTCAGACTGAATATTATAATGTTTTCCTTGCTCGCTTAGGTCAGGTGCAAGGCCAAGGTTTGTGTCAAGATTATGTGTGAGTATCTGATTTATCTTTACTTAAGATTACCAAGATACGAAGTTATTCCTACTTACCTCATTGCCTTCAGATTTATTTACATCGGTAGGATCAGCTGTCCGCAACGTGATTCTGTTTGTTTACTGACAGACGCGGATATACATACATTTGTAGGTAATTGATAACGTGTCATTAATTAATTGATGTGTTAAGAATTTAAGATATCGATTTGATGTACTGCTCGTAGTCGAATCTTTGAACTGGCAACCCCAAACTTTGAGAAATTGGAAATCCTCGAGGGATGTCCTCCGCCATGGACGGAGCAGGGTTCTGTCAGACTCCTACTGACTAAAACCACACGGTGTTCCTTCTCGTCACTTCTAGCTGGGGTGCGAGGACAGAATTGCATTTTACACAATCACTTACAGCAGACAAGAAAGTAACTCCATCAACTCTTGAGATAATTACACGTTTAATGATCGATAACTCTTAATTGTTATGCTTAAGAAGCTACATTTGAGCGATGAAACAAATTGACGATGTGCCGAACTGCCGAGACTCGTTGAAAGAGAACTGAGCCGTCAATTTCTTGTCACCGTGCCAATAGGTGTGTTAGATTTTGAAGCAGCGTCAGGGGACTGGTGGTTTTAGCAGACCTGAGGACGCTGTTGAACTGACCCTTAGACAGACAGGCGGTCTGCTGTCATGGGCTCTGAACATTGATTTTTCGATTTAGTGATTTCGATTCTGTTGGTTTTTTGGAAGCGTTTTTTATTATCATTTTAATTTAAAAGTTAGGTTTCGGTATTTTTTCGGTAACTACATTTTGGAACATTGAACGGTTTTAAACTTAAAAGTTTAAAGTTGAACAGTTACTACCTTTTTTAACCGACTTCAAATAGGAGGAGGTTCTCAATTCGACCCTATTTTTTGTTTATGTTTGTTACCTCATTATAGTTGAACAGTTTAATGAAGTTTATAGTTGAACACTATACTGGGAAGGTCCCAGGTCCAGGTGGGTTACCAAGCAGTATTTAGTTTTAATCTTATTTATTTATTTATTTATTTATTTATTTATGTACACACAAAACAATGTATAAAAAAAGTACATAAGGAAAAAAGAGCACAAAGGTACTGCTTATTTCATAAAGAAATCTCTTCCAGCAGACCTAATCTTATTCCTGTGTCGGAAATAGATGTCACTAGCCATCCTGTCTACCTCTGTCTCTTTCACACTGAAATAAGATTAAAACGAACCTGCTTGGTAACAGTTTTTGCTTGTCCACCCGGCTGGAACAGATGATGATCTGTAATTGAGACTATCAACTTCAAGTCTGAGTGATACTCCATTTATCTGCACAAAAGGTGTTATATTGTATTGTTCCACATTACAGAGGACAAGAGGCGACATTATCGGCCGTATAAATTATTGGCTCAACGCCCTCTTTGAGTACCTACCTATCTAGTGATAAGTAGAAAGCTATGTGCGTTAGTACTATTATTTATTTTGTGGCTATGTAGGAATGCTAGATATTTGGTACTGTGATAACCCTTGCAAGTGTCGACTTAGCACTCACTTCTGTAAAAAAACTTTTATTACGTTGACTCGCGCTTCTTGAGATAGAATATACTTTATTATGTACACCATACAAATTACAGTAGGTATAGAACTTCTAAATACTATGACAGAATGGACGGTTTAATCGCTAAAAGAGAACTTTTTAAGACAACCTTTAGATTGATTTATTTATGTTTTCGTTCATTTATTAATTAATTTACATAATTTTACATTTTTAAATATTTCTTAATAAAAAAACATTTAAAAATATAAAAATAGTAGCCCACCGGTATCGGGAACAGGATCCAAGCTACCGGCGGTCAGGGCTCCAGAGAAAGGAACCTCCTAACAATACGAGCCGTGTCCAGGAGTACCTACCGCTTTCTTCATCAAGCCCTTGATCCAGCTGCCTAACGAGAGCCTCCTCAGGTATTGGTCGAGGCTCTTGGCAATTAAGCCATTGGCAGATATGACTATCGGCACAATGATCGCTGAGTCCACGTCCCACATGTCGACAACCTCGCGAGCCAAGTCAATATACTTGATTTGCTTATCTTTCTCGGCTTTCACGAGGTTCTCATCATGCGGGACTGTTATGTCAACTATCATTGCGCGCCGCTCTGATCGATCCATCACCACTATATCAGGCTTGTTGGCAACAATAGTCCTGTCAGTGATGATGGATCGATCCCAGTACAATGTGATATTGCCATGTTCGAGAACTGGGTCGGGCTCATACCTGTAGTATGGCACTTCCGATTCCACAAGGTTATATTTTAGCAAGGTTATATTTTAGCAAGGTTATATTGTACCCCGTTTCATATGCATTCAATATAAAGCTGTTATTTTGAAATTACAAACAGACACATTTTTATTTAATTGTACAAATAATAAAAAAGTCTCATCAGTAGGTATGGCACTAGTTATTACCGATGACTATAAGTGGCCAAAGTGTAGGTACTTAAATAGGCACGTCCGTCCGCCTGACTTATCTATTTCCGCAAGCCAGCTAGTGTTGAGTACCTATCCTGCAGTCTAGTCTAAGAGATGTTATCTTAATAAATTGCTTAAGTGAAACGTAATTTGACCTTTTATTTATCCTTACTAATATTATAAAAGCGAAAGTGAGTTTGTTTGTTTGTTTGTTACCTCTTCACGCTTTAATGGCTAAACCGATTTTGATGAATTTTGGTACAGAGATAGTTGGGAACCAGGAGACGGACATAGGCTAATATTTTTTTGAAAAAAGTGGGATGTGAGGGAGAAAGAGGGAAGAAACGGGAAAACTTAGCGTTGCTATTACAAATCAATAAAGCGCTACCGAATTTAACGCGAGCGAAGCCGCGGGCAAAAGCTAGTGACATATAAAAACGACTTGTTTTCCTTTAACCATGATTTCAGAAATATGATGGAAACCATTACCGAATTAGCATTTTAATTTTTATCATTCCACTTACACGTAAGTTTAGAATTTGGTATATGCAAAACAGACAGAGACAATAAGACAAAAGGAACAAGTACCTGCTTTAGATTTTAAAAGGTCTTTACTCCTATCCTTGGCATAATGGGTGCCACCGACACAATGGAGAAACGCACTGCAAAGCATGCACCAGTCGTGAGAGAAAATAAAATAAATTATTCAGAAATACATCTAATCTATTGATTTTAGCAAGGCACGCTTACGTGACATACAGGCTTATGACTTCGATCCCGCCATTCTTTTTTTTATTATTTTATATCTTGTTTTCCTGACACCTTGTTTACCTACCACAAAGATTAATAAACCACTTTGCTTATACTTATTTATTTTCAAATTAAAACTTTTAAATAATCTTCAAGGCAACAAGTTACGTTTACCTACGATCTCAACACATTTCAACCTTGGAACAAGTACGTAACTAGCGGTGAAAAACACAGTAATTACCTTAAGTACGTAAATCAGCTGTGGTCTGTAGTTATTTTTATCCTTAGTGCAGGATGGTAATGGAGATAAAAAGAATTGGGTAACCAACAAGCCTATCTAGTCCTCTTTCGATTTTCCTTGGACCTCTAAGATCTCCGCCTTCCACTACCGGCCATCTTTATAACCGATTTTTAAACTCAAATTGTTTATTTCAATTATACCATTACAGGCACTTTTAAAGGTCAAGAAACAAAAGATTGTACCTAGCTACAGTCCCAATCACAAGGCATTCTGCCTTGTGATTTGTCAAAGTACCTACTGTAGTTGCCCATTCCAAAGCTTCGAGAAGAATGGGAAAGAAACTCCATGGACACTCTTTTTAATCATATTAAATGTTTACAAGGTATTGGTTAGGTACATCATTAATTTTGAGATTAAACAAATATGTGAGGACGATGTAATATCAAATAAAAATATTAAAATTAGTCGTAGCAGCTAAGAGACAATTTCTACAAATGACTTATTACTATAAGTCATTAAGAGACAATTTCTTGTCTCTGACCATGAATACTGGAAAATAATTAGTATGGCATACAAATATGAAATCAATTTAGAAAAAAAACACTGTGAAAAGTGGGAAATAATTTTACTTCCAGAAGTCGGTCGGAACAACAACAGTTTTAAGGGTCGTTGGTTCTAGATGAACTATCTAGCTACACTTGGGCGTCCGCAGTCTATATACTTAGTAGTACTTAATGCGTGAAAATCTGCGTTCCTTTAAGTTTAATGTAATCGGTACAGTGTTTTTCAATAACGTTAATGACCAATCGTAATATCATTAGTATGATCCTCATTAACAATAATTGAAGGTAATAACAGAATAATGAGACGTGGCCTTGTCAATCACAGATCAAAGCAAAAAATAATACAGGCAGTGCCACACGACGTCATTCCTGTCATTGCATGTCCGAAATAAAAAGTTAGCTTAGCTTGCTTCACAGCTTAGCTTTATTTCTGGAAATTTTGATGCACATAATGTAAGGTAAGAATGACAAGTAAAGAATACTTGACTGCAAAAAAAGGTATTTTGTATTTCGTAGCATTTTTCGTAGCATTCATATAAATTTCGTAGCCGATATAATATTTCGTAGCGTAAAAATGCTTGAAAAATTGGTATTTACCTACTCGAGTTACACTCGGGATTGTGTTGAGAGAAAAAAAATTACGCACTTCCCACGTAAATATTATTGTTTTGTTTATTATGTTCTTAAAGTTATGTATAAAAGCTGCCCTGGAAGAACCACTGAACCTTGCATTCAGACATCTCATGCATTAATAATGTTTATTTATTTTGGTGTTTTAAACAATTTGATAATTCATGTCAATTTTATAAGAAACTAAATGAATAAGTTAGACATCGTCAGCATTTAGTTAAAAATGTACGTAACGTAAGTGTTTTAGATGTCTTCCTGTTCTCACACACTACTGTACGTTTTTCTTTTCTTCATGTTTCCACTCGCACGCCTGCTGGTAGTAATTTCTTTTGAAATAAACTGTGCCTTTGTACTCTATTTGTTTTTATAATGTTTCCATGTGTTTTCTCCAGTGTGTACATAAATGATTAAATAAAATATATTTAGATTTAATAAAATGTTAGCAATAGGTCATCCGTACAGATAGAGTAGGCCTTACTCTTAACGTTATTTAAAAAAAAAACTAGTTCCAGCAATGCTATCTCAAACTTTTATTTCAATAGATTAACATTAAGGGATTAAGGTTTGATCTAATCTATCGACGCATAAAAGATGACTATTTATTTGAGGTTAGTTGACTTCTAACGATACCGCTTAGAGTTTAAGCCTTAGGCCAACACGACACAATAGGACATTGAAAAAAATTATACAGGGTTTTTCTGACTGCATAACAACATATGTTCTTACTTCAATCGCCGATTCGTCTGCCAAGCGCATAAACCTTCTATGACCTCAGACCTATAAGAACGGAGTAGGTAAGCCACCCGGTCGGAATATCTTCGGTCAACGTGGGTTTAGCCTAAGCTAAACCCACGTTGACCGAAGATATTAACCACGCATCATAAACTCCCAGTCCTCAATCCAAGGTATGAATGGATCGCGTCATTCTAAACTGTGACATGGTTCTGTCAAAGAAAATCATGTCATTGAACGACCGGAGAGCCGTTGCCAACTCAATGTCCACAGCCTGCCAACTTCAACGTGACGTAGCAGTGTAAATCATGATTCATTATAATTAGATCGTTGCATAATTGCCACATGATGTACCGTACTTACTATTGGGTATTTTTGTAAGTGTTAGAATTTCCATTTTTAGTTATAGGTACGTTGTCACGGGAGCTTGCCAACCGTCAATGCGGCAGAGTTTGTAACTACTGATTGTAGCATAGACCGGCTCCCGATATCAAATATAAAACACAAGCCTTTCCCTGCTTAACAATAAAATATGATTCGTTGCGTTTGTTTAACAAGTAGAGATGGTGTCCATGTCCAGGCATAGCCACACAGCGATACCTAAGCTCACGCACCCACCCACTATAAGTGCAAAAATGATTGCACTACGTAGCTAAATGCTAAGATGATGTTAGTATATGTTTTGAGGGTAGGTCATTAAAAGCTATAACTCTTGTTAGGGGTGTTCTGATCGCGCCCCTGCTGTCACCTTTTGACGCGCCTTTTCTGGAGCCATACCGCCATCCGGCTCGAAGGACCGCTGCGCTATTACGAAAGTGCCGCTTGAGTCCTTGTTTTGTAATTAAATTAAGAGGTCCCAGTCGTTGTGGTCATAATACTTAAACAATGTATCGCCACATGCTTCCCACGTTGTTTTTCTGTATCGCCTTATTATCCCCCATTGCAAGAAAAAAACAGAAAATATCGACCTTTCTAAAAATATTCTCGAATGTATTTACAGCGAGCTGTTCTATTTTTCATACAATCTATATCTCAAGTGGTAGGTCTGTATTATTCCTGTTAGTCTCAGAGAACCGTGAACCGTCTGTAGTAAATTAGTCATGACAGTGAGACAGCTTTTAGTGCATATTTCATCACATTTGTGTCGCTGAACGACATGTGGCTCCGGGCTCGATACACGTAAATATTGTCAACTGAATATAGAAAAACACACTGTATTCTTTAGTGCCATCCATGTGTCACTAAACAATATTCTCTCACCATGTGCTGTCGTCGCGGGACGTAGTATTACTATGCCGTTTATGGATTATTAGCTTTTGCCCGCGGCTCCGCTCGCGTTAAATTCGGGGTAACACAGTTCCCCTTTCCTGATGTACAGGTACAGGCTGCTACTTGTAGTTTTTGCCCTTGCGCCTTATTTATTGTAATAGCAATGCCAAGTTTTCTTTCTCCCTCATATCTCAATATTTAAAAAAAAAAACACCTTACCGTTACCTCTTCACGCTTTAATGGCTAAACCGATTTTGATGAATTTTGGTACAGAAATAGTTGGGAACCAGGAGACGGACATAGGCTATTTTTTTAAAAAAAAAGTGGGATATGAGGGAGAACGAAGGAAGAAAAGGGAAAAATTTGCGTTGCTATTACAAATCAATAAGGCGCAAGGGGAAAAACTGCAGGTAGCAGGTACTGTGTTATATCGAATTTAACGCGAGCGAAGCCGCGACACGCTGCCGCGTGTCTAGATAATTGGAAACGTTGTCTAATTTCAAGTACAGTGGACTTCTTTTCCCGAATTTTATTTAAGGGTCAGTTGACATTACTTAGAGAGGCTTTTAGGCTCCAATAAAAGGTTATTCAAGTATTACTTAGGAATTGCAATTTAAGGTTTATCCTGAGACGCGTGAGGAACTTCATAAAAATTACAAACAACGCTAGAGTAATGTCATGTTACACATAAATAAATCATTTAAAAGTATACAGACTTAATAAGCAAATTAAAAATAAATTACTTTATTAGTCATTATTACCTACTGACCCTCATCTAGCTGAATAAGGCACAAAAAGTCACAGTTCACCATAGAGCAACAAAATCTAATCTGACAAATTCGTCTATAGCGCCGCCGTACTTGACACACATTCCTATATCTATAAATGTTTGTTTTGCTCCGAACTTTGTCGGTTATTTCAATTTTAATAATACCTGCTGTTATATAATCACCGATGCAAACTAGCATTGGAAATAGACTGTCTATTCTATTTTCAATTCAAAGTCGGCTGATTTCTTAGCGTGGGTTAATAGTAAACGGGACCCTATTGCTAAGACTTCGTTGTCCGTCCGTCTGTCAGGTTGTATTTCATGAATCGAAAATATAACAACAAATACCTACAAAAAATAGAAAAAAAATATATTTAAGGGTGCTCCCATACAACCCTTCGTGCGCGATTCCGACTCGCACTTGGCCAGTTTTTTATTTCACCTTCTCATTTTCACCAAGTAGGTAGGAATAGCCATTACTTTAGCTTCCAACCTTCATGATGGCTGCTATGCCACCCGTTCCGTTCTGCACGTATCGAAAAAATACGGCCTCGTTGGTTTAGTGGCCTCAACCGCGATTGCTGAGTAAGTGAGAGAGCCTTCAAATCAAGAGTTCGATTCCCAAGTCGGGCAAATTATGATAAGGTTTTTACAAAAAGAGTTATGCAGCCACGGCGACTGGAGCTGTACCCGATTAATGGAAAAAAGGACTTAAATTAAACACAACCAGTGAAATACTCGGTGTAGGTACTACTTTTTATTATTAAGCCTTTATTAAAACTAAACAAATAATTATTAATATAACATAATGATTAACACATCTGTTTCTCCGGTTTAATGATCAGCGTGTCCTGTGACACATCTCGAAAGTCTGACAACCAGTCTTACCAAGGGGTATCGTATTACCCAGTACTAACTGGGTTGTGGAGGTCAGATAGGCAGTCGCTCCATGTAAAATACTGATATTCAGCTGCATCCGGTTAGACTGGAAGCCGACCCCAACATAGTTGGGAAAAGGCTAGGCAGATGATGTGTCCTGTGACACATAGGCCTCTTCCAGCAGTTTTCACTTTTTTCTGTCTCTAGCTTTTATTGACCAGGGCATTTTACTTTTATTCTCCGACTTTCCTTATGTGAAAGACATCCTGTGTACTATTAGTACATAATAAATATTAGTGGATACTAACGTCTTATAAGTTCACGATACCTCTGCGTAACCCTTTGGGGTCTACAGGGGGGATGTTGTATGTTATGACATAAAAGTGAAAAATAGCAGGTAAAAGTAGCTAGCTCTATCTTGTGATATGAATGTGAAACACTTATTAAACAGTTGGATGCTCATACACAGATGTCGCTATATTAAATTATGGACATGTTTAGTCTTATCATTCATTCATTCTTCCGCCATCACATATGTCCCGTAATGTCAATTAAATTTGACAGCTGTCATAATTGTTAAAAATTAATCGTCAATGGAAAACTAATAAAATTGAAAAATCAAGAGATTTATTTATCTTATTCAAGGATTTTCATAAAAACGTAAAGATTGACTCTACAATGGGACTCTGCGACGAAGGTAGGAAACTTTTAAGTATCATATTACCGAGTAATTGATGAGAACATGATCGTAGTAAACAAATTAATTACTATCAATGTAACTTACTGATTCTAGAGCACATGCGGTGTATGTTCTCTATAATTGCTTGTGTTAATCGATTCTATGATGGCATAGAAAGAATGTGGTCATGTTAATGATAACTGCCATGTGCCGTACTACGCCGTTGGACAACTTGAGTTCTTCGCGACGTGTTTTCCGTTTGTTTAGGTAAATGTGTTTGTCTTAACACTTACGAATCTTGCGATATATGTGTGTTAACTTGATCGCGGATATGTGCGAGAACTCGTTTGACCTCTAAATGTTGTTACCCAATGTTTATGTTTAATGGGTTATCTATTACTTAACTATGTAGGTCAATAAAGTAGTTTTAACATACTTGGGCATTCATATATTATAGTCTAGATTTGTATATTACCTGTACATGCTGCATGAATTTATAAACATGCCTTTAGTATGACTGTGTTGTCTATTGACTTGATTTGAAATAAGTACCTTTTATACTTTGACATATTTTAATTACTGCTATAAAATAGTGAATAGATGACAAAATAATTTCTCTTGTAACTGCATTATTGACATGTTAATAAATATTTTACAAACAAGTATGATAATGTTGTTTATCAGTCTTACTGCCTGCATCCTATTACCCGATGTTCAGCACTGGTAAATAAATGATGCAACTGAGATATTTATTTTACTCAACAATGTTTTAAATAATCGAATTATCTGGCATGATGTCTGATTAAATATCAGCCCATGCAACCATTACTTTTATCTTTGTTGATAAAATTTTATTTGTGATAAATTTTGTAAAATAGATAAGTTGTCCAAAACTTTTAAAAATAGTCAACTTCTTTAATAGTTAATTCATTTAAAAAGACTGCCTTATATTAAGATTAAGTATTTTGATAATATCTTAAACTAATTAAACTGAATAAGAATGGTGTATACTGTATGATAACATTGTTTTTAACCAACTCTGAAAAAGGAGGAAGTTAAATTCGCTTCAACAGTTTTTTGGTGGCATTGACTTTATAATTCAATCATGTTTAAGCCTTTGCCATCAGCTGGATATTAGATAATTTACTTGCCAATTATTTTCAATGGCAAAATGACCTTGGATCATATTCTTTATTTTATTATGTACATTTATGTTGATTGGGGTTTTTTATTGAGTAAGGTTCCAAGCCAAACATACAGTAAGTAACAACTCATAACAAGTACATAAGTTAAAGATAAACAGATAATATTTACAAAAAACTGGCAATAAAAATCTCATCAAGACCCAGCAGAAATACTATAGTACACCATACAAGTAGGTTTCCTTATAGAAGAAAACAAAACAACTTACTCCTGTACTTACTTCTAAGAAATAAATAATATGTTAAAAAAAAATTATAATAAATTTTCTTCCCTCTTTCTCCCCCTTTTCTCACTTTTCTTTACCGTGTCTGTCTGCAGGGTCCCAACTATCTCTGTACCAAAATTCATCAATATTGGTTTGGCCATTTAGGCGTGAAGATGTAACAAACAAACACACTTTCGCTTTTATAATATTAGTAAGGATTTTCAAAAACTCATGAGTTTTCTTTGTGAAAAGAAATCTTAGGTAAAACCTCACACTTTCTAATGACTTCTAAAAATTACGAGTTCATATATCCAGCAGTTAAGGCTATAAATTGTTGGATAGTGAATGTAATGAATTCATTTTATGCAGAAGAAGATACATTCTCACATCTGCCCCAACTTCCTTCATTACAATTTTTGTAAACCTTAATTAAAAGATCAATAAAGGTTTTTGTTTATTTAGTTGCTTACTTGGGCAAGCAAACTCCGTTTCTGTGAATATAGAGAAAACATATTTTGCCAGATATGAGACCAATCTAGATTGTTTTGGCCCCCGTAAACTCCTATTTTGCACCTTTCATAGAAATCGTTAGAGCCGATTTCGAGAACTTAATTACAAATACTGATCATTTACTAATAATAATAATGATGATTATTCATCAGCAACTTGCCTTGAAATAATTATAATCTGAGGTCCGTGAGTGCCGTAATACAAAAATGTCCTCAACCCAGTTCGCGAGAAAGAACATGTCATGCTGTACTGGGATCAGTCTATCATTATTGACAGAACTAACGTATTGTCGTAACGGCCCATGGCTTGATTGCCAAGAACCTCGACGAACATCTGTCGAAACTCTTCTTAGGAGGTTGGATGGGCCTGATTCAGAAGTAAGTAATCCTCGATACGGCTCGCATTATGAAGAGGTTGATGTCTCTGGAGCCCAAACCACCGGTAGCTTGGACCTATATTTAATATTTTTTTTAAGAAATATTTAAAAATGTAAAAGTAAATAAAGAAATGGTAATGAAATATTGCACTAATCTTCTTAATAAAATGCAGAATACATTTTGAAATATATCTCATCAAGGGGGCTGTGGCTATAAATTAAAAGCAAATTAGCTACATTATATAAAAACCTAACCCACTATTAACAAGGTGAATAAAAACACCATGGGACGATAAAATTAAGCTCAAATAGGTAATTGCAGTGATGTATGAGCATTGTGCATTTAGCAGCGGCCTAAGGACACAATTAGACTCAATTGTA
Organism: Ochropleura plecta; assembly: GCA_905475445.1. NCBI lineage: Eukaryota > Metazoa > Arthropoda > Insecta > Lepidoptera > Noctuidae > Ochropleura > Ochropleura plecta. Next base: position 7,632,918 of record FR997740.1, on the reverse strand, counting down.
AGCTTGCACCGCTAGACCCAATTGATGCCAGCCCATTTATTGTTGCTATCTATCATTTATGTAGCTACTGACATATTCTGTATCAATTATTTTAAATTATTGAAAGGGTTTTTTTGTTTACTGTTTATTAGAGGAAAGATAATTAGAATAACAATTAATTGTTTGTTTTATGAAGTAGCTTGAGAGTGACCCGGAAGGGTCATTTAATTAGTAACCTCCTTAATTATATATGTTTTTATATATATCTTCTTAATATATATAAATCAAGTGTCACGTTGTTTGTCCGCGATAGACTCCTAAACTACTTAACCGATTTAAAATTAAATTTACACACCGTGTGCAGTTTGATCCAACTTGAAAAATAGGGTAATGTAGGGGCACAGCTAGTTATTATATATAATCAGGATCTCTTCATAGTTTGACAGAACCAGTTTCTTATAAGTAAGCGTGCTATACCCTAGGCCAGATCATCGCTTCACGCCCAACGCTAGTCTATTTAGTATAAAAAACCGGCCAAGTGCGAGTCAGACTCGTGCACCGAGGTCCGTACAAACTTGCGGCATAAATAAGAGAGACGTCTAAGCGAGTTGTTTTTTTTTCACAGCTCTAAGAAACCGCAGACTTGAGTATGAGTTTTAATTTCAACTCAAGGGCGGATCCAGGGGGGGGGTCATGGGGGTCATGACCCCCCCCTGGGCGACAGGCTGGGTCATAGCTGGGCACTGCAATTTTATCTAATTTTATTTATAAACGTAAACAAATTAAACGCGAAAGACGCACATAATCATAATAATACAATTCTGTGCTGTTATTGGTTATATTATACCCTCGGCGTCACAAAAATCGCACCTCTTTTAGAATTCCTTTCTAAGTCCCTATTAATCAATGGTAGACATATGACTTTAAGGTATCATTGGAAAGGCAATTTATTTAATTTTCAGAATAAATCAATAGATTTGGTATTTTGTTTACCAGGGAATAAAAAAGCAAGCTAATGCAAATGATTAAAGAGTTAAATTTTATTTAATCAGTATCACCATCTTGGAGGTCTTGGAGAGTGGTAGGGGCAGGATTAGGTACGTCCCCGTACTCGCCGTTTCAGTTCATCCCAAAGGTGCTCAATAGGGTTTGGGTCTGGATTACGCGCCGGCCAGCGCATAACAGGGATCCCAAGTTCTTGCAGGTAGGCTCTCACAATAAAAGCAGCGTGACAACGAACGTTATCGTGCATTAACGTGAACCCATTGCCAAAAAAACCCGCATAAGGGACAACCTGCTCCTCTAAGATCTCTGTTATGTACCGAGGAGTAGTCAGCGCCCGCGAGCACTTCCAGTCCGAGAAACACTCACAAGGTTCGTTTTGCCGTCGATTGAGATGCCGCCCCAGAACATGTACGAGCCACCCCCATATTTCACTGTCTCTTGTACAGGCAATACAGGCTTGTGCGAATTGTTCCCCTTGCGTTCTGTACACTCTTCGACGCCTGTCGTTGCAGTAAAGACACACCCTCGTCTCATCCGAGAAGAGCACAGCCTTCGTAAGATGGTGTATTGTCCAATCCACATGCTCTCGGGCAAATTGCAACCGGTCTCTCCTATGCTGTGCATTCAATTTTGGCTACGATTTTCTTCTCTCATTCTTCTTCTAATCGTAGAGACGCTTACAGAAGTTCTGCGAGCTGATCGCAGTTGTTGTTGCAGCTCAACAGTATTAGACAACCGATAACGTAAAGGCGTCGAAACTAAGAAGCAATCGTCTCTTTCCGATGTGCACAGTTGTCTTCCAGATCAACGTCTTCGGGTATAGCCACCAGTCTCTTGGAAGCGGTGGAACACTCGTCTAACGGAAAAACGACTTAAGTTCAGTTGCCGAGCAATATCGCATGGCCGCATCCCTGATTGTAGTAGTTGCAATGACTTGCTGCGGCTTCATCAGCAGTTCTGGGTATTTTTCTTGCTGTTCACGTGTGTTCACTTCAAAGGTTAAATAAGGAATGGCCCACATTTATTTTTTATTTTTTGATAGGGCCACTCGCAGTTCAACTCTCAGTTGAGTTGTTTGACTGCTTAACCGGAGGCCCACATTTAGCCCGGGTCGCCTGTTTTATACCCTTGTAGGGAGGTGCAATTAGTGGCCGTTGTAATAAGTATTTTGACAACATTTTTTATAACGTTACGTGCTAATGAGATCTGTTAGGTTTAGGAATTCGAACTCCTGTAAATTTCAAGATCGTTAAACATACTTTCAATTGATACCTATATTAATTGGGTTTAATGTATTCGTTGCTGGCGGGACATGGTTGAAACTTATTTTCGAAGAGGTGCGATTTTAGTGTGCAACGGCGGAAAGGTCTTTTTCCACACTAAGAAGGGACAAAACTTGGCTTAGGGCGTCCATGGCAGAAGACCGCCTGACGGGCTTATCTCTTTTGCACGTGCACAAGTCAATAAATATAGATGACGAGGGAGTTACCTATAAGGCGTTTTGCGAAACGATACAAACGTAGAATACATTTTATCATATAAGTTTTTATTGTTCTTCAGTGTGCACCAATAAAATTATATAATTTGTTTACAAATAGTATTATTTACTAGATTTTTCCTGTGACTCCGCCCGCGACCAGGTAACTTCGCTGCAGTAGAGGACCAATGCAATCGACCCCATGAAATCATATCCATTTAGCGGTTTCAACGTGAAAAATTGACAAACATACTTTCACGTTCCGTTATAATATTAAGTAGGTATAGCTAGATCTATCCGAACTAGACTACGGAGAAAAGCTGTCTCCGATATGGTGACCCCCCCCTGATATAAAAGCTGGATCCGCCCTTGAATTCAACTCGATACCTCTACGCGTTCTCAAGATGAAAGGGAAATAAGTGATTGGATTCCGTTTTTTTTCCTTTGTGGTACGGAACCCTAAATAAAACAGTAGGAATAGATATTTATTATACATACTTCTACGATATATTGCTGTACCGACGGGAATAACATTGATTAGATAATTGGCTGCTGCGCGGACACCAATTAAATTGGGGGAATAATGAGATTAGCTGTTCATGGAATACGAATTACTATACACTTTTTTATTATTATAAGTTGTTTAAGAATTATTTGATCCTCTGAATTAAATGCAGGTCCATTTATTGCTGCTTTACAATTGATATTTATTGATTATCAATTATTTTATATTATTCTTAGAATTTTTTATTTGTGTGGTAGATAATTGGTAAAAAAGTAATTATTTTTATATAAAGTATCTTCAAATGATCTAGCAGGGACATTGAAACCTTACCTTATAGTGTTGGTTAAAAATCGTTTTACGTTTACGCAGAATTTTAATAAATTACTAGCTGTGCCCGGCAGATTCACCCTCACCTCCTTTTCAGCAGATGGATGGGTATGAAAAATAGATGTCGGCAGATTCTCAGACCTACCCGATATGCACACAAAATTTCATACAAATAGTTCAAGCCGTTTCGGAGGAGTTTGGTAACAAACATAAGATAAATTGAAGCTAATAAACGATTGGACTGTAATTATCTATTCGCAATACATGTAAAAAAATATGACATAGGTATTACCGAATTACCGTTAAAATGAAAGTTAGGTATAGCAATAAAATTACTAATGTTGTAACACAAATGGCTGCTTGCATTGCTTGCTTAACTTTATAATATCATTACATTACATTACCCAGTAATTTGGCTGCGGAAGTTATTTGGCACTCACAGCATGTGAAACAATCAACCGAGGCTGGCTAGATTAGAAAGGTTAGGATGGTATGTGATGATGAAGCAAAACCGTCATTCACTAAATTAGAGAAAATAAACACTTTTCTCATTAGCATTTCGATTGCCAAAACTTAATTCTTGTTATATTGAAAACAATAAATTGTGAAGTTTAAAATCGTTTTGCCCTACATGGTTTACGAACCCTGAATCGTTCATAACCACCGTTGAACTTCTTTCTTCATCGCGTGGTGAGTACCTAACCAGCTGTCAGTTTTTCTATGCGGCCCATAGGCTTCTAACTTGGCTAACATGCCGTCGGGAAATATCTTTCAAGCATGCTGATTTCCTGACGAAGTTTCCTTCATCGAAACAAGTGATAATTATAAAATACGCACATGATATCGCAAAATCAGAGGAGCGCGCCTTTTTTGCGCATGGGAAATCATCAAATAACTTCCCTCGCTCTGGGCGGAGCGGGGGGAGTGTCAGACTTGTACTGACTAAAACCCACCCATGTTCCTTCCATTGCCCTTTATGTTCCGGGGCCGCGGTATCTCTTTCGAAGAACCCGCAACCTCGGCAGGTGGTGGCCCTAGCAGGCCCCTCTGCTTTGCTAACATCTCTTTGAGGCGCGCGTGGAACACTAACACGCCGTTAACACGGCCTGTCGTCAATAGACGGACGGATGGTGGGCTACCCATTGCTCACCGTCCACAGGCCCGCATCTACTGTGGCCGGGAGTCGTCTCGCGGCGCCCGGCGCCCGGGGCGTCTCCCGCGGCGAGGAGCGTGCCTCGGGTTCGAACTCAGAACCTATGACTTGACAGTCCGACGGTCACACCACTAGGCTATCACTGCTTTACAGCTCAACTGAAGTTATTAAAAGTAACAAAAAGTCTGCCAATTTATGCATGAAGCATTTTTTTTGTCTCTAATTAATTTGGTATCTAAAATATGATACTGGAGAATGCGACAATCATTAGTACTTATTTTTTATAATTAACTGCAAATATTTACAAATAGTTTTCTGGTTATTTAAATTATACCTTTGATGTTATCTGAACTATTAAAGACATACAAACAACTAATTGTGACTCACTGACTTACAAACATTTAAAGTTTCCAATAATGTGCATTATTTATAGATATATTTAAGTGGTACGTATTACATAATTCTTTTTATCAGTAAAAAAAATGTTTTTTCGGATAAGCTTCTCGGAACTCCCGTTTTTTCGGATATTAACAATCTCGTCAACTCTCGTCGATGACAGAAATGTTAAATCCTCCAGTTTTGTTATATACTTATGCTGTTTTGTTTCTTTTTCGCCTCATCGGCATAATTTTTGTTGTTATTGAATGTCAGCTAGGAATTTTCCAATAAAAACCCAGTGCCATCAGTAATTACGGTTGATTTCTTAGTAGTAAATAATTATAGCCGTTTCTTGTCCAGTCATCGTGACTGTGTTGCTATTACTAAAAAATATAATTGTCCCTGTATCTGTCTAATTATGTATTTATAATATAACATCCTTAGGTAATCTTGAGCTGAGTAATGAGTATGGCTGACTCAAGTAGGCATAGTTTTATTTGAAACCACAAAGTATTTTTATTGTTGCTTATTGCTCTATTTTTGCTAGATAGGCATATTTATTGCAACTGACGTTTGATTGTTCAAATGACTAAATAACACTGACAATTGAAGTCTGGGGAATGAGGTACCTAGTGACCTGATTCATAAAACAAAATATTTTCCTTAAAAAGTCCTGACTCATTTTAATAGAGGATTAGAGACTCATTATTCTTAAATGATCCGCTCGTTTTTTCAGATTGTTATTATTTTGGACTTTGGACCCTGAAACATTTTTAATGTTAGCAAAAGATTAAAGTCCAAGTTTGCTGATAGAACCAGATTTCATGTTACCTATTATTACTGTGTTTTATAAAAAGCAATTAAGTTATTTTTGGAGATCATGCGATCGGACCCAGCAGACCACTACGTATTCGTTAAGTTTCTTTTTTTATATAACAACTAGGAGTTGCTTGCGTGGTTTCTCTCGCTCTCGTAACATAATGCCCAAAACATTGTCTATCAAAATTACAAAATATTTTAATTTTTTTTGCTTGTTTGAGTATCTGTCAAGAAAGAAAAATATATGCTTCGGTTTTTAAAAACATTGCACTGTATTAAAATTGCCTCATTAACCAGAAAATGTGTATATGTGAATAATCACATGTATAGTCTTTTTAGTTGATATAATAAGTAGAACTAGACTTTGGACGGTAAGTGGACTGTACTCTGTGATAATCAGTAACATTACATGTAAATAAATCATATTATTTATTACTGTAAATGACCTAAGTAGTAGACTCACAGCTATTGGTTCCTTTCGTTACTTCAATGCAAAAGTTGAGTGGCAACTGCAGAACGACCTTTGGTTTGTTTATGGGAAGAGGAACAGGTCATGGATTATCCAACACTTGGTACAATGGTAGGTTAATAAGAAACTGTTGTTTAAGTTTTTGTAACAGTATTTTTTTTACAAATAAAATTAGTTATTGTAAGAGAAATTTAGTAATTTATAGCAAAATATAAAAGATAAAGAGCACGATAACAAATGACTATTTAATATTTATAAAAACAACACACAGAAGCAAACTAGCACAACTATCTATTAAATGTAGTCCGCTAGTGATTTCCCCACCTCGCCATCAGCGCAATCGTAGAATTGGACTTTGGACTCTGACATTTCTGTGTACATAATTGAGGTCCAAAGTCCAAGAAGTGATGGCGTAAATCTCTAAAAAAACTGGTAGTTTTCTAACTGGCAAGTCATCGTGATCCGGCCTTCTATACCTCTGTGCTAAAAATAATTATAGTTTTTGCAAATGCCATGTTTGGTAACGCAGGTTTTTTTTAGATTGGTTGTTTTTTGTTTCATAACAAAAACGCTTGTAGATGTCTTTATTTTTATATTGTGACGTCTATGCTTCTTTGCCCTTAAGATTGAAAATAACTAATTTATGGGAAAATAATTCTGAAGGTTATTTTAGAGAGAGAAAGTTATCAGTGGTTCTGTTAATTTATTATATATTCAAAGTTCAACAGATCCAGACAAAAGTCTGGAGAAAATAACTCAAAGTATAAATAAGATTCTGTTTTCATTCCGCTCAAAACTGAAAGAAAGAAAGGTAAATAATGCTCTGACTCCTGACAGGGGGGAAATGGTAGAAGACGGGCAAGAAGATAATGCGGCTCATTGCAATGGTGAAAAAAAAAAGATGACGATTCCCCTCAACACTGTTGCTATGAAAAATGTTTTTGTGATAAAGATGTCGTCTAAAACTGAGACGCCTTAATGCTCAGAAATAAAACCCATAGTACTACCACTTTCGCAAATCCCTACTAATATTATAAAAGCGAAAGTGAGTTTGTTTGTTCTTTCTTCACGCCTAAATAGCCCAACCGATTTTGATGAATTTTGGTACAGATATAGTTGGGACCCTGGAGACGGACATAGGATATAGGAAAAAATAATAATAATGAGAAAATAGGGAAGAAAAGGGGAGGGAAAGACATATTTCGATCATAACGGGGGTTAAAGTTAGCGTTCGTTAGACCAAAGTAATTATGCCACGCGGTCGAAGTCGCGAGCGGAAGCTAGTTCCATATAAAAGGAGCGAGATAAAAAAGAAAACGACATTCTTGCTTTTCAAAATTGGAAGGTTCTCTGTCCGGTTTTTATCTCTGTGTAAGAGATAATATATCGGATCAATTACATCATCATGTTTAATTAAATTAGTGCTATGTGCATTGAATTTAGTTATCTCGGATTACGCAAGGCAAGTCCGTCTCACAAGTTTACCTATAATTTATTAATAATATCAATTGATAAACACCAGTACATCATCAGACAATAGATTATTACTTACTGCGCAATAATTAGATAAAGAGAATGAATAATTTTCACTTATTATCCTTCATTAACTTCTGCAGCTATAGATAATAATATAGGTAGGTAGAGTGCTTAGTGTCGTAATTTCTTGAAATAAAAATAGTAACCGACCTATTGGGTGATAACTTTATAAGTGATAAATCAACGGTAGAACTTTAAAATGCAGTAAGGGTCTTTCAGCGAGTAAGGGATTAGCAACGTTCGTCTCAAAGGCTAAAGTAAAAAATCCTTCAGCACGCTCAACGTATATTGTACGTCATATTTTCCATTATAGAAATACAGGCTGGATTAAAATTACGATTCAATATTATCTTAATCTTCAGATGGAACACCTCAGGGTCGTCTAAATATATAATTTAAAATTACAGATATTTATTTTTATTAAGCTTTGTATGAATTTTTATGATATTCCGTGCATATTCGGAAATCAAAGTTTTTTTTTTGCGTAATATGGGTGTGATTTATTCCATCAAACTGAACAACTTTATAAAAACTTCTTTATTAATTAATTGAGACAGAATGTAGTTTTTATAAATACGATGAGATGCATACCTAAATCTAAACCGAGACAACTCAAAAAATTATTTTAGATCATAAAATTCATTTTTATTTTTTGTTTTTCCAGTTTAGATCTAGGTGTGGGCCATGATGAATATGGTCTCATATTCGTTTCGAAGTGATGTTGGAAAACTTCTAGAATATCCTATTCGTTTTGCTTGGACTTACCAGGTACTGAAGCCAGATCGTAAACAATACTACTATGCACTTTATGAACCTTGGTCTGAATGGCCGTCTGCGTTTGTTGATGCGCATGCGTCGCAACATTTCCGGCAATATGTATCAATAGAGTGTAGAAACCGGCTCGCAGGAAAATTCCAGTCTAGATAGTTTAGTTTCCAGCCACAAAAATTAACAGGAAAGGTTGCTTGAGCATTTGAAGTTCACCCGGATACAATTTATAGCTTTGCATTAGAATGATTCTCAAAAGCTGATAATGGAACGCATTCCTCAAAGCCATTTAGTTATAAATTATTTACTTAGTTATTTTTGATAAAATCCAAAGTCAATTATTCATACTAAGGAGATGATCAGCACTTTTTGAACGTCATTACACAATACAGTCTCACAAAACACTCACCCTTTTTACGGATGGGAAATCATCAAATAACTTCCCGGGGGAGTGTCAGACTTGTACTGACTAAAACCCACCCATGTTCCTTCTTGTCATGTCCTTTCGAACAACCGCAACCCCGGAAAACGCCCACCCTTCGCCACTTCCTAGTGTTATATCTAGAAAAAGAGTATGAAGTAGAAGTGGCAGGAACAACACAGTCAGTACCAGTACATTTTAATCCAGGAGCATGCACTGTTTTCTTCCAAACTTGTCACCAATGACATCATCGTCTGCCGAGTCTTTTCCCAACCATGTTGGAGTCGGCTTCCAGTCTCACCGGATTCAACTGACTACCAATCCATACTAATATTATAAAAGCGAAAGTGACTTTGTTTGTTACGTCTTCACGCCTAAATAGCTAAACCGATTTTGATGAATTTTGGTACAGAGATAGTTGGGACCCTGGAGACGGACATAGGCTTAAAAAAGGAAGAAAAGGGGAGAGAAATATGTTTTTTTTCGTATCATCACGGTTAAAGTTAGCGTTTGCCCAAAGTAACTATGCCATGCGGACGATGTCGCGGGTGGAAGCTAGTATTTTACATGAAGCAGTTACTTCGAAGTCGCCTACCTGACCTTCACAACCCATTCAACAACTGGGTAATAAGAGATAGTCCTTGGTAAGAATTTGTCACCAGTGACACTGGTAATATTCTGTTAGCAATAAGCGTATTTACGTAAGTGAATTAATTGTTCATGTTATTGTTAGCTCGCTCAAGTACCAAGTTATGTGTTTTACAACTTGATGTCAAGGTATGGGTCACAAAGAATATGTAATGTAATGCTAATGACGTACATAAGAAAATGTATAATTATTATTATTCGCACGTTACCAGCGTTTCGTGATTTTATTTTAAAGTTTAAAATGATCGTTCATAATTAAACAAAAAAATATCTAACATTTTTTTTATATTTATGATTATTGGGTATAAGTAAAGCCCCTACTGCACGATTTGACATTATATTATTATTTTGGATTTTTGGCATGGTAGGGTGGGTAGTTTCTTTTGTTTTAAAAACTTCAAGAATATATTTAAAAGGAAAAGAGCAATACTCAGTAATGGCGTTTTGCTGAAAAATACGGCATCGGATATAGATCATAAAATATTTCCACATTAGAACAATAGGAGCTGAAGCTTAAAAAAATATATAATTATAACAATAAAATATTTTCTGACACATTTTATTTTATATTTTTAAGTTACCTATACGTTTATATTTAAACCAGAGTCTTTTTGCCTAATAATTGTAACTTAATGTATAATATGGAAGTTGACCACTTCAATAATCTATGTTGAGTACAATATAACTAATGATACCCTAAGCGCCAAGCCAGACCTAAAGATTTCAATAATAACACGACCAATCATATAATTTTCTTCGTCTTAGTAAGAAACGCTCAGTTCGAACCGGATTTTCCTCATATTTTTTTTTTTCTTTAACACTTGTCGATTTATGTAGGATGGCAACTTTTTTATAACTTGTTAACTTTTTGTTTAGCAGTTTAACGAAGATATTAATCTTATGTCAATTGAAACTTGTTAGGTAATATGACGGAGTTAAATAAAACATAATTTTCCGATGTAAATAAATTAGGTAATTTATACAGCGAAATTAAATATTTGGCGAATATCATTTGATCACGTTGTTAACTCATGAATGTAAAATCAATATGAATAGTAAAGAAATATTTTCTGTACATACTTATTTCAACAGAAATTAGCGTGTCTTGAATATCTACGAATTATAGTCTCTGACTTATGCCAATTACATAATATCCCTATGTGTAAAATACTAAGTAAATTGCACTTACATAACACTTACAAATATTCGTAAACACTCTGAGAGCTTAAAAAGATATCATTTTGTTGGGTGGAAACATACGTATTGATCTGTCAGTGACTAAGATTTAACGTGATCTGGTAAAAATGAATTATTTCTACTGCGTTTGTAGTTGCTTGCCTTGAAAGTTAATAGTTAATTAATGTATACATTCGTAGTTTGTGACTAGGTACTTCACCTCTTAGATTTCCGTATATTTTGTTTTATTCTAAGGGCAAGATTATTTTTGGAAAATAAATAAGGAACTGCAACCTTGGCTCATAAAGACATATTAATTGTCACTTAATGTCGTTATTATTTTTTTTGTTAATGCTTTGGTTGTTTTATCAATGTTTTAATTACACATTAAACGTATGATAGCGAAATGTTACGTATATGTCGAGGCCAATATAGAAAGAGGGTTCAAGCTTAACTTAGCGAAGCCTTTTTACCCGATTGGCGCGGCCGGACGGATTTTAATTCAAGTACAATTTTTGTATCTATCACCTACTAAGGGTGTAAAAGTACCGTTGACAAAGCTGACTACGAACTAAGAAGTTTTAATACCTTAATTTAAGGGGTAGATTATATGCAGAGGGGCCTGCCAGGGCCACTGCCTGCCGGGGTTGAGGGTTGTTCGAAAGAGATACCGCGGCCCCGGAACATAAAGGGCAATAGAAGGAAGTTATTTGACGATTTCCCATCCGCAAAAAGGGGTATTATATTGTCTATTAAACACAATTTATTTCATCAAGCTAGCACTCTTAGTTTCTGAGATTCATAGGTTTCTTAAAGTGACCTGGATTTATTGCTCTCGACTGTGGTTACGGAGATATTTTTAATCCTAGTTTTTAATGTTATATATCTACTTACACAATGCATCCATTAAAACAATGTTTTTGAGTGCGTACCTTCGAGTTCTACCGTAAGCAGTGATTTTTAAACGACCTTTTTATAAAAAGCAAAAAGTTTCACAGCAATATTTTTTTCATAGAGTTATCTATGCATATACTATTGCTGTGAAACGATGAGTTTAATGTCCAGAATGCATGGCTGACTTCTTCGTGAACGGTTCATTTACACCTTGCACAATACAAATTAGTTTTCTTAGCTACCCAAATGAGTCTTTCAATTACTAAAGATAAAAAGTCTCACTCAAATTGTCGTTTTAGATCTTAGGAGCTTCTGGGGGTCTAATATGGCAGCTTAAGCAGAATCATAATATGTATTACGTTATTATTCTTAGAATGGTCACAAAGTGATAATTCACAATATTAACTGCGTCTGTGATAATTTTAACGTTATTCGTATTGTTTATATTATTTATTTATTTAAACTTCATGTATAGTAGTGGTACATAGGCGGACTTAATGCCATAAGGTATTCTCTACCAGTCAACCTTTGGGTAAAATGCGACAACATTGTGATAAGGTACAAAAATTATATAGTATTAACAGCCTTATCCGGGGACACACATATATTGATATAAAAGTATTCTTTAAGTAGGTAAGTTAGTTGTTATTCTACTATGATTCTCCTACAGCGGCCATTTCATATCCCCTGATCTCTTAAAAATATTGCGTTACTTCAGAATGCTAAATAATATAGGACTGTGCAGTGTGCTAGGTAATATATGCCTCTGAAAGGACGTTAATCTAGCTTGGTCCCAACTATGTGTCAGTGGGCCGAAAGTCTGACAAACACCAGTCTTACCAAGAGGTATCGTATTACCCAGTAGCAACTGGGTTCTGCAGGTCAGATAGGCAGTCGCTCCATGTAAAATACTGATATTCAGCTGAATCCCGTTAGATAGGAAGTCGAACTCAATATAATTGGGAAAAATAAGGCAGACACAAATGACTTTAGAATGCCTAACGTAATTGAAAGTAAAGATTTTGTATTTGCCTCTATGTTCCAATGATTTCAAATTATTTCAACGAATGTTTTATCTAAAAACTCGTGTTTAACGATAGAAAGGGTTATTATGGCAGGAGCATCGGCACCGCCGCTCGGCCGAGATATCGCGACCCCGACTTGCCCCGACAGCCGATAGCTCCAGAATGCCGCCACTGTTTACATCTTATTTATTACGCTTTAATACCAAATCACTGCATTAAACGTAGTTAGTGTTCAGACGGCTATTAACTTTGTTTGTCAGGGATCAGAATTTACAATATAATTTAGACTAATTGGCTGTTGATTGCTGGACTAGTTGTTGACTGTTTATACATCTTGATCTGTTATGCTTTCAATGTTATACTGCATACATAGATAGAGATAGAATATTCTTTATTATGTACACTATACAAATTTCAATTTACATAAAAGCAAATATTTCTGGACTTGCGCACCGAGGGTTCCGTACAAACTTGTGACATTAACAGCCATATCTTTTAATTGGGTAAACTTAGGTGGTTGATTATTTCACAACTTCAAGGTACCACAAACTTGAGCAAATGGTTTTAATTTCAACTTGCGCACGCAACGCGTTCCCTATATAATTGGTATTGACAGACAGACGGACAACAGAGTGATCTTATAATGGTTCGGTTTTTTCCGGAACTCTAAAAATCATAAATAGGTATAGCATTTCGGCGACCCTGTTTAAAAAAAAACTTACTATCTCTGTTAAATGACTGACAATGACAGAATTCAATTATATGTGTGGTGTCGGTCATTACTCCTTATCATTTCGAGATAAATCATCTCCACGAACATTATCGGAATCCTGATAGATAGCAGCCCACACAATAGATGCACACATAGCAACAAAGGAGCTTACGAACAAAGCCAGTGCGTGTGACAACTTATTAGTCACCCGGTCGTTTGTTTACTTAATGCTACATGACAGTTATGGCAAAAGGCAGTGTTCGTCAGCTGCTACGGAGTGACTCCTCGGGCGCCGCATTCGATTCCACATCCGCTGCATTTCCGATAACGGGTGAGTCAGCGTGGTGTCGCGTGTCGCGTACTCGCCGCGAATCGCTACGATTTGCTGACTTGGACACATCGAGCGGGTCATTCATAGGTGCTGTCAGCAGATTGGCGAAACGGATGTTAGGTGCGACGGCGACCGCGGCCGACAGTCGCAGACACACCGCGAGCGCGGAAGGTCGCGTCGTGTCCATCAGCTAGTCACCCAACACCGACGTGATTCTCTATAAACAAAACTATCGAGAACTGGTACACAATAACTGTGTGATAAAAACGAAAACATTACCCGGAAGCGGTGCAGTAGCTGTCACCAAACTCATTATCGGATCAATATTTGCTGTGATTAACTGAATATTTGTTATGTTATGTTATGAATTTATGATCTACGTTTCGTAAAGTTTTCCGTGATAAGGGGTTGTGTTATTTGGTGTAGTTAAACCACCTGTTGATTAATCGTGTTTATGTGGAGCATTATCGGAGTTATCGTCTGTTGCGTTGCTTCGATTAGTGGATAACAGTTGGACGTGGGTGTTGTTGAGTGGAAGATGCCGGTGCTCGGGTACGACATGACGTCACAGGAGTTGTGTCCGATGTACAGCGCGGTGGATTACATGATGGGTGCGCAGCCGCAGTGGGACAAGCACGCCAGTACCAACTACTACGGCCCCGTGGTGCGCACTCCTCCACTGGAGGCTCGGCCTGCCATGACGTACAGCGAAGGTTTGTTGACACCACACTAGTGATCACGTTTTTATTCACACATTAGCCATTTAATATTGATGTGTCGGACATTTGCATATAATTAGGTAAAGAAATTTACTATTTATCAGCGTTTAAAAATATTGATGACTGAATTAATTTGGAAATTTTTGCCTTTTTATCTTGTTTACAGGTGCGTATTGTAATCTTTGGTGATAAGAGTTGTCACCTTATGAAGAATGATGTGTTTAATTTCATTTTTGGATGTTATCATTTAGATGTACGCGATGTAATCACAAAAATAGAATGGATTTCTTAATAGAAAACTGCGTAATTATTGCTTTTAAAGCTTATGCAATCAATGAATAAACTTGCATTGAGTTTTTGGCGGATTTTTATGAAACTATGGAATTACCAAACCATCATGCTTGCCAATGACAGGATTTTCTGACGATGGCAACCTTTTTAATCATGCTATGTATATTATAAACTCACTGTTATTTAATGTTTTTCGGATCATCATGAATACACCAAAGTTTCTAGGGAATATAAACCAATGCTGCCAGCCTTTTAGGCATTTTTCCTATTGACAGCGAACTTTTTGTCGCCCTGCATTTCTTTTCCCATTTTTAAACTACATAGATGTTGTTTTTATTATAAATTTAGATCTATTTGTATTTTGTAAATAAATTAACAGTTAAACCAGCAAAAACGTATACCTAGCTACTTTATATTAGGTCCTTACATATGAAATTGGCGTTTTGTATGGAAGGAACAAAAAGTCGAATATTTTTTAATATAATATATTTAATTAATCAAAGTATGAACCATTGTTTTCAATGCACTTTTGCCATCTTATAGGTAGTTCATTGATCCCTTTACTAAAAAAACCAGTCGGACGGGAATCAATAAAATCTTTGAAGGCGATTTGGACTGCCCCATCGGAGTTGAATTTTTTCCCTTGCAAAAAGTTATCCAAATTGCGAAAAAAATGGTAATCTGTTGGAGCAAGGTCCGGGGAGTACGGAGGATGTCTAAGACATTCCAATTCAAGCTCTTCTAATTTGGTAGCCGTCTGTTGCGCAGTGTGTGGTCTGGCGTTGTCGTGAAGCAGCAGTGGCGTGGAGCGATTGACCAGCCTTGGTTGTTTAGCCGCTAGCTTTTCCATCATGGTTTGTAATTGCTGACAATAGACATCAGCTGTAATAGTCTGGCCAGATTTGAGAAAACTGTAATGAACAATACCGGCACTAGTCCACCAAACGCTTACAAGTAACTTTTTTGGGGTTAATTTTCGCTTGGGGCAGGATTTGGCTGGCTGGCCAGGATCCAACCATTGCGCTGAGCGCTTCCGATTATCGTAAAGAATCCATTTTTCATCACAGGTAATGATTCGGTTTAAAATACCTTCATTGTTGTGCCGGTTCAGTAATGTAACGCAGCAGTCGACGCGCGTTTGCCGGTTTGCTTCAGTCAATTCGTGAGGTACCCACCTTTCAAGCTTTTTAATCTTCCCAATTTGCTTCAAGTGAATTAAAACAGTTTTATCACTAACATCGAAGCCTGCAGCTAACTCGGACGTGGTTTGCGATGGGTCCGCTTCCACAATAGCCTTCAATTCTCCATTATCAACTTGGGTCTCAGGCCGTCCACGGGGCTTGTTCTGCAGGTCGAAATTTCCAGAACGAAAACGTTGGAACCAAAAACGAACTGTGTTTTCTTTTGCAACATGACCGCCATACACATCATTCACCCTTCCAGTCGTTTCCGCAGCACTAGTGCCACGGCGGAACTCGTACTCGTAAATAATGCGATATTTTAAATTTTCCATTTTGTAAAATGAGTGACGCAAACAGAAAAAACAGAAGAAAAAAAACAAATGAATGACGGTCATCGAAGCACAAATACATGAGTAAATAGCTGTACAAATTTGAATTTGGAATTCCTTACCAAAGAGGAGAAATTCGTGATTAAAGTGGCCAGTACGAAAAACGCCAATTTCATATGTAAGGACCTAATATAAGGCATTGAATCATCGATGTTGTTGTTATTCGTAAAGACACCACGAGGCCACCCATCGCATTTACACGGTTGTAATTAAAACGTGGGTGCAAAGGGCCTACTACCTTCTTTTCTATCTAGAACTATACAATACAAATTACTAGGTACAAGTTAGTGTAAATCTTAAATAGGTAGAAATGATATACTGAATTCTGATTGGCTAATTCGACTCAGTTCTATCTAGGGTTAAAGAAAGATAAACCTTTTACTCTCATTGAAATAGGTACCTACTTATAATAATCGTTGTAGGTTTCTTTCTATATATAGCAACATACTCGCATTCTAGGTACCTACGTGAAAGCGGATCAAGTGAATGAAATTAAGAATCGGTTTTTAAAATCGTTATCTTTCTTTGTCTATAAAACGTAGCTAATCCTACAAAAAAAGATAAGTCACGTCATGGACTTTTGTTTAATGCTTTTAATGAGTGACAATTTGTAAATAAAAAAAGCAATAATTAACTTTACTATCGTTATTTCATCGTCATCAGTCTAGCCTTTTACTAGTTGATGAATTTGGAAAACCAAAACTCAAACTCAAAGCATTTATTTCAATTTAATCTTAACAGGCACCTTTGAATGTCAAAAACAAAAAGTGAAGCTACAAGCAGGCCCTGTCCCAAAGTAAAAGTTGTTCAAATAAATCTTTCACCTCCTAAAAGATTGTCAGATTAAAATCGTAGCTTTTAATGTCTACATATTGAATTATAATATTAATAATAGTGTCTCTAATCATATTATAGAAAAAAAAAAACGACCAAGTAAAAATCGGACTGGTGTCTTTACCATTATTTATAAAAACGGCAAAAAAACATGTTTGTATATAAGCGCCCTTTAATATTTATTGTATTCTGTTTTTAGTATTTGTAGTTATAGCGGCAACAGAAACACATCATCTGTGAACAACTTTAACTATCACGGTTAATGAGATATAGCCTGGTGACAGACGGACGGACAGCGGAGTCTTAGTAATAGGGTCCCATTTTACCCTTAAAAAAACAGTATTTAAAAGAGTATTCCTAAATCTCAATAAAATTAAGTTTTCCAAAATTCAGAACCTTGTTTTTGATCTTCAGATTCCGTTAACCTAAACAATAAACACATCATTACACAATCAATTACAATAAACTCATACTAGTACGTGTTAGGCTAATGGCCTCCCTAGTTACTGCATAATAAACTGACGTATTCCATAACAATTAGATATTAAATTCACGATATTATTTTGTTATTAACGTCAATAAACAAGTAGTACTTACACCCGTGCATCTAAATAATGTTATAACTTACAACAAAAGCGAATGACGTTATACATAGCCACATTCATTTGTGACGCGATTTCACTAACTATTGCCACATCATCTACCCCGTCTTGTCCCTAGTATGTTGCGGTTAATTTCTAGTCAAACGCAGTAAGGTTTTACCCGAGGGCTGTGCTACCTTTTTAAACCAACAGGTAAATTAATATACTAACCTAACGTATGTATGTATGTATATAAAATACTGGTATTTAACGGCATCTGATTAGACTGGAAGCCAATCCTTAGATACTATTAATATTATAAAAGCGAAAGTGAGTTTGTTTGTTACGGATTCACGCCTAATTACGATACCGATTTTGATGAGTTTTGGTACCTCTGTACCACCACCACCAAGTCCCACCATCCACCACCACCAGGTCACAACTAACTTTATAGTTGGGACCCTGGAGACGGACATAGGCTAAGGAGAAAGAGGGAAGAAAAGGGAAGAGAAAGTTCATCGGTTAAAGTTCGCGTTAGCCCATGCAAAGTAACTATGCCCCGCGGACGAAGTCGCGGGGGCGATCTAGACCCAATATAATTGGGAAAAGGCTCAGTATATGACCTAACGTACGTCCTTTTTTAGGGCTTCTCATTTCACATGAGCTAGTGTTTATGTGCGTGGTTAGATACCATTTGTTCCGTCTATGAAAGGTTCTTTAAGGTGACCCAGGAGATTAAGGACGATTGATCTTAAAATGTTTTTCAAGGCTGGGAAAGTCTCGAATTCTGTATTTTGTCTGTTTTTCTTCTTTCTATTGTTGGTATTCGCTCAATGCTAGTTGATACACTCAATACTGCAAGCACAATATAGCAAGATGAGTGATTTAAGATCCTTACGCCACACAGTATGTGTCCTAGCCAGACCCGGGCCTACTTGCAAGAGTTTCCAATGTGTCAAATTCCTACATCTGCGCTTTAGACGACTTAAATACGTCACTGACACTGCGATGAACGTGGGTATCTGCAGAGTTCGAGTAATTTGATAGGACAAATTTACAGGACGAAGAAGAAGTCGATATACCTCTCAAATACTAAAGTTAATTCTTCTCTTGTTACAGACAGCGACATGCAGCTGGAGACGAGTAGCAGCGAAGCGAGCGCGGCGTCGTCGGCGGCGCTGTCGCAGCACTGCGCCATCTGTGGGGACCGCGCCACCGGCAAGCACTACGGAGCCTCATCCTGTGACGGCTGCAAGGGCTTCTTTAGGCGAAGCGTCAGGAAAAACCATTTATATACGTGCAGGTAAATGCCGGAGTAACTCTACACAAAGCTATAGTAAAAAGAAAGTATCCAGTGCTAACTGGGTTGTGGAAGTCAGATAAGCAGTCACTGCATATAAAAATACTTGGATTCAGCTACAACAACCGACCCCAACATCGTTGGGAATGGGCTAAGCAGGTGTTGGACTATTATTAATAGAAAAATGGACCTCTTATGTCTTCATTGCATAACCAATGTAAATAAACATAACATGTACTTGCTTGCCATTCACAGATACATTTGTGATGTATAAGTTCCCAACACACTCCCAATATTTTGATAGTTCACTTGTCAAGAAATTGAGTGTAACAATTACACATTAGTAATAATAATACACACGTATAAAAAACAATGTTTGGCACACTAGTACAATAATATTTAGTTTTATGGAGGAGACGGAAACACAACCATATTTATGTCAAGGATCATAATCAACCATATGTTTTGACAAGTATGATTAAGCAAGGTCATGGTTTTATACCCACTGATTCATTCACAAGTAGCTTGGTTACTAAACGGAGAGGAAAACATCGAATTTAATGTAATATATAAATGTACGGACGACATCCAAACAAGCTATGCAAAACCAATATAAGCGGATCTCTCAGTTTTATGAGAAATCTATACGAACAAAAGCTATGTTATACTGGAAATGTATAGCTAGACTAGACTGCTAGATAATGTCGCTATGTGTACGATGGTCAATTGGTAAAGTCGGCACAGGCGCTTGTTGGAGCTGTAATCCATCTTGATTTGTCACAGCCCATTAGGACGCGTGTAATTTGTAGCAGCTACTGTTTCACGCTCTGCTTGTTGAGTGGCTATATTTAGCAAGTCTCTTATTATTTTATATTAATACGTTAGACATGAATTTGTAAATCAAAAAATAATTTGTTGTCTATAAGTACTACATAGTAACTAGACTTGGTTAATTTTAATTTCACTTCTGTAAAACGTACATTAAAATAAATATGTAAAAGAGAAAGAGTAAAATGGTCTATGAGCGGCCAACAACGAAATAGGTATTAAAAGAAAGCACTATTACTAAGGACTAACAAAAATATGTTTATATTTATTTAATTTAGTATGTAAAACATTCGGTGTGTTTTATAGGGTTAAAAAACATCCTGTATACTCATTAAAACTTATGCAGAATTGAATCACGCGGCGCATTTTGCTCACAACTTGAAATATCTCGTATTTTTATACCATATTATCAGATGAGGATGAATAACAAACTGAATCACGAAATAACACATTTTGTTGTTTAGTTGCGAAAACAACTACTTAACAAAAATAAATATTCAATTAATTTATAACTTTATAAGACAACCTTAATTATTCCTTTTACATCGAAAAAAGTACGCATTTAAGAATGACTTGGAAAGTTATTCCTTTATGGGGGTTAATTAAGGTAAAGCTTTTAAAGATAAATCTATCTTGTTTCTTATTTCGCTTAACTCAACAACGCTTGAACCAATTTTACCAATTCTTTTTTTTTAAATATTCGTTTAAGTCCAACGATTTTTTTACGGCGAGATAAATTCGATAGGGTAAGTAGGGTAGGCAGGGCAGGTAGGGTACATAGGGTAGGAAGGAGAAGGAAGGGTATAAAAATTGCATTGCAACGCATGCCGGGCACAGCTAGTACTTAATAAAATACTGACATAATGATCCCAAACTGTCTTGTGTTTTCATTTGTGGATTCACAACTGCGCTTGTGAAACTGGTGGTTGATAGAAGTTGGCAAGCCTGTGGTATTCGCTCCAACGGTGAGAACCTCATAACCTTAGCCGAATCTGGGAGCTCGCCAAATAGGGACCATTCTCATTAATTTGTCAGCTGCAATTCACACATTACCTACGTACGCCAACATCTCAGGTGTGTATAGAATAAAAGTTTTTTTTTTAATGCTTTCGAAAGTGTCAAGTGTGAACTTACAAATATGTAGTTTATTGCACTTTATTTCTGCTTACAAAAGTTAATAAGTGCATATTCCAAGAATGTTTAAGTAAGTACTTATAGCAGAGTACCTACACACCTTTTGCGATTTGTTGATAGCTCAACTAAATCACACTTTTGCACTTTTTAATGAGTGTTTCTAAACTCGTACCGCCAGCAAGGAAACTAATAAAAATTAAGAAATACTGCAACTAATAAAAAAACAAAACTGGGTCTAGCTGTTTGTGTATGTTGTTTTAATTTTTTGTAAACGTACCCACGATACAGGAGAAAATCCTAGTGTGGGGCAAAGTTTTTCAAAAACAGAAAAGAAAAACAAACAGTTGTTATCGTTAAATAACACTAAATGCTGAGGAGTAATTAACTTAAGTATATTATAAAAGTAACAACCTAAATCTAAACTAGTACTCGTATAACGTATATTATGTGTTAATTATTCGTAATTCGTGCATTTTCGCTCGTATACATGATAAGTCCTTCAGACGTCTATTCAGCGTCATGTTTTTCATAACATAAGTTTTGGTATTACGTCAATTAAATGATTCGTTAGTAGAATGCGGTTTACCATGACTAAGAAACTTGTTTCCTTTTAAAATCATCGTGTTTTTATCTCTTTACGTCATTCAAACCTAGGTATATGAGTGTATGGGAATATGGGTGATGTTTCTTACCTATTCGTAAATAACGACGAAATTCAGTTAATTTATGGCACGTATGGTTGTACTTATTAGGACATAGTGAGAATCATTCAGAGATAAATTTATTTTCCAGAATAGCAACCTACAAGTTTTTTCTTATAATTTGCAATGGTAGAAGGAATCCATCCATGTCTTGCTAGAGCAAATATTTTTCAAAATATAATTGCTATAAGGTTAATAGTATTGGTATTAGAATCATTTTATCACATGTTTTCGCTTAAAGATACAACATCTTGAATTAAGATTTTACCAAAAATTTAGTAACATACTTGGATATTTTTTTTGCCTTTGCACCCCTTTTTTCGGACATCATCAAATAGAATCTCGTCATTATGTATTGATGATATGTCATTACTATTTATAGAACCAAGAATGGGTTAAAATAACAACATTTCAATAATAATTAATGTGCCTAAAAATATATAAAAAATTAACAACCTTTCTAAGACATTGACGTCACTAAATATGCAAATTATATGTATAACCTTGGAGGTTTTTATCTAGAAGATTTTCTGTAATCAATATTAAAAAGATTTTCGTACACAAACTAGTTCAAGGAATCTTTTTATAGGCATGAAACTGACACGTTGTTCAGTCATAAAGGCTGCAACCGAGCATGAGGCCCTGGATTCGATTCCCGGATCGGTCAATGTGTTATTAGGTTTTTTTTTCCTAAAAGGCTTCAAACCCAATAAAAACACAAATAAAAATCAAAATAATTATAAAATACATTAAAATATCACCATTCTGAATACAAATTAAATAATTAAATTGAATACGACATTAAACAAACAAACAATACCTATCTTCGATTTGAACTCCGGTGGACTTCGAGCCAATGCATGTGGATCGGGTTTATGCATCGGGAATTTCTCAGTAGCTGCCTCGGAGTCTGGATTTATGCCTAGTTGTTTTCTGTAGATTTACCCACTATAACATGGGACCTAAAACATCATCATTTTCCTGCCCTTGTCCCATTCTATTTGTGGTCGGCACAACACGTTTTCTTATTCCATTCTCCCTATCAGACGTCACGGCATCATTTACTCCTATCTCCTTCATATCATTCCTTACACAATCCATCTATCTTTTCTTTGGCCTTCCTCTCGCTCTCCGTCCATCAACATACAGATCCATCACTCTTTTAGTCACATTTGCTTCGTCCCTCCTCATTACATATCCATACCAAGACAAACGACTCCCTTTAAATTTTTCTGTAACTGGTGCAACTTTCAAACTTCCTCTAATATACTCATTCCTTAGTTTATCCATTCTTGTCACTCCACACATCCATCTCAACATTCTCATCTCCGCTACATGCAATCGTTTTTCATCCACTTTTTATACAGCATTCTGTACCATACAGTACAACAAGTCTAATCACGGACTTGTACATTTTCCTGTTTAACACATAGCGAAATGAGTATATACTCTGATACACCCCTGCCTTCCACCCAAGGGAAAAAAGGCGTAATGTGGCAAAGTACTTTTTTCTCAATTTTTTCTGGAGTACTTTTTCACCTGTTTATTCTTCTGATTGTTTCAGATTCAGTAGAAATTGTGTGGTGGACAAAGATAAGAGGAACCAGTGCAGATACTGTCGACTAAGGAAATGTTTCAAGGCGGGCATGAAGAAAGAAGGTGAGAAATACAACATTAAGCCGATAGGTACCTATGTTGAACAAATGCATGCTGTTCTGTGTGATACTTTTAATTTTTTTTTTGCGGATGTGAAATCATCAAATAACTTCTCCCGCTCTGGGCGCGGGAGGTGGGCTTGCGTCAGTCTTTTACCGACTAAAACCCACCCATGTTTCTTCTTCTGCCGTTTGTGTTCCGGGGCCTCGGTATCTCCTTCGAACATCCGGAACTCGGCAGGTGATACTGGGTGATCCACTAGGAACACCTCTGCTTAACCCTTCGGGTTTGCAGGCGTGATGTTATGTTATGTCTGTGACATTAATACTATATATTTCTTTGTCCTGATTGCTTCTTGGAACCAGTGGATAGGTCGCCAACCTATAACAATATTATCTACGACAGACGATAATACTTTAATTACCTCGGTTATTGAACAATGCAAGTACGTATGTAGCTTACATTATGTATTAAGTACCTTCTCCTTAGTACCCAATCTTGGCCATATGTAGTTCAGCAACATACATACACACCTGAATGGGAAATAGAATGGAACAAGGCCATTCTATTTGGGGTCGGCGCAACACGTTTTCTTCTTCCATTCTCCCCTATCAGACGTCACGGCATCATTTACCCGTTTCTCCTTCATATCATTCCTTACACAATCCATCCATCTTTTCTTTGGCCTTCCTCTCGCTCTCCGTCCATCAACATTTAGATCTATCAGTCTTTTAGTCACATGTACTTCACCCTTTCGGTGCCCAATCCAAATTATACCATACATTATGGACTCATACGCTGAGTTCTGGGCAGCGAAAGAGTTCAGCAACAGAGATTTGAATAAAAGGCCTTGGCCAATTTTGCCACACTCTAGGAATTTCTCCTGTATCGTGGGTACATTTACACACATTTATAATTTCATTTACAACCAGTCAAACCCGAAACAACTAACTGTAGGCCATACGGATATTTGTTTCGTGCGGCAATCGAACCCGTGACTCGCGGGACAGCAATCATTCGCTCAGCTACTGCGCCAACCGTGCCGTCAAATGGGCGTAAGTCCTGAAGAATTGATATGTATCTCAAATTATAGTCAATGATAAGTACTCCAAATCTTATCAAGGGGACAAGTACCCTAAATTGGTTTGAAACAACAGATTATGTGCAGTTTATACTGTACATCGTCGTTTTAACTTTTTAATATATAATATATCATTTGTAGTTCTTATAACGGTAATAATTTCCAGAAATAAAATGATCATAAATAAAATTCTTCAAATCTAGACAGAATGCATACCAGAGACAAACAGCACATCATAAAATTATTATTCAGCATCAGTATCTACTACGCAAGCACATTCATTAGAAGCTAATCTAGACGGCTATTTATACGTTTAATTCATTCGAATTTGTTCATTTCTCGTCATAACCGCATATTTCATATTCAATACTGATATATTACTGATATATTACTGTTCAGGACAAACTAATGACGTCCAGGAATGTGTAATATTATTAATTATCACTATATATTTACGTATGTGTTTGAAAATAATAAGGTAATTGTTTTTCCATTAATGATTTTACCACCTCTGCCGGCTAAAGGGCTTCCTATAATCATAGTAACACAAATACTATTAAAGAACCGGTAACTATAAATGAATTAAATAGACAACAAAATAGTAATAACACAAGTATATTATAGGGAATTAGTATTTCAATTTAATTATAAAGCATGGTCTCAAAGATCACCTTGATTATATAGTGTTCATATTCATATCTTTTACGTTCCTTCTGTGTAGTAGGAAGAGAATTTTGTGTAGAAATTCTGTGCAGTAGAAAAAAGAAATCCTACTTTTATAATATTACTAGCTTTTGCCCGCGGCTTGGCTCGCGTTAAATTCCCCTTTGCTGATTTGCAGGTACCTGATACCTTACCTGCCCTTGCGCCTTATTGATTTGTAATAGCAAAGCTAAGTTTTCCCTTTTCTTCCCTCTTTCTCCCTCATATTTCCATTTTATTTAAAAAAAGAATAGCCTATGTCCGTCTCCAGTGTTCAAACTATCTCTGTACCAAAATTCATCAAAATCGGTTTAGCCATTTAGGCGTGAAGAGGTAACAAACAAACAAACTCACTTTCGCTTTTATAATATTAGTAAGGATAAATCAGAATAACATAGCCTACAATTCAGGCTGTTTGTGTATGTGAGTTTAAATGTTTGTAAACGCACCCACGATACAGGAGAAATTCCTAGTGTGGAGCAACGTTTTTTTTTAAGCAAAAATAAAAGATTTATTGGATATTCTATCACAACGCGAGTGAAATCGCAGGGCGCAGCTAGTATAATATAATATTGTGTAAATATACACCATACAAATAATATTGAATAAACAAATAAACAAATGTAACAAAATTAAGACACATTAAACTACCTTCTAGCATAGCCTTTTCAACCCCTGAATAACAACTTGGTCTTCAACATTTTTGCTAGTGAAAAATGAAACATTGATTAGTTTCTTGAGTTGAACTTCTGTAGAAAGCAAATTTAGAAAAGCGAAAAGCAATCCCATTGCAATGGGACATTTAATGGAACTGCCAATATAACGTCTTGCTGCTCCTTCGAATTTGCGACTATGCATGCAGGCATTTTTGTCCATAATTCTGTATTTACAATTATGTGTGTTTTCAGCGGTACAGAATGAGAGGGATCGAATCAACTGCAGACGGCCATCTTACGAGGAACCAACGCAAGCCAACGGACTATCAGTCGTGTCGCTACTCAACGCTGAGCTGCTCAGCAGGAAGGTTATTGATGAGGTTAGTTAACATTGTAATAATGTCTCTTTTGGTAATACAGTCAGCAAAAGAGATAAGTAACCAAGCTCCTCAAATGTAGTAGATTTTTTCTTAGAAACCGATGGATGTCTGCACATCAAGCTTATTTTATTTAATAATATGTTTTTTTCTATCAAATAAAAATTACTTTATTTATTTAAGAACAACCATTATATATCATATTTTACTACATTTTGTGGTGTTGCCTTAATGAAAGGCTGCCACGGGATGCACAAAAAAATTATATTCGACAATATCCAATAGATTTTTAAGAAAATTTCAACTGTGTCTGACGAGGCTGGTTACTTTTCTCTCTTTTTGACTGTACATAATAAAGATGAAATCAAATTTACACGGCTGACTGTGTAAATTTCAACATTTTCTTGCTGTTTTTCCCCTTCTGTCACTTACTTCACACTTCTCACTTCTGGCTGTTTGTATATGTGAGTTTAAATGTTTGTAAACGCACCCACGATACACGAGTAATTCCTAGTGTGAAGCAACGTTTTTTTTTAAAAAAAGACTGGTATTGTTTGGGTTACCATTACTACATTATTACTGTAAGAATTTTACGTATCGGATAAGTATTTCTAAAAAAGTACATCATCAAACTTTAAAATACAAGTTTAAATAAACATTATTTTATGACTACAGACAAACAACGTAACAGACGCGGAGATAAACAACCGTAAGCTGGCGAAGATCAACGACGTGTGCGACTCCATCAAACAGCAGCTACTTATACTAGTCGAGTGGGCCAAGTACATCCCCGCCTTCACTGAGCTGCATCTAGACGATCAGGTAAATTAATAAGACTGATTTCACTATTGAGACAACGAACAGTATGTATGAACTGTTTCAAGAGCTGCCAGTGCCACCCAGCTACGGAATATTAATTTAAAAAAAAACGTTTTTTTGTCCCCGGTTTTGCTATAAGACTTAAACCGCTTCTGTTTAAGTCTTATGGCTATGTGTTTTGGCCTTAAGGTTTTCAATAGGAAGGCAACATAAACGATATAAAATTTATCACGTGTGCATCACCTCTGTAAGTTGTCCTCAACCAAAAACACAACTACGTTGCGATGTCCAAGACTCTTGTAATATAAGTCAAAGAGATGTCCGAAACAAAACACTATTTAGAAAAGAAAAAAAAAAACATTTTAATTTGCCGCCTTTTTTGGGATTGGAAATCATCAAATCAAACTCAAACTCAAACTCAAAGCATTTATTTCAATTAGACCATTACAGGCACTTTTGAATGTCATAAAAACAAGAACAAAAAAATGATGCTGCTACAATCCCGGTCACAAGGCATAATAACTTGTGAAAGTACTGTAGTTGCCCATTCCAAAGCGTTGATCTCTATGGAGAAGAATGGGCAAGAAACTCCATGGACACTCTTTTAAATTATAATATTTTTACAAAATCGTATTTACATCATTCGTGTTGAGATTATACAAATATGTGAGAACGATGTAGAAAGACGTGCACAGTAAGAGCGTCCAGAGTTAATAAAAAGCAAAATTCAATTTAAAATCTAAATAAGGTAAAAAAATTACCGTGGTAGTTAAAAAAATGACCAGTCCCAACTGACAGCGCCCGTTCACGAACATGACGTATGGATCAGCCCCATTCAGTTCGACCATTTTGAAGGGAGCTAAATGACCCGACACACCCGCCACTATCAGCGAGACATTTAAGTGAGCATGACACTATTAACCACCAGGGCCTCGTCAAGTCAATGATAATACATAGCACTCACATATGGGCTTAATAATTATACAATACTAGAGAATTGATTCTATACATTGCAAAGATAGTCTTACAATCTTCAGCAGCTTCCACTATAGCTTCGGGTACTTATCAATGAGTTTACCCCTATGCTTGAGGAGCAGGACCAGCATTGAGCCAAGCATTTTTATCATCAATATAATCCCCCAACTTATAATATGCTTGCCTACATAGTGTGCGTTTAATACAAGATTTAAATTTCGTTTCATTCAGTTGAAGAATGTGGGGAGGTATTTTATTGTAGCATTTCAAACAGTACCCCATGAAAGATGAGTCTACTTTAGCTAACCTGAAACCCGGCTGAACCAATTGGTCCCTGTTTCTAGTATTATACTTGTGTCTATCACCTCGTTTACCAAATAGATGCAAATTTTTTCTGACGTACATGATGTTTTCATAGATATATTGACAAGGTACTGTCATGATGTTAATTTCCTTAAACTGTTCTCTTAGAGAATCTCGCCTACGTAGATTATAAATAGCTCTAATGGCTCTTTTCTGCAGAATAAATACAGACTCGATGTCTGCAGCCCGTCCCCAAAGTAAAATACCGTATGACATTATACTATGAAAATAACTAAAATAGACTAGCCTCGCGGTATCTACATCAGTAAACTGACGGATTTTTCTGACAGCATATGCTGCTGAACTAAGCCGTCCTGCAAGAGATGTTATATGCGGACCCCATTGTAGCCTTGAATCGAGCGTTATCCCCAGGAAAACAGTTTTATTGACGAATTCTAGTTTCTCTTGATTCAATACTATGTCACAATCACTACTTTTGACGTTTGGCAGAGCAAATCTTATGCACTTCGTTTTTTTCCCATTTAATACCAAATTATTGGCGGTGAACCAATCATTTACCTGTAATAGGGCGTTATTTAAGTCGTCTAGATTTGTGGCACGTCTATTTATCTTAAATATTAAAGAAGTATCGTCAGCAAACAACACCATTTGTGGTTGGTTTTTAAATAAATGGGGTAGATCATTAATATATACTAAAAAGAGGAAGGGACCTAATATCGATCCTTGTGGTACACCCATCTTTACATTTAAACCCATTGAATTGACACCATTTATTTGCACTTGCTGCTGTCTATCATTTAAATATGATTTTACTAAACTAAGCGCAAGTTTTCCTAGGCCGTAATGTTCAAGTTTCAAGAGTAGGGTTTCGTGGCTAACACAATCAAACGCTTTTGAAAGGTCACAAAAAATTCCTATGGCATCCTGTGCCTCTTCCCACGCAGTAAATATGTGTTTTAACAAGGTAACACCAGCGTCAGTCGTACAACGTCCTTTGGTGAAACCATACTGTTTTTCATGTAAGATCTTATTGGTGTTAAAGTGGTTGAGCATTTGATTAAGCATTACCTTTTCAAACACCTTGCTGAAAACCGGCAAAACGGATACGGGTCTATAGTTATTGGTGTCTTTACTATCCCCAGATTTGAAAAGGGGTATAACTTTACTGTATTTCATAAGGTCCGGAAAAACTCCTTGGTCCACACACAAATTGAATATTATGGCTAAGTACGGTGCTATTGTCTCAATAATAGCTTGACAAACTTTAATAGACATTCCCCAAAGATCTTCGGTTAATTTGATTTTGATTTGCTTGAAAGCTTTAATGACTGCAGTGGGGTTAATATGCTTAAATTGAAACTCAACCGGACATGGTGAAACGTTTGCTCTTAATAAATCAATGGAAAGCAAGGGTGAAGAATTTAATGTTTCAGTAGTTTTAAGTGGGATACTAGTAAAGAAATCTACAAATTCTTGAGCAACTTCGTTTTTAGTGGTTAGAAGACCACGCGAAGACTCTAGTGTGATCTCACTATTACATTTTTTGTTTCTGTTAGTTTCACTATTAATGATTTTCCAAACCGTCTTAATTTTATCGGCGGATTTAATCTTGTTGCTAATGAATAAAGATTTAGATAATTGGCAGGTGTTTTTAAAAATTTTTGAGTAAGTTGCAACATAGTGATTGAAAGTTTCTGAGTTGAAGTAAGGCTTAAGGCCGTAAAGCTCAAACAATCGTTCCCTACTTTTTCTTATACCCTTTTTTTTTTTTTTTTTTTTTTTTCGGGTGGGAAATCATCCTATGACTTCCCCCGCTCTGGGTGGAGCGGGGGGGCATGTCAGACTTGTACTGACTAAAACCCACCCATGTTCCTTCTATTGCCCTTTACGTTCCGGGGCCGCGGTATCTCTTTCGAACAACCCGCAACCCCGGCAGGCGGAGGCTCTGGCAAGCCCCTCTGCTTTGCTGACTCTCTTTGAGGCGCGCGTGAATCACGAACGCGCCGTCGACACGGCCTGTCGTCAATCGACGGACGGACGGTGAACTACCCATTGCTCACCGCCCACAGGCCCGCATCTACGGTGGCCGGAAGTCGTCTCGCGGCGCCCGGCGCCATGGGCGTCTCCCGCGGCGGCTGGGTTGGGCAGATGTTCTTTTGTTCTTTCTTATACCCTTAGTTGCCCAATCACTAAACATAAACTTTGGGCTAATAGATTTAGTTTTTATTTTTAACGTATCATTGAACTCTGTGTAGACCACCGAAAAGAATTCCTCATAAAATTGATTTACATTTTCAATATTAAATCTCGTAGTGCTTAAATTACTAATTAAATTATTATTAAATTTATTCAAATTGCTGGGTGTTATTTGTCTAGATTTTATCTGGGTTTTTTGTGACGGTGTGTAAGACTCGAAAACGACGGTTTGACCGCTGTGATCAGATGGAAGGTAATTTACAATGGCTTTATTTAAGTAGTCGCAGCAACAAAAGACATTATCAATACATGTAGCAGTGTCTGTAGTAATTCGGGTAGGCTCCGAAAAGACATTTATCAAATTAAATGATTTAAAAAGATGTAAGAATCTACTGCTATTTGAATTTATATCTAAAATATTAATATTAAAGTCACCACAGATAACTAGTAATTTATTACCTTTTGCAAGTTTTGCTAAAGCATCTTCCATTACTGACTCAAATACAGAGTAGTTTTGATAATTTGGGGGTCTGTAAACGCACACTATGACATGCTTATCTAGCTCAACACAAGACATTTCAATATTATGTTCAACCGAAAGATCAATTATATCATTACGAGTTTTAAATTTAATGCCATTTTTAATTAAGATAAGTGAACCCCCACGCATCTTAGATTTGCGGTTAAAGGAACTGCCTACACTGTAATTCTCAAAGTTAATTAACATTTCATGATCTTTTAGCCAATGTTCGGTGAAACATACAATATCAAACTTGGTTTTTTCTAAAAACAATTCAATCTCTAGTTGTTTCGAAGAGAAACCTTGAATATTTTGATGGAATAATTTCAAGGAATTCTGCTTAGCCCCTTTTTTAAATTTAATTATTTGAGAGCAAGAAGGTACCTTGGTGTTAGTGAGTGTAACACTTATGTTATTTATATCTTCTGTTGTCTTACTAGCTAGTTTAAATGAGCCGGAGTGAGTGACAATACTCCCCCGCCTTCCTTGTAAAAAGGTATCTTAGTATAAGTACTAATAGTCGCAGTGTTAATAATAGAAGAAAACATAGACATAATATTTATGTCCGAGTGAATATTATAAGCCAATAGCCTAGCTATTTTGTGTCTACAACTAGTAGGTAGAAACACATTACCCCGTGTCGACCTAAGTTTATCAACAACATTGTTAATATCCAGATACATGAGTTTGTCACAATAGTGACCTACCAAAAAATGAACATGCTTATTCAGCATGTGAATATAATTGTTAATTCGTTTCGATAATCTTTCAAAATATGGAAAAGCACACAATATTATTTTACGACAGTTCAACTTTAACAACTCAGTTACACTATCTGTGATGTCTTCTTTTGTAATTTTTGAACTATTTCCTATAAATATAGTTAAATCAGTATTTTTACTATAAACATTTCCAGTTACTAATGCCATTATCTGTTTATAATTTAACCCTGGCATACAATTATTTTGACTGGGAAAACTCAGGTTATTACTTAATAATTTACCTACACCCCTTCCTATACTATCTGAAAACATTACTGAGTGAGAACATTCACAACTATCATATATCTCAGTTTGTACCACTTGTAAATTATTTTGTGGAATATTAACTGCATCTTGGTTGAGTATACAGTCCAGAGGCAAATTCTCAGCCTGGGACGGGTCCTCCATTACCTCAGGCTGGGTAGTGTCATGGTTGGAAACCGTATGGCAACTACATTGACTCATTACCAACTCATTTGCTGCAAGAATATGTTCCCTTATTTGGTTTTGAGAACTCACATATTTACTAGAAAGGGAACGAAGTGAGTCCTGAAGTACCTCTATTTCAGACTGCAATTGCTGAGTATCTATATTATATATTTTAATACTGTCTTCTAACTTTATTTGATAATTTTTTAATTTGTTCACTAAATCAACACGTTCTTTCCTTAGTGGAATGTTTTTAGAAAAGTGTTTATATTGTTTTTTAAATTGATTACATTTTTTAATTAGTCTATTTAACTTGGCATATTTTTTTATTTTCTTATTGCTTACTGAATAATTTGGTTTTAGTAAGGAATCTTCAGTCAAATCAATAGTTATTAAGGAAGGGGAGGTACAATTACTATTTAACAATTCCTTATATAAGTGGTTAGTTTCAATAACCTGAGTAGTTTGTCTTTCTCTCTGTAACTTTAAAATACAACTATTGGCATGAATCAATTCATCTTCTAGGTCCCTAATCCTACATAAAGCCTCCTCATATAAATTACTGCAATTGCTGAAACCATCTGTGACCACCTTTAGCTGATCCCGTTCATCAACAACGTCCAAGTATTGCTGATGAAGGTCTACTAACTGCCTTTTCAAGGAAGAGTTTTTGCTGTTGACTTTAACGACTTCCACCTCACTTTCTTCTCTCTCCTGTAACAGTTGTTGGACTTGGAGTTTTGATTCTTTAAGCTCTTGGAGGGCCGTTCTCAACTTGTGCTCCATCTCCTGAGCAGCAGCCTTACGGGTCATCACAGGCATGGTTTCAGGATTAGTTACTGAAAAATAGAAATAAAGAAACGGTGAGAACTAACAGAATAGACAAATACAGAAAAGTTAGCGGTGAAAGGGGAAAAAAACAAAGGGCAAAAAGTTCAGATATGTAATTGAATGAGGTAGGATGTTATATTAAGTTTAAAAGTTTATCTTTATATTAAATTAATCTAAAAGAATATTGAATTTAACTGGTTTTTATCAACCTATTTATACTTTTTCTTAAGTGGGCCTACCCACTGCTTTGATAAAAAACAAAAAAAAAATGAATGTAGTTCATTCAAATATTATTTTTAGACAAAATTATCATTAATGTTATTAGTAAGCTTGAATGTAAGAATAACAGAGTTATGGAAAGACTATCATAATGTTGTTGTGTTTTTCAATTACAATCTTAGGTTGTCAACAAAGCGATTAAGAACCATTATAGGGTAATAAATAAGCACAAAATTAAATCTGGAATTGGCATAGATGTGCTATATAGTTAAAGTGACGAGTGTGTGCTATTATTTAATAAAAGTAACAATACTTCCCTGAATTGTCCGTATATTAAGTGCAGGTAAAAACGTCAGCTGATGTTTGTAGGTTACCGGTAACGATGTATTACCGAAAAACGTTATGGATTATCGGGAAAACAATAATCCTGGGTATTTACACATTTACAATCCGATTGCATAAATAATTACACTATATTATAACTTATTTACTAATTAAATTTAATTTTAAAATACGGAGCCAAAATTTTACATGTCACTCGGGCAGTGTTGCCACTTTTTTTCTTAAATAACTTCCCCCGCTCGGAGCAGGGGCGAGTGTCAGACTTTTACTAACTAAAACCCACCCATGTTCCTTCTATTGCCCTTTACGTTCCGGGGCCGCGGTATTTCTTTCGAACAACCCGCAACCCCGGCAGGCGGAGGCTCTGGCAAGCCCCTCTGTAATTTGCCGCCTAACATAAGCTTATTTGTGTAAAGGTGGCCCTCCTACGCGCGCACGCCGGCGAGCACTTACTGCTGGGCTGCGCGCGACGCTCGCTGCATCTCAACGACATCCTGCTGCTCGGGAACAACTGTATCATCGCCAAGCACAATATCGGTATGTATTTAATTATTCATTGCCCACTACTTGTGGGATAGTCTGCTATCGTTATGGAAAAGCCCAAATTAGGGAAGTTGCCAGGGAAAACTCCTTGACCACCAATTCTCTGGCACAAGTAAGGATCTGGAAATCACTTTAGCAAGTCTCTAAAGATAAAAAAACTTGTTTAAAAACATACAACGGTTTGGAAACATTTAAACCTTTAAATCAACACACACAAAAAGCCAGACCCGAAACAACCACCTGTAGCCATACAAAACTTTGTTTCGAAAATCAAACCCGCGACAGGCAGCACAGCAGTCAATCGCTAAGCCACTGCCCCAACCGCGCCTTCAGACATTGTCCTGTTCTTTTCTGGATATCGACAATGGCGCCACCTACCTTACTATAGTACCATTCAGGTGACGCCGCTAGTACAAAATTGGTAAAGTCGTTTAGGAGAAGTATTACGAACACACGTACACACGACGGTAGGTCAACCTATTCTAAACTATTATAACCTGATCTCTACTTCGGATCGCTCACCGTAGTAGAGAGATCAGGTTAAAATGGTTTTGTGTAGGTTGATGTGCCCTTGTGTGTACAATTTTGTATTTAAAGATTACAGACAATTGTTTTTGTTTTTATAAAATATCCTATATTTACTTGCAGACGGTCGCATGGACATAGACATCAGTATGATCGGCATGCGCGTGATGGACGAGATCGTGAAGCCGCTCCGAGAGATCGACATCGACGACACCGAGTTCGCGTGTCTCAAGGCCATCGTGTTTTTCGACCCTAGTGAGTATATTACGTCTATTCGTTATGTTTACATTTAATAATGTATTTTATAGTTAGTGTTATAATGTATGAAGTGGTTTGAATATTGATGTAGTTATGAAACTGAACTGTGCATGAGTTTCGTTCGTATTTTAAGTTACTAATCATAAGGATCATTATTCAATAGTAGCCGCTCTTCTTCTGAGCCAAATATATAAATGTTATTTATTCTTTTGAATTTAGTATTACGCGTACTATTTATTTATTCCTATTAGTAGGGTTTATAGACAAATAACTTTACACGTAACATCGACTAAATAACAATTTAGCTAATTACAACATACATATAATAAAAACAAAAAAAAACTATTGTCTGCTGCTGTAATAGAAATTATAAGCGACTATATTGTATTTTTTTTATTACTTAATCAAAACTTGCAAAGTTTATATTTGTAACCATCTTTTCTCTCAATCAATCCATAATAGTTTTGAACTGCATGTATATTATACATATAATGTAGGCACGTTTACCAACACTAACAAAAGCTTCTCATTCCAGACGCGAAAGGCCTCTCCCAGCCCCAAAAAATCAAGCAACTCCGCTACCAGATCCAGATCAATCTAGAGGACTACATCAGTGACCGCCAGTACGACGGGCGCGGCCGCTTCGGAGAGCTCCTGCTGTGCCTGCCGCCGCTGCAGAGCATCACCTGGCAGATGATAGAGCAGATCCAGTTCGCCAAGCTGTTCGGCGTCGCTCACGTGGACAGTCTGCTGCAGGAAATGCTGCTTGGAGGTCGGTCACCATGTCATATGGCTTCTTGTATTGAGTTTTTGAAAGCATGATTCTTTTGACAAATCAATTTTATATAATTATAGCTGGGATAGGGAAGTGTCAATTAGATTTTATTGGAAGCGGTTTTGACAACTGATTGAATCGAACAAACATTCGAAAACGGATATTTTTTACCCATTTTTTGTCTTTTGGAATTTCATAGTGTTTAATTCCCTTTTTTTTTGCGGTGGGTAATCATCAAATAACTTCCCCGCCCTGGGCGTAGCGGGGGGGAGTGTCAGGCTTGTACGGACTAAAACCCACCCATGTTCCTTCTATCGCCCTTTACGTTCCGGGGCCGCGGTATCTCTTTCAAACAACCCGCAACCCCGGCAGGGTTTAATGTCCCTTAATTCTTATTTCATTTGGGCACAGCCCTGAGTCACCAAGCGTTTCAAAACAGAGGCAACGCACCTGGCATTTACTTCTGCCCCATATTAAATATACGTATCAAAGTTCAGGCTAACTTAAACCCCAAAATGCAAGGGTAATTTGAAATCGAGACTGGTAGTTACTTCACTCTGCATTTATTATTAAGACTGTACTAAATCCCGATCATCGTACACTGTGTACATTCCCAACTTCAACTAATGTATCACGCAGGGGCGTCAACAGAAGCGGCAATAGAAGAGCCGTCAGCCGACGCCGCCGCCGACGCCGCGTCGCCGATGTCGTCCGCGGAGTCTCCGCCGCTCGTGCCGCAGCTGCCGCTGCCCGAGCCCAGCTTCCTGGAGCCCATGCCCTTCAAGCAGGAGCCCAACATGTGAGCATAGGTTCTTAGACGGTTAATTAGTGCCTTGTATCTTGTATCAGCTGTTCTTGAACGCAAACGATCGATTTCTCTCATTGGCTGATTTTTGACTGACGGTTTTGAATATTTACATAATGATGTAATTAGAGTGTTCTATAGTCACACCTGTGCCTAAACCTCCGGTGATTACGGGAGTAATAAGTTCTTTTCTCACCAATTTTGTATGGTCCGATTTGACTCGGTCGTTTGTGTTCTCCCTTAGTACGATTTGTACGATACATCCAGAAATAGCCTTTGACTGCTGTTAAATCGATATCAATTATTAACAAGTTCAACAAAAGGCCAATTCTAAAATACAAATATGGTATGTATTGTGCAAATCATGAAATTAAGAGGGATTAACGGTGGTGCCTTGAATTATCAACTAAAATGTAGATTTATAATATTATAAAATCGTGTCAATATGATACCATGTTGCCTTTCCGAAGATAAATTTGACCATGTAATTCAAGTTTCGCAGTGTTGATAATAGATCTCATTATATAAATAGTTTACTGTCCTTATGCCATTTTGAAATAGTCCCCTTATAAAATCGTTCCAAAGAATGAACTTGTTTGAACAAGACAATGTTATGTATGCGTAAGTTTCACGTCAATTATTCCTTGATTTGGTGCCAATGTGCGCAAAGTTGAACAAAATGTAATTTAAAACCTTAAATAATGAAAAGCTACGAGAACCTATTACGTGCCAATTGTGCTCTCTTTACCACATTGAAATCAAGCAGACGAGCTTATCATTACATACTAACTTAGTAAATAAATATCATAACTAACATCTAAATGTAAATCGTGGTGGTTGGGTGACGGTGCTCCCTAGTTCCTAATTCTGGGCTAAGGATGATAAACATGTCGATAATGATCATTATTGTTTGACCAGGAGCCCCGAACACGATTCGACAATGCTGAAGACTGCCGACATTACGTTGTTATAATATCTAGAAACACGCACACAATAATGCTTTTAAAATAATTATAACATCCTCGGATAATTTCTGAAAAATGGCGAAAAGAAATGAAAGTTCTTCGCGTTATGCATATGCATTTTTACAAAATTATAACCGTGGTTATATACAAAACGAAAATGTTATATCTTGAGATATATGAATGTGTCGAGTGACTTTTAAAATTATAAATCATATCTACCTGGTGATTTCAATAATCAGTTATTGAAATTGCCATAAGTGATCGTTATTACGTAATAACTGTCGTATTTTTTTGTAAATTAGATTAATGCCTGAATTTAAAAAATGTAAATAAGAATTCGTATCAAAAGAATCAATCATATCGCTGTATTGGGCAGAGTAAAAATTGCAGCTTTAAATATAAGAAAAATGTGGGAAATGCAATGAGTTATCTAAGAAAAAACGTAGCCATAGATATTATATTCAATATGTATATAAAATGAGAACTATGTAACTTTTATATAAAATCGAACAATTGAAATATTTATATACAAGATGTTTAGACTTAACTTTTTGTGCCTGTATTATAAATAATTGATTTTGTGTCTAGGTGTGGGAGGAGCGTTTGCCAATTTTTATATAAACATTTTATTATTATTATAATAGTAGGTGTTGGATTCTACTAGTGCTGTACATCCATTGGCTGTGTGACGTAGCAAAGTTAATGAAATTATTTTACATGCCTACACTTGTTAGATTTTTGTACTATTTACTAGATTATATCGTAATTTATTTGGTGTCAAGACAAAATTGTTAAGCACATTATGTATTTCGCTCTAGTATTTGGAATATGTACGTTACCACAGTAGTAACAAGTAGGTGATGGTATTATAAGAAATCACTAGAAATCTTTTTTGAAAGTTTAGGTAGGAGTGAAGATAATTATGGTTTATAGGCATTTTATCTCGATTATATTTAAATAGAATTATATCTATACAAGTTAGAAAAGTGATTTTTTGTAATGTGTCTGCATATTATATTGTGTAGACACAGTTTATTATGTAGATGAACCATTTGTTAATTAATGCTCAAAGTAGGTATGTTATATTCCCTTGTTACTCGATTGGTGTATACCGTTATGTGGTGAAAGTTACTCTTGCGTATGAATTATTTTATGGGTTTAAAAAGTCGTAGATTTTATGTCATGTAAGTTAAGAAATAGGTGCCTTATTGTCCTATTGAGGTGTACTGTTGAAAATGTACATACTATGTTATGAATTTTAGTAGAATATATTTTAATAAATAATGTTACAAAAAGAAATGGTTTTATTTTTATTTCCGTGCTATTCCGTGCTAGTTTGGCTACCACTGCCGTCCAAGGAGGGGCTGGAGAAATCGTAGCATAGATCTGTACACAGATAACGTCATTCTAATCATATACACTATTATAGGAGCATGTTGCGCTGCATTGCAGATGTTAGTCAATCTGTGGACATGCTTGGCTCTCTCCTACATTCAAGTATCTTTCTGCTGGGGAAATAATCCACGATTCTTTGTTCCGAAACCATGGCTAACCAGCCAATCTTCAACAACACAATCAAACGGCCAATCAAAAAGATCATCGCGTATAATTAAGTAAAACTAAGAAAATAAAACAATATAATCACTAAAGTGGTTCAGTCACCGTCCGAGGGTTTTTCTTGTACATCCATGTACCCTTGCCGGCTTGTTCCTCTGTTCTTGCAGTAGAGGAACACCACCGAGGCGGCTGATACAGCAGACATGACTACGAGAGGGACGTACACCGGGAACATCTCCTAATGTACGCAGTTGGACTCGAACGGGTGTTTCCAAGACTTTGGTGTTTTTCTAAAAATCATATTCAACGTGTTATGAAAGCTCTTGACAGTAATGATTTGAAGGCGGCCTAACTCCTTTCCAAAGACCCCCCTTTGGAAAGGAGTTTATAAAAAGTTTAAAGAAGTTTTTAATGTGAAACTATGACTTGTGGTCATAGTAGACGAGTATGTAAAGTTTAACTTTATTGCCGCTGCTGGGTCCTTATTCGCATGGTTCAAGATGAAATCACATTTACACGACCAAAATAAATGACACCAGCAATAGAGCTAACGGTACAGAAGATATTACAAAAATATAAAATAAAAAGATTCTCGATCATGCGATAGGTTTGCCATTCCAAAGGCAGAAAAAAGAAGCCTTTCTGATAAAAGCTTTCTCGCAGAGACGAAAGTACGAACCGCGGGCGTCGGGTATGGGAAAATGCAAATTTTTAGCGGAGGTACGTGTACCTACTCAGAGGGCAAATTTTTGGATTTGACAGGGCACTAAAAATTAATGCGTACTTACTAATTCTGTGGCATCAGACAGAAAACTCTTCAGGTATCTAGCAAGATGAGTGCCTTGTTGAAATAAGTGTTGCCGATTGTTTTCAATTTTCTGGTAAAAAAGTGAAATATTTTTATGCAATCAAAGGCCATCTTATTTGACCGGAACTTCTAAAAGGTGCAACCCTTAACTAAGACGAAAGGTACTTATTCTACACGTTACTACGATCGTTTCGTTCAATCGGTTCCTAAGCACCATACTTAGGAACCATAGCTACGAAAATGTTGGGGTCAAAGTTCAAACTTTTTCAAAAGGTTGTTTTAAAATCCATGTTTTTAATAGTATATTAATTACTTTAAATACTTACCCGACAGTTGTACTATTAAACGTCACGGAGTTTTGAGTACGTTCCATTGATTCTACCGTAAAACCGTGATTTGACACTCAAAAATTCGTTTCCCTGCAATAATTTTGCCGTCAAGTTAGTTAGCTTAGTTAATGTAAAGAATGCGTCATTCACGGCTTAGTCAAGGGTTGGTGTATACCAACCTTGTATAGAGTAGCTGCAGTAATTTTGGAAAGGTATTCAGTTCTAGTAAATTAAACACAATACGTAAAAAAATTTTTTTTTATTAATTCTTTCATGCAATTAGCACCAATTGACACCTGATTGATTCCTTTATTATTAAATATAGGTACATTTATTATACACGTGAAAATGGCTAACAAATACAGCCGGTGGTAGGCACAATGATCGGCAGCCAATTGGTTCCTTATGGTGCCGGCCGGTGGTATGTCGATAACTTTTGTGCCAGACACTGAGTGTAAACGTTATTTATCCATATAATTGCAAAATTTTGATATCACAGTAAGAAATAATTTCGATCTATATTTATAAACTAGTAGTATAGCACTTAGAAAAAGTTAGGATATACTAAACTAAAAAAAAAAAAAAACTTCTAAATACTTGTCATTGTTTTTTTTAATTGTAATTGTGATGTTATGGAAAACACCAATGTTATCTAAGTTAATCAGAGTCGAACAGGCTTAGTAATACTATCACTAATATGTGTTAAAAATTATTCAGTAATGGAGTATTGGTACTCATATAAAATTGACCCATTACCAATATCCATCCATCACCAATTGTCGACACGGTTGGCGCAGTGGCTGAGCGATCGACTGCTGCGCTGCGTGTCGCGGGTTCGATCCTCGCACGGAACAAATATTTGTATGGCCTACAGATAGTTCTTCCGGGTCTGGATTTTTGTGTATGTGAATTTAAATGTTTGTAAACGCACCCACGATACAGGAGAAATTCCTAGTGTGGGGCAACGTTATTTTTTAAAAATAAAATAAATAAAAAATAAAAATATGGGACTAATCAAATGTAATTATTTATGGGCGCGGTTTCCAGATAAGGGTAAACTGGAGTTTTCACAATTATGTTGCAATTGAGAACAACCACAACATCGATATTTTTTCATAAAAGTAGTCAGCGCGAGCATTCATCTGTAATGTAACAGCCCAAATTCACTTGTTTCCGAACAAAATCAAATCTTTGATTATTTAATTACAGGTGAATGACGCCTGTGGACGCGTCCATAAATAAGATTGTACGGTTTGATTAAAAGATTCTGGGATATATGACTACATACAGAATATACAAAAAGTATTGGAACAGAACACTTACAAATATTATACTATGTACAAAATTGTAACAAAAAATTGCCTCCATATAATTCAGAGGTAATGTTTTAAAAAGCCTTGTTATTAGTATGTTGGCTTTTGTCAAATAATATTGGCAGTAGTTGCCTGTCGTGTTCTAACAAAATACCTGTTTACATCACGAACCATGGTGATTAATTAGAATATACCGACGGTTCCTACGTACATAAGGATAAGTCAAAAACCGAGGTTTACAGGAAAGCGTAATTTGTATTCAAAACGCTCTAGAAATAATTCTATGAAAAATAAACAGTTTTTAGAGCTTTACAATGTTATTTACACATAAGTATATTATTTTTCACGTTTTCTTAGAAAAACTGATACATGACCGTTTCTACGACACTTATTCGTTGTATTTATAATACTTGTTCTCTTATACGATTTCTAAAAAAAGGTACTTAAATAAAAATCATATGTCAGGATGTGTGCACAGATAATCTAAAGCCAATGATACAATAAAAAAAAATGCTGTTTTCGACATGCCTTTATGTACGTAGGGACCGTCGATACATTCATTGAATGTTTCCACTTTCTAAGAATACTTGGTCATTACACACAGACCTTTAGTAAACGTAAAACGACATACATAGCACAGTATCAAACAGTATCGAATTTGTGTTATAAGACTAGAAATAAAATCTTTATGGGATTCATTAACTTGCGATTCCGCAAAATAAACCAAAGCTGCCATTCATTGCCTTCAATAAGCTTTAGACTTATCAACACTCAAGTTGAACAAGTTTAGACCGTAAATGAGTATTGATATAAGTACACAAAATGTTTTAGCGCCGCCGTTAACAATTAAATAAAACAAAATAACTGTAATTTTGACCCCTAACCGTATTCATTTAGTACTATACATTATTGTACAGGATCTAATAGAGAAAGCGTAATACCTCTTTGGTGGTGATTCAGAACACTCATCCTTAGAGAAATTTGTCCAAAATGAGCAAACAAAGACTAAAGTTGCTTTTTTTTAATCTGATATACACAAACAGTCAATTTTTTAGGTTAAGTTGTCCGGTTTGATGGTCTGAACCATCACCTAAGAGCCGGAGTAGGTCTTCCTGTAACTCAGTGCTACTCGAAGCTGGTGGGCCTGGCCCGAGAGCGCGTTGTGTTGACGCCCACGTAACAGAAGCCGGCGTCGACACCGTTCTGCAACAGGTATTGCAGCCACTGCAGCTGCTTGATCGACGGTTTGTCCGCGTCTGTCTTTACTTCTACGAACTTTAACTGCGAAGATAGAAATATACGTAATATAGAGCATTGTTTGAGGAAACTTAACCTAATACAACAATATCAACATTACTTGCATCACAATAATATCAACGTCCTCTTTGTGAGGAGTGGCCCATAAATACAAACATGCAGACACAGTGCATGTTTGGTACTGTTGGTGCATGTACATACGTGCTGGTTATTGGTATAGGCCCTTCTTAATATATTTAATTCTTCTGTATGTGTGTTTGTCACGTAACTCAACGGCTGGACCGATTTGGAAAACATTTTGTGCGTATATTTCAATTGGTTCCTGGATGGCTTGAAAACACAATTGAGCCCGGTAGGTGGCGCTGCTGTCGGCATGTGATCAAATTTGTTTTTCTGTATAAGGGGCAGGACAAAAAGTTACAGGCCGCTAGTATCTCAAAAACAAAGAGGTATCGTATCACACAGCATCTGGGTTGTGTAATTCATTTGCTCTAATACTACTGGTATTCAGCTGCATCCATTTAGTCCGGCAGCAGACCTCAACATAGTTGAGAAAAAGACTGATCAGATAATTATGATGAAGTACTTTGACGCTTGACAGCCTATCTCGTGTCTAAATGCTACCTCTTTTTCTTCCAAAACCTTGTGCTGCTCCACGTTTGCCTCGCAAACAAGATACTGACCTTATTGCCACCACCCCACTTCACCAGCACGCGGTCTGTGTCGACAGCGCTTACCATCAGACGTCCAAAATCAAAAGTCATTTCTTCAAATTAGGCTGATAATCAGGACTTTTTGAACGGCACATTACAAGAGACAGTCCCACAAAAACGCCCTGCCCTTCGCCACTTCCTAGTGTTTTAGCTGGGAAGAAGAAGTGGCGAAACAAACTCCCCAGCAACACATCTGTCTGTCAGGTTAGAAGAGTCCTTTGCCCACCTGTGCTACGTAGCCATAATAAGTTATTCATAATTAGTCAGATTTACCTTCTTAGTATGTATATTCCACAGCGTAAGGTCCGGGAAGCCACTCTTGGCGTACCCGTAGTCGCTGGCGAGGCGACGACACACGGCCGTGACACCGCGCGGTTTTAAACATGACGTCACTTGACAGACGGATTCCCAACCTATGCTACGCTGAATCTCGGATACTTCACCTACAATAAATGATAATATTAAGTAATTGATTTCAGTTACAATGTTGCTGTAACTCTTGATTTATTTGGTTTTAGTTAGTTACTTGTAATTAAGCTGCTTCAAAAACCTTACTTGTTTGCTCATTATTATCGACAAAGATAATCAAATATACTCTGACTTTGTACTGCCTTTGAAATTTTACCCACATAGAATTGACAATCTACCCTCATTCCAATAAAACATACATC
Organism: Ochropleura plecta; assembly: GCA_905475445.1. Taxonomy (NCBI): domain Eukaryota; kingdom Metazoa; phylum Arthropoda; class Insecta; order Lepidoptera; family Noctuidae; genus Ochropleura; species Ochropleura plecta. The sequence goes on along the minus strand of FR997740.1, from coordinate 7,588,930 downwards.
CACAAGACATTTAGTGGTTGTGGTTACCTTAAACATAACGATTACACATCAACGATGTTTTTCTTTCGTATTGGGACGAGCTTTGACACCGCCTTTATACCAAATAGTACAATAAACAACTTACTCTCAGGCCGTCCGTCCCAAGTTTCTTGCAGGAGTGCCAGCAACATCTCCTCAGTACACTCCTGTATAATCTTCAGCCTCTCATCAATCTCAGTCTTGCGGTTAAGGTAGAAGCTCTCGGAGAACATATCCAGTGGATAGCGTTGGTAGTGGCTTATGAAGACACCGGGGACTCCATGCGGCTTCTTGTAGATTATGTCCCAGAATAGTAAGAAGAATATTGTAGAGACGATGCGACCTTCCCAGTGCTCACCTGCAATGGAAAATAATAAATTATATTATTATTGACAACTTAATCAAGATACTATTTGGCTCTCAGTTAAGTGTCACTTAGTATTGGTGAAAACCAAACAAGCATTTAGTCGTCGCATAAGGAAAATCTCGTTGGGGCGTGCCTCTTATGTGAGATTTACTTTACAAATGTCGTGTGGGCGACGCGCCTATCGCGCCCGCACCTCGACTGCGCCTCGACTGTTGGTCGTGTGGGCGACGCGCATAATGGCGCCCACGGTGCTACGCTCAGAAAAACCTACATAGAAATATGCAGCATATGTTACTCACCGTGTGTATACTCTTCATTATTGATATAGTGCGCAATACAATATTCTTCACACGTTAATGTAGACCTCCCTTCTGCAGTATGCATTTCAAATTTAAGCTTGCCTCTTTGGTTGTAGTTACTGCAACAAAACGAAAGTGTTATTGATATTGATATTTATGTGGGTTTATTCGCCCGATCCAGTACAAGACTGCTCATTATGACGACGTTATGTTCACTTGAGATACATTTTGAGAGCATACTAGATTAATAATACTATCACGCGTCTAATACCCAAAGAGTAAGAAAGCAGAGGCATATCGAATAGAACACCCACTTTTCGCCAGTTATGTGCCATGTATGTCCCGTGCCCTACAGGGTCTGTAATTGGGTAGTTGACACCATTAACCAATAATTTAAAGACACAATTTCTCTGAAAGAACACGTTATTCTAGACCTGAGAACTCCATTCATTTCAAAATAACTTTAAAATTCGATTTTTAGTTGCTTTTAAATTAATAAATAGTTGCGTCATTGACTTGACAACTTAGTGACGTCATCGGTTGCGAGTCTCATACAAAATCTATGGGGAAACGCGTTTTGACAGCTCATAAAAAGTATGTCAATTGATTGGTGGTGTCAACTACCCTATTGTACCTTAGCTGTAAGATAATCACACATGGAACGCAAATAAAGATATGAATAGGAGCGAGCCAATAGCCATCAACCGGGCTCATTCCAAAAACCGTGGCTGCTGCTAAGAAACTCCTGAAGAGCTTTGTTCAGTTCCCGAATTGAACAAAACCCATCCCTTTCGAATAGGCTAGTTTCCCAAAAAAAAAATATATTAGTCCGTCTTTTAGATTATTCAAAAATAAGGGACACGTATTTTTTGCTACATTTTTTCGCAAAAAGTGATGTCAAACGTAACTTTAATGGGCTTATTATCTTTATAATTTTTAGTCTAATTACAAATAAAAAAATAAGTGTCCCTTATTTTTGAATAATCTAAAAGACGGACTAAATAGAATGTAATTACTTTGACCCTGGAAACTACCCTGTTTTGCTGGAAATGACGATTAATACAGAAATATGGAAGAAGATATGCTGCGGCAGTAAAATAATGATAACTTACTCCATAGGCTGTTTATAAATATGGTCTCCTGGCAATGTTTTTTCAAGTATAGACTCTTTATCAGCATAGCTTCGTAGTTCATCTCTCATTAATTCCGTCAGTAGTATATTCCGTTGGTTCGCGATCTTCAGAGCTCGAGGCCGCATGGCGTCCTTCAGCTCCTCTGTCATATCTGCTGATTTAAATCCTTCCAGCAAAATCTTTGCCGCCTGGAAAGAAAATATTCTGGATTTCAGAATCATAAACTAGATTCGATTTCAACATCGAACAAGGAAGTATATACAGATTTGATTACATATCTTATCAATCTCAATTTATTTGTTCTTCAACAAATTTAAAATTGTGTCAAATGGTTAATCACAATCATTACAATTATAATGAGATTAAAATTTACAAGAACATGCTTGTAAAGAAGGCAGTGAAAAACACATTCGAAATTAGTCAACATAATGGCAATGGGTGGAAATGACAGTTTGTTTTTCAACTCTATACATCTGACACTTTCTTGAAATATAGGGTCTTAACAGACAGACATACAAACAGATAGACAACAAAGTCATCCTATAAGGGTTTCTATTCATCCCTGTTGAGGTACGGAACCCTAAAGTTTGTTGTTAGGTTTGATCCCGGCAAGCCATGCTTTTTTTTTTTTTTTTTTTTTAAAATGAAAAATGTTTTATTTGTTTTACAAGTAAACTTAACAACTAGTGATTGGAGCCTCCTTTTAAGCAAAAAGCCTGTGTTAGGAGACTCCGCTCTTCCAAAACTTAAAATATTAACATAAAGTTACTTGTTTTAAGTGTTATAAAATAGGCGATTTAAAATAAAAAGAGAAAATTAAAACTAAGCAAAAAGCATGCAAATGTGAGTGAGATGTGTGAATGTGAATATGAGGGTGTGTGAATGTAACTATGACTATGAAGGTGTGTGAGTGTGCATACTAAGGTGTGTTACTGTGAGTATGAAGGTGTGTAATGTGAATTTGAATGTGAGCATCTGTGTGTGTGAAAGTTAGGTGATAGTGTGAGGGTTTGTTAAAATTAGTGTAACAAGCAGAGTGAGTAAGTGGCAATGAAAGAATCAGACTGTATACGTACAAATACGAATGATGAGAGCGTTAAGTGTAAGGTTTTATTTTATTCCAGTAGCTTCTCCGTGTCGTCATAAGTAAGTGGTTTTATCCAATTAGTTACAATTTTTTTACATTCAGTTAATTGTTTATTGTATATGTAGATATCTTTGTTTACTCGATTGTAAAGCTGAGCTGAGCGTTTGTTGTATTGAATACGGGCGAGCTTGGTTTTAGTTTTAGGAACTTCAACTATTATATCCTTTCTTCTTTTCAAAGTTAAGCTGGGATCAAAATTAAGAGTTTTATGTTTCCTGAGAATAGTTTTAATTATATATAGTTTGCGAACAGAGTGTAAATTACTTATTTTATAAAGACTTTGTGTAGGGTACCTTAGGTTTTTGAAGTACATTAATTTTATTAGAGCCCGTTGTCCCCGCTCCAGGTCTATGAATTTAGTCTTAGCCGCCCCACCCCAAATGGGGATGCAATATACTAAGACAGACTGGACTATAGCTATGTATATTTCATTGAGTAGATTTCTGGGTTTATTTGTGTTGGCGGTTATTTTATTTGGCACGATATGCCTTAAGTTTTTGAAAATCCAACTCAGTTTTCTAATTCTGTTGGTAACTTGTTCAAGATGGGAGTACCAAGATAATCTTTGGTCAACAACAATACCAAGATATTTGGTTTGAGAAACTTTGACTAATGTTGGACATAGGCAGTTAATTGAATCGTCACACTCATGTACCTTTATAATAAAGTCGGGGTTTGGTTGTGTCCTGTGTGATGTGCTAAAACATATGTAATTTGTTTTAGCTGTGTTAAGTGTAAGTAAGTTATTTGAGAGCCATTTAGCAATTTGAGTCATACCAGCTTCAGTACTTCTAGCAACATGGTCCCAAGACTTCCCAGAAAATACTACTGCAGTATCGTCAGCGTAGGAAAAAACTCTAGCGTTATTTATTTTAAGGTTGCAGAGGTCATTAATATAAAGTAGGAATAATGTAGGGCCTAGCACACTTCCCTGAGGCACACCGAAAGTGACTTTTGCATCGTTACTAACGTGTTCTCCTACCTTAACTCTTTGTTTCCGGTTCGAGAGGTAGTCGGTAAACATTTTAAGTGGAATTCCTCTTATACCTGACGCTTCTAATTTGTTTATGAGGATAGGAACAGAGACGGTGTCAAACGCTTTTTTTAGGTCCAGAAAAACCGTCAGACATTTGTTACCGCTATCCAGATTACCAGCCACAAGGGAGCTAAGAGCAGTAACTGCATCCTCGGTTGATAATCCCGGCCTGAATCCAAATTGCGAGCTGCTTAAGATGTTAAATTTGTGTAAAAATTTTGCTTCATGCAAAAGTCTTCAAACTCCTTTCGTAAGGTTTTGTATACTAGTGTTGTTTATTTTTGTTAAAACGAAAATATGTTGTTTCCACAATATGTTTTATATATTGGTTTGAATGCAGGTTTACACATTATAATGCAGTATATACTTTACCTGTTCAGAGCTTTCCAAATGGCTATGCAATATAAGAGCTTTTTCCGCATACCATCTCGCTTTTTTATGTTGTCTAAATGTTGTTTGCCCAATGAGGGTGTCAAGCATATCCACTGCAAGATTGTAGTATTCTTTAGTCTTCTGTTTCTTTAGTTCTTGCACTCCACTCTCCAGAATTTTAACGAAAATGTTTGGCGGAGTGAATCTACGTAGCCATACTGGTAATGATTTGTAACTACAAATGAAAACAATAATGGTTACTAGGAGATGATGAAATTATTAATACTATTTTATACAAATTCTTATGATAAAAAGATTTTTACAAAAAAATGGGCATTATGAGGTTTACTAGTCTTGAGAACCAACATGAAAAAGTCTATCAACGATTATTACAATTTTATGGTTACGTTAATAATTTTTGAAGTTGCTAAATTGCTAAACTAAAATAGTTAATTACACCCTCATGAAATATTTATAAAACCTGGTAATGATTTTAAAGACAATGACAATAATATATATTTTTATTAATACCATAACATTTGCTCTTCTATTCCTTTGAACAAGTTGTGTGCTTGTTTGATTGCTTCACACTTTTTGTCTAGGTCAGACTGTTCCACATAATTCTCATAAATCACATGTGCCTGAAGATACCTACAAATAAGAAAAAAACAAAATTATGTCACAGTTTTGGCTTAAGCAGCTTTTGTAAATATAAGTAGACAACAACGGATAACAAAATATTATAGCAAAGCAGCTGCCAAAAAATTACTTCAGTGTAAATGATAAATGATGTTTATTTGCAAGTAGGTTTTCACAAACACTTTTACACGTCTTTATTTTAAACTAGATGAGGTCGGTGTTTCGTATCCGAATACTCTGAGAAGAAACAGCCGAAACAAACTCAGAGGTCATAGTCTCTTTTAAGGTCCAGACAAAATATCTTGGTCAACTTACATGAGGACTATGCAGACTCGTGTCTGAAATGGTCTTTTTAAGAAAGCACCACACAGATTGAGTGGACCTGTCCAGTCAGTGCACGCATTTGTCAGTTATCGTGTAGCTCGACTCAAAACCCAAGGAGCTCAACGAAACGACGAACAATACCAAAAAAAGGACATTTGTGTAGGTCCCTTATAGTACTCAAACTGCCAGACAATCGTCAAAAACAAACAAAGTAAATAAAAGTTATGGTCCACATGGTCCTCACATTTACAATAAACAACTACAGACTAGAAATTATTTACAAATGTAGATGAGTAATGGAAAGCGGCAACCTCCTTCTGCGAAGCAGTCATGCTAGCGAAGGAGGTGGCCGGGCGTTTAAGGGAGAGAACCTCAAACCAACCCAGCCGCCGCGGGAGTGGGTACGTCACCGTTCGTCCGTCTATTGACGACAGGCCGTGTCGTTGCGTCGGTGCGTTAGTGTTTCACGCGAGTTATTTGATGATTGCCCATCACCAAAAAAAAGTGTAGATGAGTCTTTTAGTAGAAAAGACTCAAAAGAGATTGTAGTTTTAGTTTACAAAAAGTATTAAATCCATAACTTAAAACTCTATAAAATGATATATTGGTTAACTTACCTATAAAATTCTTCCCTGTCTTTGAACACAATACTTGCATCGTCAACATCCATTCCTTTGTCTATGGGAAACGTCTCCCTATTAATTTTTTCTTCTATCAGCATTAACTCAAGCTTTCTGTCCCTTATAACTGTGTAGTCCATTCCCAAATACATCAACACATACAAATTGTGGAACGTAGTACGCGCCAGATCGGACATTTTGTAGCAATCACCTGTTTTAGATTTCAATCTGAAAAAGGAAACATAAAATTGTATTAAAAACTTCACTTTGACTTATATGATGGTCTGATATGTTACGATTGCTGGGCTCGATCGAGAGTTTGATCCTTGGTGCCAAGTGATATTAATATTTAGAGTTTCTATAATAACTCTCAGTAGCAGACTTGAATGCCTGAATAAGACAATAATAACAGCCTCAGTCTTACAGCCATTAAATTTAGGAGAGGTTGTTCATTGTTATGACAGATTACATAACTACGTAATATATCTAAAAGAAATACTGAGTCAAATCATCAATTTGTAATGATGAAATAAAAATTTTACAATGTTTTTGTGAAGCTTCTTCACTGACAATTGCATGCCTATCCATTAGTTGACTTATTTGTACCAACAATGTAAATAACTGATGTTTTTTTTTTGATTAACTAAACCCAATATTCAAGTCTACCACAGAATATTGTAAAATAAAAAAGTAATTATGTATTTTCTGGGATTTATTAATGCAGGTGTTATGAAAGAACACATGGAACATGGAAGGTGGTGAAATGGTGCTGTGAAAGTACACCACTTTTTACATAGTTTATATAAGAAAGACTTCTAGTCTTTTCTTCTCCTTTTTGAAACTACAACTGCAAATGGACTATTATAATTAATACCTTATTCCTCATATCATTATACCTTTTAAATTTAAAATTACAAAGTACCTTGGCTTGACTTAAATTTTGGCTACAAGAATAATAACAATAGTATACCTACTTACATTTCCAAAACTCTGTTACTATTATTATTGACTTTGTTTTTAGAGAAGAAGATAGTGATGGGTGCACACTTGGAGAATGCTCTCAATGCTTCCACGGCATCCTGTTTGGACTGAATCTTCAGCTTGAGTTCCTTGGCTATCTGCAGAATGTCTGGTCTTTTCAGCAGCTTCACATAGTCATCAAATGTTAGAGTTGGTTCACCTGAAATATATTATTTAAATTAGTTTTGCGGACTCTCATGTTAATCACTAATCTAACTAACTAATCTTCTTCTGTTATAATTCATACAAAGGTTGTCTTCAAAAAATTGCTTTTGGCTAAAAGACTGTCTGTTGTGCCATGTACAAAATGTCTACATTTATTTGCATTCATGAGTGAGTATACTTAAATTAAATATAATTCATAATGAGTCAGAGAGAAGAGAATCCTTATTAAAACTTGAACAGTAGAAGAATCTTACCATCAGTTCCAGCCTGTGTGATCAAACCAAACCCTTTCAAACAGGATATCATAGTAAAAAGGTCTGGAGTACTCATGCACTCTTTTTCAACATCTTTCTTCTTTTCTGTTACTATCCGGCTAAGGTCCTCCTTGCGGAACCAGCCTGGCTGGCGCCAGTATAAGCGGCACATCAGCTTCATGCCTGGCTTTGCTACTTCCATGCATTTTTCTAGAAGTTCTTGTGACTCTTTTTCCAGTAAAGGCTTGAGAGTCTCAGACTTGAGGTACTTGTCTATTATTGATAGAAGAAATCCAGCTGTAAGTAGTAATTTATGTGTGAATTGACATTGTTTAAAGATTCTTAGTATTTATGTATAACAATACAAGTATCACGTAATCTGGAGATTGGCCCAATGTATCCATATGTTGATTACCAACAAATATAATTAACTTTGTAAAAGACAAATATAATGTATTAGCATTACCATGTAATTAAGCAAATTATATGGTAATGACTGTAACAATTTATCTATAACTTTATTTTAGTATTTGGCATTTATCTCTTTTATAATATTCCATTCAAAAACAAAGCAAATAAATTATTGTATGTAGTAAAACATCTTGAATTTCCTACAAAAATGTCTGGTTTATTGAGAAACTAGCTTTTGCCCGCGGCTTCGCTCGCGTTAAATTCGGGGTAGCACAGTTCCCCTTGCGCCTTATTGATTTGTAATAGCAACGCTAAGTTTTCCCTTTTCTTCCCTCTTTCTCCCTCACATCCCACTTTTTTAAAATAAAAATTAGCCTATGTCCGTCTCCTGGTTCCCAACTATCTCTGTACCAAAATTCATCAAAATCGGTGTAGCCATTAAAGCGTGAAGAGGTAACAAACAAACTCACTTTCGCTTTTATAATATTAGTAAGGATTTTGAGACAAGGGCTTACTTTTGGTCACACAAATTAAGATAGAGAATCATTTCCATTTAGGTATAATAATATTATAGAACATTTACAAAATTTGTGTGTCATTGTTTAAATCACTTAATTGATTACTTACTTTTGTCATCCCTGTCCTCAACACTATGAGCAAATCTGTTACCTTCATAAGAGGTTTTTGGTGAAAAAATTTCATTGAATTGACTTGCTAAGTTCCTCTTCACTGGAGATTTCTTCTTCACAAGCCGTTTCTTAGTTGGAGAGTAGAACTCTTTGGTGGAGCTAGAACTTTTAGATGATGGAGTCTTTTGAAATGAAGGAGTCCTTGGAGACTGCCCCAGTACTGCCCCAGGAGAGATATTGTACTCCATAAACTCTATAGAGCAATTTGAAGCACCAGCACTGGTTCCTAATCCTGCCTGTTCCTGACTATTGCGTATGGGCGTTTTGTCTCTCAGTGATTCTATAGGTCTAACAGATATGCCAACATTCCTTCTTTTTACTGGCGTTGCTTCATGTTCACTATCACTTGACAAGGTCACTATTTCCTCTTCTCTTTTCACCTCTACCACATCGGGACTTGTCGCGGTTAAGAGTGACATTTTCGGCGTCGTAGGTGACAATAATGGTGTTTTAGGTGACTTACTCGGCGTTCTAGGTGATTTGCTAGAGTTTCTCTTGAGGCTCAAACTACGCTTTTTAGTACTCATGGTCAATGAGACTGGTGAAGAAATTGATTGAAAATAGTTCGTCAATGTCGACTGTTGACTCATTTTGAGAGCTTCCAGACGATCCCACTGAACAGCACATAAATTTTGTTATGGTAGAATAATATACTCGAACTAAAAGATTCGAACTTTACTATTACCTACTTAAGTTCCAGACTGGAACTTAAATAATTGCTATACTGTATTGCATCACATTTAGTGACGATTTCAGTAGACAAGAAAATGGAATTCTGTCACTTTCCTTGACTTTTCAGGGTTAGGGTTGGAGTAGGGTAGGGTAGGGTAGGGTAGGGTAGGGTAGGGTAGGGTAGGGTAGGGTAGGTTAGGTAGGTAGGTGCTCTCTTAGCTCACAAGGAACTCCAGCTACATACAAAATTTATCAGTCTAAAATCAACACTGACCAATCTATCACTTGTTTAAGTTTTTTGATCACTTGTTGTGAAGTATATTTTCTTCATCCTCACTGCAAATTATTAGAAAGCCGTAAGAATTTAGCGGCAGAAACGCGCCAATTTTTGGCATTGACACTTTGACAGTGACGTAAACAAACAAGCTCAGCTGATAAGCTAGGCACAGATGCATTATGTACTGCGTTGAACTTAGAAACTCGGCGTTTTAGACATCAATTTGAATTTCTCTTATTGTGCGACCGCACTGATTTCTCCTGATTGTTTGCGTTATGATATGTAGAATCCTAGACTAGAAACCAAAAATCGGATAGAAGCGTTCGTTTATTTATTTAATAAAATACAATTTTAAAACGAGTAGGCTGCACAAAAAAGATTGAAAAATGTCTCGTGATTGGACAAATTCAGTGGGGAGAACAAGTGTAATAATAGGAAGATACGTCAGCTTCAGAAAGACCAAAGCGGTAAAATATTAGTAAAGCCTACAGCATACCTAGTTTTTATTTACAATTGGCCACCACTGTGACTTTGTAGGACCACTCTATGTTTAGCGATATCAAGTTCCTATTAGACTATCATTTTTCAAATATCCACTATGTATCAGCATTCAGCTGGGGGTAGGTGATATTTCTCTCAATTTGGCAACAGCTTAGTTGAGTCAGACGCACAGAGTACATTTTGCCAGATGGCACGAAGGGCGGTATTTAGGGAGACTATCGTGGAACGATTTTAATTCCTCAAAAGACAATTGTTTAGCAGTTCCTAGGACCTATAACGATGCTTGCAATTTTGTAACAGCAATTCCGTACTAGTTTTTGTATTATCCAAGTTGAATTATTTTTTGATAAATTCACAACAGAGTTAGATGATCCATTGCTATGAGTGTGAGGGAGCAGTTACTAACGGTAGTGTTGCCATGATGAGAATCCTGACTCTATTCTATTATTATAAAGGTTTGTACCAGGAAATCAAATCGAATAGGGGCAAGAAAAGAGCAAGAAAAAGCCCCTATTCGATTTGATCCTTACTTTCAGGGTCACCCTGTATAGGAAGCGCTTATCTTTGTAGTCATGTTGCTAAGTCCCCCTTAATTTCAAATTCAAATTCAAATTCAAATTCAAATAGGTTTATTCGTTTCACATAGGTAAAAGTATGTTAATATACATGGTGTTAAAAAAAATAAAAAGTGTATCACTATGTGCTGCCCTGCAAGGCGTACGAATATTTTTACATATAAAGTAGTGCAGTTTGTAGTTTATACTAGTGTAAACTACTATTATAACAGCCTACTACCTAATACTACATAGAAAAAAAATCTTTAATAAAATATACATTTAACAAAATACAAAATAAGTAAACAATAACAGTCTCGTGTTGTAATGTGCTAATAGGTATCTTATGAACTAAATGTTAGTGTGGTAAATAAGTTAATAACCGGGGAATTAATCATGTAGGTATGTATATATATATTATCTTTTATTTTTCTTCTAAGTATTCATTTATAGTATAATAAGCTTTTCGAATTAAGAATTTATGGAGTGATTTTTTGAACGTACTCAAATCTTTTGCTGCTTTTATTGACTTTGGTAATTTGTTGAATATTTTAGGTGCCATTCCTAGGAAACTTTTTGAGTATAGAGCTGTTCTATGGGCATGTGACTTAAGTGCCCCTTGGTGGCGTTTAGAGGATACGGTTTCGAATTGGTTAGGGTTATTTTTGATAAACAGTGCAACTTCATAAATGTAAAGCGAAGGAAGTGTCAATAATTTTAAGTTAATAAAATATGGTTTGCAACTTTCAGTGTTTTCAATTCTGCATACTGCGCGAAGGCACTTTTTTTGGGCTTTAAAGACCGCTTCCTTATCTGTACAATTACCCCAGAAAATTACTCCATATCGTAGAGTTGTGGAGACGTATGCGTGATATGAGGTTAGGACTGTGCTGCGGTTCGCAACCTTACTCAAATTGTGTAGGGCATAGCAATATTGGTTTAGTTTTTTTATTAAATGTTCAGTGTGTATTTTCCATGTCACGTGTCTATCTAACCAAAGCCCAAGAAATTTTGTATTTTCTACTTTAACAATGTTGTAATGTTCATATTTAACATTAGGATGTATTGTATTGTTTCGCTGGTTAAAATGCATGGTATATGTTTTTCCGAAATTAATTTTAAGGTTGTTATTGGTTAACCATCTGATAATTAAGCTCAAGCTATCATTGATATCACATTCATATCTTTCTAAGTTTTCTCCTATAAATATTGTGGTACAGTCATCAGCAAATAGAGTCATGGGATGTTCTATAGTTAAGGGTATGTCGTTTATATAACATAGGAATAACAACGGACCTAGTACACTGCCCTGGGGCACACCGTAATTTATATATCTTTGTTTTGATAGATAGGATTTTTCTGTTTTGGTTATAGGGCATACTTTTGCTATTTTAGTGATTTGTTTTCTATTGACTAGGTATGACTTAATTAACTCTAGAACATTGCCCCTAATTCCAAGCAATTTTTTGTATTGATCCAACAAAATGACTGAAAGCCAATCTAAACAGGTCCGAATTTATCAACCTACTTACCGACTCAATCCAAAGAATCGTTTCGATGCTGATAAAATACAAAAAGTCCTTAAAAGAGTGGTGGATGCAGAGTTGATGGAAATGGAATATAGCGAAAAAGTAATACCTGAATTGTGTTTGAACCTCGCAGAAACGTTACGTAACGCTGTGAAAGAAGAAAACTATGACAGGTAAGCGTGACAGACATCATCATTCATCAATAAAGAAACATTATTTCATGGTTGTTTTGTAAAATATAAATTTGTCTTTGGACAATGTGCACAATACCAATTCCATTATGTACATTTTGCCGCTCCTGGCCGGCTGCTCGCTGTTCTCATGCTGTTACTGCTGTTGCTGTCGAAGAAGATGTTAATTTGTAAATCATGTGTAAGTATATTTATTTACCAGACAACTTGTAGTAGGTACTTATCTACATTATCTATTAAAAAGCGATTGCCGGTTGCTAACAGTTGCTATTTCAGATTAGGACATTAGGTCATCGCAAGAAGTACAGGAAGTACCTACATGTGTTTCTTGATAAAAAATCAACTTCTATCGTGTAACTGTCTACTGTGTTGGAAATCGACGATAACATCGCTTCATCATTATAATCAGAATCTAGGTGCAATGAAAATCATATATTTTGGTGCCTTAAGCGACATTATCGAAAAAGGACATAATTATGATGTGGACGCAAATTTTAAAAAGACAGATAGATATTCGTGTAACAGAGTTTTGTCCATGCTGCTGTTCATTACAAAACTACGTGTTATAAGAGTATTCCTGGGTCAAAAGCATTGGCGCACTTTGTAACGTAGATTCATAAAATTCATGCAAACCATTTTTCATAAAACAAAATTTTAATTTTTTTGTTTGTTTTATTAGGTATATTTCCGTTAAAACACATCAGTACACAACAACACCTTTAGTGACTATTTTTTTTTATTTTTATTTTTTTATTTAGAATGAACTCACTCTTGACCTCGATTGTAATGTTAATACTCGTTTTCCCAATAACTTTCCCTTGCCTAAAATCAATCTTGATAGAAGGATTTTTTCCCAATGTCAATAAAATTAATAAACAAATTACCCAGTGAACTGAAAGACCTACACGACATCTAAAAAAAAACGAATAAATGTATACGCCTGGTTAGTCAATGTTTTAAATGTTTCTACACGACCCAGGAATACCTACCTTAGTTATAAGAAACGAAAATTGTTGTAACACTCCTATTTAGTATAGGTATATTATTCTATTCAATTAGATGTTGTAAGAGTAAGTATAGAGATATCCCCATTTCGTTTAATTACCATTTAAGTTTCTTAAACCACATGCGAATAAATTATTTAATTTAAGATGCGCATTGGATCTTAAGTTGGGACTTTGGGACTCTATCAATACCTAAGTGTGTATGTTTATTTTAATTTTATTTCATTTAACAATACTGTGGTCGTATTTGATTTTATTTTGACTGTCTTGCAGATACAGAGTCATTGTAAGCGTGTGTATCGGACAACGACGGCAGCAGAGCGTTTACGTGTTCCATTCATTTTTATGGGATCACGAACGGGATGCCTTCGCCTCGTACAGTTTTGAAAACCCTCATATATTTGCAAATGTTGTCGTCTATGCTGTCTATTTAGATTAAAAATGTTAAATAAATAAATCGTAAAATTGGATCTTCAATAACGTCTATTCATTACGAATAGGTACCTAAGTGGGATGTTGCTGCTATTGCAGCTCTTAAACTTTCAGGCGCGTATTAGATTATATTCGAACATTACCAGCTGTGAGCCGTATGAACCACTATTCAGATAAGGTTAAAACTTTGTATCAGCTCTATTTTTTATACAAAGAGCCTACGTTACTCCTGTGATAATCCTTACTGATATTATAAAAGCGAAAGTGAGGTTTTTTGTTACGTCTTCACGCCTAAATTACAAATCCGATTTTGATGAATTTTGGTACAGAGATAGTTGGGACCCTGTAGACGGACATAGGCTATTTTTTTAAAGTGTGAATTGAGGGAGGATGGATGAAAAGGGAAAACTTAGCTCTGCTATTACAATAAATACGGCGTATGGGCAAAAACTACAGGTAGCAGGTACCTGCAAAACAGACAACTTTCCATTTGAGTGTTTCGTTATTATTCATGTATCTTTGTACCTATAATAGTTACAAAACTCCTGGAAACTTTGAACTAATCTTTAATTAGATTTTTGTTGTCAGATATTCTAGGTATTGCAGGATCTTTACTGAATAGTGGTACACATCTAGGTGAAGGGATATCGAAATAAAAGAGTTTCGTAAGCATTTTTACAGATCATACATATTTATTTATTTATTTCATAGTATAGATATCACACTGGCCCGCCCTTATAAAAATAAATGTGTAATACAATAACGACCCAGTCTGCTATGAGCCTGCTGGCGTGACCGCGCGAGTTTCTCCTTCCTTCTCAACCCATCCTCCAGTTAATAAATATTGGCATCAATTTTGATACTAACCTACAACAATTTGGACACAATCACAAACGGCGCAGTCACCCCAGCTCTATTACTATTGAATTTCATCAAATATCCTTATAGAAGAAAATTCAGAGATAATTCTAAACCATTATACAGGTCGATATACACAAGATTTAATTAATATAGGTTTACATTACAAGAAATTCGCACATATTTGACACACAAAGCGAAGAATATTACTGATAAGAATAAAAGTAGCATTAAGATATTGGTCCGAGACACTGAAGCGAGATGTATCCGCGTACGATACGAAACTAGCACCAAGCCACCGTACGATAAACAAAGCAGCATCATACACTCGTGTGCCACTACTGATACAAAAGCTACCTAGAGAGAGTTGGAGTGCGTCACTCCGGTGTTGCCAGCCTTGCTAGGCTACTCGCAGTCACAACCCACGGCGCTGGTACTTCACTACTTCGCACCGGATACTGGAAGCGGTACAAGGTACAGGTCGGATCACAACACGCGCTCATGTTAAACTATGTTTTGCAAAAATGTTCAAAAAGGGTAAAAGTTTATAAAAATTCAAGTCTGTCAAACAAGTCGGCGGTAGTATGAACACACGTTACAGAGCGCGGTGACAGGGTTGAGCAGAGTGGAGTAGTATGCAGTACGCAGTATGCGGTGATGCTTTACTCCGGCGCACCGGACTACGATCAGCCTCTGTGAGTTACATTTTACATCCGCATGATATGTGTTTACAGATAAAATATTTAAGTAGTACTGGGTACATTACCTACAACCATACTGTACATTTATATGGCCGAAAATGTTACAACCTTAAGAAATAAAGGGGTAGACAAATACAATATGCTAGTTATATCAAAAGAAATGCAGTGAATATTGGTATCAAAATATTAATCCTAATATACATCGTGTGAATGTGTATGTTCGAGTAGATATGTGATAATCGTGTGAAAGATACATAGAAAGCTTCATTATATGAGATGAGACGCGGCACAGTCGTTTATTACTGGAATATAAAAATATTACTTATACCATAGGTGACATCGAGTTGATTCGTATGAACTTAGACACAAAAATATTTCACATTTGGATTACTATAAGCTCGTCCTAAGATTTCAGGAGTAGAAGACTCTAGCTAGGCGGACGATCGTGTCTGTCACACAATGACCGGTGCGTTCAAATAAACTCTGTGAAATGTCTTCTTAACTAGAAAATAATTTACAAAATGTTAAGTATAAAAATATAAAGCAATCGTTTTTTTGTAATCAAAGTAATAAAAATAATGTCATGTAAACGCAGCATAAAAATACCGCAAAACATCTAGCATACCTACCACAAAATATCACACGTAAGGTTTTCTTTCGTTAGTCGCTGACAACAGACAGTCGGACGTGCGACGGCGACGGAGCCATGGCTGCCGCCCGGGCGGGTGCGGCTGTGGGTCTCGTGGGCCAAATTTTAAACATTTACTAATAAAATATTAAAGCTTAACATACATAAAGATTAAGCATCTCTGCACCTTAGATATACAATAGCCATTCAAAATAACTGCAGATTAAAATATCTCATCTTAAAAATAAAGTCTTAAACATTAAACTATAATAAAAAAAAGACTGTAAGTATGTATTATCTGTGACGATTCTTAACTTAGGCCAAATTATGAAATTAATTTATAAAAGAAATAATTGATTAATTTAGAAATAAAAAATTCATTGTAGTTTCGCTGTCGCATTTTCAACAATTAATTTCATAATTACTAACAAAACTAGGAGAGTGTGATGATAGACAAAAAACGAATAATTAAAAACTAAAATTAGCGTGCGACATCGTTCGATCGCGAGTTACAATGGTTACAATGATGGAAAACATTTATAAATAGGATGTTGCGACCGAAGGATGTCGGGTATCAGACTTGTATAAGATAAGAAGGTGAGGCAACATATAGTAGCGCCGGCGAGCAAGCAAGGCGCGGCGACCTCCAGACAGCTTCAACTCTAAAATAATCAATTGGCGGTGGTTTATCTGGTTCAGTCCTCAAGGGAAGTAATTCAGCTAGATTCCTTTTCCTTCTCCTTTGACTCTGCAAGCGGAGAAAATAAAACATAATTAGCACTGGATACAATAAAATCCAACTAAAAGTACGTCACGTAGAATTGAACTACGTAACCCGCCCTAACAACCACACAAAGTCGCTGTCACAGTCAAGCTACTCAGGTGACTATAGTCTTTTCACAATTATATTTAGCTCTGATTTTGGATCGCACAGTAACCTCTATTCTCATCAAAATAAGATTGTTAGTGCGTTCCTAACACCGATAAGTCTATCAAAAACACACTGATATTTATTCTCCCTATAATAAGAATGATGTTGGGTTGTGTAAATTGTCAGAGGTAAAACAACTGAAGGACTGTTTAAGAGACATCCTCACATTTGTCGGTTCGGTATGGGAAGCGCCTACATTTCTTTGAGTCTCTCTGTATCCCGTTTCGGTTCGGGATGGCCCATTAAAACTTAATAGGCGCCCGCAAAAGTTTCAAGAGTAAATCAAACTAAACGATGGGTAACGAACCGAGACATAGGGTGCGCACCCTATGTCTCGGTTCGTTACCCATCTTAGAATAAATTATTACATTGTTCTGAGAAAATCTGTAATTCAAAACTTTACATTAGATAAAGTTTGAAACATACAGTAAGATGCTTAAACAAGATTCCAATATATTGATAACATTTCTACAGTTTCTACAATTATTTAAAATCATACATTCGAATCAATGCAAAAAGCATGCTCATGTCTCTTTTATAGCCTTTTTAAGGGCCTGTTTCAAGATGCTAAAATAATTTTAGACAAGAACAGAATGTCTATAAAATGATGTGCTTAATAAGAAATTTTCTTAATAATTTTTCTAGGAACTTAATTGAAAAGTGAAACAGGCCCCAAGCAGACATATAGGGGGGGGGGGGAACACGGACACTAAAACATGACCACTGTTTGTTAGTCGGTTAAAAAAAACAGCTGTTTCCTAAAGTGCAAGATCGCTCGAAAAGTATGGAACAGCATTTTTTTTAAATACCGTTTTAGCGTCGGTGTATTCCATCTTGTATCCAAACTATTCCCAAAGAAAATTCTAAAACTATACTATAATAATAACCGTTACATGATTATATCTACCTATCTAAATTTAAAATAAGAAAACTCAGACCCGACTTTATGACCAAGCTGGCTAAACGTATACTTTCATCAAAGATTTCCATCGATTAAACAGCCCTTAGACATGATTCGTACAAGGAAAAAGAATGGATTAAAAAATTAACCAATTATTTTTATTCAACGTAATCACGCCTATAATCTCCGAAACTTTAGGCAGTTGTACTCAATAGTACAAGTACACCCAGTTTTCACCAGTTATGTTTAAATCCCACTTAATAGGGGGCGATTTATATTTAGTGGGCCAAAATAAGTATAGATAACATATTTGAAGGCCAACATACAAATATGCAACAGTAACAAATTACACAGTGTGTTTTACTGCTCGGAATAATTGTAATGTTAAATGGTAGGGCTAATCTCTAAGAAAACAGCGTCGTACTTAAATTAGCCCTTCCGCATTGTCTAATTTCAGAGTCGTCGGGGGGTTTCAGCAATGTAGTCTTTTTCGTTTGATTGCAGTGACCCTCATTTAAATAAAAACAAAATAATCACGTCGCTCATTTAGCTGTGAATGAAACTGATAAATTATTTCTGTCCCATACGTATTTTCTTATCAAGGAAATTAATCCAAAACCCCACACAGCCGTACATGCAACAGCTAGAGTTGAAATATAAATGCGCTCTAAATAACCTTAGTTTTGCTTGTTTTTAAATCATATTTATTTATTTTGATATTACCTTTGTGTAAAATAAAGGTTAAATTTTGTTTGCTTGCATTACTTTATGATCGCATGTGATAAATAAATAATAAAATGATATTATCTCAACGGTATTATGCAACTATAATAAAAAAATACTACCTACTAGCAAGTCTAAAGGCTGAATAAATACAATACTTCTTTCAAAATAGGGCTCCGCAAGAAGCCAATATATGCGTTTAGCCAATAAATGCGTGCGTAGTTAATTAAAATAAAAGCTATAATAAAAATAATAATAGGGTGAAACGCACAACTGCGGTCAACGAGCTTGAATTGGTTTCTGAACGAAAATTATATTTCTTCAATTGATAGACAAATTAGAGTTAAAAAGGTCATCAATATCAATTTAGTGGGAAGGGTGCATTATAATTTCAGAAGCCAAAAAAGCTTTATCAAACCAACAGATGTTAATTTCACCCGCATGATGAATAAAATACTCGTTACTTGTACCAACATTATTGAATTGTCTATGGAAATTGTGGCTCGTTTACACCGCAGCTTCAGCTACAGTGTTCCCAAGCTATGACGTCACAGGCGATTCAAAAATGGAGCAATGAAAGCGTGTTCGCACTACGCATGCCTGGTCACAATAGTTCGAGACTGACCTTCGTCGCTGTTACCGTTAGTGAGCGGTTCTTCACCGTTCTTTTCACCATTCTTTTCACCGTTCTTTTCCCCATTCTTCTCACCGTTCTCAGCTGGCTTCTTCTCCTCCTCCTTAGTTTCCTTGTCCTTCTTGTCTTCGGAGCTCTCTTTGGCTGGTTTCTTCTCTTTGCCGGACTTGCCCTTAGCGGGAGTGGCGGGTTTGGGCTTCGGCTCCAGTGATGGGTCGAGCACAAGTTTGCCGATGTTTTTACGGTCGTGCATCTTTTGCATGGCCTCGCCAACCTGGTGGTGGGATGTGAATGTTAGTTATGCAGTAGACATCTAAATATTAAATTAAGAAAAAAAACAGTTTCTTGAGAGAATTGAGTCACACTGCTGAATCCTGAGAGCCTGACTCCAGAAATCGACTGGTTCTAACTACGCATTAAATTGAACCAACATTATCATCAGGTACAATTACTCATCTACAATTCTTTCACCACCACTTCACACCAGCTCCCTCTTTTCACCACCTAGAAGTTCAACCAGTAAAATTTGAAACTTACATCTTCAAGCGCCCAGGTGGAGTCCACCAGCGGCTTGACCTTGCCTTCTCCCCATAGTGCGAACACACGCTCTACAGCACGGCGCACGTACTCGGCGCGGCCATGTTGGAACAGCAGATGCCGCAGGTTCAGTCCCGCCAGGCTCTTGTTCTCGTCGAACAGCTTGATCGGGGACACCTTGTCTACTTGCCACCACTGGAAGAAATGGAACATGTCTGTAGAAACGCATTCTTATCATATCTTCTCTAAAAGATTCAGGACACGCCAAATGAAGCTGGCTAGTTCTTAAAGCCAAACAATAATCTCCAAAATGAATTCACATTCCAAAGTAACAACTCTCGAAAAACCGTTTCGGAGAAATTAAAATGCAACGCAATTGCTTCAAGATTCTGGCAACATCGTGTTATGAGGACCGACCTTGATTTCATGATTTTTTTTAATGCTTTTGATTTTTTTTCTAATAAATTCCACCTTCTTGGCGACTATTTGGAAAGACAACCCCAGAATATTTTAAAGTTTGAAACTACTAATTTAAGTTCCAACAAAAACCTTTACATTCTCGTTTGAACCGATCATAACACAATGTATTAGTTAGAGCGTGCGCACACGCACCTCAGCGCGGGACAATCAGATAATTAATCATTGAGTACTCACGGCACGCGCGGCGCTGAAGAAACTCTTCGTCTCGCCGGTCACGATGTTAGATGATCCTGTGATACACACCATTGTTTACTAACACGCATTTAAACACACTCTGTAGGATATCACGTTAGTGAAATTAACTAATAATGTTAGCTGTAATAGAAAAAGGGAATCCAACCTATTTTAAGTTTAGATGGAGTTGATATTTCAAGCACTATCATTATATTGTAAAGGTAGAAGCGAATGAATACTACTTGCGAAACTTTGGTATAAGTTTATATTTGAGTTTGGTTAATATTAAGCAGTGCACTAGTAAATAGTGCAGGTGTAAACATTATTTGTACGCTGTGCAAAGCAGCAAGCACATAGTGAGAAACTGTTTTACTGATAACACCATGTATTTTCTTTTACCTATGTGTCCCGAATAAACATAATTAAATTAAACTGTTGTGTCCTTTTTAATCCAGTTCCTTATTCATAGGTACTAGAGTTTGGTTTGAGAATATGGCTTTAACTTTCCGATTAAAACTGGCACATTAGAATTGAGATCAGAACATAGCATCACACTTGTAGGTAATCCTCGAAGAGTTAGGCAGAAGTTAACCTAATAGTAGTTAGTGCGACCAATAGCTGAGTATTTTTTCCAACTGCGGGCTGGTGTAAGCAAATCCACGTACATTTAGAATTGAATACATACCATACAATATGTATCGTCCCATCGGCTTTAGCAGCTGGTAGCCACGGTTGCATTCCTCACCGCAGAGGCAATCCAGCACGATGTCCACGCCATCGGCAGACACCCTGGTAACAACACTAGGCTTTAGACAAACGAAGTATAATATTATATAAAAGATATTGTTCAATATAAGTTCACTATCATCACTCTGAAACTAGGGAGTCGAGCAAATGAATTGGTCATTTCACAGTGCAGAGTTCCGGGGTCCTAAAATGACCGCTTTAGCAGAATCATAATCTTGCCGGGGTTGCGGGTTGTTAGAAAGAGATACCGCGGCCCCGGAACGTAAAGGGCAATAGAAGGAACATGGGTGGGTTTAAATCAGTACAAGTCTGACACCCCCCACCCCCCCACTCCGTCCAGCGGGAGACGTTATTTAAGGTTTTCACAAACGCAAAAAAAAAGAAAAAAACCTACTAATATTATGAAATCGAAAGTTTGTGAGTACCTAACTATGTTTGTTGCTCTATCACGCGTAAATTACTGAATGGATTTTGATGTAACATCACAATAATATAGATTCAGAATAACACATAGGCTACAATTCATAAAGCTATATTGTATCTAATAATCATTACCTATCACAATATTATATCACCACGCGAGTGTACCGCGGGCCGCAGCTTGTAGGATAATAAAATCACGTTAACATTCTTAAAATGGTCACAGACACAGTTAATATCATGAATGCAACCACTTTACGAATTGTTACGTAATTAATTTTATTATCATTTTATGAATCTGCATATGCGGCATTTTAGGCCTCCCCACTGGATAGTTTTGTATACAGGAAGTATATATTAGCAGTTCTTCTTCAAAACAAAGGATGTTGCGGAAAAAGGTGCGAAAACATGTTTAGGAATTAACATTAAGGCCGCCACCAAGCCACTCATCAACACACAGTGTGGCTACGCTGCGCTTTCTATGAGCAATGTTGGTTAACTGCGACCCATGACCACGCTACGCAAGAATGCGTGGCTGGCAAGCATATTATGAATCGCATAGGTAACTTGATGGCAACCCTATATCGATATGGATGATATGGCTTATAAATTTTAGTGCCAATGGATAATAAATACTCGATAATAATTTGTGTGCGATACCATAATACCACAACTAAACAGGCTGTAATAAAAATGTTTTTGCCAAAGAAAAACCTATTTACAAAATCGAAAGTCAGTGGAATGAAATGAATGTAAGTACCTATGAATCAAATAAAAGTCAGTTTTTAATTTAAGTTTTTTTAGTGGTATCTCACAGAAGTTCTTATCGAGAATTAATTTTTCATTGTTACTAAAAGATATAAGCATATCATCCAAATAGGTACGTTAGAAGAAAAAAAAAATTAGAACATTTAACTCATAAAGCAATATAGATATTAGATTGATTGAATAGAAGTGATTTGGGCCCCTTTCGATTGTAAAAATAATTTTGAAAATCAACCTACAATGGACGAAGAATTCAGAATATGCTCCTTTTTTTGAGTTGGTTAAGAACCGATATTCGTATGCTGCACTGGTATTTGGAAGAATTTTACTATTTATTAAAATGCTGAAGTGTTTGTTTGGCTGTAAGCGCCAATCTCAGAATTTACGGGTTCGAATTAAAAAAACATGTTTTGATAGCACAATTAGTGATGGATAGCCCAATTATCGAGGAAAGCTATAGGCTATATAACATCGCGCTAAAACACGAGCAGCGGGTAAAACCGGGCATAGCTAGTCCTTTCCAATAGAGGAACGGGAAATAATATTCTACTACAGGAAGGTATTTAATAATCATCTCTATCTATTAATGATAGGAAACGTTTTTCTTAATATCCGCCATTTTATTGGCCAATAAAACCCTTTAATCATAATAAAGAAATGTAGAACGTTTCCCAAGGATAAGATAATTTAATAGTACTTAGGTACTAGTTTTATACTAATTTAATACTACCTAACTAGATAATAAATCAAACTTAGGTATAAGATTTCTAACTAATAACAACCAGCAAGTACTTAGATTATCCTACTAATAAAATTATTATTAATAATAATTAAATGCGAATGTTTGTGAGGATGGATGTTTGAGTTATAAATACAACTGTTTTCTAGTCATAATTTCATAAATACAAAAGATGTGAGTAGAGTAGGTAGTCGTACATTTGTTTAGATAACACACTTTATATTGTAAATCAATATGTTGTAAGAGCATTTCTACGCGCAGTAGATAACTGACTATTTATTTACTCTGAACTTGTGTGGCTCTTTGTTTACGCTGTAAAGTGCTTACCAGATATAAAAATATCTTTCGTCTATTTACGAGAATTAAATGACGCGCTTGTTACGAAGCAGCTGCCCTAAGGAGCGGGTTATAAACCGAACAATTAACGTGTTAGGGGACCAACGAAACCAGACCTCAACTCCAGCTATTAAATCCCTTCTTTTAAACCGTTAATAAAAGCTCTAAGGGGGTGGGAGAGGTCTTCGTTAAGTGGTATTGCACATATCACACGAGGAGGACTCGCACTGAAATATGTAACTGTAATAAGCGCCAATTAACTAAGCATGGGATTGGGAACAACATACTTGAGCTCTGAAACGTCGTCGGGAAGTAGATCATCAATGATTCAACTTTGAATTCTTGAATGACGAACCACATGATTATGTCCCTAAGGAATTCGGAAGAGATTTTTGTAACACTATCATAAAATTAACTGACAAATTGCCGTAACTAGTAAGAATTTATTGTGACAATAATAGGAATACACGGGCATAAAAATGCTCGCATACCAAACATTTAGTGTATGTAACGTAAACAAAGGTATTATTAGTGAGATGAAGGGCCGCTGGACGGAAATATTTTTAGATCAGTGATATCACGCAGTACGCACCCGATCCTTTCCTTCATTTTTTTAAATTCTTCATGATTGCTGAATATATTAATTTGTTTTTGCGATTTATAGCGATTAGCTTTACGTTCATTTTACAAGTTGTCTCGGAAGGATGACATAAAATACGCACTACGTTTACAACTGGTAATAGCGTAAGACAGATCGCTCAAAGTAGTAATAAATGGGGCGGTACCACATTGATTTTTTCACTTTGGCAAGTGTTCAAAGCACAATGAAGCTCATTCAAACTATTGATGATCTCACCGAATTCTTGATATGAACTTTAATACTCGATATTTATCGAACACTTGTGAGATCGTGTTGCGAAAGAACGTAAGGGCGATGAGGTATTTCAAGGTAGCATTACTGAAATTTTTGATCATCAATCTGTAATCTTCAATTATCGCCATTGAGCTGCCAATATCTACCCTGCAAAGATGGATTCCGTCTATAATCTAGGTGGATCTTCGTAAGTAGCAAAGTAGATCTCGATATGAGCCGTCAGCTTGGGTCTAGGTCTGGTCTGGACCTACGTATATCCAAAATCGAAGGAGCTGACAATCATGTAGGTAGATGAACTAGAACTTAGGATGTAACTAACATCTATTGGTAGATAATTTCAAACAACGTACCTATCTGAAAGTACAACTAGGGGGTACAATATAAAGAGTGTGGGTAGTGGAAATCCGTTGAAGGGCTGATACGTTAGATAACAATATAAGCAAATTGAGATTAGTAATCTCATAATCCCAATTTTCAAATGGGAGGAGTACTGGGTTTAGAACGTCAATATTGAAGGTATCATAAAAATGGATCAGATGGATAAACTATGTCCTGTGTAAATGTTACCTAAGTACTCTATAAACGATTTCAACTGCTCCAAGGTTTAAACTGTTTGCAGTAGATATAAGGTGTTTTTTTTGTTAGTGGTGAATGATTGGGTTCGCTGGGTTGTATCCTAAGCCTAACTCTGGTTTGTTTAAAAAAACGAAGAGCGCTGTTTTTTGCGCAAAAGTAATGGTAAAACAGAGTCATTACTACGGTTTCCCCAATTTATCTTATTTATTTTCTTAGTCGTACCTGAAAAGTTTAAATTTATTTCAATAAAAGGTTTGACTTACTTTCTGACTTCGCTGGTGTAGTCACTGCCGCGCTCAAGCAGATGGTCGATGTTGTTGTTGTTAGCCTTCAGAGCTTCGTGCTTAGTCTTCGAGCAGACGCCGAACACCGTCACGTTGTCAACAGTCTTAGCCAACTGAGCTACTGCTTGGCCCTATAATGCAAATGGGAATATTAGACGTCTAGACCGGTTCCTACAAATTGGTTCTATCTGTGACGCTTTTATAACAAACGCGTAAGTGATGATACCTTTACACACAGCCTCAAAGCTTGACTTGCCCTTATAACTTGTACTTAAATCTCTAAGATCTAAAAGTTTACAGGCAGACTGTTTGCTGTAACGATGTCCCTATGGACTGCTCTGGCTGTGGACCCTTTTTAACTTCGTAGACCGTAACGATTAGTATCGAATATTAGAACCGGAAACTTAAGCATATCGATTAGTTTTGAAATGAACATTGCGCCAGATAACTTTCACTATTGTTAGAAGTCAATATCAATGGTTGTATTGATTTCCGCACCTAATATTACCGCCCATTGTGCCAAAGTCCTACAGAAACTAGTCGAAATTCAATACATGGCAAGTTCATCGCCCCACAAGTACACAAAGTTATCAAAAGCTTTCAGCCGCAATTACACTAAAACAATATCCACATTTGCCATCACATTATCATCAATAGTTAGCATAGTCACAGGTTATTTTGCCTGTAAATTGGTTTCCCCTGTTAATAAATGACAAATAATTGATATAGTCACCCCGCCCCACGGCCGAGCTTCAAATTACCGGTCGCTGACACGCAAGGGTGATCGTTGGTCACGTCATATGGATACTAACATTCCAGAGCAAACGTGAATATTTGGTGAACTATTTAGAGCAACAATTAGACATCTCGTTAGTCTGTTTGCACAGTAATTATCAAGTACACAGCCGTGTGTGACGCGTGCTGTGTGCTTAGCCACTACTGCACAAGGGTCAATGCTACCGCGGAGTATTTTCGATTTCATTCGGTATTTGTCAAGCAAGTTCTGAATAAACGTAATTTTAGCTTTGCATTCATGAGTTTTGGGTGTGAGTCAGTTTTTATGGTCGATAAAAACGTGCTCTTGAACTTCACTTTCATTTTCTGGAGATACGCTTGTGCATAGCGATAATGTTTTGCGCACAGGTTTTACAATGACTTTACTTACCCAGACGATGTTTTTGTCTATCGACGTGAAATTCAGTCTCTGTTTTATGGATTTTGTCTGTCCACAGCAATTTAAAATTTGTTCAATCAAGTCTGACGATAGAAGCTTCTAATCGAAAGTATTATGTTTCTGCCGAAGAGGGTTCATCCACATGAATAGGTATAATAAAAAATAAACATAAAGCAACAATAACTTACCACGCCGCCTCCAGCGGAGTGCACAAGCAGACTCTTGCCAGGAGTCAAGTTAGCCATCTCGAAGAGCAGCAAATAAGCTACCACGTAGTTGGTGGTTACTGCCACGGCATCCAACGCAGTCATACCCTCGGGCAGAGCGTACACGTATTGGGCTGGCACAGAGACGAGCTCAGCCCAGGCGCGGTACTCCGGCAGGGCTACGACTTGGTCGCCAACCTGGTTGCAAATGTTGCTAAGATTAGAATGAGCCCAAAGCAGTCATTTTGGTATTCGTGATACAGGATCATCCTAGTACGAGTGCCAAAGCACTCCTTTAACACCAAGGTGATTCGATCGAATATAGTGTGAATTATATTCGACCAAACTAGCACTTAAGGAGATTTACTGTACCTACCCTTTTTACCAGAAATAAAGATTTTTTAAATTATTTATTTATTAAAAGCCTCTGTAGATTAAATCATAATCAAAATCGGTATTTACGTTTCGCAACTACGATGCCACACACAGATACTGTAATCTCACAACACTTTTCTTTTTTGGGACTAAAAATCAAGCTGGCGGCCTACCAAATGTCAATTATTACCACCGTCTATAGGAAATAAGCACCTTCAAGAGACTTTGAAAGATTCATTAGGAAGAAAACCAACTTTATTTAAATTTGGAACTAAATATGCAATCCAGCCATAACATCTTAAAAATAACAATGTATCACTTGGCGTAGAAACAACGAGAAGTGTTTATAGGGCCGTCCATTACAAAGCTTTGATGTCGATTCCTCATAGGCATTCGTGGAAGATTAATCTACGGTCGAATTCGACTGATGAACTGAAATTCTGATTTACGATCTGATGAACTCAGCTGGGGAAGAATGGAAAAGGAAGCAGTGTATCAAGTTACTTTTATAAAAGGGCAGCAATAGATAAAGGTAAATTAAGATATGATTAGGAAAGGAGTTACGAGGATTCCATACACAACAGGGAGTGTAAATCCTTACTAATATTATAAAAGCGACAGTGAGTTTGTTTGTTACCTCTTCGCTCGCTTTATTGGCTAAACCGATTTTGATACGGACATAGGCTAATTTCTTTTAAAAAAAGTGGGATGTGAGGGAGAAAGAGGGAAGAAAAGGGAAAACTTAGCAGCGTTGCTATTACAAATCAATAAGGCGCAAGGGGAACTGTGTTACCCCGAATATAACGCGAGCGAAGCCGCGGGCAAAAGCTAGTAAGATGATAAATCAATGTTAAACATGAAGTTGAAGTAGCCACTTGTGAAAAAGAAGTTGTAATTATTTTAATTTAAGTGAACACCTCTTAGGGAGCCATGGGACTCGTTATTTTACATACAAAAAATAAATTGCTTCTTATACATGTTTGAATCGTTCAACAAAACATATGAAACTGCAGATTTTATGAGATTTCGCGGATTATCCCACAGTAAAAGTTATTCTCAATGATGAGTACCTATGACCGTAAGAGGTTTTCAGTTATTTTAATAAAGTTTAACTTTTAATAACCAAGCTTGCTGTTAGGTCCCAATACAACTATAGAAACGGAAGTTTTATTACCCAGAGACATAGCAATTAAAATTAATTAAACTTAAATTAGAAATAGCGGCGGTTGCAATCCGTTGCGATATACCACGACACCGTGACCGATTTACTTGGCTAAAACTATCTAATAAAATACTGAAATAATTTTAATTTAAAAACCACTAAGTTTTGCCCGGGTGGATGTCGGAAATTATAACACAGAACCTTACTACAAGGATATATCTTAGCCCCGCTCATAGTCTATCCCAGTATTTCGTCTAAACCCGATCAGCCACTAAGGTGTAAAGGTTACAAACAAATAAACTCACGTTCTAATTTAAAATATTAGATCAGATTGCGATAAAACATAGGAAAGAAAGAAATGTTAATTAAAATAATTTCACAGCCAGTAGAGACTTCTTGGCACATTAATTGTATTATTCATTACCGAATTAATATTCTGAGGGCGTGTGAAATTTCACATAGTGATGTTGAGGAATTGCACGAGGAGACGTATCGGAGAAACTAATTAAGAGTAGGGTTACCCAAATTGTTCCCTAAAATTCCTAAAAGCTTTGCTGAAAATTGCGGTGAAATTGCAAAATCTTCGGAATTTTCCTGCAAGGGGAACGACCAAAAACAAAATGTCTGATTGTGATTGTTTTACCTATCTCTTTACACAAACTCCATCCTTTTGGGAATGAAATTGGAGTAGCTGTTGGCAGAAACTAATAATGCCATGTACTTGCGATCCTTACAAAACCCTTTTCCTTTGTTTACACTGGTCATTACTTGCCCCTAACCTTTTGATGAGTAGAGAGCAATTGTTTTACTAAATAATGGTGTGGGCAAAGTTTTGTGTAGTGTTTTCTAACAGGAATTTCTCATTAGCACTAAGTCAGTCTAGATTTGGACCCAGTTGATGGCAGTAGGCTCGCCCCTATTACAGAACTGATCACTGTGACCTAACCCTTCAGAAATATACTGATGTGATGTTAAGTTTAAATATTGTTTCTGTGGTTACCTTAAGGTTGGTGACTCCCTCGCCGACCTGCTCGATCTCTCCGGCGCATTCGAAGCCGAGGATGAACGGTGTCTTGGGGGGCGAGTCGATGGCACCCTGTCGCACGATCAAGTCTTGGAAGTTCAGGCCACTGGAACAAATCAAGTTTAAGTTAGCATTTGTTATTTGGTAAGAATACTGTGGTACTTCGGGATGCAATTTTGTTTAATTTTGATTGATGTGTGATGATGTGCAGTTCCAGATATTCTAAATTCCTTATTCTAAAGGACCGTTAGAAACTGAGAAGACTTATTCGTAGATGAAAAGCAAAGTATGCATAATGACTTAAAACTCTCAGAATTAGAATAATAGCAGGCGTCCATAGTACATAATGCCTGAAAACCGCTTGGCGCTAGTTAATTAAATGGTGTTATAATCAACGTCTTAATTCTGTCGAAACACCATCCGGAGCAATCGAGCGAATAGTTACAATTTGAATCCATTAATCTCCAAGCAATCATTCAAGTCGATCGTGGCGAACGATATCAATAATACAAGTGCGTACGTACAGGTAGCTAGTTACTTAATTATAAGGCTGAACTCAGGAATGCGGCAGCCATTTGTTATTATGTTCTAGAACACGCGTACAGAATAAAGAAGTTCGCATTTAAATTTTTAAACGTGTTGACAAATCAATCAGTAAGAATATGGCAGGACATAGGTGGCCTCACTATTGTTACACATAAAGGACTCGATAATTTAGGTTAATATAAGTCACTGATACTTCCAGTGTCAAAGATGGTGGTATAGTAGTAGAAGATAAAAAAAAACTTCACTTTTATTATTAAAAGCTCAGTTTTACGACGTCTCCCATCTGGCAGAAAGATGAATGGTTAATGGAATGAGCCATAAAGATAGTTTGAGACTGCAGAACCACATATCGTACGTCAGCATAAACGCACAAACGACAAACAGAAAGAAAATATAAACATGAAAGTGATAACTACACCAAAAGGTCCAGACAAAGACGGCACTGATATTGAATTGGAAACAGATCTCACGGAAGTATAAACAGATCGAGATCAGCTATATTGTCAGATAAGACATGTATAAAAATAAAACACGTTGCTAAACCAGCAGAATGCGAAGACATAAACACGTGTTACAATATTGCGCGCCGCCATACTGGATCCAGTCACTGCGGGCGTCCTACCTACTCGTCCCTGATCGATATGTCTCGATGGTCCTTCCTGAACTACCAACGTACATATACATACTGACTACAATACATTTATTTTTACACAGCAGTTTTATGTGCTTGCATGTCGAAGAGGTGATTTATTTTCGTTGGATCCCAGTTTTTGATCCCATTTTTTAGGTATTAACGATGGGTCCCATTTGATATTACCATTGAATCCCATTTTATGACAACATGTGTACATTTCAGAAGAAAAGTGATTTACTTTTATTAAATATTTCAAAAACACCGTGTGTGTATTTTGGATTTTTTAGGATTGTCGCCACTGGGGAATAAATGAGACAAATGATGTACTACAAATAGTACTAGACTGGCATGAGTTAAAAATGATCAGGTTTATTTGTGATGTTTATAAATAAATAAATATGAACGCCTTCAAAACAAGCGCCTCTAAGCTCAAAAAAAAAAATACTGCCGTCATAATTTTTCCATATTTTTTTTTATATAATGTGGCCGTTTCTGGCACACAGGTCACAGTTTTAACCTAACCTTTTTTTTGTAAATAAGTATTTATCCTAATCTAAATAGTTCAGTTCCGGGTTAACAACTAAAAACAATCTCTTTTTTCTATAAATGCAAGTCGTTTGTGGCACTCGCCGGCCGCTGCCGCGGCACCGCTCGCTCCGCTCGCTCGGCTCGTGCGTAGGAGGTCACAGTTTTAACCTAACCAAACCTAGTTCCCGGTTCCTATAATTTGTTTGGGTAATGACATTTTGTCCAAATCTTTTCGGCAAAACGGCAGGCACCCGTTATTCTAACATAACCTATCCACATACCCAAATTTCATCCAAATCAGTCTAGAAGTTTGAGCGTGTTGGAATAACAAACATACATACAAAATTTCGCCTTAAAATATTATTGTGATTTTGTTGTTGGATGTACCCGCATTCAGATGTTTTTAAACATCTGGGATCCAACGGAAATAGTTTTTGGGATTCAGTGGCAATAAAACGTATTTTTTTTGTATTTTTCAAATTTGGGATCCAACGGAAATATATAATAATGTTTTGTGGGATCCAACGCCAAAAATATTAAAGTGGGATCAAAAACTGGGATCCAACGAAAATAAGCGGAAGAGGTGTATGCATATAAGATATCTGGATTGATTGAAAACATGTTTATTACATTATCAGCTACCACAAACTTTACAATATATTAAAAACTGTGTTTCGCCATATCTTCAGCACTACACTTACAGCATGAAATATTACCGATCTAAAATCTAAAAAAGTCCCATTTTCTGTTCCAAGCACACTTCCAGAAACTCTGTTTATTGTAACATCGTTTAACAGTTTACAGTCGAAAGTAATAAACGTCTGGTGTGTTAAAACAACCGAATGCTTAATTTTCCAAAAGCCTATTGTACCTACGCATAAACAAGGAAATGCCATTGGTCGGCTAATAGAACTCCAAAAATATCCATAGTGTACGAAACAACAAACAATGAAAGCTGGAAAACTCCGAACTCGTATTACGGTAATGCACAGAGTTTACCTAGCAACAACAATATGTGGATACAAGAGGTTATACAACATACATACTTAACATGAACACACTTCTAATATAGCCAGTTGTTTTGAATCAATTTTGTTGATTAAATCTAGCCACATTGTAGCCCTAACGTAGGCACTTTAGGTACCTACATGCAAACACTGCGTAATTTAGTGCCCTCCCCTTGTCTGTGTCCCTCCAGTGTTTTCCATGAGTCATCGTCTACCCCATTCGCAGTATTGATGCATTGTGGTGAAAGCGGAAATTCGATATCATTTGTCATCGGCGCCAACGGTTACCAACTACCCGCCAATCGCAATTTATAACTCTTTACTTAGTACTTGTGTAGTTAATTGATACTTTTTGTAGTAATTCTTCTAGCTTTTCAGAATTTCTAGCAAAATATTTACAATTCAATCACGGTTCAATGACTAGTCGGAAATTATAAATTTGAAGCGTATTATGTAAATGTACGTTGTGATCTATAGTTGCTGTTCTGGGATGAGTAGGCGTAGCAACTATATCCTCGCCTACGATAGTAGTTAAGAATTTGTTAAATATTGCTACATGCTCTAAGTTACGCCGTTCTAACTGCGCAAGTAATCCTACATTTTAATGATCCTGAAAGGGTTAACGGACCTTTGTCCTTAACGCGCTATCAATGGCTGACTATGAGTAGTACGTTGTTAACACTTTCCTCTTTAATTAATTGAGCTGCTGTAATGCACAATAAACAAATTAATCATGTCGATGAATAATTTCTCTATAAATATTACGCCTTTGTTAAAACACTCAAATGATGATTCATTCGCATCTTTGTATGCAGTTAAACTTTGTTTCACGCATGAAGGACTTTAAGAAAAATTGTGGCGTAGCGTGTCATATGATATTAATACATACTGAAGCCTTCAATTCAGGGTAATTAGTACGGCATGGGAGTCGAATGAGTCGCAAGTCGCCACGGTGTCGGCTGTCGCACGTCTGTCGCCCGCATACGTTTTATTGGGTAAATTGGGCGCGGGCACTACGGTTTCATTATGGAAAAAGCTTTGTCCTACATTGGTCCTCCATGGCGACGATCCTGGGACCCAAGGGTCGGAATGTTAATCTGAGATAATCTCCGGCGAGTCTCGCTCGTATCAAATTTTACGCACGCTACCTGACCGTTTATTCAACATTCATTGAATGGTTTCCTTCTACAACAATAGTTCGTTACCAGCACGTCATGCGCAGGTAGACTAGTTTTTGTTAACTACTTGAATATAAATAACGCAAATCTACGTTCAGGACGATTAAGAATTCCCGTATGTAACATTCTTCGGGTGTACGCACGGCAAGTGTTTAAAGTTGGCAAGGTTTAATAGAAACAAACTATTAAAGCAAGTTGGTAATAGCGCAAAGGGTGGTTGGCACTTGAATAAATTATTATGTTAGAACGTTGTTTCCAAGTGTTGATGCCAGTCGCGTGTTTCAGTCTCCTTATGTCAAGGCCCAGGGGTCGATAAAACCGACGTCGTCGCACTGCCTAAAGGCCAAACTGCGAGTCATCAACCCTGCCCTCCTTCGATTATCTTAATTACAAAGCTATTTCCACAAATTCGAAGATAAACGAGTTAAACATTGAATGTCAACTTAAATGCTTATGGCACAGCATGAGTCACGTAATTAGGTATTAACTTACCTAGGTTAATTACATTCATAATGAAATACAGTCGTAAAACCAGGAATTTATTAAGGAGATTATATGTGTATAAAATATATGATAATATAGCGTCAACAGAGACACAGGAGCGGTAACTTCTGCGGCAATTAATTGGATCACGTACAAGTTCAGGATTACTCAAAGGGTCTTCAGTATTCGCACGTACACAACCCCAGCAAAGTGCTAATGCGATTAATGCGTTGCGTTGCATACAATTTCTATTCACGCAATTCAAATAACTTCACGGTTTATTGAACACTAGCAGAATGATATGTCGAGAATAATTTTGAATATGTTATTATTTGCGTTGATGTTCGCCCCTTCACGTGTGCACGATCATGTAGAATGGACATTAAAATGAACGATTAAACACCCTCAGTACGGGGTAATTTAAAACTGCATCAGGGTTGGTGGTGTGACGCGACCGAGCGGCGACGGCGGCGTCAGGCGTCGGGTCGCCGACGGCGTCGTCGCGACGCCTTCCAACATGCTATACCTAGTTTAGCATGCTAGATACCTAGCCAGTACGTAGGTACTACTAATGGCTCCCAACCTAGGGAAAGTTTCGCTGTAAGAAATTGATGTTCATTAACATTAGCGCGGGCAACCGTTAGGATGTCTAGACTGTTATTTTTATTAGTTGAGAGAAAACCTTCGTTGGTAGTTTCCTTTTGCCAGTTCTCAATAAAATCAATTTCGATTTTTTAAACAGAATGATTGTTTGAATCTGCAATGTATCGTGGTTCGATCAGTTCAGGCAAGGAACTTGCACAATTCGGATGTCTGGCGTCACGTTTCAGTGCACTTCGGCGAAATCTACACCGCGCGCCATAACTTACACGAACGAAATTGCTTTTCTGAACTTTGCACTTTCATTTTCATCGTGCGGCAGTGAAAACTACTGAACCGAACCGATCACTTGCACCGTCTGCAATTTTTAAAATTGTTGTCTTAGTATTTAACTCATCACATCTGTTAAATAAAAAACGACTAGCTGTAGTCGTTGTTAAGTTAGAAATTTTAATAGATTGATCATTTTATTAAATCCATTCAAATGAATACAAAGGGCGGAAAATTCCTAGAAACATTCATGAATTGCGGTCGCTGTAACTTCCTTCCTTTTCAGATTAACGTTTTGGGAATCCCATGACTATTTGAGGTGCTAAAAGTTACACATAATTCCCGTCGATATGACGAAGAGGCGAACAATTACACAACAAAAATTAATAGGGCGCCAAAACGACTTTAACTTCCTTCCTGTTCAGATTTAGTTTCTGAAAAAACCGCAACCATTTCAGGTGCTACAAAAACAAAATGTTGGCTACTCAAAACACATTGCTCCAAAGTAAACCTTCTACGATGTCTAGTCTGGCGTGTTATCAAAACATCAAAGAACATAAAACCACGTACAGTCGATTCGTCAGCGTCTAACGTTTCCTACGAAAAGTTGAGAGCGCGAACATCATTGTAATTCAGCGTATGTACCGCGTATAAGTTAAACTCTCCTTCCGCCCGCGCTCATGTTTCATGTTCCGAACGTGTTCACGATACTGGAAGTGACTGTTATCGCTTCGCTACAACTCCGTCAAACTCGTGTCTTTCACGAAGATGTTTATTGCTTGCTGTATTTTATTAGAGCAAGTTCAAAACAGTTGCCGAGTTTCACTTGTTTCTTCATGGAGTATCTATAACAACTCATAAGACATTGGATATTAGAAATAATACCTTCGAGTGTCTGAAAAACAATAAGGGGTTTAAAAACACTAAAACAGTATTATGTGTTCTTGAAGACAGCTAATACACCAGCGTAGATTGATGTTTATTGTTCAGACGAGACATTGATTTTTTGACATTGTGGTAACTCTTTTAAAACAAAAATATTAATCAAAGGCAGTGAAGTCTTTACTTTCTTTTGCAACTGACCTAACAAAAAGTCAACTGTATCTAAGATTGAGTAAATAATAATAAATATCTTGGGACAACTCACACACGGCTATCTGATCCCAAGCTAAGCAGAGCTTGTGTTATGGTAACCAGACAACTGATATACATACTTATATAATTTATAAATACATACATATTATAGATAAATCACACCCAGCAGACACAGAACAAACAATCATGCTCATCACACAAAGTTTGTCCTGGGTGGGAATCGAACCCACGACCTCCGGCTCAGCAGTCAGGGCCAGTAACCACTAGATCAACAGGCCCGTCAACTAAACTAACAACTAACTAACTAGTTAACTATATTTTCGAAAAAAACAAAAACGAAGCATTAAAAAACTAATCCAGATTTCGGTTTCCGGAAATATGACAATCTCTAATTCAAAACATTGTCCCCAAATACAACAGGCAACACAACAAAAACTAAATCCGGGATTTGGGATCCCTAAATAATATTCCTCAACATGCAACGAACTAGAAAAACTCGCAACAAAAAAGGCCGTCCCGAGAATCCGACCTTCCAAACCGCTTCATTGTCTCCGATTACAAATATTAGCTCATTCTTCGTTACATACAAATGTGTTAATTAGGGGGGGTTATTAAAGTGTAGATGTTGGGAGTATGAGCGGTGACTCACAAGCCCGTACAAACACTACGACTCGTGAATAGGAATAGCTCATAGTAATACTTTATCATACATGTGCCTCTATTAGTACGACTGCACCGAATGGAATTTCCTTATTCGCGTACTTTCTGATTCATTGGTATTCCATACTGACATGATTCGACGTCGAGTTGCCGAGTTAATACACATCAAGTATTGTGTTATGAGCTTATAAAATAGACACCGGAAGTTGAGCTGGCTGCATCGATCAGTCAACGCGTTGAACCTAAGTTCTCTGACGCATCTGTGGTTGTGGACTCATTGCATGATAATTAAAACTATTGTAGTAATTTATTATTTACTTAGACAATGTTTATTCAGTAGGTCGTTTATGGTGATCAATATGCGGTCTTTGAAATTCCTACGCATGAATGAGTTTGTGTTTTATTTCTGATATTATACCTATTTAAATCATTTTCATCCTTTAATTGTCCCGTTGTGTAAGGAACAAGTAAAACGGGACAATTAAAGATTCTTCTAGGTACTTTCCCGCTTTACCACTACATGGTATTTTAATTAAAATCATGAGAAAAACAAGGGCCGTTCAGGCTACGTAAGCTTCCTGACGAACAATTACGAAATTAAGGATTTCTTTGGAAAACGATGAGCGCTCGGTTCACCTTGCTTCTTACTAACAACAAAAAACATGGCCTAATGCCATACTTTGAAATAGAACCTAGATAAGCAAATAGGGTCACAATAAGGTATTTGTGCCAATGCTCAATGTTTAGCGTGACAAAATGACCTTATTTAACTAAAGCCTTCGTTTTTCTTTTTATCTGGAAACAAACTACATGCAAATGAACATTAAGTACTTACATGTAGTTTAACAAAGAGAAAAACAATAAAATGAATTGTACCAAATAGGTTGCACTTACTATACATTGGTGTAAAAATGGCATTGTTATAGAAGGTTCTCGATAAGACGAATTATAGTCAAACCTGTAAAAGCGTCCAGTGTCCAGAAATACGGTACGTATAATCCTACAGGTGCAGACAAGAATAGCCAATCATAGGTAGTCAAAATCAGAACAAATAAAAAAGCACATCATAATTAGATCAACGATTTGTTAATAATTCAACCTGTAAAAGAGTCAATTCTCAGCAGAAATCATACGGCAGAATATAGGTAAAAACAGCCAGACATTGTAAATAATCAGAAAGGATTCAAACAAAGCAATACGTGCAAAATGACTAGGTGCCTTGGTGGGGGAGCAAGGCTTATCAAAGGCTCGGAAGGAATAATTGAGGTGGTTCAAAAAAGCGTTAATATCCGGCTAGCGGGGCGTGACGCTGACCAGAATGAATACACCATGACACGCGTGACGAAGCTATCGACTTCCGATCAGTGGCGATGACGAGAATGCCAGCCAACCGCCTGTGACACCCGCTTTACTATCACAGCTGTAATTAGTTGATGGTGATAAAACTACAGTGATAGATGCACCCCAAATTACGTTTAAATAACAGTTCTAATTAATGATTACTTTTTGAACAAATGGTGGTAACACATTAATGAGGGAAAGTTTGTTTTAAATAAAATGAATAAGGCAAAAATGCACGTTTTAAGTTTAGAACGCTTTCTTTCACATGCACTTCAACGTTATGTTGAACAATCTGAAATCCATTTCTACTGGTCGTAATGAAAATTAAATAACCACAACATGTGGTGTCAGAGTCAAATTGTTCGGATTATATTTACAAAGGTCCGAGTTTGTTCACGAATAGTCAATGTGAATCCTTATTTTATCCCACAAATAGTTATTTACTTAAGTGATCAAATTGGTTAAATATTTGCTATGAATAAATCCTCAAAAAAATTCTTGCATTAAATTACACGATGTTATGGTGAACGGAGCTGATTGTAATGTGCAAGTAGTTACAACCTCATTAGTCATACGAGTACATGCTAATGGAGAACCATGTCAACGAATGTTTCGGTCCGTACGTCAGTCACCGGCTTTAATTGTCGACTCAGGAAGTGAACTTGCATTCCGCAGATGGCTGAACGTCCAACGTTTAACTTTAGGGTGAGTAAATAATTTCAATTGAGCCGTCATTAAGCCGGTCTCTCCGGTCTCGTATGTAGCATCCATTTCATAAATTGTTGCCCACAGTACATTAAGCGCACACATTAACCACGCACTGCCGTGCTCTATAAAACAGACAAGAATTCGATTCAGAACTGCAATTATCGCTTTCAAAATCTGTGTTACACAATTACTGATAATTGCTCTCGGTTTTGTACTTCTATCTACCTTCGCGCCTACTGTTAAAGCTCTGGATAGGTAATTTTCATTGGAGCTACAGAAAAGCTACGTGAGCGAAAGTTGGCTTTCGCTTCGGTGTAAAGGAGCTTATACGTGCTTATTTAGCTATAAACACTCATTTTATTGCAATAGTCGATGAGAGAGTTTCAACAGAGAGCTACAATATCTCAATATAAATTTCAAAAAGATTAGAGTCCGTCTTGTTCTTCTTTGCTATCTACATTTTTGTTGTATTGGTAAATATAACAATAGTTTTTGTTGAAGCACAAATTGTTAAGAAACTATCACCTTTCTTGTTATCCAAAGATGAAACGATAAAGAAAACAAACAAGGATAACTTCAAGTTCAAATAGCAGACAGTTTTTCGGATGTGACTAATAAAACTTGTTGCGTTCACTTGAGACTTGAAGCTCCCCACACTGACAATAACAGATTCATGAATTGCTACACAATTGCGATTTGATTGTAAGCAGAACATCTCTGAAATGCCAAAGAAAGAATACCCACATTTAAATAAAAATAACGTTATGATGAAAGTAAAAGCAAACAAACCGAGCCTCCCACATTACGTTAACCGTAAAACTTTTAACAAAGCTATAATATCCGAAATCAATGTAGCCGACCCTCATATGGAATATGGAACATATGCGGGTCGGCAAAAAAAGTCATCTACACAGCGTGACGCGTCCCTAGTAGGGTAATAAACGGAATATCATATAGTGGCCGAGCCGAAAGTCGGCAAGCAAAAAGGTGTCGGAACGGAGCATATTAAGGCGTGTGTCGATTCTGTACGAGGGTGCCCTTACTGCTACCTAACTAAATATAGATCCGCAACGACTTCGCTACAGGAATTTGTACTCTAAACACGTCTGCGATGTACCCCCCGGGCACACTGGCTTTGAGCAGATTACTGTGGAGCTAACGCTAACTCAACCTCCTGTCTATTGTTTTTAAGGACAGTTATAAACGAGTTGTTCCTAGTGTGTCACGATTCCGATAACACGTTGAGGCTATGTTTAACTATCGACCTGATTATTTTGGAATCATATGCATCATGATTTATAGTGTATAATTCTGTAGGTTAAGGTCAATAAGGAAACGTAATTCGGATAAGGGTAACCATGGGGTTGGTAGGTAGTCAGGAATTGTACTGTACCCTTTACTTTAAATCGATGTCATTTATATTTGCAGGAGGTATTGCAGTTCCAGTTAACGCTGCTTATAATACTTTTTCATGTTTATAGCCTGTGAGAACAAAAGTTCATAGATAATTTTGATATAAAGGAGACTGATAACAGTATTCGTTAAAGAAGGCAAAATAAGAAGACTAGTACCGCTAGTTGTGGTTAGAAAAAATACCAACACATGCTTTTATTCATTTATCGAAGAGCATGGTTAATGGGAGCTATAAAAAAACAAGCACTGGCGTCGAAAGACGTAGGGCCTGCGGAGATTGGTCGGGCGGCATGGCGCGGGTAGGGGACGCACCGTATTGATCCGGCGCGCGCCCCGTACCCCCGGCACCCGCGACCCGGGCTCGCCAGACATTACAGAAGCACTCGCAACTCTCACCCCCCCGCCCACCCCCGAGCTCGACGCACACCAACTAGCCGACACCCGGGTATAACGCAACCACACCCCTTTTTCATGCAGAATCGAGTCACGGGATTTTCCAATTCAATTTTCTAAGCAATCTAGAACATAAGCAACGCGGCTGTTGAGATCATTATGGATAGAAAATGTGATAAATAACGAGGCTGGTGTAGGCATATTTGCTATGACGGCAAAATTATGGACAAACAAACACGAAACTTTCTCGCCGTAAGATTGATTACAGATTAAGATTCAATGAGGCATTCACGAAAATTGTAGCTTCCAGAAAAGCTTGCCGAGTGTTCTGGAGTCGTATTTATTGTCACGATTGTTTTATTTGTCAAAAAAGATGAAAGTATGCGACATGTTTACTACCATATACAGTAGCGACTTGATTCGATTATGGGCACAATAAGCGAAGGAGCATTTTCGTAAGTTCGTTGACTCCGCGAACAATGTGCCCGCGGGCGGCGGCGGTTGGGCCGGCGCGACCCCGCCTGCCGCATCTGCTGTCCGACGATGGATTTTATAGAGACAGCATATGTTACAGCCACAGTTTCCGACAAGTACAACTTTTCGAGTAATATGAATATAATGGCCAAACAGTCGTCGACACTTAAGAAACTTTCCTATTTACAAAATTAAAAGCGAACAGTGTTATGAAATAACACTACGTAATATGTAGGAATTAATAACATTGTTTACTTCATGTTGATCTTATTTGTCGCTTTTCCTTAATGTACAAATACCTATACACCATAATACCGAAGACACAAATGATAAATCCCTTAATGAGATTATTAGTCAAACAATTATCCTGGTTTAATACAAGTCCCTGGTTTTATGTGCGGTTTAAATGGGAGCACAATAATACACAGTTCGGCAAACATATCTTGCAAAGAGAGTAAGTAGTAAGTACCCCAAAACTGTCCAGAATCGGTTGAAGGTCAAAATTATTTGTTGAATCAAGGATCACCCACAAATTGCATGGATATCGTTATTGTTAGGTGAGTCAGTCGTGATAGCCCAACTTACTGTGACGCATCTGTATAAGTTAGCTGTGCAAGTAATACGGGAACAACATGGTGACGCATCGCAGCATTCGCAGCACTCATACACACTAATTATTTAGCAAATAAAATAATATTAAAACAACAAACTATTGAACAATCAGCCTGACGTGAAACTTTAACGTGCACGTGTAGCAACGCTGTCTCTCATCATGTTTGATTGATGGATGGACCGTATCCCACAGGTCATGCTAACGATAACATGTTATTATAAAAATACGAATATAATAATAGGCGTTGTTATTATTATACCACAAATTATACTTCGTGTTGAACCAAAGACTACAAGTTAAGTAGGTGCTATAGTTAAAATAACTGAAAATGTGAGGGATAAAAATCAATGGCAAAGTTAATCGAGATTAATAAATTATGAGGGCATTGAATGTAATGATCAATTGAAAAAGCAGCCATTTGTGATAAATAACAACTTAATAAAAGAACACAATATACCCCCATTATCAAATTGACTTCAATGAGCACATAATAGCAATAAAGTGTTCTTTTATATTACTTAACTTAAAAAGTTAAAAGCAATGAGAACCACCTTTTCAGTTTATTGAATACAAGAGACTTGTTAAACCAAAAACAGAGGTCTGAAAGCATGGGGTATAATCAAATGAAACACAAGCAAGCCATAGTGTCCCCATCCAGTATGGTATTGAATCGCAAGCGAATCCACCCACACGGTCTCAGTCAGGTACCACAGCAAGTTATTTGAATCGAGTTAGCTCAAGAACATAACTTTCTAGTGACTCATAGGAAGAGAGCTATCTCGCGCAGACGCTCTCAATAAGGAAGAGGGTAATAAACAAATTCATCTCTTCCATCTTATGCGGCTTCGGAGCCCATTAAAATGCACAATACTGCACTTTATACCATAGAGCCCGGCCCCTGTACTCGAGGGGCAGATGTTATTTTTAGGCTTTAAATTGATACGCCAACAAAGGAAAGGATGTGAGCAATTAACACTGCACTTTCGATACAAAAAGTACCACGATCTTTTACTGATAACTACACAGTGGAATCCTTGATATTTACGATAACCCTGACCCCGAAATAAACTCGTGTTCGAAATGATGTAGGCCAGACGCCCAGAGCACATGGATGGAACAAAAAACAAAAGTCCAGCCATCACATTTCCCATCATCTCCACATACAATTAAGCACTCTTCATATAAAAAGAAAGCCACTTATCTGAGGCGTGAGTACAACCATTGTTCTTGGAAGACATCTCTTACTGACGCTGGTTTGACCTAATTGAAAATAATGACGCGTTATTCATCGGATCCCTTATGAAGTCTTACAAAACATATTAGCCGAAAAGGCGGTTGCACGTAACCGATCCCTGTAGGCACAGGGGCCACTCATGACCGTATCGTAATAAGACAAAATTCATCATTCTATAAATTGTAACGTATCATTTAGTTTAGAGCTTTAGACCGTTGTTTAAAAAACGTTTTTGTCTATTTTAACTAATATTATAAAAAGGTTAAGTTTGTGAGGTTGTAGGGGGTAATCTCTGCATTAATACTGAACCGATTTGTTTTTTTTTTACCAAAAAAAAGCCACGTTATTTGTGAGTACCATAGGATACCACACTGCGAGATACGCGGGCTGAGCAGTAAGTTAAGTGACTACGAGGACGCGGGTGTAAACGCACAGGGAAAAAAAGCTAGTGTAAGTAAGATAAACGTAACCATCTTCTGAAAAATCAGATAAAAAATGCAATTGTTAAATTCAGACTCAGTTTTGTCGAGGGACTTCCGCAACACAAGCAAATATTGTAGTAGGTACTTCGTGTAAACTAAATCACCACGTGTTAAAATTTAGAGCTCAATAATAGTATTGGCAAATATTTACCATTACTTAAACTTATTTAAACGGGATGTCTTTTTGAGAGCTTTGTTTGTGGTGACCCTAGCGAGCGAGGACTGCGTGACTTTAATACAGGTATAGTTTCAAACTACTGATGTAATATAACGACTTCTTAATTGCGGTTCAACACACTCTAAAATAGGTACCTTATAATGGTCCGACTTTTAAAAGTTCCGAACACAACGAGTAGCTTTCAAGACATAAATAAAATTGATGTGTCTGTGTGTGACTTCTAGCAAAGTTTTTGATATTTATTATTGTGTAGATCCACTATCAGTGCGATTTATGGTAGGTTTAGTATATAGCCCTTCTACAGAAGCTACAGTCCTGTTTGTTTTACTCAGTGTAGATTATAAGTCCTCGTATAATTAAATCCGTCGTAATTGCAGCGAACTCAAACTGTTTCGAAGATATGATGATAACAAGGAATGTAGAAATTGGACCTCCGTCATCCGTGAAACGAGTTTGGTATCAAATCGCAGTGGTCTCTAGAGAGCATTCGATTTGAAGAGAACTTCGCCGTATTAAAGCTTAAGGATGTATCCTGGAATAAGTACGAATAGCTTTCTGTTTTTGGAATTTCTTTGTGCATTTCTGTGGATTTAGTTTATTGGTTCCTGGGAATTGTTTTTCTTTTGGCAAGTGTCCCATTACAATAAGCCTTATTCAAGTTCTGCGAATCTTGGGTGAGATAAAAGCCTTAAGGAACCTGGAGTCTCATCCAGTATTATATTCAGTATAATACACATTTCTGTGGTAATCAGTTTCATATGATCTAATTATTTTCATATTCCCTCGAAGAAATGACCCATAGTCGCAAGACTGAAGACCGCTTAACTTGACTCGCTCGCCATGTAGGCGGAACTCACACGTTTTTGCGACTCAAAGCTAGAGAGTAAACTTGTACTGGTACCGGTCCGGGACTCAACCAGTCAGTTAATATTTTTGCGGCAGATGGCGTCGGCTATGTCGCGGTCATTTACATAGTAAGTCGACGATAAGCGCGCTATATTTAGCACGCGCGGGGATGCGCCCTGGCCGGCCCTGCCTCGCACCTCACACTGCACCTACACACCTCGCCTCCATTCCTCGCTTGCCTCTCTTGTAGGTACGCCTCCGTACCATTCTATTGCAAGTTGCAGTTACGAGGACTCGTTACAATTATTTCACGTAAACTTAAATCTAACTTGAATTCTTAGCTAAGATTTGCCATATGCTCAAAGGCAATTTAAGTACAATTGCCCAAAAGACAAGAGGAATGCAATTGCAAATTGAAGGTTTCTTAAACACACCGAATTTAACTTCAAATCCTTCCTGGAATCCATGATTTTTTATAATCATTCCTGATAAAATTCATGATAAAATATGGAGCAAAAAAGAAAAAAACTGTTTGCCTTATCAAACATCCTAAGCCGTTAAACGTCTGAACTTATCCCAAAGTAGCCTCTCATAAAAAAGTATCTCATTCATGACTAAACGTTTGTGGTGTAACGAAACAAATACTTCACAGTTATGTGAGTGTTTTGTTAAGCCTCTAACGAAGCAGTTAACGTTAACGAGAAAAGTGGCAGATAACTCATGTGTCGCGGTTGCAAGTAGCACGTTGACGCGACTCGTCCGTTGCATTATCTGAAGCAGTAGAGCGATAAAAACGAACAAAGAACAATGTCAGTAGGCGCTCAACTCCCTTTCGCACGAACTCGGCTCGCTCGGGCTTCGAATGACAAAATAACATTAATTTGTTACAACCGTCGGCGACGCAGCGTCCACGCAG
Source organism: Ochropleura plecta (assembly GCA_905475445.1). NCBI lineage: Eukaryota > Metazoa > Arthropoda > Insecta > Lepidoptera > Noctuidae > Ochropleura > Ochropleura plecta. The sequence goes on along the minus strand of FR997740.1, from coordinate 7,544,428 downwards.
CGACGCGCTCCGGTGCGCACATGCATGCAGTTATTCCGATACCGATTGAAAACAAATTTCCATAGCCTATTGAATAAATAATCTGGCGAAATCGAATGAAATAACACGGCTATGTAAACATTTTGTACATCAAGTAAGAGAGAAGCGAAAAAGCACGTAAACACAGTAGTTTGCCGTCGCATCGACGGCGGGCGGTCGTCGAAGTGTAAATCCGCTTTAGGGCGCGTCGCACGATCGGGACTGGGTGCCAGTGTGCGTGCAGAAATTTCAATCGGTCGGGTGCATGAGCAGAGCATCTCGACGGAGGCAGATGTTAATGAGGCAGGCGAGAGCCCGAGACGCGGCGAGCGACAGACGGAGCGAACGGGACCTGTCCGCGTACACACCGGCTAAGTGGGTACACTACGCGGAGAACACCGGTCCATCCAAAACATACCATCCAAAACGGCGTAAAAAACAATAGTGTAAAAAATTGCACGTTCTTCAAGACCAACATGGTTGTAGATAAAAGGGTCGTTTGCCGACACTAATTATTTCACAACAAATGGCGGCTTACGAAAAATCAATCTCAGGACGAAGAAATTTTCAAACGCAACGTCTTTTAATCTGTCGAAGTGTTGGCACGGAACTTAAAATTTCTAATACTTATGTTTAATTGATTTTAAGTAAGGATATGTGAGGTGTAGGTACTTACCATGCCTTCACACGAATGAGGACCTCGCCTTCTCCTACAGTTGGTTCAGGTTTTTTCAGGATCTTGACAGTTTTAAGTCCGCCGAAGCCGGTGAGAACGACAGCGCGCATCTCCTTGGGTGGAGGAGTCTCCTTTTCTTTTTCTTCGGTTGCCTTCTCTGGGGTCTCTTCGGGCGGGGTCTCAGTAGTTCCATTCTCAGTGGGGGTCTTTTCAGGCGCAGCTGCCGCAGGGGTTTCTGTGCTCTCCGTCATGATGGCGAGGTGTTCGGCTTGGTGGTGAAATCGGAGCGGTACGGCTAGCGGACGCGATGGGAATGAGCCCGGGCGAGTGCAACGAAGGCCGGCCGGTAAGTTTACGCGTCGCGAAACGAATGATTCGAGAGGGAGAAGCGCGCGCAGCGGCGTCGAGGGTGCAGGGGCGCGGGCGGTGGAGGGGGCGCGGGGTGCGGGCGCGGGGGGCGGGGGCCGGGGCGCGGCGGCCCGGGGGGCACACGCGCGCCACCGCGCGGCGACAGGTGGCCACCGCGCCGGCCGGTTTACCCCCCCGCAGCCCCCCGCCCGATATTATACTACACAGGACCTGGATTAACTTTATTGCACGGAGGTCGATATAAAAAGCTGTATTAGTTATGTACAGGTCCACGAAGTAGACGCGTTGTAGCCTCGAATCGACACCTCCCGAAACTGTAGGTACACACCCTGAACGTGACTTGGCAACGGGATCGATATTGTAATTTATAGCGAGTAAAGTTGCATTTATATGTCGGTTCTATTGAGCGACCGTGGCCGAGCAATGTGTAGCGAGCATACGATGCTAGGCAGGAACAGACACAGACGAAGCTAGCATTAACAAAATGGTTCCAAGTATACAGCTACCCTCATTTGACAGCATACATGAGTGTGTAAACGCAACCTGTTGATTAACGTTGATAAAGTTAGTCCAATAAAAGCAAATATTTTCATTGTTTATTCAAGTCATATATCGGTTCATGTACTAAGTACAGTGGGTACGACATGCATGTGGATTGATTCGCCTTTGTTTTATTGGAAATGTTATTAACGCATTGTTTATATGATAAAAATAACGTTGTTAATTTTATCACCGCGACCTTCGGCGATGAAAGCGCAAACATTGTAATTATGATATTACGTTACAATGTGGAATATCATGAATTGTCAAAACAAAATACTATTTGTGGAACTCGTTAACTTTAAGACAAGAAAGTCACTTATAGTCAGTAAGTTGGTATTGATTGCACTGCTCACGATCTGAGTATGCTCCGTATCTATACTTCATAGACCGACGCTGAGGGTTTTCTTAAAATCTTCCACGAATTCACAGTGAGTCAGGGTTGAAAGAACTAAACCCCCAATAATGGGAATCTACCCTAATATATCTAAGATAGTTTATTTTCAGACAGATTTATTATTCGTTTTAAATTTTTAATGTCCATTGTCAGACTCCCTTAGCCGGATACCCAACCGATACAACAGCGAAAACAAGACATTATTACAGTATTTTTTAGGTGTGAAGTAAAGTTTGAATCCTTACCACCATATTGAATGAGGCTTACAACCTGTGTGTGCCGTATTGATAACTTTCACAAAAAAACATAAATGTTCAAGTTGTCTGTCATAGAAGATGACTTGCCATGAAAGAAGAGGCCATTTCCAAACTCATAGTCTGGTACCAACTAAAAAATATTACTGCAAAGCCCATGAAGTGATTGCCTCAGAACTTCACATGCCAGTAAGTACTGCGAAATACTATATCTCTTGGTAAGACTGGCTGTCAGACTTTCGAGCTACTGATTACCTGTAACGACCGTCGAAGAACTATTATTGACAGGACCACCGGCTTTATACAGTGTGTTAGGTTAAACGAGGGACTTATTGAGAGAGGGTATTCAGTATTCGATTCTCGTCCCAAATATGTAAAAAACCTATAACCTTAATTTCTGACGTAATTGTCCAATAAAATACATTATTCATGAACACTGAGCGCGAGAGAAGTAAACTTGTAAACAGTGAAGTAAATCACGCGGCAAAATACCTACGCGCCGATTCTACCGAAAAGGCGTCCTAAGCCAGGTTTAAAGTATGAAGGGAAAATGGATTATACCTAAAGGTCATTGACATGCACACATGTTCTGCGATAGTATTAAATCGCTAGCGCAAGGGTATACACACGTTGCGAGACTTATGCGAAATTTTTGGTATGGTTCTGTCTTTTATTTATTACTGTTTTTTTTTTGTTCATATTTTTATTAGTATCATGTAAGTATGCACTATTGTGGGTTTGAATACGTCCCTCGTTTAAACTAACATCCTTACTAACATTATAAAAGCGAAAGTGAGTTTGTTTGTTTGTTACCTCTTCACGCTTTAATGGCTAAACCGATTTTGATGAATTTTGGTACAGAGTTAGTTGGGAACCAGGAGACGGACATAGGCTATTATTTTTTAAAAAAGAGTGGGATATGAGGGAGAAAGAGGGAAGAAACGGGAAAACTTAGCGTTGCTATTACAAATCAATAAGGCGCTACCGAATTTAACGCGAGCGACGCCGCGAGCAAAAGCTAGTACTGTATATGTACACGGAGAGAACTTGGTTTTTTAATGGATGGTCACCCATCAACGGACAGACATTAGTAAGCGTGGCTTAACATAAAGATCAACCTGTGCAGCTGTTATTATTTAGCCACGAACTCCTTGGTCTTAATAAAAATGTCGCACAAATTACAGTAGGCACGGTCCGCGCGTAAAAATGTTTTCTAGCATGAGTCGCTGTCTAACGGGATGTAGCTGAAAACCAGTATAAATTTAATTTACAGGATCTTATCTGACCTCCACATACAAGCTTTTCGTTGTCACGATTCTGGCTACCTGAAGAAAAAGACCGGTCAAATGAGAGTTGGACTCACGCACCGAGAGTTCCGTACAAACTTGCAACAAAAAGGCCATATCTTGATAGAGAGTTGATGTTTTCACAGCTCCAAGGGACTTGAGTATAGTTTAATTTTTATCTTGATACCTCCACGGCTGACCGATCTAAAGGGTCTTGACAGAGAGACAGGCAGACGGCCAAGAAAGTGATCCTTTAAGAGTTCCGATTTTTTCTTTTGAGGCATGGAATCCTAAGAACAAAAAAAATATGAATAAATAAACATGTACGGGAGCACATTAAGACAAACCCAATACTGTCTGTCTTGTTATCCAGCCTGCGTTGAAGGGGGAGGGAAAAGAGACTTGCAGGACATTTTCTCCCCCTACTTCTCTTCCGGAATTGTGATCCTTCCGTCCTATAATATCTTCGAAACTTTATTTATCCTTGGAGACAGGTCTACCTAGAAAAAGCTGCATTAATTAGATAGGGACGAATACGCAAGCAGTTAAGTTTGTCCGTCAATGCAGTTTATCCTGTCGTTAGAGTAATATGTTCGGCGTACCTTCATTAATTACCTACAAGTTTGTTAGGAAACCTCAGTATGCGAGTTCGCCTTTCTGTATTATCGACAACGTTACTCCTTGTATGAATTGACAAACGCGAATCAAAAAATTTAGAACTGTTGTCAAAACTGAAGATGGAGGCTCCCTGGAAATAATCCTGCCGGCGTCCATGGCAAGCAGTACACTACTTAAGATAATTACAGTTGTAACGGCGGTATGTCTTACAGATTGACGAAGGCACTTACTTGATTGGACCAACTTGATTTACTCAGCTCAGACCAACATTAATTGTCTGGATTTCTAGGAGTTTAGACAGTTAACGATCATTTTGTTAGTACTAAATAATCATCGGTTGCAAACGTGACTGCTGAGTGTGGGGTTCGACCCCCTTGTTGAACAATGTGTTGGGTTTTCCCATTAGAAAATTCTCAGTAGCAGACGTGAGCCTAGATTTGTGTCCGGTTAATGACAATAAACTCGCCCCACTATTGTAAGGGACTTTTAGCATGACTAATGTGGGTGCGGGTGCACTATACAATATATACCTACAATATCGGTACGGTAAGTCCAGAGGCTGAGCGATTGACTGCTGTGCTACGTGTCGTTGGTTCGATCCCCGCACGGAACAAAATTTTGTGTGGCCTACAGATAGTTGTTCCGGATCTGCCAGTTTGTGTATGTGAGCTAAAATCTACCCACGATACATAAAAGTTAAAAAAAACCTGCTTGGATGGGAATTTCTATGTGGAAAAAATCTGCTGTTTTATACAGTTTGGCAGTTGTGTAGGGAAGAATAGATTTTAAAGGGGAATTATTCCGACTTCACCTCTCCTCTAACTTTGTTTGTCAAATTCAAAAGTAATATAAATACGTGGTAATTGTTTGTGCGTCGACGGCCCTTAAATTCTACCCTGTAAAACAACATAAATTTACACCTACATACATTTTGATTTACAGGTTGATGTTTATACCCTCCCCTTCGCGGAAATACACAGACGTAATTTTATGTTATAATTACATATACCCACGTACATAAATATTCTCACTACTATATAGTAATAACCGACCGTAGTCTAGAACAATGCCCAGTTTTAAATCTCGATTGAAAAACTAACAGATTTACACTAATCTTAATTCAAATCTAGTTTTAATCGAGATTTATATTTGTAGATCATATGACTAAGCTTCTGTCTTAGTGGGAATATATCTACCTTAATAGCTGGTATTTGAAATTTGTAAATCGATAAGGGCTTTAGTGATAAAGTAAGGCTGTTCTAAATCTACCATGACGTTTCAATTGAATTCGAAGACTAAGCCCTATTTCAGCATGGTGGGTTCAACAATAGGCTAAAGAATGCCGAATACAAAGGCAATTTTTACAAGCTTATCAGATTTCGTGATAAGCTATCCACGTGGCTTCTTGGTGCGTCACAAATACGTGTGTTTTACGATACATTCGCGGAATCAACATGGAATTCTTGTCATTCTTTAATGGCATTTTTTTGGATTGTGGCCAAATAGTATTTAAAAGACGGAAATAGTATCACCATAAGTAGGTACTTGCTTATTGACTCATTTGAGTTTTATGCAAGTAAGTTACAGGGTTGGTAGTGTTTAAGGTTAATCATTTTTGGCCGAATGAACTTCCGTACACACTGACATTCCCCATTTAAAACATTTTCTTGGGCAAAATTTCATGCTTGCAAAAAGTGATTTAAGATTTTAATACGGGTAGAAATAGACGTGAGAAGAAGACTATGGGTACAATCACACCCCGCTGAAACAGCTTAGAAAAGGTGTAATATACAAAACAAATTCAAATTTCCATAAGATAATGAATATTAATTGATTTAAGAGAGAACTAAATAAATTGCTTATTTGTAAGGGATATTACAACATAACAGAGTTTCTGAATGAGTTTTGAGTGTAAATAATTTAAGTACTTACATGTTAAATTATTAATATTTTTGTTAATTTTATGATTGAGATGAGATTCTTTTCGTATTTTTAGTCTATTTTTTTTAAACTGCCTCAAACAGCCAGATTCGGAACAACTATCTGCAGGTTATACAAATATTGGTTCCGTGCGGGAATCGAACCTGCGACACGCAGCGCAGCAGTCAATCGCTCAGCCACTGCGTCAACCGCGCGTCAACTAATTTTCTATTAGTTTTATTGTTTTTGATTAAAATTTATTTCTGATTTTATTTATTTTGTTGTTTTGTTTATTTTTTTTACTATAAATTTGTATTAACTGTAATGGTATTTTAATTAATTGAATATTTGACTATATATTTTTTTTATAATTTACAATGAGCTTTGAATTATTTTGTACGCTGAAAATGGCAAAACATGTTGAACCAGCAACTTTAAACTCTTTCCATTCATATGTACATGTATCATGTTACACAAAGAAATGCATCTTTATCTTTAAGATTTGCGAAAATCTGTCTCAAGAAATCGCAGTAGGTACTACGGGCTCCTACCATCAGCCACTTGAATACGGCCCCAGCGCGAGCGCAATATAGATTAATCAACTCTCCAGACGGCATGGTAGGTACACTAAGTTGTCGTCATTTAATGCCATTGTCATCATCATAACAGCCAGGAAACGTCCTCCGCTAAGGCTAGGGCTTCCCCCGTAAGTTACAATAAATGTTTCGACGAAGGAGTCCTGTTATCATTACAAGTGCGTTCAGAATTATTGGGTCATATGCAGAAATTCGGTTTTGGATAACTTCAACTTACCATACCATAATGTTAAAAGTGTGTACTCTTTCCCCAGTTTTGTTTAAATCCCATGTAAAAGGGGGCGAGCTTTGAATCAGTCAAGGAACAATGGCGATAAACATTATCGAGATGATTTGTGCGTGTCATTATCCTCCAGTCCAGAGAGGCGACACTTAAGTACATCCTGTGCTCGCGGGGCATTCAGCTTCGAAACTTACTTTGCTGTCCTGTTAATCTAATTAAAGGAAGAGGAACTCTTACCAGATATTATGTTAAGACACACATTTAGGAAAAATAGTTTCGGCCAGTTACACTTTCGGTCAATTATTAAAAACCTCGGCCCTGTTGGCGTCGAAACCCGGTAAATATTCTTGATTTCATGCGTCGTTTGGCTAAGTTCGTTGCTCGTGATCGCTTTTAAATTGTTAATCCTTACTAATATTATAAAAGCGAAAGTGAGTTTGTTTGTTTGTTTGTTTGTTACCTCTTCACGCTTTAATGGCTACACCGATTTTGATGAATTTTGGTACAGAGATAGTTGGAAACCAGGAGACGGACATAGGCTAATATATTTTTGAAAAAAGTGGGAACGAGGGATGAAAAGGGAAAACTAAGCGTTGCTATTACAAATCAATCAGGCGCAAGAGCAAAAACTGCAGGTCTGCTTGGTGTGTTATACCGAATTTCACGCGAGCGAAGCCGCGGGCGAAAGCTAGTATACCATAAATATGTACTTTTGTTCCTTACTCAAACTTATTGTCGTGTATTGCCATGTGTAAAAATATCTACTCTAGATTAATCAAATAGCCTAATTATTTTTTTACAATTTTGATGTTCACATAAGTTTCGGTATCGCTCGTGGGTAAAAAAACAGCAGCTCAGTTCCATATTCAGGTTAAGTCACGCTTGCCTAGGTTGGTCCATGGATGGGCGACTTGCACCCATTACATACCGAATTTCATCCGTGAGGCAAAATGCACATTAAGCCGCTGGTCCCGGCTGTTAATTGTTGATCTTGGACAGTCGTTACAAGCAGTCAGTAGCCCGAAAGTCTGACAACCCTTCTTACTAAAAGGAATCGTTTTACCCAGTACACTGGGTTGTGGAGTTCAAGTAGTCCATCCATGTAAAATACTGGTGTTAAGCTGCACCCGGTTAGACAAAGTAAGGAAAAGCAGATGATGACGAGATTTGCTTTAAAAAGGTTTTTTGGTGTAAAATCTTTTTTTCAGTCGGACTGCGGTAATGATTACTTCACGTCGACTTTAATGTTCAATACTGCTACGTTAAGTTACACTGTTACACACGTGATGGGTTAATACTACTATCATATTGCCCATATTGGTCCCAAGACGAGATAAGAAGAAACAATAACTAAGAAATTTAAAGAATGGCAATTCAATCTTGTCAAGACAGGATAATTATGATGAATTGCACTGTCAATGTGTCATCTAATAAAATTTCATTGATGTGTCTAGCTAGCTAGAAATTTCGATGACTCGGTGCAGTAGTGGGATTGACTGTGATAAAATCCTTACTAATATTATAAAAGCGAAAGTGAGTTTGTTTGTTTGTTTGTTTGTTTGTTACCTCTTCACGCTTTAATGGCTACACCGATTTTGATGAATTTTGGTACAGAGATAGTTGGGAACCAGGAGACGGACATAGGCTAACTTTTATTTAAAAAAAGTGGGATGTGAGGGAGAAAGAGGGAAGAAAAGGGAAAACTTAGCGTTGCTATTACAAATCATTAAGGCGCAAGAGGAACTGTGTTACCCCGAATTCAACGCGAGCGAAGCCGCGGGCAAAAGCTAGTTTAGTAATAAAGACAGAAAGGAAAATCTAATAGTGATCTTGCCAACAAAAATTTATAACCTACTAGCTTTTGCTCGCGGCTTCGCTCGCGTTAAATTCGGGATAACACTATTCCCATTTCCTGATTTACAGAATTACAGCCTACCTACCTGCTACTTGTAGTTTTTGCCCTTGCGCCTTATTTATTGTAATAGCAATGCTAAGGCCCGGCGCCCATTATCGGCATCGGCAAGGAAAAGGATCCTTCGGCATCCTATATGCAAGCGCACACTGTCGGAAACTATGCTTTGGCATGCTGCAACGTTCATAAGGATGACGAGGCGTCTTTCAGCTTGCCGCACCGTCCCGTCCTGTAGCTTGCCGAAGCGTCTCAATATCGTATTTCTCGTCAAAACAGTCTCAGAGTTGTTACAAGCTAGTTGTCTGAGTTGTATTTAATATGGTGGACTGGGATCTAGTGCTCGTAGCAGCTCTTGCCGAAGAAGAAGAGAAATCTAACCAATCAAAAAACTTTTGGGTGAACAACCTTTGGAAGCAACGATATCGACACCTCTGGGCTCAAAGGTCGTAAAGGACAAAATGCAACTTTTCAGGAGAAGCAAAAAACTAAAAAAAAAAATTGGTTGTTTGTAAAGTAGGTTTACGATCGAGATGTTTACGTGATAACGTCTTATTGGTGATATAAGTTATCACCAGTAGTGACATCTAAAATGAAATTAAGTACTAATTTAAAGCTTTTTTTTCGAGCCAAGTAACAGATGGCGCTACCATCTTTATGAAATGTCGCTTGTGAGGTTTTGGTGTGACACAAGTTTCTGAACATGTCACCCGACTAAAACGATTTTAAAGACGTTATCACGTCAAAAAATCTTATATTTACTCTAACTTTTTTGTTTCTTGAGCTATTTAAACGAAACTTTGTTAAAGTGCTTAGAATTCATAGTACCTACTCTCTTAGGCAGTATTACAATTTTACCCTAATGCTTTATTTATCGAGATAGATTTCCTTTACAACCACAAATTTAAAAATAAATGTCCTTTACACCCCTAAAATTTTCATCTTATGATTTTAGCTTAGGGCGTAAATCTATTTTACTGTGCAAAATTAATCAAAGTAAGGAAATAATGGACAAGTGCAGTATTTTTCAGGTTCTAAAAGATCACCCGCTAAGGTATTCTAAAAGGTTATATTGATAATTAAACTTAATAATTAAATGGATCACGTAATTGATTGTATTTATAATATTTTTTTATGTTCATTTATTGTTTTTTTTACATACAATATAATTTTTAAATATTTCTTAATAAAAAAAACATTTAAAAATATAAAAAGAGTAGTCCACCGGTATCGGGAACAGGATCCAAGTTACCGGCAGTCAGGGCTCCAGAGAAAGGAACCTCCTAATAATACGAGCCGTGTCCAGGAGTACCGCTTTCTGTATCAAGCCCTTGATCCAGCTGCCTAACGAGAGCCTCCTCAGGTATAGGTCGAGGCTCTTAGCAATTAAGCCATTGGCAGATACGACTATCGGCACAAGGATCGCTGAGTCTACATCCCACATGTCGACAACGTCGCGAGCCAAGTCAATATACTTGATTTGCTTATCTTTCTCGGCTTTCACGAGGTTCTCATCATGCGGGACTGTTATGTCAACAATCATTGCGCGCCACTCTGATTGATCCACCACTACTATATTATTATCAGGATTGTTGGCAACAATAGTCCTGTCAGTGATGATGTTCGAGAACTGGGTCGGGCTCATACCTGTAGTACGGCACTTCCGATTTCACAAGGTTATATTGCAGAGCAAGTTGCTGATGGATAATCCTGGCTACAAGGTTGTGTCTGCAAGTACTCTCCGCTAGCTAGACGAGAACAACCGAAGATAATTTGTCGAATTGATTCACCCGGACGGTGGCATGGAAATATGTCAACCGTGCCGTCCTTCACAATAAATCTCCGGTAGTTATTTGTCATCATGACTTCATCCATAATTGCACAGACAAAACCTTCGGTTTCTCCAAAGAGATCCCCGTAACGTAGCCAAGCTACGGACGCTGATTGATCTACATCGGGTCCATGTAGGGCCCGGAAAAAGCGTCCGTGAAGCTCCTTACTCTGCCATACCGCCCTGCGGTCGTTAGTGTCAAGCACTACAGGTTTGCGCCAGTTCTCTTTGGCCAAGGAGAGCGGGGTGAGGCCTTTGTCCACTGCAACCACATCCCGATGCATTCCCACGTCGGTTTCTAGGAAATATTCCCTGAGACTACATATCTCGCGGTTGTGGAGAGTCTTGGTATTTAAAAAACCTCGACCTCCACAACTCCGCGGGATATACCGTCTCATAACCGAAGAACGTGGGTGATGCATACGAAATGTAAATGGTCATCCATGTAAAAAGGTGAGATATAACGTGACCACTCTCTCCTCAATCGATAGCCCAGACCTGAATTCTCCAGCAGCGTGCTTAGAGGATTCAAGGCTAAGCATAACCAAAGTGGACTCAAATTATCGCCCTGGAATATATTCCAGATTTTTCAGATTTTCTTATCGGTTTACAATTTCTCTGAATCTGCCGACATCCTGGATAGCGAAGGACTGTACTCCATTGCCTCATACACGAGATCAGGGGCCTAAGTCGGCTATTACAATAGTGTCAGAATGGTCGTTCACTGATCGCATAATGGTTAATTTTGACAAGTTTGGTAATCTACTACATACTAAACTTGTCAAAATCAACCATTATGCAATCAGTGATCGACCATTCTGACACTATTGTAATAGCAGACTTAGGCCCCAGGAAGGTGCGCAGAGTTGCATCAACTTTATACAACTCTAGCCTCATGAGCCATGTATGTGTTATTATTATTTATTTATTGTATGTTGAATGTATTAGAATCATTTTAACCCGGCGTCAGCATGGTAGAAAATAGGTACAACAACTGCATGGTGGGTCATAATTACCCGAATTTTAAACCGTAGCTGATTTTTACCAATTCAATGACATTTAGAGCAAAATGGTGTTTAACTTGCAGAATAGTTCTTATATTATAATATTATGTGGACAAAACAAAAAAAATAAGCTATATAAATATCTTTTTGTGTATTTAAGATGTCAGTATAAAATTTACAACAAAAAATTCAACTTCTAGAAACTTACTAATAGAAAAACAAAAAATGACTAATTAACACTTATTTTTAACTTTTTGGAGTAACAAATGTGAGATCATAAGAAAGTGTATGTAAAAATTATAAAGAATCTTAGGGTTAATCACTATTAGCACCGTCATCTACGCAACCGCCACAGAAAGGAATTATATGTTCAGGGCAGATGAATTTGTTACACCTTTGACAAGTATGGGTAGTTTTCCTGTCTTTTTTAGCGGGACATATCTGGCATCGTTTAGGAGCACCACGAACTTTAGCAGGGGGCTCCTCTGATGTTTTTCCTGCAACATCTCTTATTCTTTTGCGCATCTCTCTTGGTTTCTTGCTTTCTTCTACAATTGACAGAATTTGTTGCCTTTCGCGGTCCTCTTTATGCCATTTTCAAATATAATCTAATAATATAATGTAATATACGTAATGTCGGTACAAATAAATAAACGAATCAAATAACGAACTCAACGATATTGGCACGAAATGGTATCATCGAATGTATAGTTGGGTCATATTTACCTTTTTGTTGTTAAACCGCGTCTATCTTCCCGTGCAGGCGCACACCGTCTAAGTTGACATAAGAAACGAGGGAAACGGGGCTCTAACTGCAGCTACTGAGATGCGTGGTACCGTTACACTATTATTTTCTTAAATACCCGAATTTTAAAAACTTCACGGGTCATTATGACCCAACCTAGCAGTCGCCGGGTTAATAAGGTAGGGGTTGAAGAAGATACCAAAACTTCAAACATCCTTGTAATTTTGATGATAATCGATTTATTAATACCTACCTACATTTTACGAGATTGTGAGTTCATAGTTTTGTTTAATTTTAAGTTGGTAGGTTGAGATTAAATTCTTTGTTTCTGAATATTCTAGGATTTATGGGACAATTTCTTACTTAAGTTGAAAAGAAACTAGGCAGTAAAGGTCACTTATGTTCCATTATTTTAACTTGTAAGAGTGTAAAGGACAATTTGCAAAGACGATGTCCTTTACAACCAAATTTTTAAAATGACTTATATTAACCACCTAAGGAGGTAAAGGACAATTGACATTTTTAATGTATTTTAACTCCAAAAGTTGTTTTTTTATTTTGCTTTACTACCAAAATGATTTCGCTCTGGTAACTAAGTGTTATTTACTTCCATATTTTAACGGTACATTTTGTTTAACGTCTCAAATTATGTGGGTCGTAAAGGCATTTTTTGTGCGAATTTCGTAAAACGGAATATACAGATCGATAGAGAATTAAAAAATGAGTAAAACTGCATCAAAAAGTCATTTTCGCCAAAGTGTCCTTTACGACCTTTGAGCCCAGAGGTGTCGATATACGTACCTATATATTGCCTCGGCGCCGTCGGCGTACCGACGAATGCCGAAGCATTCTCAAGACTGCCGATACAGCAGCCTCAAGCATACCGAAGCGGTATTTTTGTTATTACGACCATTTAGAATGGAAATTTCAACTTTATTGCCATTACGTTACTGTATATTGCTATTTGCCACCTAAAATCCTCAGTCGTGCCGATGCCGATAATGGGCGCCGGGCCTTAGATTTCCCTTTTATTCCTAATAATTTCTCCTTAAAAAAAAATGCCTATGTCGCCGTCTCCAGGCTCCCAACTATCTCTGTACCAAAATTCATCAAAATCGGTTTCGCCATTTAGGCGTGAAGACGTAACAAACAAACAAACTCACTTTCGCTTTTATGTTATTAGTAGATTCTACACTCTCGGAGAACACAAAATATTTTATTTTGAAATAAGAACATTTTTATACATTTCTTTTTTTATGAAGTCAACATTTATAGTTAGGTAAGGACCACGAAGGTCTTGGCTTACTATGAGTATCTATGGATGAATACGTCATTCGTGTTGCGTCTACTGCCTTACCAGGAATCCCCAATAATCGAGCCAAAGGGTGAATGGAAAAGTTTGGTAACCCCAGGTCAAAATTAGCGCGTGAAGGGAAACTGTTATACCCGACTCTTTAAAAAAATTAACGCTCGGTTTTCTCCAAGTTGCTTTGAGCTTCCGTAATCGCTATAAAACACATGAAAGTCTATGCTATCTACTAACGAGTAATTACGATTAACATCAGTTTATAGCCCATTTCACTATCCACTGACAAGATGCAGTTAACTTATCTGCAGACAATTTCACGAAAATTCTGTTTCATGTCTGAATTAATGTTTATCTGGACACTAAAACATGTATTTTGGAAGTTAGTGTTTAATGAGATGAAGAGTAATAGACCAGTCATAATTTTCCTGCCCTTGTCATGTTCTATTTGGGGTCGGTGGCTCGGTGCAACACGTTTTCTTCTTCCATTCTCCCCTATCAGACGTCACGGCATCATTTACTCCTTTCTCCTTCATATCATTCCTTACACAATCCATCCATCTTTTCTTTGGCCTTCCTTTCGCTCTCCGTCCATCAACATTCAGATCCATCACTCTTTTAGTCACAATTGCTTCGTCCCTCCTCATTACATGTCCATACCAAGACATACAAGTCCCTTTAAGTTTTTTCTGTAACGAGTAATAGAACGGTATGGAACAAAAAGACATGCGGCAGCAACACCAAATAAATTGCGATAAAGAGCGCAGGAGAATGATGATGAATGCAATTTGATAAAACAACAACCAGTTGAATGACTAATGATAGAATCAGAACCCTGATGTTGATGTTTGGGTACGCGCCCAAATTGAGACAAGGGTCGCCCCCTATTGCAAAAATGTAGGTGACCCAAATAATATTGTCTATCGCTTCGAACTATAAAACCATTTTGTACAGATACCGGCACGGATCTTGAGCGCTCGGCGGAAGGGTGGGGATCGCTTTGCGCATCGTACACATGATGGCAAATAAAACGCACGCCCGTTGATTATTTATTTTTTCTAAGTAATTTCTTACTGGTTCTATGGTTGTAAGAAATATTAAATAATGATTCATTAAATTGAGAAATGGAAATTGAGATCAAAGAAGTAGGTAATTAACAAGTATTTCTAAATTAAAATTATAACTTAGTTCTTGTAGTTTGAAAAATTACTAAAAAAAACTACTACGTTTTTTTTTTCTTAGCATTTTTGACTTCGAATTTTATTTGTTGTAGATAAAAACTTTATCTATTGAATATTTCGATTATTAATTGAATGAAAAATAGTTTTGCTAATTACAAACTGACATTATTTTTTTCCCCGTTTTGCTTTCGATAAATATCACCTTTGATTATAATTCCAACGGTATATTTAATAAAAAATCACATAAAATATTTGAATAACATAATTTAAAAATGTTGTCCATTAAATTGGCCGGAATTGTACTCGTCGTCGTGAGGTACATGCAGCACGGAAAAGAACGAATCCCGAGTGACGTCTATGACGCGATGCGCTACGGGCCAATCACTGCACTTTCCCCGCCCCCGCGCCTCACTTCATACCACCAAAGGGACCCAATAACTCACTTCTGCGCAAGTGAAGGTCAGCGCTCAAGATCCGTGCCGGTAACTATACATGTTACGAAAAATTTGAAATTTGAATTTGAAAATATTGCATTCATTACAAAGATACGGTAGTTAAAAAAAAACATTGAAAATGATAGCAGAACATTTTAATATTTATGTATTGGATGTTGATTATTTACATTTTTTTTTTCTTTCGAGTTTTCATCGATTTACTTAATAACTTTGTTTAGTTGTACGACTAAAAGTTACTTGGCCAAAGTTGTAGAAAATTTAATTTGCAACAAATAATGTTTGTCCATTCATTTTGTTAAAACCTATTGTCAGATAAACCATTTGTACTGTACCCCTGTTGCAAAGATGGTGGACATGGAAAAAGGTTTGCTACCCTGCAAACTTAAATTAACTTTACACCAACCCCTACTAATAATCTGAAAAATAAAATTTTGTCCTCTGAAAAATCCACGCTAAGCCCAAAAAATAAACATTTTAATGTACTATTAGAAGAAGCTCGCGCGGTGGTCACATAAAAGTTTTATTCACATTGCTTGGGAACTTTATGAGTTATATCCATGAATCATCGTACATAAAACCTATGTGGATGAATTTCCATGTTTTTGATAACTAGAAGTTTGTAGGGTTCTCCAAATTTGACAATTTTATGTCCAGTTCTTCACTTTTCCGAGCCAAGTACTATTTCTATGGCCTACTGATCTGCCTAAATGATTCACCCATCACTATGATTGATTTTCCCATAGTACTAACAACTAGCTCTAAAAGTGCTAACAGATTTACTTTAACCTCTTCTAGCTTACTACTTAAGGTACGATAGGGTAATTTTTTATAATAATTTAAATAGGTAGTTTTTGTATATAGCCCTCTCTTGAATCACTATCTATTGCTGAAAATTACATCTAGGTAAACAGACAGTGGAAGCAACATCATTTTATACTATGTAAAGATGCTTACTTAGTATACTGAGTTTATGGGAGTATATAAAAAAAAGCAAATCTATCGTCAGCCATCTACACAGAAATCAAACTAAGCATAAATTCTACAATATAATTTATTTATTTATAACTAAACTACAACTGGGGTTGTTTATCAGTAAGGTCGGTCAGTTCCCTGGGACCGGTGTAATAGTTGTAGCTCTCCTCCTCGTCGTCCTCATAATATTCGTCGTCGTCGTCCACTTCCTCCGCGGTGCCTTCCTCGACTCGGTCTAAGAGCTGCAAGTCTTGGCGGGTGTCTTTCATTCGCTTGTGAAGACGCTTTTGTTCGATCTGGAAAATACGGTATGATGTATTACATTGACGAGTTTTTTTCTCATTCCACGAAATTCGTGGAAATTTCTCGAAGGGAAGGGACAGCTGTAAATCGGCGTCGACTTTGTCAGAGCAGTCAAAACTGATTTTGGCTTAATAACGAAACGAATCGAAGTAATCTTCAAGTGCGTTAACTAAGTAAATAATGATCAGAAATCGCGTAAATTATTATAGTGTTGAATTAGTTAAAAGTGGTGATTAATTAATAAGTAGTGTTTTAATTTATCCCATACCCAACTCTTAACTCGTACTCTTGATAGTTTTTGGTCACGGCAATACGACAAGCCTGGAGAGAGATCAGACGCAGGACCTAAGTGACCCTGGTTCAATGTGTTTTCCAAGACACTGGGGGTATCATACCGCTAACTTGCGAACTCCGGACTGTATTTATAATGCACCAAGATATCAAAAAACTATTAAATAAAATTGATTAACGAAATATCTTACCTGTCTCTTCTGTAAGAAATCAGCCAGTTCCTTCCTCTGGTTGCCGACTGGCTCAGGTACTGTATCGGACGTCACTCGATACGATATCACGTCACTATTGGTGTTCAGGGTGCTCCAGGCGTCTCGAGTCTTCTTCTTGGCTGCTAGAAGCCTGCTCATAATCTTCGAATGGTCCAGGCCGAAGACATTGTTGGTCATTTCTGGAAGTGGTTCTTCTAATATAGGTAGCTCTTCTTCTAGCTTCTTTATTTTTGCCTGAAGAATGTATTTAATTAGAATAAAGTTAGTCTTAATGCTACAAGTTTTTGTTACATAATAGGAGGACTCATTAATATTGATGAATGAAATGAATGAGAATGATTGAGGACTCAATAAAACTCCAGTCATGATGTTGTTCCCCATGTTAAGTAACTAAGACGCCTTTTGCTGGTTGTAACAAAGCGATTTAATGCCACAGCACCATAACTTTTAAACTGTCGATTTAGCATTTAAAGTAAAAAATAAAGATAAGCTTATTTACGGAGACGCAGGGCGGGTATCAGTACGTCTCATGCGCCGGTTCTCCGCGAACGGGTCCACCCTTTATAGCAGAACTTTTTATGTCATAATTTTATTTTGCATAACAACGGATAGCATAAACTTCATTTCGCAGAAAATTGTTTGGCAGACACTCATTTAACATACATTCAAAACTCATAATTTTGTAAGTCAGAATCATCTCTAGACATAAATTTCGTATCCATAATATTTAAAAAGCAGAAACATAATTTCACAGTCAGAATCGTCTTTTGGCATATATTTTATATCGATATCATTAAACGGCAGAATTGTCATATCGCAGAAAGTTTATAGTTAGAATCATCTTTATCATTATTTGTTGTCATTTATTTTAATTATTTATTTCTTTAAAATAATATCATTTATTTTAATTATTATTTAATTGAATTTGAAATAATGTCATTTAATTCCATAAGTAATTATTATCCTAATATAATAGTTCAGTTCCGGGTAAACTACTAAAAACAATCTCATTTTCTATTAATGCAAGTCGTTACTGACACTCGCCGGCCGCTGCCGCGGCATCGCTCGCTCCGCTCGCTCAGCTCGTGCGTAGGGGGTCAGAGTTTTCACCTAACCTACGCATTTCTTTTTTGAACAAATTAACCTAATCCTAATAGTTGAGTCCCGGGTAACCTACTAAAAACAATGTCTTTTTTTTCTATATAATTCCAAAAATATCTTATTTTTGCCTTCATATGTTTTTGTATACAATTGTAACTCACTATATCGGTTCACGCCAAAATATTGGAAACTCAAAATAAATAACAAACAGGGTAAATATCCCGTTTTAACCGTTAATAATAATGTTAGTGACCATGTCAGTTTAAAGACTTATTAGGCATACAATCGCATTGAAAAATCTAAATCTCTTTTGTTACGGTAAACTTATGATTTTTTCTTCTTTTAAGATAAAATATAGATTTAGATGGTAAAACAGTTCAGTACATATGCAAGTGAACATAAACTTTTTTTTATGCGTATCTCTCCCCTTTCTTCTAAACAGATATGATTATACGTAAATGATGACGATAACTATGGAATAAAAATAAGAAATAAAAGTGACCACTTTTTTGTGCCACTAAGTGCACCATGCGCGTGTTTACCCCCACTACGTCAAAATCTTGCCAACTTACGTGCCGGGTACTGTATAAGTCTTTAAACTTAAAGTTATTCTTAATAAAATTCTGCCATCTGCATAGTATGAAAAGTGAAATTATACCAAATACTCGTCGCTCTAAATGAACATTATGCAAACGATATTATGCGAAATTTGGGTCAGTGGGTAGTCTTAGGGGCGGAGCTGTTTGAACTCTGCCAATCGTAATTATACTAAATGTAATTCTGCCATCTTGAAACTATGCAATTGTAAATTCGGAGTTTTAAACATTATGCCAAACGATAATTATATCAAATAATTTTTATGCCTTTAAAATGTTCGTTTTAAGAAGAATATGCTAAGTGTGTTATGCCAAATAAATTTCGGAGCATCAAGATTCTGCCAGATAGAGGGAACCCTCCGCGAACATATAAGTGTGACCGCAACGCAGTGTGCGCTGCCGCAAGTAACGCTGCATTTCAAGCATATCACTATCATATATCGCCATATGTGTGATTTTTGTACGAACCGCCGTCTCCGAAAATAAGCTCTTAGTTTTAGCTAGACAAATAAACTATAACATGGTGGTGGAAAGATTTCTTTTTTTTTTAAACGTTGCCCCACACTAGGAATTTCTCCTGTATCGTGGGAGCGTTTACAAACATATAAATTCACATACACAAACAGCCAGACCCGAAACAACTATCTGTAGGCCATACAAATATTTGTTCCGTGCGGGAATCGAACCTGCGACATGCAGCGCAGCAGTCGATCGCTCAGCCACTGCGCCAACCTGTGTCGTCAAATTAATGAGCTACTATCATAAAATAGCTTACCTTCACTTCAGGTGATAACTGTGTGTTTAAGGTGAATTCAGACTTCAGCAAGTGTCCTATATCAGTAGGTATGTAGTCCTCACCATAATCAGCCATCGCTAAACGGCGGTCCAAGTCCACAAGATGGGCTTCTTGCTTATCTGTAAACATAAAGCAAGTAGTATTTTAAACAACACTGTTGTTTTTTTATGATTATACTTGTTTATAGATCCCACTGAAGAATAAGGCTGACTGAATTAAAGTAGTCTGCAATTGTCAAATGAATAATTTTGATACAATGATAAGTCACTGTAGGTACTTAAATTTTTACAAGCGCACCCAAAACAGACACTTGACAAAAGCATGTTTACTGGAAGCTATTATATGCTGTAACATAAAAAAAGCTATATACTATCCAAAGTAGTAACACCAGGATCAGGCAGTCCCCACACTAACATCCTGGACCGGGCGATCGAGTATCAACCTCTCATCGCAGCCCCGTGTGATAGGACACCAAATCAACCCATGTTTAACAAAAAATACAACATTCAAACAATAGAGGAGGAAAGGGACCAGTCAGGTGTCCACGAAGTACGCATTTACACAGACGGTTCTAAAACACAATCCGGCTCAGGGGCTGGCGTACACTCCCTAGACCTCAACATTAATTTCCACATACCGCTAGGCACACACAGCTCCATTTTTCAATGCGAGTGCGTCGCCTTGACAGAAGCTGCGACTGCCGTAAGGCGGTTAGGAATACACGACTATGATATTAGATTCATATCCGACAGCTTAGCCGTGCTTAAAGCTTTAGAAAACAAGCAAACAAACAACAAACTAATTTTCGAGTGTCACCTCGCCCTGGAGAGTATATCGACATCAAATCGAATCACAATCCAGTGGATTAAAGGGCACAGTGGATCCCTTGGCAACGACGCTGCTGACGAACTCGCAAAGAGAGGTTCTGAGATGGTAGTGCTAGGCCCGTATCCACTCCTCCCCCTACCTTTCTCTCTGTTCCGATCGTGGATTCGCCAAAGATCCACAGAATTACACAACAACAAATGGTCACGGGCAACAGACTGCAGGCAGTCTAAAATGGCCATGCCTAAGGTCTATCCGCGACTAACCAAACGACTTCTCAGCCTTAGTAGGAACAACCTCAGAATACTGATAGGGACAATTACGGGCCACTGCCCCTTAAACAAACACCTTTTTAACACAGGCGCCACAGACAGTCCTCTTTGCAGAGGCTGCTTTAGCGCCGAGGAAACAGCAGCCCACGTCATCCTGGAATGCGACGCTGTGGCTTCTCAACGTGAACAAATCCTCGGAACAGTGAGGTCGCTCCGCGAAGCCTGTGAAGTCCCCAGGAAACTTCTGTGCTTCTGGGCGGAGTTGGGCTGGCTATGTTAGCCAGGACCCCCACGCACAACGGACCGAATGGGAGTCTACGTGCGGATAATGGAGTCCTATCATCATCATCATCATCATCATCAACACCAGGATAAAGTCATTATTAAAATACATAAACAATGACATTGTTATGTTGTGTATGTGTTCTCTTATGAGAGCTAATCAAAGCTCTATCTGCAGTAATCAAATATTTTCTCAAAGTTAAGATCTAGATTTAAAGTTGGTAATACAACTTGCCTTTAACAAATGCAATGTAAGGTATTTCTCCCATGACCCTGAGTGTAGACAGCTCATGTCTCAAGCCACCAGCTACTCTGTTCAGCACCTTCTCAGTTTCATCATCTGAAGCATTGCCTTTGCACACCCAGAACACATTTACTTTGTTCAGGTCTGGAGTCACACTCACCTGCAAGCAGAAATATGTTAATATAAGACAAAGTTATAAATACACAATTTAGAAAAAGCCTGGAAAGAACTTGCTATTAAATAAAATTTAGTTTAGTTAGGTTCACAAGATCCTTATTAGAAGTGTTTACTTACTTCAGAGATTTCAATGCCTCTACCGACTATATCCATAGCAGCAGTGCCAGTAGACATCAAGTCAGTGATCTGCTTCATAAACATTTTGTTCAGCATGGCAGTTCTGCGCTGCCCGCGCTTGCCAGGCTCATGCTTCTGTTGAGTAAGACTTTTTACTGACGGCAGAGCATTAACTGCGAACGCTTGCGTTGGATGCCACTGCCTGAAATATCAAAACAACAAAAATATAACCTTAAAACAATAACATTATTCTAATAACAGTTTACTGTAAACACTGACAATGACCTCTTATTCTTTGGATTCACCATTTTACACAGTTTTAGCCCTTGCTTTTTCAAGCTAAAAGCTACACAGGAAACATGGTAAAGTCGATGAAAAGATATCATTTTTCCACAAAATATAAACGTAAGAATATTCTAAGGTTGTAAGATACAATTAACTAAAAATACGGACGACACAGATTCGACGCACATACAATACTACAAATTCGAAATAATAATGCTTCTGTCACAGAAAAATAAAACAAAACACCATTTTTCAAATTTGAATTTGGAAGAAAAATATGCAGAAATCATGTCATTTTTCATTCATGCTTTTTTGACATATTTATGTTGCTGTCAAGTGTCAATGGCAACTAAAATTTATAAAAAATCTGGTGCGGTCCACAGTCAATCTAATAGGGGATATTACTGCAAAATTCTGGCGCAAGGGCGCAGCACTAGCGTAAGCAGTAAAAAGTTTTTTGCCGAGACGTAAATGGCCGTAGGACGCCATAATATATATAATTAAAGTACAGATAGGTAAGTTATACCAAAATAATTAACACTTTGACATATTTTCACAGAATTTCTGGATACGCGATTGCGCACATGACGGTTTGTTTACTGCATGTGCTAGTGGCGCCCTCTGCGCCGAGGTTTGCGTAATATTCCCTATTAAACACTACTTTATTAGTACAATTTTTTTACAAACCTGGTTTTATTACAGCCCTTGTGTGTGTGTCTTCCGTATGATTTATATTTTATTGCAGTATTATATAATTAGTGTACTATAGATCCACTTCATCGGATTTGACGTTTTTTTTTTTTTTTTTTTTTTCTTTATTTATTTACGGGGTTTTTTCTGTTAAGAATATGTCACCCCGATGATTGAATACAATAAAATTACATAAACTAATACTAGACTAGCCTACCCGCAACCTTAAACCCATAATAATAATATGATAAAGCATTCTAGCCTCATCTGACAATGGTGAGGCCAGAACGCTATTATAGAAGCCTACATTAGAATTATTAACAAACGTTTGACGTCTTTGAACCTCCACACGAACACATTCTGCCAGGATATGATGCACATCTTCAATGACTCCACAGGCAGTA
This sequence comes from Ochropleura plecta, assembly GCA_905475445.1. NCBI lineage: Eukaryota > Metazoa > Arthropoda > Insecta > Lepidoptera > Noctuidae > Ochropleura > Ochropleura plecta. The sequence goes on along the minus strand of FR997740.1, from coordinate 7,521,533 downwards.
CAGTTTGGAGAATCTACTTTGCGCATCATAAATCCGAAGCTATTGAGCGGTATGTGTCCGGACCGGAGTCGCAAAGCCGTCACAACTTCTTGCCTACTCATCCTGCCCTCGCTGAACCAAGGCACCCGTGGAAGAGATGGCTGAATCGTTCTGTACCATATACCCTTAGTCAAAGACCTTTCATCAAAATATTCTGTCCATTGTTGAATACATCTGTTTCTAACCAAGGGTAAAAGCTCAGTGTGCCAAGGACGACACGGATATATATCTCCATCAGAGCCCGCTTCATTTGCCAAACGATCAACCATCTCATTTCCTTCCAGTCCAACGTGGGATGGAATCCACTGCAATACAATTGTTTTACGTTTGGCAACAAAATCCGTAATTATTTTTAATATATAGTACGCCAGTGGAAGCCCTCGAAAAGATGAAGTACTCGTGCATCTCATCAGATGAAAAAGAGCACTTTTTGCGTCTGTGAAAATGACAAATCGATCACCGGCCAAAGATTCAGCATAAGCCAGAGCTTCAGCTATAGCAATTAGCTCCAAGTGCATAATTGATACTTTGGATATAATTTTAAATTTAAGAGAAGCACCTATTTGTGAATCGAAAAAGGCGGCGCCACAGTAATTATCGTGCCTGGAACCGTCCGTATACAAACAGTAAAAGCCAGAGTACTGTGAATTTAAAGATTTACAACAAATTGATCTAAGGTTATTTACATTATAACAATGCTTAGGTTTATCTACGGAATCTAAACTAGGTTTTACTATACCAGATAAGTCCACATTGCTGACCCAAGTGTCCATGGAGAACATGCCAATTTTATTGTTGATGTGCATTTGTTCCCGCTTCAGAATATCGTGAGACAAAACTAACAGTGGTTTTTTCTTATTTCTCCAGTAAATATTATTGTAACAAAGGCCATGAAGCTTATTTATTAAATCGATTAAAGGTAAATCGTAACACTTTGATTTTAAATAAAATTTACCAGCTAAATAACGGCGGCGAATAAAAAGGGGAGGCAATATTAAGTCAGACTCCATTACGTGGATGGGAGTGCTTTTGATAAATCCACCGATTAACCTCATGCATATGTTTTGTAATCTGTCTAATTTAGTTAAATGTGTTTCGGCGCTATTGTCCAATAAAAAGCTACCAAAGTCGATGCGACTACGAATAAGGGAGATATATAATCTTCTTAAGTGATTGGGATGAACACCCCACCCAGGTCCCACTAAAACCCTGAAAATATTAATTAATTTAAGTACTCGCCCACGGACCTCATTCACATGTTTATTCCATCGGAGTCCCCTATCCAACCACAATCCTAGGTACTTAACGTGGTCTACAAACTCTAACAATGCCCCGTTCAAACTAACTTCTATAACCGGTTTTCTAAAACCTCTATTAAACAAACAGATTTTACTTTTACTGGGAGAAATATCTAATCCTAGATGCGTCAGAATACTGTTGATGCGATCAAGTGCAGACTGGATCTTGAGTTGTCCCTCGTTAATAGAAGAACACTGCACATATATAGCGAAGTCATCCGCGTACTGGGATATACAAATATTGTTTTGCACATATTTACAAATATCTAATGTTGCTATATTAAACAATATTGGGGATAACGGGTCACCCTGAGCCAAACCACTACCAGATTGTCGATTAATAAAGCTATTACCAGATCTAATCTTGAGTACTCTTCTATTAAGAAAATTCCATAGATATCTACAGATACGGGAACCGACCTTATAGCTATCCAAAATATTTATTAAAACAGGAATATTTACATTATTGTACGCATTATTTATATCTAAAAAACAACCCAAAGTAGAGCATCCCTCAGAAAAACCAGTTTGAATTGTGGTTATTAGGCAGCTCAAGCCGTCTAAACACGATCTTCCCCTACGAAAGCCAACTGTGTTCACAGAAAAGGTGTCACTTTTTTCAAAAAACCATTCCAATCTTCGATATAAAACATAATGGAAAATTTTGCATATGCACGACAATAATGAAATAGGTCGAAATGAAGAAATTTTACTAGGGTCACGTCCAGGTTTTGGAATAGGGACGATACAAATGTCGCGCCATTGAGTAGGGACAAAACTGTGCTTAAAAAAATCGTTAAATAGAGTAAGAAGTACAAATTTACCTACATCAGGTAGATTCCTAATCATGGAATAAGATATGTCATCGCATCCAGGAGATGTATCCTTAGATTTGATACATTTGTCTAGCTCCTGAATAGAGAACTCGCACTCTAATGTAGGATTGCTGTGATGAACGGAAGGGGACGCTGGGGACACATAATCGGGTGCTAAGGAATTTAATAGGTCTGTGGCACTTTTAGAGTCTACAAAATGACTCGGCGATCGGTATCCTTTCAACCATCTCATTTTGCGCCACATTTCACTTGATGATGTCGTGTGATCAACTGACGAACAAAAATTTTGAAAGTTCAGTCCCCTTGCCTGTCGTATTAACCTTTGGGATATATTTATCTTACTTTTAAGAGTATCCAGGTTTTGGGGTGTGGGATTACGCCTAAATTTGGATAAAGCTAACCTACGCTGAGCCACAGCTTGTGACAGTTCGGCAGTCCAATATGGTTTCGGGGTAAAATTTGAATTAGGGTTTTGATTAAATTTAAAGATCGGGATGAATTTATCGGCGGCGTCATTTAGGTTATCTAAAAATGTATTATAGGCGCTTTGGAGGTCATTAGGTAAATATAAATTTTGAAATTTTTCTTCCAAATATTTTTTATAAGAAGTCCAATCTGCTTTTCTAAAATTTCTTTTAATAACTGAAGGAACGCATGTCGTACACAATGTTGAAATTTTAATAACTAAATGGTCGCTGCCTAGGTTTTCATTGAGAACGGTCCAATTAAAATTTAACGCAATATCTATAGAAGCCAGTGAAATATCTGGGGATGACTGTTGTAAGATGTTGTCAACTAATCGAACACGTGTATGTGTTCCATCGTTCAAAGAAATAAAGTTGTTATCTATTAGCGAGTCGTGAATAAGATTGCCTCTGCGATCACTTTTATAGGACCAACTGGAGTGATGGGCGTTAAAATCACCAAGAATTAAAGTTTTGATTGGCAATATCGAAAATAGACTATCCCAATCTTGCTGAGTGGTTATAATCCTAGATGGACAATAGATAGACACAATATTTTGAAGCGGGTCACAATTAAATAGTTGAACGCACACTACCTCCATACCGTTATTATTGACGAGAACGCGGCGCAGCTGCGACTTAATAGATTTGTGTACTATAATAGCTACACCGCCGTATGAGTCATCCCGGTCCGCGCGATAAACATCATAACAATTAACTTTAAAATTGCTTTCTGGTTCAAGCCACGTTTCACTAAGGACAGCAATATGTACTTTTTCCTGCCACAATAGTTCATAAAATGATGCTAACTTTGGCCGAATACTTTGGGCATTCCACTGCAATATATTTAATTTGATCGATTTGTTAGCCATCACAAGGAACAAAAAAGTTAAACAATGCTTTAATCCACGGCCACTCTGAAACAAAACTCACTGACACTAATGTTAACCATTCTAGGCACAACTGAAACACACACTTCACTTTGTTAATCAAACCTGTCTTTTTGAGGTAAATAACCTCCTTTATTCGAGAACACAGCTCTCTAAAAGAAGGACATTCATCTTTGCCAACATCTTCTTTAACAGGCAATTCATGAACCTCTCCTTCGTCTGCATCTGCCGTCCAAAACATCCAGTCTTCTTTAAGGGGGCTTTTCTTGTTTTTCGGAGGCTTTGTGGTATCATTGTCCCTACTAGCCGTGGAAGGGGTTTGTACCTTGTGGATTGTGGCTTTTGTTTGAACAACTTCGGCAAAGGTAGGATTCCTGGTGTATACAGACACGTGACCAGCAGGAGAAGAAGAGTATATGCTATTTCCAAGTGTTACAGTGGCTGGAAGAGGGACGCTAGTATTAGGGGGAGCAGGGTTTTCGGGGGGTACATAACATTCTATGGCTTTCCTATATGTGCATCCAAACTCCGACATTATTTCTCTAAGTCTTCTCTCTTTCTTATATACTGGACAAGACCTGCTGAGCGATATGTGGTTACCCTTGCAGTTTACACATGAGAACGTTAAGGTCTCGCAATTCTCGTGATGCCCGCCACATTTTGGACAAATCACGCTTTTTGAGGGGCACATTTTCCGCATATGGCCTAACCTCCAACATTGGGAACATTGCGATACTTGATGTATGTAAGGGAAGACTTTTATATTTATGTCCCAAACACGTACTGATACTGGCAGGTGATCACCATCAAAGCAAAGTCGGAGGGTCTCGCTAGGGCACCAACCACCTTCATCCCTGTTGCGACGGTCTAGCCTCTTAATCGATAAAAGTTTGGCAGGGGCCGGACATGTTATATTTTTGATGATCTCGTCATCAGTAAATTCGAGGTCTACATCCTTAATTATGCCATAACAAACAGACAGCTGCATAGCCGTCTGGAGCCTCCATCCTTTCTCTAACAACTTCTCGCACATAAGAAGGTTTTGAGCAGCCGATTCGCATTCAAATTGGAAACGTATTTTAAAAGGGCTTAAATATTTAACTTCAATTATCTTAGTAATGTTATTATCTTTTAGAATACGTGCCATTGCAAATTGTTTCGGTAAACGTTCTTTATGTGATAAGTATACCTCATACTTTTCCTGGTTTACAGAATTCCTGCTTCCGTGACAGATCTTTTTCTTACTCGTTTTTCCAACTTCTTTCCAACCCTCTTCGTCTTCAGTACTGTCCTCCCCTTTCCTTTTTTCCGTTCTTGATTGCTCCTCTTTATTTTTACTATCATCCTCAGTGGCATCCATGTCAGAAGAATCATTTAATAAACTCTGTACGTCATTACTAAATACGGGAGTTACACGGCGCGGTGAAACGCTTTCGTTATCAGTCATAGCGAGCGCGATCGTGATAGGCAAGCGCAGCCGGTAGGTCCGGCGCACACCTGTGGCACGTGACAATACAATGCGTAAACAACTATTTGAGCAGTATGGATAGCTATTAGATCCGCAACAAAAAACACAACCAGACCGCACGAGTGCCGGTACGGCTATGGGATTTGACGTTGTTGCAGCGTGTATTCTTCGTCACGCTTCTTTATCTTCTATCCGTATCATTCTTTACCACATGCAAAAATATACTGGACCAATGGCCCATGTTCGTCCATAGAGAAGAAGAGCTTTGGTAAGACCAAACCTTAAGGTGAAAGCTCCAACCTACCCGCGAAATTCAAATTTTCTTACGTTTTTTGCAATTTTCAGGCCAGTGCTAGGTTGTATGTTGATTAAAATATTATTCGCGGCTGTAAGACGTATGTAATTATAGAATTATAATCATCAAAATCACCAATACAACCCTCCAAGTTCATAAAGGCGTAGGAACAAAAAAAAAACAGAAAAAGTCTTTCCTACAGCTTTATGAACTTGGAGGGTTGTATTGGTGATTTTGATGATTATAATTCTATAATTACATACGTCTTACAGCCGCGAATAATATTTTAATCAACATACAACCTAGCACTGGCCTGAAAATTGCAAAAAACGTAAGAAAATTTGAATTTCGCGGGTAGGTTGGAGCTTTCACCTTAAGGCAGCCATGTTTAAAAACCAAAGACAAAATTGCCGCGCGTGGGAGGAGTCGTGCTATTCCCGCCAAATACCTGTCAAATTGTCAAAATCGGGATAAGTTTACGTGTATACGGTTGTTTATTTTTGTTTTATTTAAATCAATAGTGAAATCACTATAAAAATGTCTATATTAGAAGACAGTGAAGAAAGTTGTACTGTTAAAATGGACAGTCTTTGTTCAGATTTAAATGTCGACCCAGTTGCAGCAAAATTAGCCAAGGAGTCCTTTTTAGAGATAAAACGAAATTATACATTAGATGTGAGTATTTTAGTTAAGTCCATTCATATCATTACTTCAACGAATATTATTCTATTCTCAATTGATTAGATATTCCTACAAACAATCTTTAGGATCATAACACTCTTACGTCGATTCACTAGTGCTCTCTAGGATACTGATGTTATATACTTAGATTTTATCTAAATCTAGTCATATACGCGTTTTTAACTCTATGGCCCGTGTGGCAGATTTTAATTCCTGTCTTTGTGAATTGCATTTATGTGACTTTTTTTAACCTGAAACAACTTTCACCTGCATAATGTACACGAGGCCCTTTTGAAAGGATGTTCACTGGCATAATCACTGATCAGGAAAGCAAGCCAGCAACAGATGACACAAACAATGAGACTATGTTTTATGAAAGCATTTTCCTTATACCTTTATTTACAGTACTCATTTTTGTTGTTTTAAAATACAGACATCATAAATGTTTTAAATCTTTATCATATAATGTGTCTTGTTTCCTCAGGGTGATACATTGCACTGGATGGCATGTGCCTTATATGTGGCATGCCGTACCTCCATAACTCCTACAGTGCAGTCTGGGAAGGCAGTGGAAGGGAATTGTGTCAGTCTTACCAAGCTTCTGAGACTATGCAACATAAGGTTACTATATTTACATTGTTTAAATAGCCTTTGACTATGTGTATGCATACCTTCTAGGTATTTTAATACAGCTTTTTGATTTAATTCAAGTCTAATCCAGTTTTTCAAAAAAATCAAGAACTGGATGGAGATGGCTTCCATGTCAACTGAGTTCAGAGACAGGATATCTCATTTGGAGCACAAGTTTGCTGTGTCCACTGTGCTGTACAGGAATTTCCAGCCCATCTTCCAGCAGATCTTCTCTGGATTGACAAATGAGCCATTGAAAACTAGTAGTAAAAGAAGACCTAAGTAAGTGATATTTAATATTTACAAATAACATAACATCACACCTGTAATCTCCAAAGGGTTAGGCTGAGGTGTACCTAATTGTAACAGCCACATTATAGCCAATAAATAAATGAAACACATACACACACACACATACATTTATTTTTTAATATATGTTTTTTATGTAAATAGATTTGTGTCTGGTTGATAGCAATAGGTTTGCCCCCTATTACGTCATGGTACTTAAATAATATTAATGTCTAAAATATTGTGATAAAATTGCAATACTAAAGTGGATAGAAATATAATAAAATAGCTAATAGATTACTAAAAAGAAGGTGGTTTACAAATCATACTAGTCAAAAGGTTGGGTGACCTCATACCAAAACCCAGTTTCCACATCAATAGTTAACAGGATGTGCATCATTGTTTTGCTTCCTGATTGTTGCTTATCATTCAACTGGATCTAATGTCCTGATTTTCCTCTTGTTTGTCATTTTATAATTGAAATTATAATGTGTAATTTTGAAGATCACACTTAAATTCTTTTGCTACAATACATAAATTACTTTAAAAAAATTAACACAAATATTACACATCAAAATATGCCAAGAAGCTATAAAGAGTAAATGCAACAGGAGATGGATTTACAAACAGTAGCTACATTACCAGTCTGTGGGTGATGACAATTTCCTTCTACTTTCTAACTTTTATCACCCAACTCTGCCTCTATAATATTGTGAACATTTTCCCCACACAGGACACAGCCTTGTACTACAAATGCTCTGTTTGAGTTCACCTGGTGTTTATACATCTGCGTGAAAGGGGAGCACCACAGATCTGCCCACGATCTTGTTGACATGTACCATTTGCTGCTTGCATCTTTAGACTTCGTTTTTGCGAATGCCTTTATGGACAGAAGGGTAGATTTAATTAATCCCGCATTTAAAGGTTTGTAGACAGTATTAGTTTCACAAATAGTTGTTGTTTTAATCTCAAATTCATTTTGGTAGTTTTGTAGTTAAAAATTTGTCATTAATACCCAAAATAAGAGTGTAAAAAATGTATTTGTAAAAACCTTTACACCTAAAAGTCTCAGCAAATTTACATTAAATAAATAACTTTGACATTAAAATCCAAAATATGCTTAAATTTGTACACATTTTTTTAGGTTTGCCCAGTGACTGGTTAAAAGAAGATTTCAATATGCCATCAACAGCACCCTGCATTATGTCAGCGTTATGTGAAATCAAAAATGGACTGTTAGTAGATGCTGCGGCATCTAAAGAATACACCTGGAAGCCAGCAATAAAGAAGTTTTTCGAAAAACAAGTGAGTTGTGTCTATCAAACCAAGACTTTTACAATCATTCTCCTATACCTGTAAGGGTTTAAGGATCTCCTTTGACGGCATATTTTAAACATCCTTTTTGTTTTCATGTTTTTTAGATCTTAAAAGGTGATATTGAAGACTTTAGTGGAGTCTTAGAAATTGGCACTTTTGACCAAAATCTAAAATCATTAAATAATTCATATGAAACTTATGTGCTCAGTGTTGGTGAATTTGACGAACGCATATTCTTAGGTAAGTTACTACCCTTATAATTGTTAAAAATAATTTACACCTAATGATGAGTAACTTTGTTCCATAACAAAAATACTGAAAATAGATGAAGAAAAGTTTAAAAAAAAGTACAGGCCACAAAAAAATAAATAACTTAAAAAAAATATTGTCATTTTTAATTCCTAAATAAAAAGGTTTTAATGCATAATGCTGGCCACTAACAGAAATAAAGAAAGTTTGAATAAAAAAATATTTTTAAAAGCTTGTTTACTACAAACATTCTTGAAAGCGAAAATGTCGAATATTTATTATTTAAATCCAATTTTGACTTGCTTTGTAGATTACGAAGGTAAAACCAGATTTTTGTACAAAATTTTACATCCCCAATCTAATGTGTCTGAAAATTGTCATCAAACTTACTAAACTTTTATATTTTTTTTTAGGTGAACATGCAAATGAACAAATTGGTACTTCAAACAAAGTGTCTGGGGATGAAATATCACAAGTTATTGCTACATTTGGTCCTGTGAGTATTATTTTTAATACATTCTCTGATATCAGGGTTCTATTTAATTGAGTAGTGTAATAAACTCTTAACCCTGAGCATTTAACTTGGCATATTGCTTATCTTATTTGCAACTGCATTTTTGTTATAATTCAGGCCTTAGAAAATGACTGGAATATTTATTTAGTTTAGCCAGCACACTTTTGGGAAAAGGCTAGTGCAGATGATAATGATCTCGCAACTCATGTGTGTCAGAACTTATACTTACGCCAGATAAATAAACTTGAATGTTTTATCTGCCTCGCAATCAGTTTGTATTATTGCTATGTGCAAGTTCATTAAACTAATCTAATAAAATTATATCTACAAAATTGGGCAAAACATTCAAAAACCTGTAGTAACTTGTCTTTTAGAATCAGTTTTTATCTGAAACTTTTATATTGGTTACGGATATTTTTTCAAGTCTCTGTTGGGTGTGTCCTGTAGTGCTACTACAGGTTTTCTACAAATTGGGAACATTTCTTCCAAGAGATGCTTATTGTGCTTTATACTTACTTAAAAAAATGATTTGAAAAAACACCTTAATTAAATGCTAATTACTCGACTGTAGCACGTCGCCAGTTTTCAGTATAAAATAAATGTATCTAGACAAGAAACTCGGAAACTATGTATCATTTCATTTTGTATGCATTTATGAGCATTCATTATCAAGCCAGCTAATGCAAGTTTTATGTTTAACCACAGTTTGTTGAGCTCATGTTTTCTAATATTTTTTGGTGACACAAGAGTTATTTTTATAACTGTGTTGAGCTATAGATGTGTTATGTAGCCAAGCTTTCGAACGAGGCCCGCATACTGTCGCAGCAGTCAGTACATAAGGCTAATAATGTGTATCTTTTTATCAGAGTGGTCGCGCATGCCACGAGACTCCTCTGACCGGGCGGCGCTACTTGGCAGGACGCGGTGAAGAACTGACTCCAGTGTCAGAAGCCAAGAACAGTCTGGCACGCCTCGCTTCGTACCTGAGAAACGCAAAGCCGCAGCCATCGAGAGTTCTCTTGAAGTTGTTCACGTAAGTGTAAAGAAAGTGTTTGCTAGTTATCAGCTTCCTGCCCTTGCCCCATTCTACTTGCGGTTTCCTCATAGAATTAATCTAAGAAAAAGATAGTATTCCAAAACAATTTTTTGGATGCGGAATCATGGGCTTTTACTGTATGGATTGAAAGCCTATTTCGCTTAGAGAAGTTTGGTCAGTCCTACAAGTCCTACCTATCTCTAAAAGTATTTGAATCCATACTAATATTAAAAATGGGAAACTGTATGTGTGTGTCTTGATTGTTTGTCCGTCTTTCACCGAAAAACGGAGCGACGAATTGACGTGATTTTTTAAGTGGAGACAGTTGAAGAGATGGAGAATGACATATTTTTGCCTCTTTGTAACCACTTCCCTAAAATAGGGGGTGGACGCGAGCGAAGCCGACGGCAAAAGCTAGTACTGAATAAGATCTAGTATCGATGTATTTACCACTTATTTGTGATTTCCTTTTTTAATTAGTATTTCTCATCCACAGTGACTGCAACGTAAATATGGACACAATTAACGCGAATCTTGTCGTACCATGCAACAACTGGATGGAGCAGTTTGCAAGCAGCCTGAGGGAGACTAACACTTTAAGTAGCGAAATGATAAAATTTCGGTGCAATATGGTCACGTGTCTGTACTACCGAGTCTTTGAACACATCATCAGGGAGGAGCATAGGAAAAAACCACAGGTGTCTTTGAATGTAAGTAATACAAAAAAAATAAAACTCTAGTGTAGAAATAGTCCTATTGATTACCTATTGATTATCCTATTATCTCCCACGTCTAAAGAGACGTGGGAGATAATAAACAATGTTACGTAACGTCTTGTAAGAAAGACCCCCTCCCGCCCCTGTAACGTATCGTAACGTTTTACGAGACCACTCCCCCCCCCCCCAAATTGCGTTACGTAATACTTGAATGCTCCCTTAGACGGCACGGTAGTGGCTGCGCAAACGACTGCCGCGCTATAAAGAGACGCGTTTCGATACCCTCACGGAACAAATATTTGTATGGCCTAAAAGCAGTTTTTGCGGGTATGTGAGTTTAGTACCCACTACAGAAGGATAATTCCAAATGTAAACCAACGTCAAAAACAAATCTAGACATTTATTCCAGCAGGACTGAGTCAAAATTTATGTCACTGGATTGAAATACTGAAACAAACTATGAATAAATCAGCCATAATGGTATAAATCTCGAATCCTCAGGACTCATGACTTTTAGTAAGGATTCCATTACGACTTTGACATCATTACTTTTAAAACCATTAAAACTTTGTTAATGTGCAACCTGCATTGCAAGTAATTTCAAGACAACAAAAGTAAAACATCAATTATTTTACTTATCTTATCATAAACAAATATAATTATACCATAATGCACTTGCATTGGCATGCAAAACATATCAGCTGTGTTTGCAGTAACGCAAAATTAAGTCATGATAAGATATTTAAATATAATCAGATGATATTATGGTTATGACCTAGGTTAATGACAACAATCATTCGATTTTTGTGTTTCTTATCTATCTTTCAATACTTACTGAAAATCAGTGATAACAGTATAGGTAAGTAACATGTTACATTGGCGTGTTTCATATACCCTTAATACCTATTTGTTTTTTTTTGGGTTGGGATATCATCAAATAACTTCCCCCGCTCTGGACGGAGCGGGGGGGGGGGGAGTGTCAGACTTTTACTGATTAAATGCACCCATTTTCCTTCTATTGCCCTTTACGTTCCGGGGCCGCGGTATCTCTTTCGAACAACCCGCAACCCCGGCAGGCGGAGGCCCTGGCAAGCCCCTCTCTTTTGGCGTCTCTCCCGGCGGCTGGGTTGGTTTGAGGTTCTCTCCCTCAAACTGCATTACTGTTTCGCAGAAGGAGGTGACCACTTCCCATTCCCTCTCGCTCCGGACCATGGACTGAACCAGGGCCGGACGCGAGAGATCGCCGCCGCCGATCGCCCCTAGCTCGGGCACTTCGCTAGGCAGACCGCCACTGTGTGCTCCACCGTGTCCTTCGGGCGATCGTCACAATGGTGACACCCGGGACCCTTAATACCCTTCAAATCATGTTTTTGAACGATGTATGGTAGATAATCACAGTATTACTGACCTGAGTACTACCCGAAGGAATCATCATAGTAAATCTACATGTCGCAGGTTGTTGTGACATAATAAATAAATGTTGCTGCTGAGCAATAGGTGGTTCGGATGCCTGGTGTTGGGACTCCCATTAGGAATTTCTCATTAGCAGCCATGTGTTTTGGATTTCTGTCCGGTTGTTTTCAATTGGGTTGTTGAATAGCTGAATTTTGGTCCTAATACATTAATTTATAATTTGCCATCGATACGCTAACAAGAGAAACATAACTGGCGAAATGTGGTTGTACCACCACGGCGTTTCTGACCTTTCTCGAGGTGCTGGGGTGGATCGAATGATATTCCCAACCGTACGCAAAATACGCGCCTTTGGACACGGAGTTGCGGACACCAGACCGTTATACAAAACAATAGGAATTAGCCTAACCTTTCGAGGATTTCAGACGTGATTTGATGTATAAATGTATTCCAACAGATGCTGCTGAATCAAGAAACATACCAGCTAGCAGTATACGCGTGCTGTACAGAGATAGTCCTGCACGCGTACGGTGTTCACTCGCTCAAGTTCCCGCGAGTGCTACAGATATACGGACTCAGTGCCTTCCACTTTTACAAAATTATCGAGCTCGTAGTACAGGCGGTCGTCGAGAAACTCAGTCGGGATGTTATCAAACATCTTAATGCTGTAAGTAAATTCATATATTATATGTTATACAATCATTTTTCATTGTGCATATGCAACGACATGGAACAGTGTTTTGCTATTCCTGGGACCAGGCCGAAAATAACTTGGGGTCCATGACTTTGCAATCACAACGCTGCCCAGCGGCTAAAGCATACTTTCGAAAATTATAGCTTAAAAACTTCGTCTTTATATTTGAAAATTTATTAACACAGTACTTAATACGCTTCTACATTTACTTAGGTGGAGGAAGAGGTATTAGAATCGTTGGTGTGGACTTCGGATAGCCCATTGTGGGACCAACTCAGTAAAACGCCAGTACCTGCATCTAATGACGTCAGAGTACATGACTCTCCGCATCGCAGGTCCAGTAAGTACTTCATCTTTTCTTGCGTCATAGATCTTGCTTTTGCTTTTTTACTAACTAGATTCAACAAAAAGTATCCATGGTTATCAATTTAACGGTGTTTTATTTGTATATTTGTAAAACGATTTCTCCGTAAATTTTAGGCCGATTTTCAAAATAAGAAGTTCTGTCAAATATGTCTAACTGTGAAAATAATCCTTTTGCTTTACAAGATGGTCTTCAGTCCCCGGTGTCGGCTGACATTGACCGTTACCTCTCGCCCATGGCTGATCAGGCGAAAAAGCAGTTATTTAAAGATCCTATCAAGCCTGGCCAATCGTTACTAGGTAAGTCGTGTATTGTTACAAAACTACATACCTTCCACTACCTACCTTCTTGCGTCAAGAGATATTGTTTATCTGTTATTTCAAACATAGGTGTTTTCCAATACTTTTTGCCCAAATACAAATAAGGATAATCTTATTTTCTAATGTTTTGTTCTAGTTGCCACAAACAATACGCCGGCGAAACCTGAGCCATCACAACCTACACCAAGTTGTTCTAATGGCGAATCGAACAGCAGCACATCCACACCTAAGAAAACTAATAACTCATTAATACTCTTCTTTAGAAAGGTAAGTTATGTCCAAACTCGTGGATCTTTGACAGTAGTCAGTGTCCAGGAAGTATGACAACCAATCTTACCGAGGGGTATCGTGTTACCCAATAATAACTGGGTTCTGAAGGTCGGGTAGGCATTCGCCCTGAGTGAAATACTGGTATTCAATCACATCCGGCTAGACTGGATGTCAAGCCGAACATAGTTGGAAAAGGCTAGCCAAGTGATGGATCCAGGATTTCTCCTTTCCTGCTCCTGCTACTGCCTATGTCGTGAAACCCATTTCACTAATAACCTCCAACAAGACGAAGTAATAGGTAAACTTTTCTTTATTTTAGTTCTACAGTCTAGCAGTAGTCCGTATAAACGACTTGTGCACCCGACTGCGCCTCACCGACGAGGAACTGAAGCGCAAGATATGGACCTGTCTGGAGTACTCAATCATGCACCAGACACAGCTCATGAAGGACCGTCATCTAGACCAGATCCTCATGTGCGCTGTATATGTTATATGTAGAGTAAGTATAGTATAGCCTCAACATCATTCAGCCCAAAAATATCCACTGCTGCTAGATAGCCCCGTCGCCTGGTCGCTCAACTATCGGACGTAGTTATACCACAGTGCAACACTACTTCTATCTCTTAACGTAGGTTTAATAATTCGTAAAATAATTCAATCGATGGCCACTGGATGGCATATTACGAATTATCGATTTGTGGTTTTTTAAGCTTACGAATATATTCAACGTTTGAATCTCACTAATAAATTAATGAACATCTAATTCTTTATTTTGCTATTCATCTTTTACATTCACAAACTCTCAAAGTATAAATCATGCAAAATGACATACGAAACAACCATTATGCATTATTCTGAAGCGGATTTTGATGCGTTTTTTTATATCAAAAAAAGTTTGTCACGCTCCTTCAAAACAATAGAATAAACATGCCTACTGGTCTTTACAAGAAATCATTTCTTGTGGATTCATTGAATATACGGTGAATTATAAGTTATCTCAATGTAGCATACCTACGGCGCCAATTTCCGAATTCACATTTTAAAATTAAAATCACTATAATCAGTTAATCACTTAACAAAATCGTAGGTTGTCACATCGCACCAAAAACTTTCACCACATTAATTAGAAATTTAAAATAACATAACTAAATCAAAACTCTAAAACAGTTCTCAAACTATTCAAAAGAAACAAAATAATAACAATCGTCATTCGCAATTTGTTGTTCTTGCAACTATATTCAGGCTGGTCATCGGATGGTTCATATGCGCGAACTTAATGGACAAGCCAGGCTTTACTAGCCCCGATAGTTTGTGAGTATGGATGTATGTTTGATCCTCTTTCACGAAAAAACTACTTAACGGATCTTGAGTTCTCAAACTATTCAAAAGAAACAAAATAATAACAATCGTCATTCGCAATTTGTTGCACTTGTTCTTGCAACTATATTCAGGCTGGTCATCGGATGGTTCATATGCGCGAACTTAATGGACAAGCTAGGCTTTACTAGCCCGTATAAATCGCCGTATAAGTACCTAAAATTTATCAATGAATTGTATTTAACTTCTATAGAAATGAAAAGCCACATTGAAAGCCAACGAGTGCGAAAGAGACGCGCTAGAGAGAGAGCATTACGTAGTGTTGACATGTCACGAACCGCTCCGAATCAGACACGATTGAATTTTGTTCGAATTTGATGAATGATTGACTTTTAGTGAGTCGTAGTATTTTATGGATCTGGTAAAGTAAGCGCGCGGAAAATTAATTTCCGTGTATTTAAAATACTTTTGTTCATGATTGTTATATTATGTTAGTTTGGGTACAGTTAGGAAGTAGGTTATACAGTATGTTAGGTTAAACGAGGGACTTATTGAGGGAGGGTATTCAGTATTCGATTCTCGTCCCAAATATGTAAAAAACCTATAACCTTAATTTCTGACGAAATTGTCCAATAAAATACATTATTTATAAACACTGAGCGCGAGAGAAGTAAACTTGTAAACAGTGAAGTAAATCACGCGGCAAAATACCTACGCGCCGATTCTACCGAAAAGGCGTCCTAAGCCAGGTTTAAAGTATGAAGGGAAAATGGATTATACCTAAAGGTCATTGACACGCACACATGTTCTGCGATAGTATTAAATCGCTAGCGCAAGAGTATATACACGTTGCGAGACTTATGCGAAATTTTTGGTATGGTTCTGTCTTTTATTTATTAGTGTTTTTTTTTGTTAATATTTTTATTAGTATCATGTAAGTATGCACTATTGTGGGTTTGAATACGTCCCTCGTTTAAACTAACATACTGTATAACTATTGGTCTGATTGGTGTTATAATTTTGGGCAAGCCTGGCTTATAGGTTCTATAGGACCTTCGCCCCTGCTATAGGATGTTAAGTATTACAAGTTTTTTTTTTTTTTTTTCAAATTATATTACATCAATGAAATTAGTTTTCACCTTCTATTTAAACAAAAATATACTTCAATATATAAATATATATACTAACTATAATACTTCAATAAATAAAACTAAATTGAAGTATGTTTGTAATTTCAAAATAACAGCGTAATCTCCGAAACGACTAGGCCAATTTTGACGGTACTTTTACTGAAAGACATTTGATATAAAAGGAGTAACTCTGTTTATTTTAGAACAAGGATAAGGATTCAATGCAACAAACTTACAATTCATAAAATATTTAATTAATACAAAAAGCGATGTCAATCGGGACTTGTTCCAAAACGAAGAAATACATCCCTCCCGTCTGAAGGCCGAAGCCGCAGTGACAAAATATGCATCGAGGTCTTAGCGAGGGCCGGGGGGCAGGTCGGTTCGAGATGTGTCTGGTTAGAATCCTTGAATTTTCAGAGGAAAGCTTTTCACGCGAAAGAAAAGGGGTTAAAAAACCATAACGGATAAATCCCTCCCTTTTACACAGTTCACTGACCTGCAAAATGTCATGGGCAAATATTAGGTCCTTACATATGAAATTGGCGTTTTTCGTACTGGCCACTTTAATCACGAATTTCTCCTCTTTGGTAAGGAATTCCAAATTCAAATTTGTACAGCTATTTACTCATGTATTTGTGCTTCGATGACCGTCATTCATTTGTTTTTTTTCTTCTGTTTTTTCTGTTTGCGTCACTCATTTTACAAAATGGAAAATTTAAAATATCGCATTATTTACGAGTACGAGTTCCGCCGTGGCACTAGTGCTGCGGAAACGACTCGAAGGGTGAATGGTGTGTATGGCGGTCATGTTGCAAAAGAAAACACAGTTCGTTTTTGGTTCCAACGTTTTCGTTCTGGAAATTTCGACCTGCAGAACAAGCCCCGTGGACGGCCTGAGACCCAAGTTGATAATGGAGATTTGAAGGCTATTGTGGAAGCGGACCCATCGCAAACCACGTCCGAGTTAGCTGCAGGCTTCGATGTTAGTGATAAAACTGTTTTAATTCACTTGAAGCAAATTGGGAAGATTAAAAAGCTTGAAAGGTGGGTACCTCACGAATTGACTGAAGCAAACCGGCAAACGCGCGTCGACTGCTGCGTTACATTACTGAACCGGCACAACAATGAAGGTATTTTAAACCGAATCATTACCTGTGATGAAAAATGGATTCTTTACGATAATCGGAAGCGCTTAGCGCAATGGTTGGATCCTGGCCAGCCAGCCAAATCCTGCCCCAAGCGAAAATTAACCCCAAAAAAGTTACTTGTAAGCGTTTGGTGGACTAGTGCCGGTATTGTTCATTACAGTTTTCTCAAATCTGGCCAGACTATTACAGCTGATGTCTATTGTCAGCAATTACAAACCATGATGGAAAAGCTAGCGGCTAAACAACCAAGGCTGGTCAATCGCTCCACGCCACTGCTGCTTCACGACAACGCCAGACCACACACTGCGCAACAGACGGCTACCAAATTAGAAGAGCTTGAATTGGAATGTCTTAGACATCCTCCGTACTCCCCGGACCTTGCTCCAACAGATTACCATTTTTTTCGCAATTTGGATAACTTTTTGCAAGGGAAAAAATTCAACTCCGATGGGGCAGTCCAAATCGCCTTCAAAGATTTTATTGATTCCCGTCCGACTGGTTTTTTTAGTAAAGGGATCAATGAACTACCTATAAGATGGCAAAAGTGCATTGAAAACAATGGTTCATACTTTGATTAATTAAATATATTATATTAAAAAATATTCGACTTTTTGTTCCTTCCATACAAAACGCCAATTTCATATGTAAGGACCTAATATTAAGTCTTTAATCGAAAATTATCCACTTGAAAATTATTTCAGAGGTAACTTTGCAGTACTTTTCTAACAAGAAAATGTTATGAAATTGTGTTTTCAAAACTTATAGTATTTACAAGTAGTCGTCAACTTTGCTATATATTAATCACAGTGTGAATGCTCCACAAATTTTAAAACGACAGTAACCACTCAGGCGTCCGTGGCTAATAAGGTATCCAAAATCAAAGGAGCGTTGTACGTCCAGCCCGCGCAACTAATATACCCTTGTACGTCCAGATACGCGCGGCCCTGAATCAAGCGCTACCGCGCTCGCATGCTGTGACAAAAACCTTCATAACTACATAACTACAATAGCTACGGTAAAGAAAAAAACAATGAAAAATTTATAGATGAACACACATTTAACCTATGTATATTTAATTATCTAAAAATCTAATTTAAGATATTAAAAACGGGTGTGAACCTTGAATTTGGAGAAAAACATATAAATTTTATTAATTTGTACCACAACGCAATAATATTGTTTATTTTACGAATAAAACAATCTCACAACAAACTAGACGTAATGTCCTTTCATTTGGTGCATGGATGTTTATGTTTTGTTAACGCTAAGTACTTAAATTAATCAAAACAAAACACCTCTGTTTATAATTTTATCGTGATGTGTCGGAGTGATTTCGACTCGCTCGCGAAAGCAAAATATAAGCAATATGGCCGCCTAAGGCCTCCTATCTTCGTCGTGTGGTCGGGGCATATCTGACGGACAGGGCCGTCATATACCCCGGTCGCTCTGGAGAGTGGAACCGGCGAGAGATGTCGTGCGGTGTCCCGCAGGGATCGGTCTTGGGGCCGCTCCTGTGGGACATCGGTTACGACTGGGTGCTGCGCGCCGACCTCCCCAGCGGCGTCAGTGTAGTTTGTTACGCTGACGACACGCTCGTTCTGGCTCAGGGGGGGTCGCACCAGGCGGCGGCCGACAATATGACACGCGGGGTTGCGATAGTCGCGGAGAGGATCCGGCTACTGGGTCTCGAGGTGGCCTTGCACAAATCCGAGGCCATGGTTTTTCATGGCCGCGGAAACACGCCACCGTCGGGATCCCAGTTGACGGTAGGAGGGGTTCGCATCGGCGTCGGGTCGACGATGAAGTACCTGGGAATCGTCCTCGACAGCCGGTGGAACTTCGTCGAACACTTCCGACGTTTGGCTCCCAAGCTCGAGCGGACGGGGGCTGCTTTCAAGCGGCTCCTGCCCAATCTGAGGGGGCCAAACGCCTCCTGCCGTAGGCTCTATGCCGGAGTCGTGCGGTCCATGGCCCTTTACGGGGCCCCGGTATGGGCGCGTTCTTTAGGGCGGCGCGCCGCCCACTACCTGAACGCGCCCCAAAAGGTGGTGGCCATACGGCTTGTCCGGGGCTACCGCACGATCTCCGGCGAGGCAGCGAGCCTCCTTGCCGGACTGCCACCGTGGGATCTGGAGGCGATAGTCCTCGCGCGCCTGTTTGAGTGGCGCGCGGAGGCACTACACCGGGGGGAAAACCCGCTGCCACGGCAAGTTGCCGCTCGGCGGGCAGACTTCCGGTGCGATCTCATGGTGGCATGGAGAGAGCGACTGTCGCAACCCCGTGCAGGGCACGCCACAATAGCGGCGGTAAGTCCCCTCTTTGAGGAGTGGCTGGAGAGGCGTCATGGCGTCCTCACCTACCGCCTGACGCAGGTCCTCACCGGACACGGAAGTTTCGGGAGGTTCCTGCACATCATCGGGCGGGAGGAAGAGCCTGGGTGTCACCATTGTGACGATCGCCCGGAGGACACGGTGGAGCACACAGTGGCGGTCTACCCAGCTTGGGCGGAGCACCGCCGTGCCCTCGTGGAGGCGATCGGCGGCGGAGATCTCTCGCGTCCGGCCCTGGTTCAGGCCATGGTCCGGAGCGAGAGGGAATGGGAAGCGGTCATCACCTTCTGCGAAGCAGTAATGCTAGCGAAGGAGGTGGCCGGGCGATTGAGGGAGAGAACATCTGCCCAACCCAGCCGCCGCGGGAGACGCCCATGGCGCCGGGCGCCGCGAGACGACTTCCGGCCACCGTAGATGCGGGCCTGTGGACGGTGAGCAATGGGTAGCTCGCCGTCCGTCCGTCGATTGACGACAGGCCGTGTCGACGGCGCGTTCGTGTTTCACGCGCGCCTCAAAGAGAGTCAGCAAAGCAGAGGGGCTTGCCAGAGCCTCCGCCTGCCGGGGTTGCGGGTTGTTCGAAAGAGATACCGCGGCCCCGGAACGTAAAGGGCAACAGAAGGAACATGGGTGGGTTTTAGTCAGTACAAGTCTGACATGCCCCCCCGCTCCGCCCAGAGCGGGGGAAGTCATTGGATGATTTCCCACCCAAAAAAAAAAAAAAAAAAAAAAAGGCCTCCTACACACTTTTACGCAACTTAAAAAAAGGTAGTAATGCTTTTTAGTTGGGGTTTTAAATAAAACGCTAATAATAAAATACAGTTATATAATACAGTTTAATTTATATAAAATACAGTAATTAAAAATATCATTATGAAAAAAGGCAAAAATAATGTGTGATAAAGAAGCATTAAAAAACATTCATTAATAGCATTGTAGTTTCAGGCAATACTAGGTATCAATGTATAAACAGGGTTATTGGAAAAATACCAAAAACCTCTTAAGAGGTCATTGTACTCATCATTACGAACAACGTGAAGAAATATCAGTTTTTCCCTACATTTATAATGGTATAACTCGTCAAAATGTATGGAACAGCTGATTCTTTTTTCACGATTTCGGGTTTGGTCTTTTAGTAAAAGTAGTTCATAACGATGAGTACAATGATCTCAGAAAAGGTTGTTAGTGTTTTGCCAATAAGCCTGTAATGCGCATGGTATATTACAATTACAACATCAATATTTTCAAAAACAACTAAGGAAATTAGCGCAAATTCGTATACCGATAACCTAAGTTAGTGATTTTTATTAAATATGAGAATTATGTAAATTGTCAAAACACACAAGGAAAATAAAGTAAGTAGAAATCTGAGAACATATCCTTCATGTTAGTAAAGCGAAATTAAAAAATAGAGCAAAATCCGACAATCATAAAAAAACATAACATTACTAAATCACAAGAACTAAAAGTGTGAGATAAAAGCATGATGAAACACCACCAAGCAAGCGAATAAAACATTACATCCAAAACCGCAAAAATATTGCAAACATATTTTGTCGTTTGTACCGACCCTTATTTTGAACCATTGTAGTTACGTCCGTGGATACTGAACTATCCACATCAAAAAACCTGAGGAACACAATGATATTTTTAAGGAATCTTCCACGAATACAGTATATTTACGTTTTTAAAGTGCATTATTATGTTTATTACGAACTATTACTCGTTCTTTAAATATTATTTTACTGAAACACAACGTAAGTAGAACTAAAATTTGATCGAGTACTGAAGAGCGACCATTTTTTTCGAAACAGCTATACTTTGAATTCAAAATATGACTCAATTTTACAATTAAAACTGTGCTATGTATACGTAATTATAAAGCACAAATCATCTAGTTTATTTTGATGTATAATCTAAGAAAAAATAAATAAAACTCAAGTACTTACGACATGATCTAAAAACACTTGTTCACTTAACACCACAGAACAACACACTGCGACTGAAGAATAATATTTTTTAACCATTCGTCAAGGCTATATTATACTGCCATCTGTTTTTTGTTTTGAGCATTTCTTTAGCTATCGATTCGACTAACAAAACTCTCAAGCAGTACCGTATATTTTTCATAGATGTCGATTTTATAAAAGTAGTCGCTATGGCTAATGAAGTATCCAGGACGTACAACGCTCCTTTGATTTTGGATACCTTATTAGCCATGGACGCCTGACTGGATATTAGTTGCGCAGGCTGGACGCTTGAGTGGGTAATTCAAATTACACATAAGAAAATTCTGGGCTTTTCAAAAATGAAATTATCTAAAAAAATTAATTGAGAAAAAAAACAATCATTAAATTCTTAAGCGAAAAGTAAACATTTCATGTTGATTAATGCACAGGTAATAAAGAATTTGAATCATAATTTTGAACTTTTTGTCGCCTATTTAAGGTACTAGATACAATCTGAAAAAGGCATTTTTCAAAACAAGATGTTGGGAGCCCCCTTAAGTGGACCCGCTCCCTGCTGAAGTTTCGGTTTGTTCAAAAGAGATACCAGCGGCCCTAGACATCAAAAGAAGAAATATGGCTAGGTTTTAGTCAGTACAAATCTGACACTCCCCTCCACGCTCCGCCCAGACTGGGGGAAGATATTAATTTGACGATTTCGCATCCGCAAAAAAAAACTTGCTCTTCAAAAAAGCTTATGTGATCGACTGATCGAATAATAGTTTTAAACTATATCTGTCGTATCGTTCTACTCATTTTACAGCAAGACAATTCATCTCGCTCATACCTAACATTGTGTTCTATGCAGCTTTACGTTATATATATAGTGGCTGTTTGTGTATGTGAGTTTAAATGTTTGTAAACGCACCTACGATACAGGAGGAATCCTAGTGTGCAGCAACGTTTTTAAAGAAAAAAAATACATATGTTCCGAGCCGTCGACAAATTTTAAGAGCACTATAGCTAATTATGTTTGCAAATTCTTCCCCTTATAAATAAATTATGTAAATTCTCGTCAGTACCTGCATTTTACCGGGACCCTCCGTCCAAATTAACTTCTTGAAAGCGTATGTATCGCCCAGTTATACTATACACAAGGTCTAACTTAATATGCTGTTAAATATTTTGATTTAACAGAGTGTCCATTGAGTTTCTTGCCCATTTTTAGGGTTCCGTAGTCAACTAGGAACCCTTATAGTTTCGCCATGTCTGTCTGTCCGTCCGTCCGTCCGTCCGTCCTCGCTTAATCTCTGTGACCGTTAGCACTAGAAAGCTGAAATTTGGTACCAATATGTATATCAATCACGCCGACAAAGTGGTAAAATAAAAATTGGAAAAAAATGTTTTATTAGGGTAGCCACCCTATATGTAAAGTGGGAAGTGATTTTTTTTTAAATTTCAACCCTAACGTGTGATATATTTTTGGAAAGGTATTTAAAAATGAATAGGGGTTTACTAAAATCATTTTTTGATAATGTCAATAATTTCGGAAATAATCGCTCCAAAAGTAAAAAACAATGTGTCCCCCCCCCTCTAACTTTTGAACCATAAGTTTAGAAAATATGAAAAAAATCTGAAAAGTAGAACTTTATAAGGACTCTCTATGAAAATCATTTTGAACTTGATTGACAAAACAGTTTTTGTACAAAAAAGACAAAAAGTTGTATTTTGTACAACTTTTTGTCTTTTTTGTACAAAAACTGTTGGAGCGCCTGCCGCCTCCACCTTTAAACTCATAAGTGGGAACACTTATTGTGACGGACGGGAAACTACGGAACCCTACACTGAGCGTGGCCCGACACGCTCTTGGCCGGTTTTTTCTCCATAGAGATCAACACTTTTCTCGACTTTGAAAAGAGCCTGTAGTGGTCAAACAAAACCATAGATCTGAAAAACTTTTGCAATAGGAGTAATTGAAATTCGCAATAAATATCTTCGGAATTGACGCGATCAGCTGATCAACATGTAAGGTAGAAAAAAAGCTATAAGAACAATAGTTGATCATTTCTGTGGTCTAAGTTACCACACATGAGAATTGAACTCATTAAAACATCTACACTAATATTATTTTGTAAATCTTCTAATAAAACTGACAAATTATTTTCAGGTTTCAAACAATCCTACAAATCAAGTAGAGAGAACGTTTGCAGAAATCATGCGTTGTTATAGACAGCGTCCTTTAGCTGACAATCATGTATACAGATCTGTTCTTATCAAACAGATCGAAGGAGAGAGTGAGTAGCTTTTTTTTAACATATCGTATGTGATTACAAAAATGAGTAAATTACGAAATAACAGTATATAAGTAGCTTATAAATTTAAACTAATTGACCTGGCGTCGTGACTGCTATTCATTTTGACCAATAGCAATCCCAATCGTTGAGATGTGTTTCAAAGGAATTTTAAAATTAAATCATTGTTTTCTTTTCAGGTTCACCAGAGAGAGGCGATTTGATTAATTTCTATAATAAGGTTTATGTGCAATGTATGCAAAACTTCGCATTGAGATTTACTGGGAAACATAAAGACGTAAGTAATGGAGTGCAAACATTAATATTTTTACATCCCTATTCTAATAAGACCTGTGCTACACAGTGACAAACTAGCCGCCCTTTAAAAGTGACCTTGCTGTTTCATAGCAATGTAGACCGCGGGTTTTTGGCCTTCCGCCTAATTTACCGCGATGATATACGACTCAGTTGCGGTATATAACAAATATTCAGTAAAGGACTTTGTATATTTGTTTATTTCTCTTCCACAAATAAATTAAATCAGTACTTAAGATGTAACATAGATACAGGATTAATGTATTTTATTTGTGGGAGACTGGCGCCTAAACTAAGCCAAGGCCTGTATTTTAGGTACTTAAAAAAACAAAGACTTCAAAATAGTAGCCTTCTATCAGTACATGATTTTTTGAAGATAGATGGTTAGTTTTGAAGAATACCTTCTAATACGTACCTAAACTTTACTTCTACACATAAAATTAGTTCAGAGACCGCGACTGACTTATCACGCGCGTAGTAACGTATCGCTGTCCCGCAGGAGTGCAGCCTGTCCCCACTGCCGGCCGGGCGCGGCGCGGCGGCGTGGTCGCCGGCCGGCCAGCGCGTGTCGGAGCGTCACCAGCTGTACGTGAAGCCGCTCACCACGCCGCCGCCGCCGCACCACCACCTCACCTACCGGTTCAGCCGCAGCCCTGCCAAGGTAACTAGCAGGAGTGCAGCCTGGCGCCGCCGCCGGCCGGCCAGCGCGTGTCGGAGCGTCACCAGCTGTACGTGAAGCCGCTCACCACGCCGCCGCCGCCGCACCACCACCTCACCTACCGGTTCAGCCGCAGCCCTGCCAAGGTAACTAGCAGGAGTGCAGCCTGGCGCCGCCGCCGGCCGGCCAGCGCGTGTCGGAGCGTCACCAGCTGTACGTGAAGCCGCTCACCACGCCGCCGCCGCCGCACCACCACCTCACCTACCGGTTCAGCCGCAGCCCTGCCAAGGTAACTAGCAGGAGTGCAGCCTGGCGCCGCCGCCGGCCGGCCAGCGCGTGTCGGAGCGTCACCAGCTGTACGTGAAGCCGCTCACCACGCCGCCGCCGCCGCACCACCACCTCACCTACCGGTTCAGCCGCAGCCCTGCCAAGGTAACTAGCAGGAGTGCAGCCTGGCGCCGCCGCCGGCCGGCCAGCGCGTGTCGGAGCGTCACCAGCTGTACGTGAAGCCGCTCACCACGCCGCCGCCGCCGCACCACCACCTCACCTACCGGTTCAGCCGCAGCCCTGCCAAGGTAACTAGCAGGAGTGCAGCCTGGCGCCGCCGCCGGCCGGCCAGCGCGTGTCGGAGCGTCACCAGCTGTACGTGAAGCCGCTCACCACGCCGCCGCCGCCGCACCACCACCTCACCTACCGGTTCAGCCGCAGCCCTGCCAAGGTAACTAGCAGGAGTGCAGCCTGGCGCCGCCGCCGACTTGCTGTAATTATAAGAGCTGACAATCATCAGATAGGTTTTAAGTAAAGAATAAATGCGATCGCCAAATCGTTCGACCGAACACCAAAATTGAGGAACCCAAGAGCAGCAAATTTTGGCTGCCATACGTCTGTAGGTACAACCAACGGCAGTGGGACAAAAGCTGCTAACCGGGCGTTAGTGTGCAGGGCGCAAAGATTATTTGCGTACAAGGTATCGACGATGGTATCGTTCACACCCTCTTGAGCATCAGGTTAATCAGTGCCCCTAGTTCCTCCAAAAACGAGTCAGTCTCCAGGGCTGAAAGAGTCTCTGCAGAGTATGGCGCCACCGCATCGCTGCAGAAAAGTATCCTGGCAGCTCCTCTGATGCCCTTGCTAAGTTTAGATTCCACGTGAACATAGTAACACACCTTTTTGCGAAACAAAAACAGGTAAATTGGATCTAAAATACCATTTGGTTTTATTAGTTATCTAAAAATCAAAGATTTATTTAGGTTTGTCCCTACTAATATTGAAACTTATCCACAGGACTTGCACGCCATCAACACGATGGTGTCGTGCGAGGTGGGCGGGCTGGCGTCGTCGCTGGGCGCGCTGGGCGTGAAGCGCGGCGCGGAGGCAGGCGGCGACGTGGTGAAGCGCGCGCGCCTGGCCAACGCACACGTCGCGCGCAAGCTACAGGGACTCATGACCGACCGACAGGCTGTCTAGAGGTATCTTGTGCTAAATGATAAGGTGTTTTAAAGCTATTTAAAAAGGCCCTCCACTAGTTTAATCAATTGCACTGTGAAAATGTCAACCAGCCAGTCCCGTTCGTCGTGACAATGTTATCGCTTCTCATCAAGCGTTTTGACAATGTCTTTGTCTAAAACTCAATTTCTAATCTTAATTAAATTGAGTAATTTATTGCAAACAACAAGAGATCATAAGATGACATTGAAATTACACCTTACTACACCTTGATCAATCCATAAAACCCTAGTTTTTAGGGTTCCGTTGATAAATGGCAAAAACGGAACCTTTTTCTGTCTGTCCGTATGTCACAGCCATTTTACTCCTAGCACTACATGTTAAAATTTGGAGAGTAGATGCCTTTTATGAACTACTACATAAATACAATTCGAAATTATAAAGGCGTAGGCTTCACACACGCAACTAAGGGTTGAAAAGAATTTGTATGTAACTTTCGTGATGTGTCTATCGATAGATCTTCAAAACTATATCGAAGTACCGTACGAGGTATTAAATACTTTTTTTCTCAAATAAATGTCTGATGGGATATTTGCTTCTAAAGTCGTCTGAAATATGTAGTCCTAATTTCTAGTGTAAGAGGAGGGAAATTCTGACAAAATTGTTTTATTGTTTGATGCTACGGAACCCTGCGAGTCCGTCTCACACTTGCCGGGTTTTTCACATATTTCTAATATTGTGTTTCTCTTTCTTTTCAGACTCAATCAACTCCATCCAAATTAACATTCGAGTCTATTTACGTTCTTAGTCATATTTATTTCGTTTCACTTAGTACCAAAAATCGCTTCTAGCTCTCTAGCCGTCATCTTTCCTTTATAAAATGATTTGATTATTTGACGAATTTAATATGTAAATGTGAAATCAATTTTGTTAAGGTTGACCGTAATGATGACTAATGTTTAACTTGTCACAAGTTTTGTTACAAGTGGTGCTTACATGCCGCCCCGAGGCAGAGCCCCGCGTAGTTAGCGCCCATAATGTTGAGAAAAATACATATTGATCTCATTTTTTATTTATGTTGATATACATATAGTATTGATATGCCATAACTTGAATTTTGCTCATTGCTTACGTAAGATTTAAGTTATAATAATAAGCGAGTCTTTAACGGCTGTGTCGGAATGAATTGGTGTTTCTGAGGCAAGGACACTTATTATTTTTATTTACCAGATTACATAACGCAACCAACTTCATCCATAAGTTAGTTGAGTTTTTATTTTCCGCCATGATTATTACTGAATAATTTGCTTGAAGCAATGTTTTATTTTAACCCATAGATTTTCATATTGTAGGTAATGATTGCACTTTACCTAAAACTGAGTTCCTCATAAATTTTGTTTATTAAAATCTGACATATTTTAGTTTCTTCCATTAATTGTATTATTATTCCTTAGTTTGTAAGTAATCAGAGAAAATTATAAAATCAATTTGTTTTAACTACCAATCAAAATTAAATGATTGTATATTTCGGACTTAAGCACTATATATCATGTATTCTATTAGATTTTAACCTTAGATAGTAAATAAAAAGATTGTATCCAATACATTGTTTTAATTACACACCCAGTTGTTTTATAGCCTTCAATGATGGAACTATGTAGCTTACAAATATAAATGGAGAAATTACATTCTAAGAGACATCTAATGATAACAAAATACATTATTAGTCTTATGAATATTTAGTAAAACAAAATATTCAATACCTACACATAAAAGATATCCTAAGATTCCTCATATTTACCTATATATTAACACACATACCATACAAAACTAATTTAAAGGGACTGCGCATTATGGCCGCGATCGCATTATCCGTGGTTTCTAAGTGCATATTATAGTTACCGGCACGGTTCTTGAGCGCTGACCTTCACTTGCGCAGAAGTGAGTTATTGGGTCCCTTTGGTGGTATGAAGTGAGGCGCGGGGGCGGGGAAAGTGCAGTGATTGGCCCGTCGCGCATCGCGTCATAGACGTCACTCGGGATTCGTTCTTTTCCGTGCTGCATGTACCTCACGACGACGAGTACAATTCCGGCCAATTTAATAGACAACATTTTTAAATTATGTTATTCAAATATTTTATGTGATTTTTTATTAAATATACCGTTGGAATTATAATCAAAGGTGATATTTATCGAAAGCAAAACGGGGAAAAAAAATAATGTCAGTTTGTAATTAGCAAAACTATTTTTCATTCAATTATTTTATTTGTACTTGTATCGAAATGTACTATATTCAATATATAAAGTTTTTATCTACAACAAATAAAATTCGAAGTCAAAAATGCTAAGAAAAAAAAATACGTAGTAGTTTTTTTTTGTAATTTTTGACAAACTACAAGAACTAAGTTATAATTTTAATTTAGAAATACTTGTTAATTACCTACTTCTTTGATCTCAATTTCCATTTCTCAATTTAATGAATCATTATTTAATCTTTCTTTCAACCATAGAACCAGTAAGAAATTACGTAGGTAACTTAGAAAAAAATAAATAATCAACGAGCGTGCGTTTTATTTGCCATATGTGTACGATGCGCAAAGCGATCCCCACCCTTCCGCCGAGCGCTCAAGATCCGTGCCGGTATCTGTACTAATTTATTATTGGAAAATTCAAATTTATTTTTGGCCCATAATTTAGCTATGCAAAGACCGCTCGCTGATGGAGCCATAAGGTCGTCAACTGTGCAGGTGTCAGGGCAAGCAGCTCAAGATGGCGCGGTGGGCTATTTGTCGGCGGAGATGCGCCACATAGGCACTAGCGATCTGAGCCGTCAATGAACCCCTACCTGTACAGATTGTCTTCTAATCATGATGTGTTATTATTTTGTTATTGTATTTCGTAGTTGACCGAATTAATTGTTATTTTTAGGGTATTTGTAGATGGCGCGACCACAAAGACTTCTCAATCTAACTAATGAGGTCAAGCTATTTAAAAATATGACAAAATGTCACAACCAGATTTTCATCCAATGGCAATGTCTGGACCCAGTTATGCAAGCGCCATTAGTTTTACAGTTGTCATTCCTATTGATGACACTTCATTATTAAACTAAATGCAATTTGCATAAAAGGTGCTGATCGCGTTGAAGAGATCGTTAACTTTGCACTATATTTAAATTACACCAATTTAAATATAACTGACAATATTCACAAATATCGAAACTATTTTCTAAATATTTTGCCCCCCACACAACACTTTCATAGTCCATGTAATATCGGCATAAGCACCGTGTAGTGTACACTTCTACAGCAGCGAGTCGCTGGAAGTAGCTTCGGAGCGGCTGGAGGGCGGGCGCTCGGCGGCGGCGGGTCACGTGGCGCGGCCCTTGCCCTCCTTGATCGCGATCACGTAGCGCTGCGCCACGCGCTCCGGCGGGGAGTAGCCGTCAGCGTACGACGAATCCTGTCACATAATTAATTGATTGATTGCGGAATAGAGGTTTTGATTGTGTAAAAACTAAATTAGCTAAGGAAAATGTACTGCGTCTATTACTGACATCTATCCCAAAAAATCATCCTATTAAGATAAAAATACCCAGTATGCACGTCTCCGGAATTTTGCCTAAAACGTTCGTTTCCAAGAAAACTATTAAAAATTGTCTTGGCATTTTAGTGTCCTTCAGTTTCTTCAATTTAATTAATCCACAAGGACTTACCTCAAACAGTACTTCATAAGGATCAGCAGCATTAGCCGGTAGTCGATTCACCACTGCTCTATAGAAGCAAGTGGTCTGTGGGTACAGCGCCATCACGACGGCGCCCTTAGGGAACAATGCATGCTCGTCGACGCGAGGATCAGCGCGCATCAGAGGCAGTGGAACTACGCGACGTTTGCTCAGGATGTGACGGTTCTTCTGTTCCTCGTCAATGTCATCCACTTCGTATTTGCCTTGAGCAGGCATCCAGCTTACTACCTGTAGCAATTATAGATCGACGTGTTTGAGAACTGAATTTAAAAGTTGGGTTCAATGCCGTACCAAGAAAAATAATCTTGTGTCAACACAAGATCTAATAATTCAACTTTCTTGGCAGCTGCTCTACTTTCTTCAGATACAAGCAGGTTGATTCATATTGCCATTAAATAAAAGTCCTAGGGGGCCGTTCAAGAATTACGTAAGCACTATGGGGGGGCGGGGGGTCTTTGCTTTGCTTATTTTGGATGACATGGGGGGTAGGGGAGTCTAGATGATGATTACGTCATCGGTAGTTTTTTACTTTTTTACCGAATGGCAACTAAACTATTTTTCATATCTCAAGATGATAAAGCTCGAGTATTGGCCTATTGGCGTAACTGCGGCAAATAAGCAAGCACCGCTTCTAATGGAATATAGAATCAAATTGCCTGATCACGATTGGGAAATTGCTGAGCGTCATAAATTAATACCATCTGTTTATGCTGGTATCAAAAACACTTCCAGTATGCTAGGACAACCGCAGGCCGTATATTCTGGACCAACATACATCGCTATTCGAAGTGGAAAGCATAGTTCATCTACTGCTAGATAGAAACGTAGGTCTTTTCCAAGTGTACACCTGAAATGCCTTAGCGCTCTTACGCACTAGCGGTTAACCGCGGGGGCGGCTAATCGCGCGGTTAGCCGCTTTTTCAGTTTAATATGCAACCGCTTAGGATTATAAGCACTGGCGGTCAGTAAGCGGCGAGCCACTAAAATAAATAACACAAGCTATCTCGACGGCGTCCATTTTGTTTATGGGCCACGCGCCTCCTAGCGGTCCAACCGCTGAACGCGGTGTCATCGCGGCTGACCCCTATGACAGTTAACCGCGAAGAAAAACACAATCGAACCGCATTAAGCGGTAGGGCCGCTCAAACAAACCGCCTAGTGTCCAACCGCTGGTGCGTAAGGTCCTTTAGTGTTCCATTCAATTTCTTCCGTTCGTTTTGTATTCCATTTAGCTCTATGTTTTTGTCGACCAGTTTTATAAATGTAGAGTTAAATATTTCTGCTTAATTAAAAAAAGTTTTCTCAAGCTACCTCTGCCAATATCCAATTTTCTTCCTTCTCCGACACCCTGACGAGTGCTGCGACAGCATCCCCGGCCTTCGCTACGTGACCGGAGTCCGGTGGCACAGCCCCACACAGTGGCGGTGCACGTTCACCCACGCGTCCGACGTGTAGGGGCAGGGTCTGTGCTGCACTAAGTAACATCTTCATTAGGGCTCCGCAACCGATTGTTTCTTTGTTGCCTGCGTAACGCGCCTGGAAGAGTGTTTTGAAAAAAAAAATATAATAGGAATTTATAAAAAGAAAACAGCTACAGCAATCGTCAAACTTTATGATAGCTCGGAAGTTAGCTGCGAGTGTAACCATACCAATATAATTATGAATGTGAAAGTAACTAATAATAATTACTTTCACGTCATTTATCATGGGGGCAAGGCATCCATGTAAGTTATGATTCTAATTTAATCGATTTTCACTTTTTTATTGTAGATTTACTTGAAATTTGATGACACGGTTGGCGCAGTGGCTGAGCGATCGACTGCTGCGCTGTGCGTCGTTCGAACGCACGGAACAAATATTTGTATGGCCTACAGATAGTTGTTCCGAGTCTGGTTGTTAGTGTATGTCATTTAAAATGTATGTAGACGCACCTAAGGTACAGGAGAAATTCCTAGTTCTAACAAAAAAAAAAAAGAATGTTTCCCTATGAACAGCAGTAGGAGACCTATTACCAACATCAGTTTAGTAGTTTGTACACACTTGGTATATTCCGTTATCTATTTACTGATGTATACCTGTATTCTCCTTTCATTTTTGATGCTCCGAATCTCGTAGATACGCGACAAAGCCTTCCGCAGTAAACTCTCCTCTTGTTCAGCTGCTGATAGACCTGCTTTGTACAAGCTTTTCAACTGCATCTACAATATAGGTAAAATACTTTCATACAAGAATAACATTACTGCAGGTAATCCCTATGTTCACGTTTTTTTATGCTATCAGTTAAAGTGCCCAGATTATTATTGCAAGTATTGCAACCTAAGGACTCAAATGATCCGGAGTTGCGGGTTGTTCGAAAGATATACCGCGGCGCGGCCCCGGAACATACAGGGCAAAGAAACATGGATGGGTTTTAGTTCGTAAAAGTCCGACATTTCCTGCTGCTCCGCCCAAAGCGGACCGCCCCGCTAGGACTCGCTCACGAAGGGGTCCCTTCCATCACGTACGTACCATAATCTAAAAAACCGGTAAAAATCATGTTTGGTTTATGGGAGCCCCCTTAAATATTTATTTTATTCTGCTTTTAAGGGTTCCGTACCTCAAAAGTAAAATACGGAGCCCTTATTAGATCACACTGTCTGTCAAGACCCTTAATTTCAGGGTCGTGTGGACGTTTCGAGTTGAAATAAAAACCATATGCTCAAGTTTGTAGTCCCTTGTTTAATATACTTATGTTGTTACAGCAGCAACAGAAATGCACCATCTGTGAAAACTTCAACTATCTAACTATCACAGTTCATGAGATACCTGGTGACAGGCGGACCACAGTCTTATTAATCGGGTCAAGTTTTCCCCAAAAAAGAACTCAAATGTTTTTTTTAACAATTAATTAACTTTAGAAATACTTGGATTTGAATACTGCTACCTCTGTCTTGGGTTTTTTTTTGGGGTGGGAATACATCAAATAACTTCCCCCACTCTGGGCGGAGCGGGGGGGAGTGTCAGACTTGTACTGACTAAAACCCACCCATGTTTCTTCCACTGCCCTTTACGTTCCGGGGCCGCAGTATCTCTTTCGAACAACCCGCAACTTCGGCAGACGGAGGCCCTGGCAGGCCCCTCTGCTCTGTCTTGGGTTTACATGCTGCTGAGAAATATCACTGAGACATTTAATGTTAACTCACAATTTTTGTTTCACCAAAGCAAGTGATAATTATATGACTTGGCAGTCTAAGGGCTTGACTTTAGTTTAATGCTGCAGGATTTGGGCTCTAGAAAGGGTTAAAGCTGGTAGGGCTTGAGTCCCTGATTATAACGCTACCACTCTTATCACAAGGTAATGCATATTTCTCGAGAAATTTACGAAATAAGTTTCTAACCTTAAATCCGATAAAAGGGAAAACGGAACGTGAAAATGGGTGTTGATAACTCAAACTGTCACAATATTATTGCTTGTGGTGTAAAATATCGTGCTAAATCGGTAAAACGAAACGAAAAAAAAAAAAGTGACATTTTGTGACTGTGTTACTGTCATTCATTCATAGAGTACTATTATATAGATGAAACATTCATTCCGATTCTCTTCGAGACCCCGCCACCTCCTTCGTGGTTTTTTTTTAAACCACCCAGAAGGTAGGGGACCCGCAGTCGACTACCCCGTCAACAGACTTTGGGGCACCCCGACTCGGATAGATTTAGGTTAGAAGGAGGTGGCGGGGTCGTAGTGAGCGAGCGAAGCGAGGTATTTTTTTTTAAACCACCCAGAAGTAGAGGCCTTTCAAGCAATTTTTGAGTGTTTTGAGGTTAGTTAACAAAAGATCGTTTTTCTCGGAAACGGTGAGTTACCTTGTCATGGGAGTGGTAGTAGGGGGGAGGGGTCAACCCCCCCCGCCCTCCCCCCCACTACCACCACCCCCCTCCTGCAGCACTATTCTAAAGTTATACCAGTCTAAGTACCACTAGGCTACCAGGCTCAACAATTATGTATTATAAATGACCAAAATATACCTGCTGTTGTGAAGAACTGGAGGAGTCGTCATTGGAAGGTGGTGACTCCACAGCTTTCTCTGCTCTCAATATTGAGTCAATACATTGTTCATTACGAGATCTCTCTGTTTCAATGTCATATATTAATCTATGCAAGGATCTGAGGCGCTCCTGCAATGAAACAATTGACGATATTAACACACTCAATGACCACTAACCAGAAACAATAAAAAAAATAACCCTGAACTGTATGGTGTTCATGGGACAGGATAAGGAATTTACATATACATAATAGATACTAAACACTAGAACAATTATTTCTAGTAGGTTATGAAAATAACATTGAAATGTTACACTTGCTATGAATCACTGCACTATTGTTTTGCAGTGCACAGAATAAATCTGTCTAATTTTACAAAGCACAAACTGACTCTTAATCAAATGGTAGTGGTAGATCTGGACATACAGACATGATGATGAAAGACAGGCTGCTTCACCATTTGGCTTTAGAAACAACAAACCTAACACTGTTTTGGGGGCAGTTGCATTAAAAGAGGGCCTTCTCTGAGCCAGTAGATGTTAGAGAAAGAAATTTTAATTGTCTTTTGTATAAAAAGAAAATGTATTTTAAACTGAGAATGTTTATTTGACAAGAGATGTGTCATGAGAAAATTGGGGTTGAGTTTGGTTTTGAGCACAGAGTGGAATCATCATGTTTAGAGTTTTTTACAAGGACCAGTCATGATGTTATGATTTTCTATTTCTGCAGGACGTTATTTACTCTTCAAGGAAACACTGAACTTTATAAAACTTTATAAAAAATTGACCTTTAACATCAATTGTTTTTCTCCTCCTTCTTACAAAATCTTCACCAACATACAAAACTTTATAAAAAAATTGACCTTCAACATCAATTGTTTTTCTTCTCCTTCTTACAAAATCTGAAGTTTTCTACTCCCAAGTCTTCTTCAGCAACATATAAAAATCTTTATAAAAAATTGACATTCAACATCAATTGTTTTTCTCCTCCTTCTTACAAAATCTGGAGATTTTCTACTCCCAACTCTTCTTCAACAACATATAATTGTTTTTCTTATCACAAATCTTCAACAACATATAATTGTTTTTCTTATCACAAATCTTTAACAACATATAATTGTTTTTCATATCACAAATCTTCAACAACATATAATTGTTTTTCTTATCACAAATCTTACAAAATCTAATTGTTTTTCTTCTCCCAACTCTTATCTTCTTCTTCTTACAAAACCCGGAGTTTCCACTCCCATCTTCTTCTTCTTATAAAATCTTGTCTTTCTACTTCAAATTAATTTACTCAAATTTAAAAACTCCGAAACATCATTGTCGCGCAGTGGAAGCGTGCTGGGCCCATAACCTGTTAGCAAACCCTTATTAGATCTTGAATCTAATTTGTTTAGTTTCGTATTTATTTTATAATACGCCAAAGAACAAATGTATTTTAAACTGAGAATGTTTATTTGACAAGAGATGTGTCATGAGAAAATTGGGGTTGAGTTTGGTTTTGAGCACAGAGTGGAATCATCATGTTTAGAGTTATTTACGAAGACCGGTCATGATTGTTTTATAAGTTTACGTTATTAAAAGTATATTATGCAGTATTAAAGATCAGTGTTTCCTTGAAGAGTAAATAACGTCCTGCAGAAATAGAAAATCATAACAGGTTATGGGCCCAGCACGCTTCCACTGCGCGACAATGATGTTTCGGAGTTTTTAAATTTGAGTAAATTATTTTGAAGTAGAAAGACAAGATTTTATAAGAAGAAGAAGATGGGAGTGGAAACTCCGGGTTTTGTAAGAAGAAGAAGATAAGAGTTGGGAGAAGAAAAACAATTAGATTTTGTAAGATTTGTGATAAGAAAAACAATTATATGTTGTTGAAGATTTGTGATATGAAAAACAATTATATGTTGTTAAAGATTTGTGATAAGAAAAACAATTAAATGTTGTTGAAGATTTGTGATAAGAAAAACAATTATATGTTGTTGAAGAAGAGTTGGGAGTAGAAAATCTCCAGATTTTGTAAGAAGGAGGAGAAAAACAATTGATGTTGAATGTCAATTTTTTATAAAGATTTTTATATGTTGCTGAAGAAGACTTGGGAGTAGAAAACTTCAGATTTTGTAAGAAGAAGAAGAAAAACAATTGATGTTGAAGGTCAATTTTTTATAAAGTTTTGTATGTTGGTGAAGATTTTGTAAGAAGGAGGAGAAAAACAATTGATGTTAAAGGTCAATTTTTTATAAAGTTTTGTATGGTGTTGAAGAAAAGTTGGGAGAAATTTTGTAAGAAGCAAAACAACTGATGGTGAATGTCAGTTTGAGAGGGGACATTTTTGTATGTTTCTTTGAAGATGCAGACAAGTTGATTGAAGAAACTAGTAGTATTATTGTTAGAAAGTGAATACTACTATGTGTTTTTATTTTTGTATTATGTGATGTGTTGTTGGGCTTATGATGGGCCTATGTTGAGTGTTGTTGAAGTTATTAACAGGTTGTTCTAAATGATTGTTAAAGTTTTATGTAAGGTGATTTAAATTAGATATTATTTGAGTTATATAAAATTTAGAGGGGATGTTAGAGAAAGAAATTTTAATTGTCTTTTGTATAAAAAGAAAATGTATTTTAAACTGAGAATGTTTATTTGACAAGAGATGTGTCATGAGAAAATTGGGGTTGAGTTTGGTTTTGAGCACAGAGTGGAATCATCATGTTTAGAGTTATTTACGAAGACCGGTCATGATTGTTTTATAAGTTTACGTTATTAAAAGTATATTATGCAGTAAAGAAAGTTCAGTGTTTCCTTGAAGAGTAAATAACGTCCTGCAGAAATAGAAAATCATAACAGTAGACAATGTAAATAATATTTAAAATACTGTGTTATGTACCTGCACTTGTTGAGCAGCCACATCAGCTGTGAGCGGCATCTTTAAGCAATGGCGATAAACTCCAACTCAGATATATAACATGGAACCAACAGACCACAACAAACAGCTGAAAAAAAAATTGAGTGTTGATTTAAAAATTCAAGGGTCCCATAGAAATCACTTGTATCACTTCGATATTGAGATTTAACGGAAAATAATAGGAGCAGCATATTATTTTTGCAAAGGAATTCAAGTCGACAAACCTGGTAGGTAGATACTTACCACAACTAATATTTTGTATATTAAACTGGAATACACCATCAGTGTATTAATACAGGTAAATAAAGTTTTATTTTGATGTTATTGTTTGTAGATTTGTTTGCAACAAGACGTATACAAAATAAAATAAATTTGGCTTATCGTTCAAAGGTATTTTATTAATTTTGGGGTTCCTTGAGCCAGACTAGGCGGTTAGCGCAAGCTCACAGGGAGTAAAAAAGATCAAGATCTAGAAATGGAAATATCTAAATGATCACAAAACGAAACCTTCACAGTTTCAGTGACAGGAAGGAGTGAGCAGTCCCTCTATATTATTAATTATACTCTTTGGTGAGCAGGGTGACCAGCTCCGCTATCTTGACTTTTTTTGCTTTGGTGATGACCGACCAGTGACTTCTGTGCTATATCATGAACCGAATCAATGTCAAATGTTCAGGGTTGCTAGCAGTTGCACACAAAGTTATGTTAAACCCAGGGCAACGAACCCAAGCCTCGAATATAAAATATGTTCACCAGATCAAAAGGGACGATATGATAGAGGTGGTTAACTGAGTGCAACAGTGCGTGCGTTTGTACCTAGAATACAATTTCAAATGATTTTGAAAATGCACTTTTGTTACCTGAGCAAATAAAAAAATCTTATTTTTAATAAATATTTTTTTTATTATGGTCACATTGTCAATTGTTTGGTTTGGCGTTTAATTTCTAGGTGTTTTGGCCGAAACGAATCTGTAAATATCTAAGAAATAAAAGGATGTTCGGAAAATTACCACTTTTACAGTGAAAGCCAATGACCCTAAGTGGTTAAAGTGAATAGTATTTTAGAAGTAGGCCATTCGCATTATAACGGATTTGGTTACCGGTACGTCAAAGTAACTTCGTAATCATCAAAATTATTTCAGCGTCGAGTTTCACTAATTACGTGTTGTTTCAGGGATTTAGTGAAGTGTGAAGTTCTAAGTGTTGAATTCATGAAACAAGCAGTTAGTGGCCATGGCAGAAAATGATGATTATTTAGAGACGATTGACAACAATCACTTGGACGGGACCAACGGTTCCCTAAACATGACTGACAATAGTCTTGGAGTGAGTATTTCTTAGTTTAATGACGTATAAAGTAACATAATGCTTGTGTCTAAACATGTTGGAAAATAGTTAATTGGTAAGTAAGAGAAAAAAACAGTTATTCCGAGGTGAAATGTTACACTTACTGAGTATTAACGGTAATCGGCCTTTACACGACTGGTTTACAAAGCTAACCTGTAAATCATCGATTACACGTACGTGTAACATGACTTTTATGTAAACATTACTCTGGAAATTCATGCCAATTTCTTATTTTAGACTAATACAAGATCCTAAAACTGTCATTATGAAAATAGTTGATGATAAACACAAATGATAACATACATGATTTGGTTTAGTATGCCAGATGATAAGACCCAGGCTACACATTATATATTTATTTAAATTGTATTGACCTGGGATGATTGTTTATTCATTTGTTTATCATAAATCTAATTATACATTACATTAATTTATATATATTATTTTCCTTTTGCTATCTTTTGTAATTAGAAACTATTATCTATGTTTAGCTAAACTTCTATGATGACATAGCCCTATAAAGCTACAGAAATACAAAATAAACTTACATCTAAGCCTGGCAAGAAATCTTCAAAAGGAGCCAATGTTTCTTCTATAATAAAGAAAATAATTTGTTATCGATCAGGGTGGTGATGAAGCTGCTGGCGGTGAAGTGCCTGACTTGGCAGCCATCAAGGCAAGAGTACGGGAAATGGAAGAAGAAGCTGAGAAGCTAAAACAGATGCAAACTGAAGTAGACAAGCAGATGAGTATGGGTAGCCCACCTGGACTTAGTAAGTATTTGTTTTATACCATAATTTAACTCGTAGCTCTCTGCCTAGGCCATCATAGATAGAATTTAGGTTAA
Source organism: Ochropleura plecta (assembly GCA_905475445.1). Classification (NCBI taxonomy): domain Eukaryota; kingdom Metazoa; phylum Arthropoda; class Insecta; order Lepidoptera; family Noctuidae; genus Ochropleura; species Ochropleura plecta. The sequence goes on along the minus strand of FR997740.1, from coordinate 7,482,303 downwards.
TAGAAGTAGGATAAGTCCTACCTGGGCAGTACAATACAAGATTTTGTAAACTGAGGATCAATATGAAAATCATGAAGCATTTGCTGTTAATGAGTCATTCATAATGGCTATGCTGTTCTAAATACAGCATATTTTGGAACATGCTTTGCTTTCTTTAAACATAATATCCAGAGTGGAAAATACACTAAAGCACAAACAGTTACCAAATATTCAGTAGCATCATTCTGAACCTACACATCACCTGTTTCCTATAGAAGTGCCTACAAATAGCAGATGTTTTTCTAAAATACTAATTTAATGAAAGTTTCATGTCTGTAGCGGCGAGGGGGGGGGGGGGGGGTTATAATAATGTACTGAATATGTGCTACTATTTGTGTGTTGTTGTCCCTTCCATCCTGTAAAACCAGTTTTTATTTTATTGTCTGATTAAAATAAAAATTACAAATAAGAACAGAGAAAGAGAGATTCGGATTTTGGATATTTCTGTACTGCCTAGCATGGATGACCAGGATTATCCATAAGGAATAGGACATCCATAGACCATTGTTCAAAAGTTTTCAGTCACGGTATATTCATTCAATATTTTGAGTTACCTAGTTCACTTAGTGACAGCTTAGCTTTCTCATGTATAATGCCTGTTTTCACCAACCCTAAGCTAGCACCATACATAACATAGTTCTATGTTATATGTCTAGTAATATATTTTATTTGGGCTTTCATTTAAGTGCTGAATAGTATAAGTTTAAACAGGCATACATACTTCATTATAGAAAATACAGGTTTAGTCTCCTTTAGAACAAAAATAGTTAGGAAGGTGTCATTAAAGCCTTTAGTAAACTACTCGCTCGTTGCTCTTAATCTTTTTTTCATTACAAGGTCTTGCAACAAAATACTAAGGAACTGTTCTGGTAAACTTTAATATAACTTCTGGTAAAACAAGGTGCTCTGAAAAAGACAAAAATATGGGTTTGCATGATTGATGTTACTATTTACAACATTCACATGTGCGCCTGTTTTATTGCCATCTCCCGATTCATTATGTTTTTTATTCATATCCTGTGGTTGATTGGTCTACTATGCACAAGCCATTTGTACTTTTTTTGAGTGGGAACAGTTTAAATAAATAAAAGGAATAGAAATATCAAATGATGTGTCAGATAATTTATTACTAGTGTTTATTACCTAATAATAATCACTAGCATTGTGTTATACCTTGGCTTGTCACTCTTGTCAGCATTAAAGTTAGTTGTTTATGGAGGACCATAATGGAACCATTACATTAACTCATATACATTTAGCATCACATGATTGATTTTAAGAAATCAGAGGGATAGTAAGAAATAAGTTCATCTCACAGGCTCAAATGAGACCCAGATAGTTCATCTCTTATTTTAGTAGATTATTGAAAAGAGGCATCTACAATAAATTAAGGTGCTTGCCTTGATTCGATGAAAAGATTCGCTTGGCGTATATGCGAATGTTGTAATGTAATGATATATTATAAACTATACAGTGTGCGATAGTTTAGGGAGAGCTACGAATTCACGTGAGTTTTTAAAGAAAATATAAAAAATCGTATTGCAGTCAAGTAAGAAATAAAACGAATACAGCAATTTTGCATGAAACTTTTTTTGAAATGTACTAAAATATCTTGCGTTACGTCGCCTACTGTAGTTATTTGTTGTGATACAAAAACAAAATGAATGTTATTATAACATTTGGAGAAAACGAACTTTTTCTGAACTTGTGCTTTCTCTGTTTCCACAGCAAGTCCATTAAACATGTCTATTGAGGAGAAGATAGAGGCAGACAACAGATCAGTGTATGTCGGTAACGTGGACTATGGTGCCACTGCCGAGGAGCTGGAGCAGCACTTCCACGGATGTGGATCTATTAATAGGTAAGAAATTATATACTCTTGACCCAGGTTAAATTATTGAAATCTTTAGCATGTCGTTAATTTCGATTTCTTCCTCTCTCTTATATTATTTCAATCTTTCATCTCATCCAAAAAGATGTTGTTTAATGTATGTTTTCCCAGTGCAAACGCACGGCTACCTTTGTAGTCGCACACGTCTCAAAACTGCGGAAATGTAGGACAATAAATTGAATACACCTTACCCTCCGACTGTCGGCTAAAACTAGCATAGCTTCCTTGAAAAAAATCTGGACTGCGTTGTTTTGAAAAGCGTGCGTGTTCGCGCCATTGCTTGGCTGATAGCAGAAACTACATGTTTGACTCGGGAGCATAAATCATTTAGCGTGCTACAGTAACGTACGGCCATAATAGCTTTACCATCTTGGTATTGCTGGTACTTTTATTTACACTAATTCTATATCATGCTTTCTTTCAGGGTTACAATATTATGTAATAAGTTCGACGGCCACCCTAAGGGATTTGCCTACATAGAGTTTGGCGACAAAGACAGTGTACAGACTGCAATGGCAATGGACGAATCATTATTTAGAGGGCGGCAAATTAAGGTACGATTTTTAATCATTTTTTGAAGAAGACTAATCAAGTGGATGAATCTGCACGACTCAGGAAATCGTGTAATCATTTTGTATTAATTTATTCTCCTACTACGACTTTTTTGCTTTGTAGTCAATGTGCCAGTACATTTTGCACTTAAAGAGTACCATAGTGAACCATTGAATTTAGTTCTTCTTTACTCACAAAATACAGCTTACAACTGAGGTTGTTACCAACTTAAAACTTATCGTGAAAGATCATATTGCATATAATCAACTTCTTGTAGCTTCACAGACAGATGTGTTGCCGCCACTTCTTCACCCCTACTAAAACATTAGAGGGTTGAAATTTTGACTTTCAAAAAGGGCTGGTTCTCTGCCTATTTTGGAAAAAAAATAGCTGGTACTAGAATAGCATGACGTTGTGTGTGTACAGGTGATGCCCAAGCGCACCAACAAGCCCGGCCTGTCCACGACGAACCGGCCGCCACGCGCCATGCGCGGGCGCGGGCGCTCGTTCCGCGGAGGCTTCTCCCCGTACTACTCCGGCTACCGGCCCGTGCGCCGCGGCAGGTACAATCCATATTAACACTGTCTACATCTTCACTTCTGTGGTTTTTTTTAATTCTGTTACATAATTTGCAACTGTTACGAGAATGAAATTGTCCTGTAAACAACACTTTGCTACAAAGTGTTGTAGCTAACGATCTTTGTACAAAAATTGTTTTGTATTGTCTCTGCCTTGGACATGAAGTTATCTTTAGTGTATTATAATTATGATATTTAATAATACGATCTCAAGACATTGTCCCTGAAGGCCAGAAGAATATTAATTTCGTACGATAGTTTGTGAAAACCGATAGAAAAACGATCTTTTATTATTTTAATTGAGAGACCATCACTCTTTTTATTTATCGTAACTGATTGTAAAATTTGCACTTTTATAAAGAAAAATGTTAGACTTGTGACTTATTTGTAGCCGAAATTCTGTCCAACAAAATGTTATATTGGTTTGTACAACCAAACAAAATAATGTAAAATGCAAATATGTAGTCATTTAAAATTGAGAACTAAATATAATTCAAGATAAATAAATTCAATTGTTTTACTTAGGATGACATCTTGTCATTTAACTATTACATCCCTGAAACTAAGGAAATATTTTTATTTTTCAGTTAGAATTATTTTTGTTATTTAACCTACCGTTAATAGGTATTTTTGTTTGTCATTTTGTTTTCATCTCATCCCTATTTATTTCAATAAAACAACGCATATCCACATTGACATGCTGAAAGGTTTTGTCATTATCATCATCAGTCATTAAGTCCTATAATGTGCAATCCACAAGTCTGAAATAAACCAAGGCTCCAATATCAGTATAGTTGAAAGAAGTATACACCATTTGATGTGACACTAATAAGAGACGAAGTTTGGTACCAAATAATGTAAAACATTAACAGTTGCAAATTACACTAATTTCTACACTAACTTGTGGAAGATGCCACCTCTGCCCTCACTTATTCTACTTCTGTTTTATAGATTTAGAAGTAAAGGATTTTAGGCAATTTTATATTGACGCTTAACTAGATGTGGCATCTTAAGCAATGACTCTGTAGACAGTAGACACTGTTGTAAAATTCGGTACAAACTGTTGTAAATTGATCAAAAGAACATAAAGACAATATTTATACACACTTTTTACAAATAAAGTTTGTAATAGAAAACTGAGTATTTTCAATACGGCGCCCCTCCTTCGTCGTGACGTAGCTTGCATGGCAGTGCGTAGCGCGTAGCGGTAGTTTGGTATCTGTAACGTGTAGCACGTAGCTGTAGTGACTAACGGCGTGCCTTGTTTGCAGAGGTTTCAGGCGCGGCACGTATAACTCTCCGTACTGAGTGCGGTAGAGAGGCCCCCCGGGCGCCGCGCGGTAGCTTTGTGCGGGTGTGCGGTATAGCTAAGTTAGTGTGTGGACGCCGCGACTCAACTCGGCTAGAGCTGCTCGCCTGCGCCACTGGACTCTAGCTCTACCTTTTATCTTTACTCTCTAAACGTCGTCGTTTACGATTATGTAGGTAAGGAATATATACGGACTCCGGTGTATTTATGACGGATCGCGTTAAGGAAATATGGATTTTATTTTATTTGTATTAGATTACTGAAATGAAGTGTTTTGAATATGTGCTGTATTTGATTGTGAACAAAAAGCTACTTCATAGGACTCGTTTAGGGCGATGTGTATAAATTAAGTCTAGAAATAGATGATTAAATTATACGATGTTGACTTCTGTTGCCGTCGCTGCTGACCTCCTGAATGTCTGATTATGTGTGGACACAACTTAGTGTTGAAATATTTTCTTGGATACTAGTTTTGTATTATATTCGCCTTAAAGATGTCGTTAGCGATTTTGTGAATACTGTTTTGGCAATCATTGTTCATAACGCGTTCAGGTGTTTAGATTAAAGTAAGTATTGTACCCGTTGTGTATGCTGCAGAAGCCGATAGAAATGCTAGTATTCAGTTAAGTCTCAATAAGCAGTATTTAAAAAGCCACACGGTTGGTGAATGTTTCTAAATGTACGTGAAACATGATCGAAGCAGTGTTCGCGCCTCCTGTGCACGCCCGCGTCCCCTGGTGCCTGCCCATAGGGACAGCCTCATTGTGAAAAACTAAACATAAGGTGAATTAACTAACATTAAATATTATAATAGCTAGTTACATTTACACTCGTGTCGAAGAATTGTTATAATTTAATATTTGACTGTATCTATATTGTGTTTGTTACTTGATTGAGACCCAAATATGTCTGTGTAATAAGTATTTTCATTGTAGTATTAGTTCGTATTCGTCCACGCCACTTAAGTAAAGATTTTAAGTATTGACTATTACATTTTTGAAACATCAAAATGGTAGTAAAAAGAATTACTTAGTTTTAAAAAATGCAGAAATTTGTTACTGCTTGTATTTATACAAATTGAAATCCAAATCTTATCGATTTAATTATAAAGTACAATGTACGCGTATGATATAATTATCTTATACCAGTGTATTTTTTGTGTTCTTTTTCAAAAGATATTGATAAAAATAGCACATTAAAAAGCTCGAAAGAAAGAAATGAAAAAAGGTGAATTAAGAGTAATTTAAGAATAATTTTAAGAACGAAGCTGTTGTTTTATTTTGATTACCTTAGCTCAATCACTTTTTCTTAAGGTGAAAGCTCCAACCTACCCGCGAAATTCAAATTTTCTTACGTTTTTTGCAATTTTCAGGCCAGTGCTAGGTTGTATGTTGATTAAAATATTATTCGCGGCTGTAAGACGTATGTAATTATAGAATTATAATCATCAAAATCACCAATACAACCCTCCAAGTTCATAAAGGCGTAGGAACAAAAAAAAAACAGAAAAAGTCTTTCCTACAGCTTTATGAACTTGGAGGGTTGTATTGGTGATTTTGATGATTATAATTCTATAATTACATACGTCTTACAGCCGCGAATAATATTTTAATCAACATACAACCTAGCACTGGCCTGAAAATTGCAAAAAACGTAAGAAAATTTGAATTTCGCGGGTAGGTTGGAGCTTTCACCTTAAGCACACACCCGATAATATGTAGCCCACACGCTAGGTCTTACTCGCATCTTGGAAGTACCTACTACCTGAATAAAAGGTTTTACGTTATGTATGTACAATGGAAATTTGTGCTAAATCTCATCAAAACCTCTGGAGGAGCCACCTTCTTAACTATCGCATCCATCAATCAATAATTTGAACTCTCATAGAAAGTGGTCTAGTGCCATCTCATCCAAGAACAGGAAATTCGCTGCAATAATAGCAACTTAGTACGAATATTGCAACTTTGTTTAATGTCGTGGCGGCGAGGCTTTCGTGAGATTAATCTTGGGGTTTATTTTTTGTTTTGGTAGGAGGGAGAAATCCCTGCGTACACCTCGACCATAGAGTAAACCTCGACTGCCTCACAGATTGTGAGACAGTCGAGGTAGTGTCAGACTCGAACCGACTAACACCCCGTTCCAATAAACAAAAAACGATTCGTTTTGGTTACGGATAGTAGTATTTTGACATGAGTTCTATGAGACGTATGTCAAAATCTTACTATCCGTAAGCAAAACGACTCGTTTTTGTTTATTGGAACCGGGCGTAAAACTACCCTCTCGCCCAGCTAGTGTCCCCCTGACATGATCAGAGGACCTTTTTTACGCGAGTTTTGATCAGCGATAAATAATAAATTGTTATGAGGCCGAAGAAACCACGCTCTATGTATTTAACCTTGGGATATAATTATAGTCTACTGGTAAGATCATTAAGATGATGATGCGATCGCGTGTTTGAAAAATAGTAAAAGCGTCGTCGGAGTTGTAAGGTGTGGTAGGGTTATCTTAGTAAAAAAAACCTGTAGGAATCCTCACGATATTAAAAACACCCCAAAAGTATATTGCAGCCTGTGTATTCGGGTCCTCTGTGCAAAGCATTCCATATAAATATTTGCTTAGTTTATATTTCCCGGCAAAATTGACTGGCCAGCCAAGAGTCAAATCTGTCCCGTCATCAACTAAAACACGTTTCCGATTTATGTAGATAAGATTTTGTTCAACTTCAATTCTTAATATTTTATGTTGGCAACGTTTCAATGTTTTTCTGTCAAACTAAAGTGTCAAATTCTTTCGTGTTTTGACACTTGTCTTCATTATTCTTCGATTGATTTCAGAATTTCTATCGTAATCCTCTCGAAATATTAATAGCAGTTGTTTAAACGTGTTCTAAATGTGAAGTGCTGTGGTGTTGCTTATTATTATTCTATAATCTAATCGAAATTACAGCTTCGTCGGTCCCATGTTTAAAAAAAATTGTTTATGAAATCCACCAATGCAGTAAACAGTTTACCTGGATAGTATAAACATGTTTGCAATGGGCCCTGAGTTCTTTAATTTTATGAAAAATCTGGAAGAAAATGGTGACAAGTTCATCTGTAGTACACCATCTGAGCAGCTACTCGAGTTTGAGTTTGATGTACGTATGTTGAACTTCAAAACAGTTTAAAAATATGTCACCCACATTCATTTTTATGAAAATGCTAACAATTTGTTACAGAATTCTACTTGTCACGTTTGCAATGGGTACTACGGCCCCAGCTTCGGCGAGCCAGTTTGTGTCACTTGTCACGCTTTCCTTTTCCCTGACTTCCCTTCATACTTGCCTTCTTCGTATTTCTACAGTGAGAAGACAGATGATTGTGACTCGGGAAATGATGAACCCTCGGATTTAAATTACAGTTCTGAACGTAAAATCAACAGAGCTTGCTTTGCTGCAGTGCCCTCCTGGTGGCATTACAGAGTAAGTGATAAAAATATTAATCCTCATAGCTAGTAGATGGCTAAGCTTTTATTTATTATCACATAAACATCATGCCTGGAATTCTCCTTTTTATATACAAAGGTATACTTAACCCTCGGCAAGCCTGGTAGGGTCTGTCAGACCCACCACGGCAGAAAAACCGTTGTATTTTATTCAAATTTGAATTCTGAGCGCACCCGCAAGCTGTAGCTGGCTGTTACGAACTACTCAATGCTTTCCGCCCGCTACCTCAGTCCGGGACGCGTTTCCACAACGAAAAGACTTGTTTAAAGTGCTCTCTCTACTTTTAATTCATAATAATTGTTAACAAAAAGCTCAAAGCTTAATTTTATGTTTAAAACGAACAAACTTTCATTTAAAATTTAAAAAATAAAGATCGTTGATTTGTAAAACGATTTTTATGTCTAATCCTAATATTAGTATGTAATTTCATTATAAAACAAATATTTGTATTTATTTACTGCAAAATGTATATGAAATAGTGATCCAAAACTGGGTCTGACAGACCCACCAGGCATACCGCGTCACTTCTCGCCACCAGGCATACCGAGGGTTAATAGTGCAACTCACATTTCAGCTGACATGTTAGTCCCATTTAGTAGGAGACAAGCCTATTATTTTCAACCAAGCATAAATCCAGACTCCATGGTTGGTGGCTGAAGAAATTTGTGATGAAAAGATGTAATAACACTGCTGACCTGGGAATCAAACCCAAGATCTTATGCTTAAAGTCATGTTTGTGACCAGTTGATCTGGAGTTCTGTACTAGAATATGGCTGAACACAAAGCAAATAATAATATGCAGAAGCAGTACATACTCAAAATGTTGAATAATAAATTTATCAACATTCATATTATAAGGTCATATCTGGTGGTCTGAAGGGTGTGTGTTTGCAATTGTTGGCACTGCTGTCGCAGTGGTTGAGCTGTTGACTGCTGCACTGCATGGTGTAGGTTTGATCCCCCCACAGAACAAATATTAATATGGCCCACATATACAATGCGTCCGGTCACGGTAGCGATTTTCTATGTACTTATATACAAAGAAACTACTTACAATTTTTTTTTTCACAAAAAAGTATACAAACCTTTCCTTGATTTGCATACTTTTTTGGACTTTAATTTTGTTTTCTAGAGTTACGAAAATGTAAGCTCATCATTTCCTAATTTAAATGATTAACAATATTGTTGCCCTCTGAATAAACCTATTGTCGTCTCAGTAAGACCAACACTTTGTGAGATGTGATTATTTTTTGTACACGCATAGAGAATGTCTCAAAATGGCTGCCAAAAAGCGGTGAACTGAATTAGACCCAAGTGTGTAGCATAATAGTATATCAAAACACTTGTTACATAAGTATGTACAATATTGCTAGTCCATGACCGGACACATAGGTTTGGCTATTTGTGTGTTAACTTAAATGTTTGTCTAGAAATAATGAATGTGTGGGGCAACATTAAATAAAATAGTTTTTTTTAATATCAAGAGTGGACTTTTGGATTCAAAATCTTTGCTAATCAAATCTGCCATCTTTTATAGAGCTCAATGGACAGTGAAACAAGTCCAGAGGATGAAGCTAGCCGGGCAAGTAACTCAGGCGCAGGCGCAAGCAGCAGTGGACACTGCAGTGTTGTTGGAGGTAATGGAGGTCCAAGTCGCGCTGATGGACCTAGTGGCGCTGATGGACCAGGCCGTGCTGATGGACCAAGCCGTGCTGATGGGCCGTGCCGTGCCGATGGGCCTCTTCGTATTGATGGATCACTACGCCCCGATGGCCCGATTCGTGTTGATGGGTCCATGCGCGTGGACATCCGCGCTTTTGCTGATGATCCACCACTTGTTGATGCACCAGTTCGCACACAGGGTTTGGTCCCGGGCCCTGCAGATGGGCCTGAAGCAGCTGGAGATGAACGAGCGGGGTTAGGGCCCCCGCCACATCCACCCTGCCTAGCGCGCTCATTGCAAGCGCTGTCAACGCCTAGGCCGCCAGACAATCTTGCTGCTGGAATTGTGGAGCAGTTGCCTTCTGAAGGTAGTTCTTTTTGGCGTTATTTTATTACAGTTTTACGCTTATTTTCGTTGGATCCCAGTTTTTGATCCCACTTTAATATTTTTGGCGTTGGATCCCACAAAACATTACTTATTATATATTTCCGTTGAATCCCAAACTTGAAAAATACGTTTTATTGCCACTGAATCCCAAAAACTATTTCCGTTGGATCCCAGATGTATAAAAACATCTGAATGCGGGTACATCCAACAACAAAATCACAATAATAAGTTAAGGCGAAATTTTGTATGTATGTTTGTTATTCCAACACGCTCAAACTTCTAGACTGATTTGGATGAAATTTGGGTATGTGGATAACGTATATGTTAGAATAACGGGTGCCTGCCGTTTTTCCGAAAAGATTTGGACAAAATTTCATTACCCAAACAAATTATAGGAGCCGGGAACTAGGTTTGGTTAGGTTAAAACTGTGACCTCCTACGCACGAGCCGAGCGAGCGGAGCGAGCAGTGCCGCGGCAGCGGCCGGCAAGTGCCACAAACGACTTGCATTTATAGAAAAAAGAGATTGTTTTTAGTTGTTTACCCGGAACTGAACTATTTAGATTAGGATAATTACTTATTTACAAAAAAGGTTAGGTTAAAACTGTGACCTGTGTGCCAGAAACGGCCACATTATATAAAAAAAATATGGAAAAATTATGACGGCAGTATTTTTTTTTGAGCTAAGAGGCGCTTGTTTTGAAGGCGTTCATATTTATTTATTTATAAACATCACAAATAAACCTGATCATTTTTAACTCATGCCAGTCTAGTACTATTTGGAGTACATCATTTGTCTCATTTATTCCCCAGTGGCAACAATCCTAAAAAAATTAAAATACACACACGGTGTTTTTGAAATATTTAATAAAAGTAAATCACTTTTCTTCTGAAATGTACACATGTTGTCATAAAATGGGATTCAATGGTAATATCAAATGGGACCCATCGTTAATACCTAAAAAATGGGATCAAAAACTGGGATCCAACGAAAATAAATCCAGTTTTATGTTAACCAGGCTAATAAAAACAATCCCAAAAAATTTCATTTTTCTTACAAATCCCAAATAGCCGCTAGGAAGCTGTTCTATCAAAGGTGCCAAAGTACTTTATGCCAGAGTAGCCGCTCAAATCGTACCAAGCCCAACGTCGATCGTGCATGGCATACTATTCGCAACTTTATTATGGAACAACCCAGTACCAGTATAGCTGTTTGGAAGCTATTGAGCGACGTGTCTGACCCTGTCTGGGCAAAGGCATTCCACTTTCATAGAAACAATATTTTATTATATAACAGCATAGCAACATACAAATTTATTAATTAACTTCAGATCCATGTAACTAACATTTTCAGGTTTGTATTGCCAAATGGCAAAATACAGGATCCTAATGGTGGTCTTGTCCGTCCATATATTATCACATCCAATTTACTCTAAAACTGGTGGCAACAAATTTAGAATTTGGATATCAAGTGTCTTCGCTACAATAAAGAAATTAGTACTTTTATACACTCTCACTTTAGAAATTTATGAGCTGTCGATACACCGCACATATTTATAAACATACCACAGAAGTTCCGGTTTTATGCCCTTTATTATAAAACTAGCTTTTGCCCGCGGCTTCGCTCGCGTTAAATTCGGTAGCGCCTTATAGATTTGTAATAGCAACGCTAAGTTTTCCCGTTTCTTCCCTCTTTCTCCCTCATATCCCACTCTTTTTTAAAAAATAATAGCCTATGTCCGTCTCCTGGTTCCCAACTATCTCTGTACCAAAATTCATCAAAATCGGTTTAGCCATTAAAGCGTGAAGAGGTAACAAACAAACAAACAAACTCACTTTCGCTTTTATAATATTAGTAAGGATAGTCAACTTTATGGTTGCAGTGCTGTTGTGCATATTCAGCTACCTTGATGACTTGTCTCTGTGCGCGTGCGCCTGCGTGTGCGCGCGCTGGGGTCGCCTCGTGAGGGCGCGCGTGGCGCCACCTCGCTGGGCTGTCTTCACCAACAAGCGGTTCCCGCTCTACCGACCCCTGGTCTCCAACGTCGACTGGCACAGGGTAATTTGGTGAATTCAAACTAGTACCGAAAAACGGGGTGAATAAAAAGTCAGTGGTGGTAAAAACAGACTAAACTTTGTAAGGTGTTTTAACATAAAATTGATAAGGTATGCTGACAACGACAGACTTCTAAATAATACTATATTAATGAGAAAATAAATTGGTTGCAAACTCACAACGTATTTTCTGCTTTGACACATATTTTCGACTCTAAACTCCAATTTTGAAAGTACAGATACAGTAATTTTTTTTTATTTAAATAAAACCCTGTGCTATAAAAAAAAAATTAAAGCTGAATCTATTAATTGGCTGTCATTTGGAGGTGTATTTTCATTACCTTTCACAGCAATATTATGTAATACAGTTGTTGCAATGATATTGGAAATGAATTTATTAACAGGAATGGAGCTGTCCTGTCATTCTCCTGCTGTATTGATTAAAGTTTTATGTTTGTGCGAACATAGTATTTTGGAATTTATATAAGTAATCAAATTTATTATAGACTTAAAGTTAGCAAAAAACTACGGCAATCAAATATCCCAATTAAACATAATTTACTTTTAAATACACGGTACATAGTGATACACGTTTTTCTTTATGGTCAAGAATATTGCTGTTATTTCTTCATTTGTGCCATAGATGGCGAAAGTACTACGTCATCTATGGTACAAATTAATTATTTTGCTTCAGAACTTTTTGTACTCAGGTGTAATATTTATAAATCTAAATAATGGTTGTTTCAGAAATACCAATGCCTGGTGGAGTCGTGTTTCTGCCGCAACTGTTTGGTGCAGATGTGTGTGCAGGCGCAGCCCGCTGGCGAAGAGAATGCCTGGCGCCGGAACCGATTGAGAATCGAACTTAAGGTATCTTTTCTGACTCTGTAAGCAATGGGTAGCTCACCGTTCGTCCGCCTAGTCACGATAGGCCGTGTCGACGGCGCGTTCGTGTTTAGAGGGGCCTGCTAGGGCCACTGCCTACCGGGGTTGCGGGTTGTTCGAAAAAAATCACAGCCCCGGGGGCAAAATCACAGCCACATCACAAAGGGCAAAAGAAGGAATATGGATGGGTTTTAGCCAGTAAAAGTCTGACACATACCCGGCACCGCCCAGAGCGGGGGGAAATTATTTGATGACTTCCCATCCGAAAACAACCCCAGTACGGTCGACTTCTTGTGAAGAGATTACAAAAGCGAGCCAACTAATACAAATAAATTATTATAAAATACAAAATAAAACATTGCTTTTCTTATTAAACTCTAGTCTAAATGATTTCATTGCTCATTATAATCCACAGATGCTGCGCAACGACCCCCCGGAAGGCATAGCGGCGACCCCACTGGACCCCAAGTGTTGCCACTGGCAGGCGAGCGTCACCGGGCCTATCGGCTCGCCTTACGAGGGAGGCGTCTTCTATCTCTACATACAAGTGCCGTATGCGTAAGTAGAGACTTTTGTACTATTAGGAAATACTAGCTTTTGCCCGCGGCTTCACCCGCGTTTAATTCGGGGTAACACAGTTCCCCTTTCCTGATTTGCAGGCACCTCCTACTTTTAGTTTTTGCCCTTGCGCCTTATTTATTGTAATAGCAAAGCTAAGTTTCCCTTTTCTTCCCTCATTTCTCACTAAAAAAAAAAGTTATTAGTTCGTATCCAGGGTCCCAACTATCTCTGTACCAAAATTCATCAAAATCGGTTTAGCCATGTAAGCGTGAAGACGTAACAAACAAACAAACTTACTTTCGCTTATATAATATTAGTAAGGATTATATTCCGTTGATAAATATGCCACATTTTGAAGGCCTATCTTGTCTGCCGGGGTTGCGGGCTGTTCGAAAGAGATACCGCGGCCCCGGAACATAAAGGACAATATGATAAAGAAGACATGGGTGGGTTTTTAGTCAGTACATGTCTGACACTTACCCCCGCTCCGTTCAGAGCGGGGAAGTTATTGATGATTCTCCATTCGCAAAGAAGACGCCTGTGTTATTGTAAACAACATCAATTCTATGACGATACTTGAGCTGACTTTGGTATCAATATCACCTATATATATTGCCGCATATTGACTATACTCCAAAAGTACTATAAAAGACTCCAATTTCGCAATAATTAACATTTTTCATTTCATTTATTCAAGCTCGTCGGTGCTTAGTTATGGATATGAAATTATATTTTCTTTGTATCCAGAATCTTTGCTCATATTTACTCCTCTTCTATTATCTTAAGGAAACATTTCCCCAGTTTCGCTTTCATACTAATTATTATATTTTTTCTGTGGCAACGCATGTAAATAGCTCTATCAATTTACCGACACTTTACACCACAAAGAGACTTTGTTCCCAGGTACCCCATGAGCCCGCCAGTGGTCCGCTTCCTGACCCGTATCCTGCACCCGAACATCTCTCGTCACGGCGACGTGGGCATCGACTCGGTGCACCACAACTGGTCGCTGGCGCTCACCATCAGCAAGGTCCTCATCTCTATACAGAGCCTGCTCACCGACCCCTACACCGCGGTGAGTGTAAGGGAATTTGTTTTTCTAGCATGGATGTAGCTAGAAATCGTGGTTTTTTTGTTACTATCTTTATCCATACATTTTTTTTTTGCGAGACTTTACCCCACTCTAGGATTTTCTTCTGTATCGTGGGTGCGTTTACAAATATTTAAACTCGAATACACTGACAACCAAACCTGAAACAACTACCTGTAGGTCATACAAACATTTGTTCCGTGCGGGGATCGAACCCGCGGCACGCAACGCAGCAGTCGAACGCTCAACCACTGAGCCTTGGTACTTGCCAAAGCCACCATGACCTACATTTCATAGCACCCAATTGTTCTTACCAATAAAAATAAAAACAATTTATTTAAAAAGTATTACTAAATGTGTGCATAGGCTTACACATAACACACACACAACACTTTTATATATGTGTCTGTTATAAATGAAAGTCGCTTTTCGTGTTTGTATGTGGGACTGAGTTGTTATTTTAAACTACGTGACGGATTACAATTCGGGATTTGATTTCGTTAGTATGATGTCCATTACACGTTAAAATAGTATTTGCATGTATTGAGGCCAAATTGTAATGTTATAGACAGGCGGGTCACTTTTTAATCGACTTCAAAAATGGAGGAGGTTGTATGTTCGACCGTTTTTTTTTTGTATGTTTCCCAATTACTCAGCCAACTGTGGACCGATTTTCATAATACTTTTTTGTTCTTCTGATGTGGTCTCATATCAATTTTATATGTATGTATATATTTCTCGGATAGTTTATAAGTTATCGTCTATAATACTTTTTTTTACAAAGTCACCGATTTTACGAGGTAAAGTTATTTTCCACTTTGTAGTTTTTTTTTTTTTATAACAATAAATGAATCCTCCTTCTTGAAACGCAAGGGATGAAGTTTACGATTGAATGTGCTTACCCGTATATTGTCATATATGTGGTGTAATTAGTTAATTACCAAAGTAGTTAGTGCTCTAAATTGTCTGCCCCTTTCCCCTCTCTTTTTTAGGAAGGGTCAGGTGATCGGTTCACTGATCGTATTATAATTCACAGAAGCATGAGGTAGAAGATTAGGTTTTTTTTTTAAATTAATGAGTCCCCAAATAACCCCATTTTACCCGGACACAGATGTAAATCGAGACAGAACTTTGAAAAAGATTTTAACGTTGAATTTATATGAAATGTTACCAAGTACTCGATTTTATTAACTAATACCTCATTATTCACAGAATTCAGAGATACCTCATTATTCATTATAGACAGAGTAAACGAAACCTTCACAAAGCATTCTGTATATCAAACTAACTCACATTCCAAGGTAAGACTCAATGTACCGTGCTCAAAACTTTGTGCTGGTAAATGCATTGAATAGTACTTACGTGTTCGTAGAAGTATTTTAGTAAAGTTTAAACACTTTATATTTTAAAAACTTTTTTTAAATAAAATAAAAACTTGAGGAGCTTGTGGTTAAATAGCCACTCGGGTCGATCTTTTGGTTAAGCCGCGCTTTAAAAACTTTATTTAAATAAAATAAAAACTTGAGGAGCTTGTGGTTAAATAGCCACTCAGGTCGATCTTTTGGTTAAGCCGCGCTTGCCTTGGTTGGTCTATGATGATGGGTTAGTTAGATAGTCAGGGTCCCGAAAATCTGACAATCAGTAAAACCAAGGGGTATCATGTTACCCAGTACTAAGTGGGTTGTGGAAGTCAGATAGGCAATTGCTCCATGTAAAATATGTACTGGTCAAACTGGTCGACTCTAATATAGTTGGGAAAATGCTAGGCAGATGATGATTTAAACAAAAAAAACTTGTGAAAAAGTTAGAAGTTTGACCCCCAATATCTCTGTTACTGGAAGGTTCCTATGTATGGATGAACTACAAAAAAGGTCAAGCACCGAAACCCCGTTCAAACTTGCTACATAAAGGGTCACATCTTTCGTCTGCGTTGACTTAAAGTTTGATTTTATCACAGCTCCGAGGGACTACAGACATGGATAGACGTGGATATGGTTTTAATTTGTCGATACTTGAAGGTATCGTAGCTGAAATTCGTTTGCGTTTCCGAGATAAAGGGTCTTGACAGACAACAAGCAGATGGACAATAAAGTTAAACTATAAGGGTTCCGCTTTTTTTTCTTTTTGAGGTGCGGAACCCTAAAACAGTGGCGAAAGAGGTTTGTTTATGAAGGTAAAGCCAAGTTATTACAATAGCTTTTTCAGCCTTTTTTCAGGCTGAAAAAAAAATTTTTTTTTTTTTTGATAACGCCGGTTTTATTTTCCTATTAGGAATTAAATATGCCTAAATTTAAAAAAAAAAAGCACAAACAGTAATGAAAAACAGATATAGTAATTTTATAATACGCGCAGTTTTAAGTAAATGATAAAAGAGCCATCTATTGAGTTGAATGTAACAACTATAGTTCGATTCGATTCCTAATATTTCGCTCGATCTCTACGGTCGCTATGCAAAAAAAATAAAAGCACTTACCGCAAGATGGCGCACAAATAATAAATTGCTTTCTCACCACACATTGTTGAAAACATTTGTAACTACTCACAATGTAAACACCCACTAACTCTTCATTCTTTACCACGGACAGATGACAAACAACAAAGCACACAGAATGCATATTTTTTCGTGGCACCAGAGAAGTTATTTAAATCATTGTAACCTGATACATTCCAAGCATTATTATCTTTAGAGAAAAATAAACAAGGCCAACAGAAAAATTTGTTTAAATGAGAGCAGCCGACCACCCATTGAATATTGTACACTGATCGATTAAACTGCCTACTATGGGATTTAGTTTTCTGATAAATATCCAAGTCAGGGGTAGGTTTTGGTGAAGTAACGAGATTATATTTTTCTGTAAAACTCAAACTATTTACCTTGCCCAATAACGATTTCACACACTTTAAACCTTCACAAGGAACAATTGCATGCGTTTTCAAATTCATTTTTATTTTTATGAAACTGTAATCACTTTATAACAAAGTTAATTGCACCAAAAAGTAATCACTAAACTTTAAAATTACTAGAAATTGAGAAAATAATATCACAAAAAAAGAAATGCACCAGTAACCGCTCAAAACAAAAATGAACTAATTTGAAATTTCTAAACTTTCTATCAAAATTCGCGCATCGCGCATCTTTGAGCGCATGCTTGGTGCGAACACACATTCTCCTTCGAACTTACACTGATTTACACGCACACAGTCATAAAAAAGCCCGGCATTTAACTCCATACAAATTTTCAAATGACGTCATAACAATTTTATCAAAACGTAAATATTTTGCTAGGAAAAAGTGAGAAGTTTACAAGCCCCATAAGAAGCCAACGAGTGCGAGCGAGAAAGCATTAGCACAATGGTGTCACTGACCGTAGACACGTGCTGCATATACTTGAACTCTTTTTTTGTATAGTGTTAGAGCGAGGTCGAGTATCGAATTTCGCAGAAAAAATTTGGCAACGTCGCGCGAATGTTCGAGTGACACAGGTGTTCAGTGAGTGAGTAAACCTGGCAACCTCGCATTGCATCACAATGCGTTTGGCGCGGAATTTGATGTTATTTTTATTTTGAACATTGTTTTGTAGGGTTTTTTATATATAGGTATTGAGTTTGATATTAGGGCAAGCCTGGCTTATGGCTTCTATAGGACCTTCGCCCCTGCCCTAAAAATTAGCATAAGTACCTTTCAACTACTACAAACTTCGTTAAGGGTTTTGTTTTACATGGCAACTATTTGATAATGTTTACAAGTAATGTTTACTGACTACTTTGTCGATGGTCGGTAGTCGTGCGGTCACTTGAGATTTTAAGTTCAGATTTATTTAAAACAGACTTCTACAATAGGTATTTAGTATTAGCGAAGTGTTTTTGGAACGAAGTTCCTTATCGCGCGTTGCGAAAGGGGGCTAGACGGAAAAAACAAGACCACAAATTGTAACGACACTTTTGGCTATAGTTGTAAGCCGTGCGGCGTGCGCGTGTTTCTCTGTCTCTCTCTCTCTCTCTCTCTCTCTCTCTCTCTCTCTCTCTCTCTCCCTCTCTTTCATAGAAAGCAAGCCAGTTATTTTCGTGTCGTCTTTCTACTTCGCATTGAACACTGTGGTGTCGCGACTATTATTTTTGTTGAGTGTATACAGGTTTTTTGTACATAATAAATAATAACTTCGTTCCATCCGGGTGTCCCTTGTCCTTTGACACCTCTTAAGTTTTTTAATTTACGGGGTCAACTGTGTCGCTTTCTCTTTGTGTGTCATTGTTGATAAATATTATGTTTCTTCAAATATAGATTAGCTTTGTACATGATTCATATTACAAATATAATTGTAATATGAATCATGTACAAGCTAATCTATAGTAGGTACCTAAAATCTGTATGATTCAGTGTTGTACCGGTATCGTATCTTTTGTTTTACTATAAACAAATTGAAACGTCTCGTTTGTGATAAGAAGTTATATTGATGTGTTTTGATAACGGATTTATTGAAACAGTGTTGTCGTTTCCGTCGCAGTACGTCCAGGAGTTCGTCAATGCTTTGAGAACTTTTCTTAGTAATGCATGCATGCGCCCAATCCCATTTGAGCCTAGAACAAATTTTGTCTACGATTGTCTGCCAAGCTTGTTTTTGAACGCAGCGTGATTTCGTACCTACTTTATCTGCTCTCTTTGTACCTAGAATGCTGTGGCCGAGGTGGCGCAAAAGAATAAGAGGATATGGGGGAGAAAAGCAATAAAATTATTGACTATTGAGGTCTTTGTCTAACTGTCAGCGAAGACGAAAATAACAACCTTGGCTGACTGTACCTAAACTTCAAATTAGCATACCCACCACTTTTTTTTTATTACTACAAGCATTCTTTTTCACCAGGTATGCATGGAGCCGGAACTAGGCGAGATGTACGTACGCGACCGAGCGCGCTTCGAGACCCTCGCCAGGAACTGGACCTGGAGGTACGCGATGCACGACATCCTGTCCTACTGAGACCGGCCATGGCCTTGCCGGTGCCCAGACTGTGTGAGTGATTTGTGAAAAGACAAGAAATGTAAAATGGCGAATTGTATTTATTGCCTTTTACTGAAAATTTGGTTCTTTAAGTGCAGACAATAGAGTTATTTGTTAGTTGGACAGAAACTACTGACGCAATGAATTATGTCCATTCGTTGCAGGGTTATTTATTCACCCATTGCGCGTTCATTAACTGATCCATAGTCTGCTCCAAACCTTATTTTCAGAGACGGATCAAGGAGTAGGGTATCGTAATATACCTTTAGATAGTTTTAACTTTTCAATCCCACAATTTATACTTTTATGTACTTTCGATATCCATGTTTTATATTACGCATGATGAAAGACAAATATAAACGCACTTCTCGAACTTTCTTGTAGAAAGGCTGTGTTAAACCTTTTGAAGGCCAGAGCAATTGCACGCGCGTACCCTCCACAATTTTACCTTATGTTTTTGTCACATATTTGTGTCGTTGGCCCCGAAGGCACGCAGTGGCTTGTCACAAATACGTGACAATGGCGTTCAAAAGGTTAAAATGAAGATTAAGAAAATTGTATAACCACAATAAACATTCATGATATTATGACTGCTTTTTATTTCTATTTTCCGGTCGTTTCGAGCGACTCAAGACTAGCTTGTTCCATCCATCTCTAAGCTTTTCACAGTTACAAAGGGCTGGTAAACATTTTGTACTGCCGGGAGATCTGCAGTACCCTGGATAAGGCAATTCACCTTTGGGCAACCATCTTCTGGTGATCTCAAAACGCAGAGGGTCAGCCTTAGGGTCTTCTATTAAGTCCCGTAGGTGGCCTAGAGGTACTTTGTATAGTTTGGTGTTGATTTTTAGGCTGCCAGGTATGAAGTAGTGAGCGTAAACAGCGATTGTAAATATACCCTGGAATTAGAGTACAATATTTTAGTTGATATTGTTGTGGAGTTGTTTTTTGTGGGTCGTGTAAAGTGTTATTGGGTTTTTCCTTAGGAATTTCTTAGAAGCAGCCAAGGGTGTGTATCTGGATTGAGGGCCCAAATTTTAAATCTTCTCAAAAGAAAATAAGGTTTACAGGTAATTTAGTTAAAATTTGGTAAAACTTAGGGCTATATGCCATAAATTTCTTAAACGCGAAATAAAGCTGTTACGATGAAATAACTAAGGCTTTCAATCCAGATGCCTGCATAAATTGGCATAGCCTGAATCTCAGAAAGTACTACCTCTGGGCTCATAATTTTTATTTAAGGATTTAGTTAATAAATTCTTACAACATTTAAGAAATTCCCAAATATGTAGAAAATACGATATTACAGAGTTATAGCGGTATATCTAGGGCCCTCAGTTCATAAATATTTGGAGTTACGATTTATGCCCGGTTGATGCCAATAGGCTCGCACCCTATTACATGAGATTTACACATAAAGTGAAATATGAGTGTTCTATTTCACAACTATTTCTATTTCCTCTGGGATTTCAGGTGTGATGAAATGTTCAATGCATTTATAATTAATGTTTATCTTATATGGTAATAATTTAATTCAACAGTACATTGTGATAATTATATGGGTTAATTATTACCTTAAATAAACAATTAATAAATATAAAAATAAAAAAAATTGGTTGTTTGTAAAGTAGGTTTACGATCGAGATGTTTACGTGATAACGTCTTATTGGTGATATAAGTTATCACCAGTAGTGACATCTAAAATGAAATTAATTACTAATTTAAAGTTTTTTTTTTCGAGCCAAGTAACAGATGGCGCTACCATCTTTATGAAATGTCGCTTGTGAGGTTTTGGTGTGACACAAGTTTCTGAACATGTCACCCGACTAAAACGATTTTAAAGACGTTATCACGTCAAAAATAATGAGAAAATCTACATTGACGTCATATTGAGACCAACTGTAACTTGATTGACTGGAAAGCTAGTAAATTCTTGAAATTTATTAGTGCACGGTCTTTGTATACGTTTTAAGGCCATCTTAATCCTTAAATGTATTTTTTTGGAAATAAATAACAGCAATATCAAATAACTTCTTCGAGTTACCAGCTATGACGTCATCAACATGGCGCGCACTCAGCCACTTTCTCGTTGTCAATTTGAGTCATAAGGTTCATGAGGACAAAGTACCAAGGAAAGTAAGAGATAAATAGGACAGATAGTCTGTCCTCAAAAGAAAGACTTTGGGAAAAGGAAACTAAACCTCTGCAGTTTGAGGTTAAAGTGAGTTTTCGTGTCGCCCTTGCCCGGGTGCACAAGGACTTCTTTCAATAAGGGCTATCGTATTTGAGCCTACCAGATGGCGACACTAGAGAGTAAGATCTTGTCCTTAATTCTATTTTTTAACAAGAACCTTATAAAAAGTATTACGTATGCCAAGATAGTGTAAACTACAGATATACAGGATGTAACGGAAAGGGTATAAACATACCAATAGCGAGGCTTCTTTTTTTTTTTTCTTTCTTTCTTTTCTTTCTTTCTTTCTTTTTTAGGGTTCCGTAGTCAACTAGGAACCCTTATAGTTTCGCCATGTCTGTCTGTCCGTCCGTCCGTCCGTCCGTCCTCGCTTAATCTCTGTGACCGTTAGCACTAGAAAGCTGAAATTTGGTACCAATATGTATATCAATCACGCCGACAAAGTGGTAAAATAAAAATTGGAAAAAAATGTTTTATTAGGGTAGCCACCCTATATGTAAAGAGGGAAGTGTTTTTTTTTTTAATTTCAACCCTAACGTGTGATATATTGTTGGAAAGGTATTTAAAAATGAATAAGGGTTTACTAAAATCATTTTTTGATAATGTCAATAATTTCGGAAATAATCGCTCCAAAAGTAAAAAACTATGTGTCCCCCCCCCTCTAACTTTTGAACCATAAGTTTAGAAAATATGAAAAAAATCTGAAAAGTAGAACTTTATAAGGACTTTCTATGAAAATTATTTTGAACTTGATTGACACAACAGTTTTTGTACAAAAAAGACAAAAAGTTGTACAAAATAATTTCTGGACTAAGTTTGTAGTATAATCGTATATGCAAGCATTTTTTTTAACTTCATTTACATATTTTATTATCCTGAACGTATCTATTTTCAAACAAAAAAAGAATTATTGAAATTGGTTCTCGCAATCGATAATTACCACCGAAAACTTCTTGCACGTCTTTGTATTAATTAGTAACCTAATTCCCCGAGAGATGGCGCTGTAGGTACTTATTACATTGGATCGGGTATTACCGAATTGTTCGGTTGGTCTCTCCTTGGCATTGGCGGTATCTTATAACTACATAAAACTTCTATCAAGAACATGCTAAGGCAATTTAGAACAAAACTAAAATTCATTTTTTTAACACCATCAAAATGTTAAGGTAAAAACCAGTTCATAAATGGTTCTATAGATGGCGTTGCGTAATGACGTCATTTTTTTAAAAGTCGATGTTAAGATTTTCCGTGCTTTCATGACCTACCGTGGTAAAGTAAGTTGCACTTAAATATATTCGTAATTTTATTTATGAGTGCATAACCTAATTAGTCGTCGAGGTTTGATTTTGATTTGTCCGGTATATTGTGACGGACGGGAAACTACAGAACCCTACACTGAGCGTGGCCCGACACGCTCTTGGCCGGTTTTTTTTTCTTTTTTTTTTTTTTTTTTTTTATATTTAGCTGAAACCCTTGCGATATCGTTTGATAAGCCTTGAAGAAGCCTTGCTCTTGATATGTATATACCCTTTCCGTTACACGTTGTATAATAAGTATACAATCGTTTAAAAAGTATTATATCTCGAAGCATTCATAATTTAGACCCTAAACTAGTTATTTCAAATCTTCAGTAATTAGGAATGCCTAAATCGTAAATTATTTTTGACCACAATCGTGAATATTAATTAAAATTAGTTTTAAATAACGCGACGATTGACATTTCTGTAGAACCTCATTCTACACGAGCGCCTCTAGCGGCGAATTCATGCGCGGTGGCCCTCATTACCTCTAGCAGGATTCCGCCAGGGTTGTTACTATTACCAGGTTAGTCATGAAGCGTCGCTATGTCAAGCTACTACTATGTTTTTAACCGACTTCAAAAAAGGAAGAAGTTATCAATTTGACTGTTTTTTTATGTTTGTTACCTCAGATCTTTTGACTGGGTGAACTGATTTTTTTTCTATTTGAAAGCTGGTGCTTCCCGTGTGGTCCCATTTCTATTAAGTCCAGTTCGTACTATGGCATCCATGAGAAAATCATATATGTCTTATTGTTTTTTGTATATGGACGATATGCTAATATCTAGTAGCAATGGAAAACGAATATTCGATAAAAAAATTGTATGAGATACCATCATATCACAACTAAAAAGGCTGAAATATAATTTTGCAAAAAAAGAAACCGACCGGTGACCGACCTCTGGAAGTAAACTTATTCTCCGTATAATTGTGGGTTTTTTTATAAAAACCTAGCTTTAGAAAAGTTTGGATGAGGGGCCATATAGTCAGAAAAATCGGGAAGAATATTGTAAACCTAGTCGCACGCAGACTACCTAGCACTTTAGGTAACGTATGCGTGATGTTTGTGTATGTAGGAGAATAGTGCACTTACTTGAATGTCAATTACTTCAGAGTGTATTTTGTGGATCGACATTATTGATAGCAGTGGCTAGGTACGGTGTTATCTGTCATGCTTATTTTACTGTGCATTCAATCATGCTATGTGATAACAAAACTATTATTTGATACTTGTACGATTTTATACAGTGAGTAATAAAGGATAAAGTTACTGCCTCGTTGATGTAGTGGTCGCAAGCGCGACTGCAGTGCATAAAGTCCTGGATTCGATTCCCAGGTCAGGAATTTCTAAGTAGGAGGAAGCTAGGAGGCAGGAACATAGGTGTACTATTGAAGGCACCTCTGCCCATCCCTTTAAGGATTACAGGCGTCATGTTATGTGATTCGGAGTAGGTGGAATAAATATTGTTTCATCTTAGTATTATCATATCAAAAAAAAAACAGTCTTCACTATAAAACATTTTTAATGCAAAATCTTTTATAGTGAAGACTGAATTACCATTATGTATCTATAAGTACCTATGTACTAACAATATAACTTACTATTCATGCAGCTTATATACAAAAACATGACATCAAATTGTGGAATAATTCTTACTTTTCTGTATATTACTTTTTATTTTATAAGTATACATATATCTAGCTAGATACAAGTTATCAATTAAATATGACTGACTAGCTGGCGCACGCGTGATATCGAAAAAAAAGTATCCTATGTGTTATTTCAGACCATAATCTACCTCTGTGCCAATTTTCATCAAGATCCGTTCAGCCGTTTTGACGTGAAAGAGTAACAAACATACATACATCCATCCATCCTCACAAACATTCGCATTTATAATACTGGTAGGATGAACTATACGTATCATCGAGTCCTAAACTATGTTTTTCACGTCCACACTCACTCTTGCCGCACTTGTGTTACTTTTCTTGATGCGCCTCCTTAACGTTTCTCTTAATCCACATCAGAAAACACTTCTCATAGGTTAGTTATCGATTAATCATTACGGTATTGTCGAACAATATACAGGTAATTGAATTTGCGCTCCAGATTTTTTTTATGATTTACTAAGTATATGTTTTGCTATTTTGTGATTTATATTTTTGTACTTTTTTTCTTTATGATGCTATTGAAGATGGAATGGCGATCGATCGAGACCGAGCTCTAGAGTAACTAAGCGATCGCCCCTGGAGTGACTACGGGATCATCCCCTGGAATGACCACGGGATCGCCCCCTTGAGTGGCCACAAGATCGGCCCCTGAAGTAACGGAGGAATTGGCGTTGGAGTGACCGCGGGTACGTGCCCTGGAGCGGCTGCGAGATTTGCCACAGGAACGTCTGGACCCCGTACATCGTGATCCACTGCGCCTTCTTATTCGATCTCGAGATCGGTCGCTGCTGCGAAACTTCGTATCAGCTTGTACTTCTATACTTACTTCTTGAACCTCCGAATTTCCTTCTTCGTTGTTGTGAATTCCAACGATGATTGTTTCCATTCTTACCTCGTGATCGTCCCCAGAAGTGACCACGGGATCGTCCCCAGAAGTGACCACGGGATCGTCCCCAGAAGTGACCACGGGATCGTTCCCTGAAGGGACCACGGGATCGCCCCCAGAAGTGACCACGGGATCGTCCCCAGAAGTGACCACGGGATCGCCCCCAGAAGTGACCACGGGATCGCCCCCAGAAGTGACCACGGGATCGTCCCCAGAAGTGACCACGGGATCGCCCCCAGAAGTGACCATGGGATCGTTCCCTGAAGGGACCACGGGATCGCCCCCAGAAGTGACCACGGGATCGTCCCCTGAAGGGACCAGGGGATCGTCCCCAGAAGGGACCACGGGATCGTCCCCAGAAGGGACCACGAAATCGTCCCCTGGAGTTACCACGAGATCGGCCCCTGAAGTAACGACGGAATCAGCCTTGGAGTGACCGCAGGATCGTGCCCTGGAGCGGCTGCGAGATTTGCCACAGGAACGTCTGGACCACGTACATCGTGATCCACTGCGCCTTCTTATTCGGTCTCGAGATCGGTCGCTGCTGCGAAACTTCGTATCAGCTTGTACTTCTATACTTACTTCTTGAATCTTCGAAATTCCTTGTTCGTTGGTGTGAATTCCAACGATGATTGTTTCCATCTTTATGGCGTCTCCAGTTTCTGTAACAGACTAAGCAGAACTATATGCTTAGTTAATGACTGTAAGTAGTTGTAATAGTTAATACTTAGATGTCTTACTTGTAACGACTACGCGACTGCTGTATGATTTATGAATGATGCACACACGCATTTCGTTTATATGCATCTCTGTTACGTAATGTTGAGTAATATTGCCCAATGATTTTATAAATTTGCACTTTTTGCTATCATTTCAGATTGCCGAATAGCACTTGATACCTATGATGAGTGTTTCGGAAAATTCCACTGAAAGTACTTCTGCCTAAATTATGTTGATTTTATTAATTGTGGTAAGTTGTAGGTACCTAGCTCTCCAAACAGCAAGCGTGGGGCGGTGGTTCAACGGTCAAACAGAGCAGCACAATAATATGGAAGTATGACATGAGTATATCATAGTAGAAATATATCTAGGTTTATATGAGATTCTATTAACTCAAGGCTGGCTACAAACATATTCTTTGTAACAAACCTACCATTTTGTTATTGAGATGATTGGATGATTGTTTTGATTGATTGGATGATTGGATAGTTTAAAAAATATCATAAAATTAATTCATTACCAACCTATTAGTAAGAACGCAAAGAAAATAAAGTGATTGTCACATTAGCACCCCGCCCCCCTCGTGATAAATCATTTTTGACCCCTTCCGCCTTTTTGAACCCTACGTGCAACAACACTTACAATACGTGACTTTATTATTAAGATACTATGAACAACTTATTTTTGCGGTTGAGTGAAACGATTAAAATTTCAAGAGCAATAAAAATATTGTTTGATGCCATGGAACCCTGTCTGTGCAAGTCTAACTTGCTGTTTTTTAGGGTTCCGTACCTCAAAAGGAAAAAACGGAACCCTTATTGGGTCCCTTTCTTTTCCGTCTGTCAAAACCCTTTATTTCGGGAATGCGTGAAGACATCGAGTGGAAATTAAAACCATATAAGTACTCAAGTATGTCGTCCCTTTGTGCTGTGAAAAAAAACAATCCTTTTGTCTACGCTGCCGCGCTGTCAAAAGAAATGGCCGTGTATGTCGCAAGGTTGTACGGAACCCTCGGTGCGTCAGTCTGACTCGCTCTTGGCCGGTTCTTTTTTATACTAAATAGGCTTACGTTTGGCCGCAGCCGGCCTGATGTGAATCTGATATGAGAAAGAAAAAGATAATGCGTCCTACTTTAGGATTGCTAGGATTTTCGTATGACCGCATTCCCCATCTCGTTTTGGACGCAACTCAACCTTCCTTTTTGCAGTCCACCTCGGATATGCAATATTTTCTCATGCTCTATGCGGGATGTTAGGTTGTCACATTATGGCGAAGAAATTCATGCTCCGTTAAGGGAGGGCGAAGGTGGTACCTACATTTAGAGTTAAATTTTTTTAGTGAAGTTTATTTTGCCACCGACTTGCGGAAGTAATTTATTTCAGGCTTGTTAGTTGTGGTATGGTGGTTTCTCACACAAACTCTTATCGAGTATTCATGTTTCATTGCTACTAACAGATATATAGAAACATAAACATTAGAAGGAATATATATATATACTAGCTTTTGCCCGCGGCTTCGCTCGCGTTAAATTCGGGGTAACACAGTTCCCCTTGCGCCTTATTGATTAGTAATAGCAACGCTAAGTTTTCCCTTTTCTTCCCTCTTTCTCCCTCACATCCCACTTCTTTTTAAAAAAAAAGTTAGTCTATGTCCGTCTCCTGGTTCCCAATTATCTCTGTACCAAAATTCATCAAAATCGGTGTAGCCATTAAAGCGTGAAGAGGTAACAAACAAAAAAACAAACAAACTCACTTTCGCTTTTATATAATATTAGTAAGGATTATAGAAGAAAACTCATCATATATTACTCAAGCAATATGCATAAAATTCATATGGGGGTTCCATATGAATTTTATCTACTCCTCGGGAGTATACCCTTTTCTTAATAAAAAAAAAAGATTTTGAAAATCGGCCCACAATCCAGAGACAATAGACATAGGTACTTACAAAAAAATACATTCGAATTACGAACCTCCTTTTTTAAATCTGTTAAAAATGGCATTTGATTTCCAGAGATGGTGTTTTGTTTTATAGATATGGTGTAGGGTGTAGGGCCTATAACATGGGACTTAACGACAGCTGGCGATAGGTATGTACTATTAGGTACACCTCTGCCATACCCTTCAGGAATACTAACATGTCGTTATGTTATGGTGTAGGTAGAATAAACAATGTGACGTTTCACCTTAATATAAGTATCTTTATTTTTATAATTTTAAACTATCGTCTTATTAATGACAGTTCTTTTTAAATCAGAATTAGGAACGATATCCGGTAGCTAGGTTTTTAGTTATAACCATTATACGTTTAAACTACTTTTAATTAAACATTATTGAACATCCTAAAAACGTGACATTAAATTGTAATATTATTCTTACTTATCTAGATTGGTAGACAACTTTATTTTTGGTTTTTACACATTTTATATATTTTTTTGGTTTTGTTTTACTTAAATTCTATCAATATTTAAAAACTAATAAGTAATTAAAGAATGCCCCATACTAGTAAATTCTCCGGTGACGTACTACACAAACAGCAATTTTAAACAATCGTCAATTTTATTTTTAAGGTACATTTTTAGTTTTTTTTGTTTATAATTTTTTTTTTCTTACAAGCTATAAATTACTAAGTGTGTCGCAACAGACATACTATCCAGTACTAAACTATGCTAGAAAACTATTATTATATTCCTGTTCTTAGCTTTTACACACACACATTTTGTTTTTCTCGTCCACACTCACGTTTGGCCTTTTTAAAACACTACGACACTGTGTCACTTTTCCTGGTGCTCTTCGATCCTTGTTCATTTCTTTTATTTCCAAAACACTAAAAATTGCGGTTTTTCTAACTGTAATTGTATTTTAATTGAATTAACACTTAATTTTTTTTTTTGTTTACGTAACTCTTTTGTACTTTTTCTTTTTTAGATTATTTGCTTTTTTTGGATTTTTGTCAAGTTTTTATTTATATATTGTTTTTTATCTGGAATGGCCTCTAGATCTTCCTCCGGAACGGTCCCTAGATTTACCTCTCGAGTGACCCCTAGATTTTCCCCTGGAGTGACCCCTAGATTTTCCCCTGGAGTGACCCCTGGATCTTCCTCTGGAGTGACCCCTAGATCTTCCTCTGGATCGTCCCCTAGACCTTTCTCTTTCACGTCTTCTTTCTCCGCAGCGGCCCACACATTTTTGACCAGATTTGGCTTCTGTCCGTTCTATGCATTTACCTCTTGGTGCTATTGGAGACCTGTCCCTGGAGTGGCCACGGGATCGCCCCCGGGAGTGACCACGAGATCGCCCCCGGGAGTGACCACGAGATCGCCCCCGGGAGTGACCACGAGATCGTCCCCTGGAACGGCCGCGAGACCTCCCCCTGGAACGACCCCTAGACCTACCTCGTGATCGATCTCGACTTCTCGATCGATCTCTAGAACGGTCTCGAGAGCGGTCTCTGCAGCGAGAGCACCTTGTATCAGCTTGTACTTCGGTACTAACTTCTCGAGTCTTAGAACTTCCTTCTTCGTAGGTCTGAACTCCAACGACGACTGTCTCCATCCTTACGGCGTCTCCGAATTCTGTAACAGACTAAGCAGAACTGTTTGCTTAATAACGGCTGTAGTTGTAGTAACACTTAGGTGTCTTACTTGTGACGTGTCTCCTGTATGACTGATGTCAGGCACGCACGCTGGCATTCAGCTTATATTCATATTTGTTACACAATATTGCGTAATGATTTCATAAATTGCGCAAGTTTTACGTAATCATTGCATGTGTTGCGAAATAACACCTAATACCTATTTTATAATAATAGGTTACGGAAAATCCCACTATAGGTACTTCTGTCTTGTTTACAAATGATAACAAGTATTTATCTATTGTAGGTACCTACCTAGACTGTCTGATTGGAGAGCTCTCGCATAATAAGTATGGAAACATGGTACGTATCTTTATAGAAGATTTCTATGAAAGAGTAGAAAACTTATGCTAGTAGGATTTCTATTTACTCAGCGATGGTAAATCTTTTTCAACTTATTTAAATTTGTCACTTAAGGAATTTGGCCACAAAACAGATACTGGTTCCGAAAGACGACTCTGCTCCAAACGACGACCGAAAACGTACACATTACTCTAGTACCTACCGAGACAATCATCATGTTTAATCCTTTGATTTACCTATGTATATTGAAGGTGCGTGTCCCATTATTCCATTCCCCCATGTCCCATCCTAATTAAACGCGAAAATTCATTCATTCATTCCATGTCGTGTTAAAAATCCCAGGTCATTGCCCCCACTTCAAATCCCAATTACCATCGACACACAATAGAGTACAGACTTTACTCTGTTGTGTGTCGATGACTTGTTAACCTTGAATGAAGTTCACGAATTTCGCTGAAGGTGGAAAATATGGGTCTCCCTCACCGACCATTCGCCTCTAAATAACAGTTCAGATTCGAATATGAACTGTATTTAGCATGTAGAGGATAACTGTAATGCTCGAGTATTACAGTGCGCGATCTGTATCGAATTATCGATGCATTTTATGCTGTACAAATTAGAATAGAATAGGCCTTAATTTGCTTGGAATGTATGTAGGTAGGTACATAAAAAGTAAGTTGTTAGATTACATAACAGGATTCATGTAGAATTCTGTCTTAGTGTTGCAAATGATTATGTAGGTACAACACAGTAGAGTTTAATAAAGATGTTACAAAAACTTATCATATAAAGAATCCTACACAGAATAATAACATTGACGCACCAGTAAATAAGTTAAACCATTTTTTTTTATTTTTGCATTGGTTAGTTTTCAATTTAAAATCTTGAAATCGTTCCTCGTAGAGGCGATCGGCGTTGATCTCTCGCGTCCGTCCCTGGTTCAGGCTATAGTCCGGAGCGAGAGGGAATGGGAAGCGGTCACCTCGAGCCGCCGCAGGAGACGCTTCGGGCGTCGGGCGCCGCGAGATGACTCACGCCCACCGTAGATGCGGGCCTGTGGACGGTGAGCAATGGGTAGCTCACCGCCCGTCCGTCTATTGACGACAGGCCGTGTGGACAGCGCGTAAGTGTTCCAGATGTTAGCAAAGCAGAGGGCCCCGCAAGGGCCACCGCCTGCCGGGGTTGCGGGTTGTTTGAATTGAAAGAGATACCGCAGCCCCAAAACATTAAGGGCTAAAGAAGGAACATGGTTGGGTTTTAGTCAGTACAAGTCTGACTCTTTAGTTATTTGATGTTTCCCCATAAGCAAAAAAAGGGTGATACATTTAGTGTGAGCTATTTTTAGTGCAGTTATTTTTAAGCAACATTTTGTTGAACTATTTTGATACACAGAGTTACTGCCTCGTTGGTCCAGTGTTTGCAAGCGCGACTGTTAAAGATGAGCTCCTGAATTCGATTTGCGATTTGGACAAACTGTCATTGGGTTTTTTCAGTTTGGGATGTAAGTTTCGAGATGATAGTGTTTTGTTTAGTAGTCTTGTAGATATCGTGTACCGTGTAGGGCCTATTACATGGGACTAAACGACATAAGTGGCGATAATGTGTGTACTAATAGATACACCTCTGCCTTGCTCTTCAGGCATACTGGCATGTCGTTATGTTATGGTGTAGGTAGAATAAAAGTTTCATCGTAATATAATAGTGCCTTTATTTTAATATTTGTAAACCATCATCATAAAAATAATGACAAAGTACGTAATTTTCATTAAATTGTGACATCAAATATATATATATATATTTTTAGATACGAGTAATTGTTCAGTTATATTTAGTTTTTATGTATTTTTTACTTACAAAGCTACAATATTACTCTTATATTTATTAATAAATTATACTACAAACTATGTTCCTGCTCTTAGCTCGCCACATTTTGGCCGTATTAATGCACTTCGTCACTTTGTGTCACTTTTCCTGGTGCTCTTCGATCCTTGTTGATTTTCTTTATTTCCACAATACTTCACATAGTTATCATTGCGATATTTTTAAACTTTATTTATATTTTAATTAATTTAACACTAAATATTTTTTATGTATTTTACCTAAGATTTTGTTTTTTTTTTTTCATTTTTGTACTTTTGGTTTTATTAATATATTTTTTTTTTATCTAGAATGGCGTCTAGATCTTCCTCTGGATCGTCCCCTAGACCTTTCCCTTTCACGTCTTCTTTCTCCGCAGCGGCCCACACATTGTTGACCAGACTTGTCTTCTGTCCGTTCTATGCATTTACCTCTCGGTGCTACTGGAGACCTTTCCCTGGAGTGGCCACGGGATCGCCCCCGAGAGTGACCACGGGATCGCCCCCGAGAGTGACCACGAGATCGTTCCCTGGACCGGCCGCGAGACCTCCCCCTGGAACGACCCCTAGACCTACCCCGTGATCGATCTCGACTTCTCGATCGATCTCTAGAACGGTCTCGAGAGCGGTCTCTGCAGCGAGAGCACCTTGTATCAGCTTGTACTTCGGTACTTACTTCTTGAGTCTTAGAACTTTCTTCTCCATAGGTCTGAACTCCAACGACGACTGTCTCCATCCTTACGGCCGCGGCGTCTCCGATTTCTGTAACAGACTAAGCAGAACTGTTTGCTTAATTATGGCTGTAGTTGTAGTAACACTTAGGTGTCTTACTTGTGACGTGACTCCTGTATGAATGATGCCAGGCACGCTGGTATTTAGCTTATATTCATATTTGTTACAAAATATTGCGTAAAGATTTCACAAATTGCGTATGTTTTACGTAACCATTTCATGTATTGCGAAATATTACGCAATCATTTCATTTATTGCAAAATATTACGTAATCATTTCATTTATTGCATAGGTTTCGGAAAATTCCACTGTAGGTACTTCTACACAAATGATTTCAATTATTTGTGGTATTTATCTATTGTATTGTGCAAAGGCCCTCTGATCATAATAACATGGAATTAAATCCTATCAATTTATGCGCCCCTGCCCTTGGGGAGCAGAACCAGGAATGGGCTACGCATTTTTATCAGCGCTATAATTGCCTTACTTGTAATTTGCTTGTTTACATAGTGTGCGCTTTTTTTTCGGGTGGGAAATCATCAAATGACTTCCCCCGCTCTGGGTGGAGCGGGGAGACATGTCAGACTTTTACTGACTCAAACCCACCCATGTTCCTTCTATTGCCCTTTACGTTCCGGGGCCGCGGTATCTCTTTCGAACAACTCTGGCAAGCCCCTCTGCTTTGCTGACATCTCTTTGAGGCGCGCGGGAAACACGAACGCGCCGTCGACACGGCCTGTCGTCAATCGACGGACGGACGGTGAGCTACCCATTGCTCACCGTCCACACGCCCGCATCTACGGTGGCCTGGAGTCGTCTCGCGGCGCCCGGCACTGCGAGACGGAGGCCGGGCGTTTGAGGGAGAGAACCTCAAACGCCCGGCCTCCTCCTTCACTAGCATTACTGCTTCGCAGAAAGATGTGACCGCTTCCCATTCCCTCTCGCTCCGGACCATAGACTGCACCAGGGCCGGACGCGAGAGATCGCCGCCGCCGATCGCCTCTACGAGGGCACGGCGGTACTCCGCCCAAGCTGGGCAGACCGCCACTGTGTGCTCCACCGTGTCCTCCGGGCGATCGTCACAATGGTGACACCCGGGCGTTCCTCCCGCCCGATTATGTGCAAGACAAGAACCTCCCGAAACTACATAGTGTGCGCTTAATACATGTTTTAAATTTCGTTTCATTCAGTTAAAGGATACTTTGTGGAATTTTAGTATAGCACCTTAAACTCTCATGAAAGATGAGTCTACTTTAGCGAGTCTGAAGCCAGGCTGAACTAATGGTCCCTATTATATTTGTTTAAAACAAACTAGCTTTTGCCCGCGGCTTCGCTCGCGTTAAATTCGGGGTAACACAGTTCCCCTTGCGCCTTATTGATTTGTCATAGCAACGCTAAGTTTTCCCTTTTCTTCCCTCTTTCTCCCTCACATCTCATTTTTCACTAAAAAAAATAGCCTGTCCGTCTCTTGGTTCCCAACTATCTCTGTACCAAAATTCATCAAAATCGGTTTAGCCATTAAAGCGTGAAGAGGTAACAAACAAACAAACTCACTTTCGCTTTTATAATATTAGTAAGGATTACAGGAGCCATACAAATAATCTAAATACGAGTACATATATAAAACTCAAAGCTGACTGACTGACTGACATAGTGATCTATCAACGCACAGCCCAAACCAGTGGAGGGGTCGGGCTGAAATTTGGTAGGTGCTACGACGTAGGCATCTCTTAAGAATGGATTTTGATAAATTCTACCTGTAGTGTATGTAGATAAACTTATGATTTGTCTCGAGCGCATACGTCACAAGGCGAGGGCTGAGTGGGAGTCAGTCCAAAGACTACTATAGTAGTCAGTCGTTGTCCGACCGTCAACCCGTAAGCACGTGGTGGTGCGTTGCCGTGCCAAACACCAGATTATAGTGTAGCCACTACATTTGGCGACGAGGATAAATCAATAAAACGTAAAAAAAAGACAGTGGTGCCTGCAGTGAAATAATACTTAGTATGGTGTAGAGAAATATTAGAAAGTGCGTTTACACAACACTTTTAGTTTAGTCTCATAAACATTTACCAAAATAACTTATTTACCTTAAATTATTATATTTTAGACCATTAAGTTATTTGAATTACTAAACAGCCGTTATGATTCGAATATTCGAAATAATTTCATAAATAACGGAGGCGACAACATAGCCTTATAAAATAACTCACTTGTTTACGCTGACTCTGCTATGACTCATTACATTGGAACGCACCAGCACTGATAACACGTTTTAAGAACGATTAACTTGGTTATTTTATTAGTAATTAGTAACTATTGCTAAAGTGATCATAATTGAGTTTAATTGTAAAAAAAAATACATAAAAAGTGATTAGTGGATTTTCGAAGTGTGAAGTATGAAGTGGATCCTCGAAGGGTAAGGCAGAGGTGTATCTAACAAGTAACTTTTTAGATTCCGCCGGCTACGTTAAGTCGGAAGATGTGTGATTCTGTTATTTTTGACAAAACATCATTCTTATATTTCTCGAAGAGAAAGGCAGAGGTGTTTGATTGGTGGTTATTTTGAATTAATTTCAAACACAATCAAGCAAGTAAGCTGGCTTAGTGCCTGGTCATTCAATTGACACAAAAGAAATGACAAAGTTATTTTGCATTTTCGTAAAGCAGTTTACTTTTACATTAATACTGATCATTTAATTGATATCAACATAATGAGATAGAAGCAGCATAGCTGGTCATTCAATTGACAACGTTTGACATTATTCAGAGGAAATAATATATCCTCAACAGCATTATATATTGTATATAATGGTCATTAAATTGACGTGATAAAAGAGCAGATATTTCTGATCATTAAATTGATATTGAACTAACAATAAACTGGCTGGTTCCAGATATAACATTAACATGTCGTAACTGATGCTTGAGAAGTTCGACTGCGAAGAAGAACCTTCGGTTGGAGCCAGACGTTATTTATCTCGATGTTTCTGGTATTGTAAGTGCAAGAAGAAAAGGGCAAGCTTAATGGATTTTGGCGGTTTAGAACTGCAACAAATATTTTATAATGTTCCTGATGTATCTGCCACAGATGGAGCAGACGTCTTCCAGATTGCAATCGATGAACTTGATACTTACTTTACTCCCAAACAGAGCAAAGTTTATGAAGGACATTAGGCCTTTACGGGGCTGTTCGTTAATTCAAGAATTACTCTTGAATTATAGGGAAGTAAAAGTTAACGTTTTCATGCTGCGTTGAGGATTGATAGAGAAGAAGTTATAGATCAACGGCTTATCGTTGCAAATTGTGGATGTTAATAAGGAGAAAACCATCAGTCAGTGTACACTCAAGATAACCCTCTATGTTCTCTGATGTAGCTATAAAGTCGCAGTTTATATTGCTGTTTGTTGCTCGTATTTGCCACCTGACTGTGTGCCAGTATTATTTCATAATTATGGCTCGTTTAGCTTATACTCGTACAAAAGGTCTGTGGGATGCGTTCACTTTAGCTACATAGTGCGCCGTGAAAGGTACTCTAGTCAGGTTCATTTATAGAACTTGTATGTCTGTAGTTTCCATATGAATATTAGTAGTCATCAAGTTTGTGTAAACAATAAGAGTGAAACTAGAGTGTCCATGGAGTTTTTGTCCATTCCTCTTTATAGAGAACTACGCTTTGGGACGTTTTTTTAAAATTCAAAAGTGTTAGTTACTTGATCAAGTGGTGGTTTTAAATAATACCAACAAATTACATATTATAGAAAGAGTCTCTCATACATGAAAGGAGGAAGGAAATATAAATAATTAAATATAATAATCACTTAAATAATAAACAAGATATGTAAATACTGTTTGACAATTTTGCAATTTTTTAATTGGAATAAGTTGGATATAGTGAAGAGGCCTGCTTATTAACGAATAAATAAATTAGTTCACAGGGTACTGAGTCGCAAGTAGGTACTAACTTTAATGTGGGACTAATGTAAATGTAATATACTATATTAATTATTATACTATATAAATTAGTATGACATTTATAAAAAAGTAAATCATTAGTTAAACTTATCAAATATATACATATAAGTTTTATGTAACAACAACACACCTTAATGTATGTTGTTTGTATTAAATTTATCCAGAGTGGTGATGGCCTAGTCCGACCAAGGTCGTGGGTTCGAAACCAGGCAGGCTTTATGTGTTGTCACTCATCACCAATGCTCTTTAAACGGTAAAGGAAAACCTCGCGAGGAAACCGGCATGTCCTAGAACCAATGCTATAAGGCATGCGACATATACCATACACTGTTTTAGTACGGTAGATTACGAGCATCATAAATTGACGCATTGGCTATCCATTAAATTGGGTGCAATGGCTATCCATTAAATTGGACGCATTGGCTATCCATTAAATTGGACGCATTGGCTATCCATTAAATTGGACGCATTGGTTATCCATTAAATTGGGTGCAATGGCTATCCATTAAATTGGGCGCATTGGCTATCCATTAAATTAGGTGCAATAGCTATCCATTAAATTGGACGCATCGCTATCCATTAAATTGGACGCATTGGCTATCCATTAAATTGGGTGCAATGGCTATCCATTAAATTGGGAGCATTGGCTATCCATTAAATTTGACGCATTGGCTATCCATTAAATTGGACGCATGGCTATCCATTAAATTGGACGCATTGGCTATCCATTAAATTGGGTGCAATGGCTATCCATTAAATTGGAAGCATTGGCTATCCATTAAATTGGACGCATTGGCTATCCATTAAATTGGACGCATTGGCTATCCATTAAATTCGCGCATTCTTGTGGCTCGGAAGTTCGAATTTTACCAGTTTAAAATAGTAATACAAGTGCGGACATAAAAATATATCAACGAACAGGGTTTAACGTAAAAATAGGAGAGCTTCAGGATCCAAATGAAAAGTGTATAAAGTATTGGATAAAAATTACTCGACATCAAATTGTCTCATCATTTCAGGCTTATAAGCCTAGTATACCACCACCGTAGACATTTGATTTTCAAGCAGAAAAAAAAAGTAATAGAGATATTTTCCAAATTAGTTAGAGGCCACTGAAAAATAATATCGAAAAACAAAATAACTAAAAAGTAAAAAGGAGGAGAAGAAGAAGGAAGCAAAAGGAGATGTTCTATAACTCCCAGGAGTAGGTAAGAGTTATGATGTTTGAGGGAGTCGACGGATTCAATGTTGCGAAGGATTGAATTGGACTGGATATGGGAGTGGTGCACACAAGCCTCAGGCTTGGTGCGTCTAAAGGAAAAAGTGTCACAACTGTATTTATTATGAGATCGGGCGTTACTAGGGTTATTATTAGAGGTTTGTCTGTCCGAAGAAATTATGGCAGTCAGTGGCTAAATCGTAGAAGCCGCTCGAATCCATCTCTAGGTTGGGCCGCGCTTGCCGGGGGTGGTCTGTGGATGGATGACCGCCCGTCACGTTTAGTTGTGGTCCCGACAGGGGTGTCGTGTCGTATTGCCCAGTACTAGCTGAGTTGTAGAGACGCTCCGAGTGAGATGCTGGTGTTCGGTTGCATCCGGTGATTTTAAGTCTGCCCCAACATGGCTGGGAAAGGGCTAGGCAGATAATGAAATAAATTACTACCGAGGATATTGAAAATTAAAATAAACTCATAATGACGGAATCTACTAGATATGTATTGAAGTACACAAAGTAATTATAATAAAAAGTAGTACAATGTATTGATAGAAGATAACATGTGATGTTAGAGGAGTAAACTGATGATAGTTATTGATTTACGTTGTAGTTCTCAATTTAAATTAGTTATTTGACAAAGTTTGGAATTATCTGAAAACGAATAAAGCAAGAAGTTGCAAAACAAAAGAACAAAACAAAACATTCTTGGGTTTAAGGTTTTGAAACTTCTGTCACAGAATAGGGTATTTTACTCTATATGAAAGAAATTCTAAAAATATACAATTCAGATAGCTTAGGCAATAAGCAGTCGGAAAATGTTAGATTTAGTTAATAAAATAACTAAATCTATTTTAAAATTGATTTCAAAGTTTTCACTTTTTAGTCTGTTGTTTTACTAAGCGAAACAGTGTCCGCCAAAGA
This sequence comes from Ochropleura plecta, assembly GCA_905475445.1. Classification (NCBI taxonomy): domain Eukaryota; kingdom Metazoa; phylum Arthropoda; class Insecta; order Lepidoptera; family Noctuidae; genus Ochropleura; species Ochropleura plecta. Next base: position 7,443,408 of record FR997740.1, on the reverse strand, counting down.
GTGTGTCCGCCATGAATATTACTTCATACGGTCATGTAAACAAAAAGTGACAACTGTCAACTGAGCAACGTTTATTTTTGTATTAAAAAAAAAACTTTACATTTTATTTTTAGTGAAATAATAGTAATAATACCATGGAAGACGGTTTCGTAAAAAAAAAGACAGTACAAATTTACCAAGAATAAAATATACAACGAAACTGAAAGACTAATAACAGCGCGTTTGTTTACATGACCAACTGACGTCATGACCACAGAGTAACATGGCGTCAAGAGTTTTTATGATTTTACGCGCGAAAATTTAAATTGTAAAATTGAAATGCAGTTACACCCCACATACTGTGTATGAAAAAACTGGGGGAGATATTGAAGTGCAAAAAAGAATTAACAGGACAAGTATTAAGAAGAAACGTACTACATTTAAAGAAAATTGAAGGTCAATGAAAACGTTAAACGAGAAAAAAAAATAGAAATTTAATCCACATTTCACAAGCTCCACCTCCGCCAAATAATAAAGACTGATTCAATAAACATTTTGGGGAGGAGATGGAAGGTGGTAAATTAATGATTGAATCAAAATAATTAGTTATGAATTGCAAATTATGTAGTCATTCTTTAAGTTGATCAAAAATGGTACAATCTATACCAAACCGACTGTTGGTAACTTGAGAAATACTTTATAATGCAAAGCATAAGTATATTATCTATACGTCAAGATTAATATAAATCAATACAGGTAGTATTCTTATTTAAATTCAATAAAGTAAAATAAGGAAGGGATGTAGTGTATGTAGATAAACTTATGATTTGTCTCGAGCGCATACGTCACAAGGCGAGGGCTGAGTGGGAGTCAGTCGTTGTCCGACCGTCAACCCGTAAGCACGTGGTGGTGCGTTGCCGAGCCAAACACCAGATTATAGTGTAGCCACTACACTACCCCCAAGGGGTTAAAATAGGGGATAAAAGTTAGTATGAAACTTTGTCAATTTTAAACCGATTGGGCTGAGACTTTGCAGGCATATAGCTACTATGACGTAGGCATCCCCTAGGTTTTTGATAAATTCCACCCCTGAGGGGATAAAATAGGGGATGAAAGCAACGTTTGCCCGCACAGAATTCCCGACCGTTGGTGAACCGAAAACGCTGAACGTTCCCACCGATTAGCTGAACAAAATGCAAGATCAACAATGAATAGAACTCGCAGGCAGCACAATTTATTGTATTCTGCTTATAAGCCCCAGTACTTACTCACCTATACATATAATCGAAAACGCGGGTTAAAGTTAGCGTTAGCCCAAAGTAACTTATCTACGCGGGCGGAAGCTAGTTCTTTAATAAGCTAGTTTTAAAATTTTGAAATCTTTGGAACCTTGGATTGTTACATTACACTGTTACAGGCGAATGCTTCGATGATAGTAGAAGAGATAAATGGCCAAGTTCGTCAGACATAGTTGTTTTTGTTTTGCTATTTTAAGTACCCACACTGTCTTTAAAACACATTGTGGTCTATTTTGAAAATCGTAACAAGTAGTAACTTGGTCGAGCTTTCTAAGGCACTGGTTTAAAACACCATCAGTCTCTTCGGAGGCGTGGGTTCGAATCCCACTGCTTTTTCTTTTTGTTTTGCGGATGGGATATCATCAAATAACTAACCCGCTCTGGGTGGAGCAGGGGGAGTGTCAGATTGGTACTGACTAAAACCCAAACATGTTCCTTCTATTGCACCACAAAGCACACTCCTGCTGTAAACGTGCGTTTCCCTGGCCCGGTACTCCGTACTGGTCCTTAAAGGGTCCATTTGTAACACAATGCTCAAAATTGAATGTAACATTGTCACATCCCATGCGAAGAAATTCATGCTTTGGTGAGGGAGAGCCAGAGTGGACTATTTCCGGGGTTATGGATTGTTCAAGAGATACCGCGGCCCCGGAACATAAAGGTCAGAAGAAGGAACATGGGTGGGTTTTAGTCAGTACAAGTCTGACACTCTGATAACCAAAAATAGGGGTGATACATTTAGCTGTTTTTAGTGCAGTTTTTAGGCAACATTTTGATAGACAGAGTTACTGCCTTGTTGGTCCAGTGGTTGCAAGCGCGACTGCGAAATATGTGCTCTTGATTTCCATTTGCGAGTTATACAAGACATTGGGTTTTTCCGTTAGGAATTACTAAGTAGCAACCCTGAATTCCGTTTGTGACAATTGGCTCGCCCCTGGTGAAATGTCGGTCTAGAAAATAGAGTTTCGGACGTAATTTTCAAAGATAATAGTGTTTTGTTTTGTAGTCTTGTAGATATGGTGTAGGGCCTATTACATGGGACTAAACGACATGGACATACCTGGCGATATGTGTGTACTAATAGGTACACCACTGCCTAGCCCTTCAGGTGCATGGTGTTATATTATGGTGTAGATAGAATAAACGTTTCATCTTAACACAATAGTATCTTTATTTTAATAATTGTAAACTATCATTATAAAAATAATGACAAATTACCTAATTTTTATAAAATTCTGACATAAACATTTTTGTTTTTTTTTGTAAGTACGAGTAAATCTTCAGTTTTATTCAGTTTTTATGTATTTTTTTACTTACAAGCTACAATATTAATTAATAAACTATACTACAAACTATGTTCCTGCTCTTAGCTCGCCACATTTTGTTTTTCTCGTCCACACTCACATTTGGCCTTTTTAACGCACTTCGTCACTTTTCCTGGTGCTCTTCGATCCTTGTTGATATCCTCTATTTCCACAACACTTCATATTGCGGTATTTTCTACCTTTAATTAAATTAACACTTTTTTTTTGTTTTACCATCTGTTTTGTAATTTTTTTTTTTATATTTGTGCTTTTTTTGGATTTTCGTCAAGGTTTTATTTATTTAATTTTTTATCTGGAATGGCCTCTAGATCTTCTTCAGGAACGGTCCCTAGATTTACCTCTCGAGTGACCCCTAGATTTTCCCCTGGAGTGACCCCTAGATTTTCCCCTGGAGTGACCCCTAGATCTTTCTCTGGAGTGACCCCTAGATCTCCCTCTGGATCGTCCCCTAGACCTTTCTCTTTCACGTCTTCTTTCTCCGCAGCGGCCCACACATTTTTGACCAGACTTGTCTTCTGTCCGTTCTATGCATTTACCTCTTGGTGCTATTGGAGACCTTTCCCTGGAGTGGCCCCGAGACTGACCTCGAGAGTGACCACGAGATCGCCCCCGGGAGTGACCACGAGATCGTCCCCTGGAACGGCCGCGAGACCTCCCCCTGGAACGACCCCTAGACCTACCTCGTGATTGATCTCGGCTTCTTGATCGATCTCTAGAACGGTCTCGAGAGCGGTCACTGCAGCAAGAGCACCTTGTTTCAGCTTGTACTTCGGTATCTACTTCTTGGGTCTTAGAACTTTCTTCTCCATAGGTCTGAACTCCAACGACGACTGTCTCCATCCTTACGGCGTCTCCGAATTCTGTAACAGACTAAGCAGAACTGTTTGCTTAATTATGGCTGTAGTTGTAGAAAACTTAGGTGTCTCACTTGTGACGTGACTCCAGTATGAATGATGCCAGGCACGCTGGTATTTAGCTTATATTCATATTTGTTACACAATATTGCGTAAAGATTTTACAAATTGCGCAAGTTTTACGTAACGATTTCATGTATTGCGAAATATTACGCAATCATTTCAATTGCGAAATATTACGTAATCATTTCATTTATTGCATAGGTTTCGGGAAATTCCACTGTAGGTACTAATAAAATCGTTTAAATATGGAATTAAATCCTATCAATTTATCCGCCCCTGCCCGTGTGGAGCAGGACCAGGCCAAGGGCGGATCCAGCTTTTATATCAGGGGGGGGTCACCGTGTCGCAGACAACTTGTCTCCGCAGTCTAGTTTGGATACTTAATATTATAAAGGAACGTGAAAGTGTTTTGTCAATTTCTCACGTTGAAACCGGTAAACGGATAAGATTTCATGGGGTCGATTGCATTGGTTCTCCACTGCATCGAAGTTACCTGGTCGCGGACAGAGTCACCGGAAAAATCTAGTCAATAATACTATTTTTTTTACTTTTTTTTTTAAACATGCTTGGCGCACCACGCTGGCAAAAAAAGCTAAACGTTGCCCACGTTTGGCGTGCGGAGCTTTTTTTGCCAGCTCGTGTACTGCAACTTTTGCATTTGAAGCAGTAAGCCCACACACTGATTTAAATCTACATTGAATTTGAGGCAGAGGTTTTCAACAATCTTGGCCAGTGCTACACCTGTCAACCGAGGATTCTTCATCCAACAATTTACTATTATCACGATGGCCTCGAAGTGATATATTTTGACGATCACAAAAAAAATTATCGTTTTTGCTATTGGTCGCGTTTCACAGACTCCGTCGGTTATGGCACGTTAGTAGATTTTTCAAAGCGATAAAAGAGCGCTCAACAAAGCAGCCAAGGAACTGAAAATCCTTATATCGACGATGCGAATGAAGTCGCCCTGGAAACATGCTTGGAAGGTCTAACACCTACAAAAGCAACATTCACTATGAAGTACATGCAAACACTATGATCCCCCAGCTGTCCACAAACCATCTCTTCTTCGACACATGATGGAAACTGGTCAAAAACGCACAAGAAAAGGCTTATGTATTTGCACCACCACAGTCAAGATTTTAAACCAAACGAGTCTAGTCCGAACCAAGACGAATCAGACATAGACCTTATTCTCGACCAAGACTTCCAACTCGATCTACCACTCAAACCTATTACACCGAGAGAAATCGTCAATAACTTCAAATCCATGGACAACAATTAAATAAGGCACCGGGCTTTGATAAAATATAATGCAAGAGCTACCGCGTAAGGCAGTAGTTTACATAACAAACCTGTTCAACGCCATTCTGCGGGTAGGATACTTTCCCGATTTGTGGAAAGTCTCCCAAATCATAATGTTTCACAAACCCGGCAAACCGGTTAACGAAGTTACATCCTATAGACCAATTAGCTTATTGCCAAACTATTTGAAAAAATATTTCTGCAGACTTAACACAGTCCTGAAAGAAAAATCAATAATTCCTGACCACCAGTTCGGCTGTCGTAAAGAACATGCGACTACAGAACAAGTCCACAGGATGACAAGAGTAATAAGGAAGGGATTTGAAAGCAAGGAATGCTGTTCCACAGCCTTCTTGGATATCCAGCAGGCCTTGACAGGATTTGGCACAAGGGGTTGTTATGCAAAATAAAATCCCTATTACCACACACGTACTTCGGAACACTCAAGTCCTACTTAGCTAATCAGAATACTAACAGAATATTCCAAGTCAAAGAAAATGATTGCACATCAGATTTCAACAAAATCGACGCAGGAGTGCTTCAAGGGTCGGTTCTTGAACCGGTGTTATACTCTCTGTATACATCTGACCTACCAAATAGCCAAGAGTACACAGTCGCGACTTTTGCAGATGATACAGCCTTGCTTGCCTCAGACTCAAGCTCAGCTCACGCCTCCGAACTCTTACAAAGTGGACTCCACGAAGTAGAGACAAGAATGGCCAAATGGAGAATCGCAGCTTGTGAGTCCAAGTCGATTCACGTAACAATCACACTTCGCAAAGGGGACTGTCCCCCAGTAACTCTAAATGATACTCAACTGCCTCATCAGAACTCTGTCAAATACCTTGGAATGCATTCGGACCGCAGACTCACTTGGAAGAAGCATGTGCAAACAAAAAGAGATCAGATCAACCTCAAATACTAGGGCCTATACTGGTTACTGGGAAGAAACTCAAAACTATCAATGGACAAAAAGATCCTTATATACAATGTCATGCTGAAACCTATTTGGTATTGAACTGTGAGCCTCAACATAATGATAATGCAAAGGGCGCAAAACTATATCCTAAGACAAATATCAAATGCGCCATGGTTTATCAAAACAAAAGAGATCCACAAAATTCTTAACCTACCAATGGTTCAGGAAGTAATCAACTCATTTGGGTCCAGCTATAAATCAAGACTCATAAAACACCCAAATCAGCTTGCAGGACAGCTTACCATCCCCGAAACACTTCGCCGCCTTAAGAAACGACGTGGCATTTTTGATTACAACAGTCACTCTGAAGGCGACTCCATTGAATGAAGGGTGTGCTCCACTGGTCTAGCACCCGACAAGCCATACTGACTGACTACACCTCATCTGCTTATAGTCAACACGACTGATTGCAAGATAAGGAAAAGAAAAAAAACTATTGGTCGCAAGCGTGCCCTGGGGCCTTAGTCTGCTATTTACAATGGTGTCAGAATGGTCGATCACTGATCGCATAATGGTTGACTTTGACATCTACTACATACCTACTAAACTTGTCAAAGTCAACCATTATGCGATCAGTGATCGACCATTCTGACACCATTGTAATAGCAGACTAAGGCCCCTGTTCTCATGAACTTGCGCCATTCTTTGACTACTAATTTGATTCATCATCTCAATCTCTGGTTAAGGAATGTCAATACAAAGATTTTGCCTGCTTTCTCTTCTTTTCTTTTCTTTCTCTTTTTCTTACAGACCAGCGATACCAATATCACGAAAGGACGACCCTTTCGTGATATTGGTATCGCTGGTCTGTTAGGAGAACACCATTGTTACCTAGAAAATCATCAACACAACAGCTAGTCGTTTTAGAAGCGTTTTGATTGTGTGACACCAACACCACTAGGTGCAGTAACTTAGCAAAAAAAACACAATATTGACAGTAAAGGCCTTGATCTTTATGCGACAAGACAGTGAAACTTTTCCTGGTGTGACCTCCACATATTTTTTTCTCGCTGGTGCGCCCGCCATGCGGCGCGATAGGACAATAAGGACAGCGGCCGCGTGGCGCGGCAAATTTAAACTTACAACCAATTGAATAATTTTATTCGATGTTGTGCACCATAAACAGCTATAATATAACCAATAACAGCATAGAATTATATTATTATGATTATGTGCGTCTTTCGCGTATAATTTGTTTACGTTTATAAATAAAATTAGATAAAACTGCAGCGGCCACCTATGACCCAGCCTGTCGCCCAGGGGGGGGTCATGACCCCCATGACCCTCCCCCTGGATCCGCGCTTGGACCAGGCAGGACTGGGCCCTGCATTTTCATTAGCGATATAATTGCCTAATTTGTAATTTGCTTGTTTACATAGTGTGCGTTTAATACATGTTTTTCATTTCGTCTCATTCAGTTCAAGGATACTTTGTGGAATTTTAGAATAGCACCATAAACTCTTTTATAAGATGAGTCTACTTTAGCGAGTCTGAACTTATTGGTCCCTTTTATATTGTACTAGCTTTCGCCCGCGGCTTCGCCCGCGTTAAATTCGGGATATGACAGTTCCCCTTTCCTGATTTGCAGGTACCTGCCACCTGTAGTTTTTGCCCTATCGCCTTATTTATTGTAATAGCAATGCCAAGTTTTCCCTTTTTTTCCCTCTTTCTCCCTCATTTTTTACTCTTTTAAAAAAAAAATAGTCTATGTCCGTCTCCAGGGTCCCTGTACCACTATCTAACTATCTCTGTACCAAAATTCATCAAAATCGTTTTAGCCATTTAGGCGTGAAGAGGTAAAAACAAACAAACCGCTTTTTTAATATTAGTAAGGATAAGGATTGTATATTGCAAATAACAGGAGCCATACAATAATTCTTTAATAAGCTAGTTATAAAATTTTGAAATCTTTAGAACTTAGGATTGTTACATTACACTGTTACAGGCGAATGCTTCGGTGATAATAGAAGAGATAAGTGACCAGGCTCGTCAAACATAGTTGTTTTTGTTTTGCTATTTTTAATAAACTGTCTTTAAAACACACTTTATTGGTTTATTTTGAATATAGTCACAAGTAGTAGCGTGGCCGTGCGGTCTAAGGCGCTGGATTAAGGTATCAGTCTCGTCGGAGCTGTGGGTTCGAATCACACTGCTGGCAAATTCTTTTTACATCAAGTTTACAAAACATATCAGAGAAACATAACCCAGAGATATCGGGTTCAGAAGCAGTGACGACGGATTGCGGCGAAGCTGAAAGAACAAAAAAATAACATGGCATCACGACTGTTAATATTTCCTGTTCCTCCTCAAAGTACCTCATCAAAGTAGGTAGGTAAATAAGCTTACAAAAAAATTGTATGAAATTTAATATAGCAATTAACGCAATCATGCCTGCGGGGTTTCGCTAAACTAGTTAAGGCGCTGTAAAAAAACACAACATAGCCAAATACATAAAGAAAAGACTTAAACAAAAACAGTTTACAAAAATGGTCTAGGGCAACAAAAAAAAAGTTTAAAAAGACTACGAACAAAATTTATTAGTCTCGAAATTCTCAATTTTTTCAGCGATAACCATCATATTTTTTATATCTATAACAAAGGAAATTTCATAGACTAAAGACATATCTAAAACTTTTTAAACACGGAACTGTAATTTAAATATTCAATTAAAACTGCAAAATTAATTACATTTTGGTGGACATGATATTCAAATAAAATCAAACCCCGAAATATTTTCGACCTTATTTCTATTTTTTCGAGGCACTAAATGTCGTATACTTAATTGTGTCAGTCCACGCCCAGTCTGGAGCTAGTCTTACCTCCGCGAATACTTTACCGCGCCTTAGGGCCTTATCATACTAGCGGATTGCGAGCGTCTTCAAAGCGAAGCGGGCGCGCAGCGAATGCGTCGCGAACACGCCGCGACTGTTCAGCGAAGACGTCGCGGACGTGCGGCAAATTCGCAACGTTTTCGTCGCGTGTTTGTAGCAAGTTAACGACGCACAGTACACTCAGTAACAAAATGGAATGAACACAGCTGTTGGCTTTGATGATGGTGCATGGCCATGATGGTGCATACGTCCTTTTACATTCGTGTCTCGTTACTGACTGAAGAGAGGCGGGGCGGACGGGCGGGCGTTTGTACGAGATAGTACAAAATGGCGTCCACGGTGCTATTCGCGGCGAATTCGTTGCGCGTCCGCAATGAATTCGCAGCGCATGCGCGGCGTGTTCGTTGCGCGCCCGTAACGTATTCGTTGCGCGCCCGCTTCGCTTTGAAGACGCTCGCAATACGCTAGTATGATAAGGCCAAAGTAAATAGAGGGGAAGTAGGTTATCTCCGGCCCAATTCGCGATATAATTGCCTACTGTCATAGGGTTGTCACTTTTAGCTAAATTTTAATTCAGTACCTATAAATTGGCAAGGGTCGAGAAGTTGTATTTTTTACTTTTATTTTAAAGTGACTAAAATATTATAATTAAACAAAAAACACCGTAAAACAACATTCAAAACTGTCTGTCTACTCTCTGCCTGTCTCTTAGACTATAATCAAATCTGTTGTTATGATTCGAACTTTGCTTTATATGTATATATATAATTTAAAATTAGTCAATAACTTATTTTTAATTACGATTTCATAACTGTGGGTAGTTAGGTACTTAGTTAATATACCTACAATACTGAGAAATCGGCACAACTAAACGTAAACAAAGCAATAGCGGTAAATCAGTTGACAGATCAAAAGTACAAACATTCTAGTGGGAAAGTAGACCTACCTACCTACCTACTTCGCGATAACTCGCGGTACTTCTTAGCGATAAAACCGCCATTGTAACCATAGATTTAACATCTTTTTGTAAAACAGTTTTGTTTCGTAGATTTTGGTGTGCAATAAAGTATATTCTATTCTATTCTATTCTACTTCCTCTGTGTGATAGAAAACTAATATGCTAATACAACAAAAAGAAGTCAGTAGGTAGGTATCTCATTATGAAGTAAAAAATTGAATTATGCTAGAATAAGTGAGTAGCTTACCTTTCCTGTTCAATAGGTAATTTGAACTGAGACAATTCTGGAATTGATGAATTATTAAGACACCCAAACACACAGCAATACTTTCTCCCGCGGTTATCAGACATTTTTTATTTGTTTAGCGGTGCCGAAAAGCCGTGACGCGCGAACCTCGTGCAGTGTTAGCCCCGACTGGCGCACCTCGAAAGGAGCCGAGATTTTGTTTAGTGTGCGTGCGGCGACGCATAGATACTACGGCGCACACATACAAGCCGCGCGCTATGCGTTTGTATGAAGATAACGTACTTCCCCTCTTTATACTATGATAAGGCCCTTAAAGTGGCATTGTATTTAATCTAGTACCTCGAGTCTCGGGGCTCATGATATACCTCCTCACGATACATTTAAAACATTTCGTACGGTTATTCATTTATAGGAAACTAGCTGTGCCCAGCGGTTTAGGTTTTAGCAGGGTAGGTAGGGTAGGTAGGGTAGGTAGGGTAGGTAGGGTAGGTAGGGTAGGTAGGGTAGGTAGGGTAGGTAGGGTAGGTAGGGTAGGTAGGGTAGGTAGGGTAGGTAGGGTAGGTAGGGTAGGTAGGGTAGGTAGGGTAGGTAGGGTAGGTAGGGTAGGTAGGGTAGGTAGGGTAGGTAGGGTAGGTAGGGTAGGTAGGGTAGGTAGGGTAGGTAGGGTAGGTAGGGTAGGTAGGGTAGGTAGGGTAGGTAGGGTAGGTAGGGTAGGTAGGGTAGGTAGGGTAGGTAGGGTAGGTAGGGTAGGTAGGGTAGGTAGGGTAGGTAGGGTAGGTAGGGTAGGTAGGGTAGGTAGGGTAGGTAGGGTAGGTAGGGTAGGTAGGGTAGGTAGGGTAGGTAGGGTAGGTAGGGTAGGTAGGGTAGGTAGGGTAGGTAGGGTAGGTAGGGTAGGTAGGGTAGGTAGGGTAGGTAGGGTAGGTAGGGTAGGTAGGGTAGGTAGGGTAGGTAGGGTAGGTAGGGTAGGTAGGGTAGGTAGGGTAGGTAGGGTAGGTAGGGTAGGTAGGGTAGGTAGGGTAGGTAGGGTAGGTAGGGTAGGTAGGGTAGGTAGGGTAGGTAGGGTAGGTAGGGTAGGTAGGGTAGGTAGGGTAGGTAGGGTAGGTAGGGTAGGTAGGGTAGGTAGGGTAGGTAGGGTAGGTAGGGTAGGTAGGGTAGGTAGGGTAGGTAGGGTAGGTAGGGTAGGTAGGGTAGGTAGGGTAGGTAGGGTAGGTAGGGTAGGTAGGGTAGGTAGGGTAGGTAGGGTAGGTAGGGTAGGTAGGGTAGGTAGGGTAGGTAGGGTAGGTAGGGTAGGTAGGGTAGGTAGGGTAGGTAGGGTAGGTAGGGTAGGTAGGGTAGGTAGGGTAGGTAGGGTAGGTAGGGTAGGTAGGGTAGGTAGGGTAGGTAGGGTAGGTAGGGTAGGTAGGGTAGGTAGGGTAGGTAGGGTAGGTAGGGTAGGTAGGGTAGGTAGGTAGAAAGGTAGAAAATTGCATTGCAACGCATGCCGGGGCACAGCTAGTATATATATATAGTATATTTGGATAGGAGTAGGAAGAAGTCTGTGTCTCTACTCTGGCCCTTCTTTCCCACTGGGCACACTGGGCACGTGCCCAGGGCCCCGCGATGGATTGGGGCCCCCTAGTCTAGTCCCTACTCCATTACCAAACGAAAACCGATAACTACTGTACTCTCGCCTGAAAATCAGTCTTAACAAATTCTTACCGACTATGGTCAATTTGTAGAATTGCACTTGCAACTGCAGTGGGGAACGCTCTTTCTCCAAAATAAAACGAATAAAAAATGAATTAAGAAATACTAATGCTTCAAGAGAGATTTAACAGTTTGTCGCTAATGTCGATAGAATGTGAATTGCTCAAAAACATAGATTTTGAAGATGTGATTAATGACTTTGCTCAACTCAAATCTAGAAAGGTAGGTACCTACCGCTTCAATCAGCATAGATACTTATATAAGGACTCATCGTGGATGCTGGTTATTTAGTGTGAATTACATTATATTATCTATTCATTATAATAATCCTTACTATCCTACTTTGAATGTTGGTACAGAGATAGTTGGGAACCAGGAGACGGACAAAGGCTATTTTTAATAAAAAAAAAGTGGGATATGAGGGAGAACGAGGGAAGAAAAGGGAAAACTTGGCGTTGCTATTACAAATCAAAAGTCGCAAGGGTACTATGTTATACCGAATTTAACGCGAGCGAAGCCGCGGGCAAAAGCTAGTATCGAATATAACTGTAAAGAAAAGAAATAAAAAAAAAAGCTAAAATTTGCACATCTACGTTCTTTGTTTATTCTAACAAAAGAGTGCTTTATTACTATCGTCATACCCCATTATCCCAATGTGCCCAGGGCCTCTAATAGGTGAAAGACGGCCCTGTCTACTCCTATCCCATATTTATTGTGGTCAGCGCAACTTGTTTGATGGATAACAAACAATGATGATACACATAAATTGCGCTAGGATTGCGCAATAAAAACAATCCATATTTCGTAAAATTCCACTATGCTTCTTATTATTTCTTGCACAATATTATGCAATATGTAAGAATTGATAAGCTAATATTATGAAGGGTTTTGTCTTGTTTTCAATAAAATAATTTAGGTATACTTACTATTTTTGTTTTCCATAATCGTCCATATTTACTTGTAGGTAAACTATTATATCTAACGCTTGTCATATCAACGCATTAGTCATAACTTATGTTTTCCATAAAATAAGTTCCTATAATAACATTAGTTTTTATGTACTTAACATATATAATCCATATTTGAAAAGTTTATTGTTTTCTGTAAAAAATGATATCATTAATTAAGTTATGTGATCTGCAATGAAATTATTTATTACAGCAAACAATCTTACGGCATTCAGTAGGTAAATTCCAAACCGAAAGGGATAGGTTAGGGTAGGTTAAAACTGTGACCAAAAAACGCGCGAAGGCGAGCGAGCGTAGCAAGAATGCCGCGGCAGAGGGCGCGATTGGTTTGCTAATGCATGGTAAGAACCTCTTTTGCAAATGCATGGTAATCTACTATGCATGCTTCCTTTGAAAATGTTTATTTTTAGGTTTCCTTGTAAATACTATGTAATTTCATTGACTCGACGGTTGCCCTGGTGGTTGAAAGTTTGTCATGCTCACTTGGTCAGATGTCTCTCTAATGGTAGCGTTTAGTTCCCTTCAAAATGGTTGAGCTGTATGGGGCTGATCCATGCGTTATGTTCGTGAACGGGCGCTGTCAGTTGTGACTGGTCATCTATGAAACTCTTGCTAATTTTTGCTTTTACTCTAGGCGCTCTAAATTTGCTCGTTTTTCTACATCGTTCTCACATATATGTATTACTAGCTTTTGCCCGCGGCTTCGCTCGCGTTAAATTCGGGGTAACACAGTTCCCCTTTCCTGATTTACTGGTACTTGCTACCTGTAGTTTTTGCCCTTGCGCCTTATTTATTGTAATAGTAATGCTAAGTTTTACCTTTACTTCCCTCTCTCTCCCTCATATCTCAATCTTTTTTAAAAAAAATGCCCATGTCCGTCTCCCGGGTCCCAACTATCTCTGTACCAAAATTCATTAAAATCGGTTTAGCCATTTAGGCGTGACGACGTAACACTAACAAACAAACAAATAAACAAACTCACTTTTGCTTTTATAATATTAGTAAGGATCTCAACATGAATGATGTATCCATGATTTTATAAATATTATGATTTAAAAAAGTGTCCATGGAGTTGCTTGCCCATTCGATTCTCCATAGAGATCTACGCTTTGGAATGGGCAATTACAGTACTTTCACAAGATATTATGTCTTGGGAGGGTAGTATTAGACTGTAGCAGCATCTTATTTTGTTTTTGTGACATTAAAAAGTGCCTGTTATTGTCTAATTGAAATAAATACTTTGAGTTTGAGAATTTGAATTTGAGTTTGAATAAAAAACTCTGTGTCGTATAATCATATATAAATTAAACTAATTGAAGTAAAAAGCAATTATTTTCATAAAAAACAAAATTATTTTTAAATTTAAACTGGACGCCAAAGCACTCAAAAAAACTTTTTCGCTGTACCTAAGTACTGTAAAGTTAATTGTAATGGCTAAAATGTTATTTATTATTTCGTTTCTTTAAATGTTAATTTTTTTGGCTTATTTGTCAACTCGCGCCTCATAAACTCGCGACTGCGCGCGAGATAGCACCTTCCGATTTTACCTATTTTTGTTGTAGTCAACTCGCGACCGAGTGAAAATCTGACGTATTTACAGTCATCTACAAAAGTGTTTTGATTTTAATATCAAGAACGTACTTTACATTTTAAAGACAATTTGAGGGTCAGAAGATCGACGAAAATATGTATAATCTATCTCAAAAGCATTTTTTTTTTCAACTCAAACCGTACAGCGCCCTATACAAACAAAGTAGGTTCCTATATTAAATATAATAAAACACTTTTATAGATGACCAGTTTTCACTCGGCCGCGAGTTGACTACAACAAAAATAGGTAAACTCGCGCGCAGTCGCGAGTTTATCGGTCGCGAGTTGACGAATAAGTCATTTTTTTCTGGTTCTTCATTCAGATTCGACCCCAAGTTCATAGGTGAACTTTTGACTTCTTTTATTATTTCTTTGCTGAAATAATAGCGACCCTCATTAGTTTTTGTAATCTATGCAGCGCCTCTGCGGCTCTGCGTAGTTTAGTGTTCGCGGTAAATTCTTATTGTGCAGTCGTATGATGCTCCAAAACGAAGGTAGAAGGTACCTTGCTTCGAGGGGAAAGCAAGGTAATCAAAAAGCTTGCAAAACTGTTCAGTTATTTGAAAAAAACATGTCTTATGAAAATTATGATTGTGTAAACCAAAACAACATCCCAGGAGCAACTAGGTACGGAAAGGTTTTTAGTTGCAAATCTTGCACCTGATTAATCATATTTTGATTTTAGCCAGCTGTCACTGCAACCCCTTCAATTAAATTACATTACAAAAACAACAAAACAACCCCTAATCTGTTAAAATTGTTAAATTCCATTCTATATTTCAATCATGACAACTGGAATAACGTGAGATAGGTATGTGGAAACACAAAAAGTAAATAATAAAAAGTTGGTCATCTAAACTCTGCGAATGAATTTCTTGTCTCTGTAACGCGTGCATTGATGCAACATGCAATAGGGTTTGCGGAAGGTAGAAGACTGGGTAAGGGATACTGGTAGCATGGATCCAAAGCCATTAACAAAATAAAATTAAAGAAAGTTTTTTTTACCGATTATCAAGTTTCACGAGATTGTATTATATTTTTGGAAGTCGGTTTTTTGTGTTAATTATTTATTTCAGCGTTTTTAGCTGTCGTATATATCTCAGACAAATTCATATCTAATATGATTTTTAAATTGCTACGTACTATGAGATATTAGTACTTAAATCGTCTATTACATTAGACAAAAAAAAATTATTGTAATAGATAAATCTTTTTTTTTAGTCAAGCAATATAGATAAAATTCTAATGGGACCCCTTCGAGAGTAAAAAGAATTTTGGAAATCAGCCCACACGGACGGACAGAGAAATCGTACAAACATAATTATACAAAAATATAGTCAAATTGAGAAACACCTCCTTTTTTGAAGTCTGTTAAAAATTGAATTATTCTGGGATTTGATTTCCAGAGATAAGGTTTTGTTTTGAAGATATGGTGTAGGGGCTATTACATGGGACTTGTGTGTGTACTATTAGGTACACCTCTGCCTTACACTTCGGGCATACTGGCATGTCGTTAAGTTATGGTGTAGGTAGAATAAACAGTGTGACGTGTCACCTTAATATTACAGTATCTTTATTTTTATAATTTTAAACTATCGTGATAATTATGACAGATTTCTTTTTATAACCAGAACTTTATAGCTATAAACAATTTTTTATAAAATCTTATTGAACATGATAACAAAATGTGACATCAAATTGTGGAATAATTCTTACTTATCTAGTTTGGTAGACCATTTTTTTTTGTTTTTACACTTTTTTACCTACATTCTATCAATATTACAAAGTTAGCTACAACTTACAATTACTTTTTTATTTTTTTATACTTTGCCCCACACTACTACAAACATTTTAACCCTCATACCTACACAACACCCATTTTAGACTATCGTCATTAAAATTAATGACAGAGTACCTACCTACAACAGTATTTCAACGAACCTAAAATCTACAAAATATCCTAAAAAAACATGACATAGAATTGTAAAATATTTTTGGTACGTACACTATGCTACGTACATTTTTTTTTATATAATTTTACATATAAGCTATCAATATTTACTAAGTGAGTCGCAACAGACATACTATCCGGTACTAAACTATACCACAAACTTTTATTATATTCCTACTCTTAGCTCGCTACATTTTGTTTTTCTCGTCCACACTCACTTTTGGCCATTTTAACGCACTTCGTCACTTTTCCTTGTGCTCTTCGATCCTTGTTGATTTTCTTTATCGATCCTTGTTGATTTCCTTTATTTCCACAATACTTCACATTGCGGTATTTTCTATCTTTAATTAAATTATCACTTTTTTTTTTGTTTTACCATATGTTTTGTATTTTTTTTTATTTTTTGATTATGTCCTTTTTTTGGATTTTCGTCATGTTTTTATTTATATTTTTTTTTATCTGGAATGGCCTCTAGATCTACCTCTGGAACGGTCCCTAGATTTACCTCTCGAGTGACCCCTAGATCTTCCCCTGGAGTGACCCCTAGATCTTCCTCTGGAGTGACCCCTAGATCTTCCTCTGGAGTGACCCCTAGATCTTCCTCTGGAGTGACCCCTAGATCTTCCTCTGGATCGTCCCCTAGACCTTTCTCTTTCACGTCTTCTTTCTCCGCAGCGCCCCACACATTTTTGACCAGACTTGTCTTCTGTCCGTTCTATGCATTTACCTCTTGGTGCTATTGGAGACCTGTCCCTGGAGTGGCCACGGGATCGCCCCCGGGAGTGACCACGAGATCGTCCCCGGGAGTGACCACGAGATCGTCCCCGGGAGTGACCACGAGATCGTCCCCTGGAACGGCCGCGAGACCTCCCCCTGGAACGACCCCTAGACCTACCTCGTGATCGATCTCGACTTCTCGATCGATCTCTAGAACGGTCTCGAGAGCGGTCTCTGCAGCGAGAGCACCTTGTATCAGCTTGTACTTCGGTACTTACTTCTTGAGTCTTAGAACTTCCTTTTCCGTAGGTCTTAATTCCAACGACGACTGTCTCCATCCTTACGGCGTCTCCGAATTCTGTAACAGACTAAGCAGAACTGTTTGCTTAATAACGGCTGTAGTTCTGTTGTGGTAACACTTAGGTGTCTTACTTGTGACGTGTCTCCTGTATGACTGATGTCAGGCACGCTGGCACTCAGCTTATATTCATATTTGTTACACAATATTGCGTAATGATTTTATAAATTGCGCAAGTTTTACTTAATCATTTCATGTATTTACGGACAATTCCACTTTAGGTACTAGTAGGTACCTACACAAATGATTACATTTATTTGTGGTTATCTATGAGTCTATATCTTTTTAGGTTTCTATGAAAGAGTACAGAAATAATATACTTGGTATCCACCACTCCTTTTTCCACTTATTTAAATTTGTCACCAATCGTCTTTGGCCACAAAACAGATAAGGTTTGATTGTTTGGTTCGAAGGATGAGTCTGCTCCGAACAACGAGGGAAAAGAAATTAAACACACAGCAGATTATTGTAGTAACGAGACGAACCTCATGTTTGATACTGTTTATGAAAAGATTAGATACATAGTTCTTTTTAAATAAAAATTTAATAAAAAAAAAATGGTTGCCTGTAAAGTCGGTTTTACGGGCGAAGATTTTACGTGACAACGTCTTTTTCTCGGTAGAATGTGCTGCGCGCGCGGCAGACCGATCATAGTTGAGTGGGAGAGAGACGCAAGGCATTCGGCGGGCCTCTCTCTCGTTCGGTGACTCATCGTAACGTTACCGAGCGTTACACTTTTTCATAAGTGACTCCCAGCCGCAACCTAATTTAAGACGTTGTCACGTCAAAAATAATTCAATTAATTGTTCGTAAAACACGAAGGTGTTGTGAATTTCTAGTCAGTCCCACATGGATAACACTAGAGAATGGCAATCCATGTGGAGGTAAAAATCCCAAGTTATTACCCCTACTTCAAATCGTTGTACATTACTGCGTGGATCGCCATTTTTTTTTTGCTATTTTAGTACACTGTCTTTAGAACACACTTTGTTGGTCTATTTTGAATATGTGTATCAAGTGGTAGCGTGGCCGAGCGGTCTAAGGCGCTGGTTTAAGGCACCAGTCTCTTCGGAGGCGTGGGTTCGAATCCCACCGCTGCCAAATTCTTTTTACATCAA
This sequence comes from Ochropleura plecta, assembly GCA_905475445.1. Lineage (NCBI taxonomy): Eukaryota > Metazoa > Arthropoda > Insecta > Lepidoptera > Noctuidae > Ochropleura > Ochropleura plecta. Next base: position 7,425,181 of record FR997740.1, on the reverse strand, counting down.
GTTTACAAAAATGTCAGATACATAACCCAGAGTGATTTACCTGCCTCATCGAAGTATGTAGGTAATCAAAGTTAACAAATATTAAAATTGGATAAAATTTAATATCGTTATCGACGCAATCATGCCTGCTGAATTCCGCAAAACTTTTTAAATTGGCATCATAATTATATTACCTTGTATCTCGGTCTTGTGCCTGATGCCATGCCATACGATACATTTAAAATATTTAGTGTGGTTATTCTCAGTTTCATTTATAGGACATTAGTCTCACTTCACTGCGTTGTTAAATGATGGGGTAACTTCCACAAAGGCACGCGCCGCCTCATCCTTATTGCTGGGGCTGCGCCATGATAAACAGCCAGTACACCGCTAGATGTTCTTTTGTGGCCTAAGAGAGTACTGCGGTGTGCGTTCCCATATAAAAAAAAACCTATGGTTGGTGGTAATCTAATATACCTATAAAATTCTCGTGTCACAATGTCCGTTTCCCTCCCTGTGTGGTGCTTTCTTAGAAAGACCATTTCAGACACTATCTGCACAGTCCTCATGTAGGTAAGTTGACCAAGATTTTTTGTCTGGACCTTAAAAGAGACCTCTGAGTTTGTTTCGGCTGTTTCTTCTCAGAGTAGTCGGGTACGAAACACCGACCTAATCTAGTTTAAAAAAAAGACGTGTAAAAGTGTTTGTGAAAACCTACTTGCAAAATTAACATCATTTACCTATCATTTATCACTTACTCCTCCGAAACGGCTCGACCGATTCTTATGATTTTTTTAATGCATATTCAGTAAGTCTGGCCCATATTCTAAGTTGTAACCTCATGATGTCCTCGACTTGACTCAAACTCAGTCAGGTGGTTTCGTAGTTGCAATTTTACTCCTCATCTCAAGTAGTTTCCTTTGTGGAGTTGAGTTTGACTTGAGGAAACAATTGTCAAATTTACGGTACGTCGCGATTACCTTGAAACTTCCTTGAGGTAGATTGTATCTGTTTTTTTATGTCTTTTGAAGAGTTCATTGAATATTTATACGATAATCCGTACGATTACTTATCGAGACGGTATTTACGAGATGCAGAAAATCCAATTGAGTGTTATGACGAAAATGAGTTTCAAATTAGATTTCGGTTCACTAAAAATGTTGCGATGAATTTCTTTCTGCCGTTATTGTTTCAAGATATCGGTGGTAACAAAGGTGGATTGCCAATAAGCCCCATAATCCAGGTGCTAGTCGCTTTACCATTTTATGCAACGGGAATCTTTCAAATGAATAATATTATATGTAACAGAACAGTAGGCATATTGAAACATATTTAACTTAAATTGGTAGGTATTATGTATTTTCAGATTGTTTGCGGGGATTTGCATCATATCTGTCAATCGATTATTTCAAGGATTGTAGCAAAAATTTCCAAAATGTTGGCTTTAAAAAAGACGTTTTGTCATTTTTCTGGATGTTGCTGAGCAAGCTGATGTGAAGATAAGATTTCATCGTATTGCTGGATTTCTTGGGGCTATAGGATGCATTGATTGTACTCGTACACCAATATAAAATCCCAATAGATAAAACGGTGATGTGTTTCGCAATCGCAAAGGTTGGTTCTCAAAATTAACGGGCAAATAGTGTGTGGACCACAAACGCAAATATATGACATAGTAGCACGAGACTCGGTTACTATCTATCTTCGAATCCCCTACTAAGTGATAAGGGTGGTAAGCAACGGGTGAAACCACTGGGCACAGCACAGCTAGTGTTTTATAAACGTAACCACTCAAAAATTACAACCGGTCAAAGTTGGTCCGTCTGTTGTGACTGACAGGCACCCACATCTGAAACTAGTTATTTGTTGTTTGTGCAGTCAGTCAGTTGATACAGAATCTTCTTCCTACTCTTATCCCATGTTAACTCTGAGGTCAGCGCAAATTGTTCAATAAATAACAATGATTGCATTTAAATTGCGCAATAACAACAGTTAAGGCATATTTATATTGTGGTTAAGGTTTCGGAAAATTCCACTGTGGTTCTTATTATTTCTTACACAATATTATGCAATACGTAAGAATGTTTTTTATCTAATACTAGCTTTTGCCCGCGGCTTCGCTCGCGTTAAATTCGGGGTAACACAGTTCCCCTTACGCCTTTTTGATTTGTAATAGCAATCCTAAGTTTTCCCTTTTCTTCCCTCTTTCTCCCTCACACCCCACTTTAAAAATTCGCCTATGTCCGTCTCCTGGGTCCCAACTATCTCTGTACCAAAAATCATCAAAATCGGTTTAGCCATTAAAGCGTGAAGAGGTAACATACAAATACAAACAAATTCACTTTCGCTTTTTTAATATTGTTAGCTGACCCGGCGAACTCTGTTCCGCCATAAAGGCAATAAATGACCATTCTCCAGATGCACCGCCAAATGCACAACAGTAGGATGACGTTCGTGAATAGGGAATGCGAATATACCTACGCCAAATCACTTCATTACAGTTTACATTACGACCAACTTGATAGCGTGAAATTTTATCGTTGGTATTTGAGGATTGCAATCCAAAAACCGCCATATCGCTGCATTTCGTGACATATTTGCAAATATATTTTATTGACTTTACTGAATTGCAATACTCAACGTTGCTATATATGTGTCTTGAACGTTTTAGAAATAAGTGGCGAATATGGAACAATCCAACTGTTGTCGACAACGAAATCCATTCTTTTCACTTTTGTTGTGACAGTTCCACCGTTGTCATCTGGTGATCGACGCCGATACAGCGGATAACCATCGTTACCAGTGACGGTCTCCGCCGGAAACCGTGGATATCGTTTAGAGCACTTTCCATCGACCATGCAAGGTGGTCAATCCCCAATCGGAATTGATGGCGCCACACGGTCCATGAATCATATATTGTAATAACAACATCATGTAGGACTGGATCGGCTTCATGATCAGGAATCTCGGAACATATAATATCATCTATTTGGTCAGGTTGATCTTTCCGCTAACCAAATAAGAATATGTGCATGCGGCAGGCCTCGCTTTTGCCATTCGATTGAATACATCCAGCATCGAGTATCTCCAAAGACGCGTTGTTTAACAATGGAGTTCATCAGGGACCGAATTTTTTGCCTGATTATACGTGCTGTGATGTCGTGACTATCACTTGATGTCTGTCCGGAAAGCAGCAATTGAATAATTTCTATCCATTTTGGATAACAGGTAAAAGTAATAAATAGATCTGGCCGACCGTATCTAATGACCAACATAATTATGTCATTGCATCTTGCGCATATACTACCAATAGTACCAATGTACGTCGCCGGCAGAATAGTTAATCGACCAATATTAGCTGCATTTCCTTCAGTACTAACTGCATCACGTAAATGGATGTACTCCTCAGAACGCAGTTTGGCTTGGTTCAATCTAATGAAAGTTAAACGTTCCGTTTCTATTTTGTCGTATACATGTCGACGCAATACCGCTGAAACAATCGACGAAACCGCAGCAAATAGTTGTCAGCATTTTGACGAATCATCAAACGATATGCGTAATAATTCATTGAGCTAACTTCACGGGAACACTGTCGAACGGAATAAATAGTATCCTATATCCGTCTCCTGGCTAGCAGTGCCCAGCGGTTTCACCCACCAGTTAGCTCCTAACTATTGTAGCGTGACGTTTTAAAGCCGATAGCTGTGTATACAGATCGAACTGTTTAAAAGAATACCACTGTAAATTTCATGCGATCCTAGTAGTTTTATCTCAACGCAGTTGGTTCTACCAAGAACTTGAATCCACAGATCAAACTGTTGGAATTAATTTCACCGTGAATTCATGCAAGCCTAGTACTTTCGCTTTTATAATATTAGTAGATAAGGATTAACCTACCCACCCTACCTACCCTACTTCTCTTACCGGGATGAAAAGCATGTAGATAAGTATCCTATGTCCGTCTCCTGGCTCTAAGCTACCTCCCCAACAATTTTCAGCCAAATCGGTTCAGCCGTTCTCGAGTTATAAATAGTGTAACTAACACGACTTTCTTTTATATATATATAGATAGATAATAAAGGTAACATTTGTTTGTTTGTAAGATACGATTTAAATCAAAAACTACTCGACCATAGGTGGGTATAATTATTTATCTTCCAATATATAAAATTTCCGTGTCACAATGTTAGTTACCGTACTCCTCCGAAACGGCTTGACCGATTCTTATGAAATTTTGGGTACATATTGGGTAGGTCTGAGAATCGGCTAACATTTTTCATACCCCTAAACCTCAGCGGGTGAAACCGCTGGGCACAGCTAGTTTCAATATAAGGAGTAGTCATACTTATAGGTATTCTCTCCGATGAGCGATGTACTTCTGATTTTATTACTAATTGAAACTGGAGCTCTCCCGTCGCACGATTGTTTACAAAAATGTAGGTTATATATATTAGTCTATGAATGTAGGGTAACAATGTATGAAAGTTTGCACCCGTGTGCAAACTTTGTCGCGCGAAAGGTTAACAGCGAAACTTGGAATCGGTAATAAACCAAATTATTTAAGCACTTGGGAAGCCCTATATAAGACCTATACAGTCAAACATGATTAAGAACTACAAATTAAACATCTAATATGGATTATTCTTTATTGTTCCTTAAAATAAAGTAATAGTAGAACACATTTTATTGTTGACAAGTCAATGCCCAAGGCAAACAATTGCTCAAAGAAAAATTAGGCTTAAATTGAAACAGATTTTACACTTACAACAAAAATAACATCTTCTGTCAAAAATAACGTCTGTTGAATTATAATAAAAAGTTGATTGTAGTATGTACTTGCAAATTACACACGAAATTTAGATAACGACTCTAACTATCTGTCTGCATAAAAAAGTTCACCGGTTATTAGCTAAACGATAGAACGTTCGAGGTGGACATTACTATGGAGAGTTGGAAATGTCCATGTTGTCAGGAGAATTCTTTTCATCACATACGTCAGAAATCTTATTTTCTAAAACTGAAATGTCCTTTTCTTCTATAACGGAAAGATTAGGAGTATGATCTCGTGACTTTCGGTCGTGAGGCGTTTTAGACTCCCTATGCGAGCGACTCTTAGAAAGACGACTACCCGAACGGGAACGCTTACGGTCTCTGGATCGAGACCGCTTTTTGTCTCTCGACCTAGATCGTTTCCTATCCCGAGATCTAGTTCGTTTCCTGTCTCTTGAGCGAGAACGCTTGCGGTCTCGAGACCTAGACCTCTTTCTTTCCCTAGATCGAGATCTCTTTCCTCTGGAGCGTGATCTCCTGCGGGAACGCGAACGTTTCCTGCGGGATCGTGAACGCGATCTGCGCCGAGACCGGGAGCGGTCGCGTTTCCTGTCTCGAGATTTGGTCCGGTCCCTCTTCTTTGAAGGAGACCTGTCTTTTTCCTTTTCAATTTCCTTTTCTGGTTTGTCATCGGCTGGCGTGGAGGCTTTAGACTTAACATCGGATGAATTGCCATTGGTTTCGACGACCACTGGCTCTGGTTTAATTTCTTCCTTTTCCTCTTTTTCAACTTCTTTGGGAGGCGGAGGCGGCAGCGGAGGCGGGGGCGACTTAGATTTCTCCTTCTTCTCCTTTTCAGTGGATTCCTTCTTGTCTTTGCGATCCTTGTCTTTGTCTTTATCCTTTTCCTTGTCTTTATCTTTATCTCGCGAGCGGTCGCGCTTAGAACGAGAGCTGCGGTGGCGCGAACGCGAGCGAGATCGTCGGGAACTGCGGTGACGGGAACGAGATCTGTAATTAGAAATTATTCAGTTAATAACAATAAACACAAACATGAGAACGGTAGAGGTCTACAGGCTGGGTGTCAAGTAGTAGCAATTGGATGAGCGTGGCTAATTTGAAAGATCCATCTTTAGCAGTGCAGTTTCTTTTTTTGCGGATGAGATAAAATCCAGCCATGTTCCTTCTTTTGCCCTTTATGTTCCGGGGCCGTGGTATCTCTTTCGAATAACCCACAACACCCGCAGCCGGTGGCCTTGGCAGGACCCTCCGCTTTGCTAACATCTCTTTGAGGCGAGCGCACACGAACGCGCCGTCGACACGGCCTGTCGTCACTGGACGGACGGACGGTGAAGTAATTGCTAGCCTGATGATGATTACGTCACGAGATTCACTCAGCCATGATTACCGTTTTTTTTTTAACATAACAGCATTTTTTTCGTACTTCGTAATTAGTTTCGTTATTCGTTCATAATTCGCACCAACTGGTAGCCATAACAACAGACGCTAAAAGTGGGATGAGTGAGCAAAATGACGGACAATTGAGTAAGATAGATAGATTCTGATCTACTCTTTCAACACTGTTTATGTATTTTCTGGCAAAGGCCTTTTTCCAATCTCTCTTTTTCAAGTATCAAAATCTAAGTTTAAAATAAATATCTTGGGACAACTCACACACGGCTATCTGATCCCAAGCTAAGCAGAGCTTGTGTTATGGTAACCAGACAACTGATATACATACTTATATAATTTATAAATACATACATATTATAGATAAATCACACCCAGACACAGAACAAACAATCATGCTCATCACACAAAGTTTGTCCTGGGTGGGAATCGAACCCACGACCTCCGGCTCAGCAGTCAGGGCCACTAACCACTAGACCAACAGGCCCGGCGAAGAAAAAGAAGAAGGCAAGTTTAAGTATAACATATCACACGTCTGTTTCCCGAAAGGGTTAAGCAAACAATGGCAAATCTAAGTTCATCACTAAATACGAATAACTTCCCACCAAACACAAGGTAGTTTCAACCATATCAATGGTCTCAGGGAATTGATGACCATTGAACCGGATAAAACTGACCTGGTGGAGCGGTGCTTGTGACGTGACCTTGAGCGACGGGAACGGTGTCGGGAGCGTGAGCGGGAGCGCTTGGAGCGGTGGCGCGACCGGGAGCGGCGCGAGCGAGACCGCGACCGCCTTCTCGACCGGGAGCGAGACCGTGTCCTGGAAACAATTGTAGATCAAGTTGAGGTGCACGAATTGCACCAATTTTGAAGAAAAAATTATCGTCTATATCAAAAACTTTGGCACAACATATTTTTAAGTAATAAAGGTGATATTGAAGTCTGTGACAGTTAAAGGTTAAACTGGTTTTTTATTAGCATAACTCGAAATTTCATACATCAAAAATCTTAAGTTTTGGAGTTTCTCCTGTATTGGTGCGTTTACAAACATTTAAATTCACTTAGACAAAGAGCCAGACCCAGAACAACTATCTGTAGCTCATACAAATATTTGTTCCGTGCGGGGATCGAACCCGCGACACGCAGCGCAGCAGTCAATCGACTCAGCCACTGCGCCAACCGTGCCGTCTAGTTAGTAAAACAAGAAACAATTTACAAAACATGCTTGAACTGTATGTATGGTCGGATTTTACAAATCATTTGCAATCTTAATAGAAAATATTGGATTACAACACCATAAAAAAACAAAATAAAGTTTTTGCATATTTAAAAAAAAGAAAAACAGTATCAAAGATGTGTTCAACTTATTTGTGCTATTTGAGAAATGTTAAAAATAATTTTATTTTCCAACTACAACTTCACTTGACATTTCACCTTGACGGCTCTTAATAATCTTATTATTATCCTATTATGGTTCTGCTAAAGTGGCCATTTTAGGACTTTGGGCAAAGCTACTTTGATAATAAATGAAACGAAATCAAAGCTAGTAAGAAGGGATCACAATAAAGACCACTTTTTAGTTTATGAAAGAATTATGGCAATATAATTATAATTGACCAATATCATTGAATTGATCTGACCTCCTTTTATCCTTAGACAGAAGCCCTATAACTGGGTCGATAGCAGCTGAGATTAAGTTCTGTGCTTCCTTCACTCTGCACATGGCTTCTTCAATTTCTCGTTGAGCTGCCTCGTTGCTCTTTGTTTGTGGTTTGCAAATAGCTTGTGTCGCATGATGCACCTGTAATTTATGAAATTATTTAAGAAACATTAATACAAACAAAAGGTAAATTTATTTATTAAGGACCTTTTTTTTATTTGCGGATCGGAAATCATGTAATAACTTAAGACGTAATTTAAGATTCTTGAAATATTTCTTTTTACTAATCTAGACTTCAGATAAAGTACTGGTAAATTTATATCTCACCTTGATAGCCTGTCCTTCAACCAGACTGCCGTTCAACTGCAGTGCTTTAATGATGGTTTCCTGCTCTGTCATCTCAATCAGGGCATACCTCTGCTTGTCTATGTCCCGGTCACAAAACCGCATGTATTTCACCTCACCGGCTTGACAGAAGTGATCTATTAACTGCTGGGAAGTTAAATTATCCACATCACCAACTAGGACTGTCCTCCTTATTTCCTCTATCTTTCTGGAGTCGTAGGCAGCCGGTAACGGCGGATATGGCGGCAACCCTAAGGCAACCATCTTTGGGTCGTGACTCTGGATCACCTGGTTTGGAGGAACACCATCCAGAGCGTTGATAACATGCGCCGGTAAACGCGGTTCCACTGTGCTCAGTCCCGGCACTAAAGTCCCGTTGCTCGACATTTCTAAAGCTTTGTGCTCGTCCGGAATCTCTCCTGATTGCATAGGAATCACTATAAGTGCCCGATCAATGAACACAGTGTTTGTCATATGCTGGGCGACGTTTACGGTTGCCGAATCGTAGTATTTTACGTAACATATTCGAGACTGCACTGGGCAGGACACGTCTCTGATTGTTGGGTACAATCTGATGTCGTCAATCTTCCCCAAATACCCGAAGAGTGTTTGCATCTGATCTTTGGTGGCCTGGGGTGCGATGTTGGTGACTTGAATCACCCTCGTGCTGCCCGAAACCATTTTCGACGATTTGCACATTAAAGTTACAAATGACGAACACTTACAAATTGAGTTTTAGCTTTATCTAGAAACCATTTTGATTCTACATTTTGTACAATTACATGAGAGAACTTTCGTGAAATACTTTTTGCAAACCACCACACGCTTTCTTTGCACAGATTAAACAGAGAAACAGAACAGACGCAAAAGCATAGCACTAAACGGAAACGTCAGAACCTATATATATTATAAAAGTACCTACTCTGTGGTCAGAACCAAAAGTACATACATACCTAATACAGTATTACTACTTTAGAAATAATTTACTGTCGCGTATTACTATTAACGTTTTTACATATTATTTTATTAATGACAAAATAATATACAACTGGTTTTTCTTGACTTGTATCAGCTTCAATCTACTTTTTTTTTACCAGACAAGATTCGATTCTTATTTTTCTAACCACGTTCTTTTTACAACTAATATAAACAATAAACGCTTTAATTTTACATTTAGATCGTAATATAACTAGTAATATTCTTGCTATAACTAGTTTTGAATTTAATAATAGGCTCCTTTAACAAAACGTATCGATTGTTACAGTACTAATTACTACTTTATTAAAACTTCTTGAAATTAATTTATTACAATTTAAAGAGAACTGAAGAAGTGTATTTTTACACTGTAGTCGTGAGATCAATTAAATAGTCTCTATAAGAACAAGTTAACGGATGCTCCAAAACCAAGGGTTCAAACATAGTTAAACAAGTTCCAGGTTCCAACTATGGTTTAAACCATAGACAACATAGAGATTTTATATTTAAACAGATTTGGCGCCGGCGGCAAATACTATTTTTGGTTTTATCCTTGGACAAATAGTGATACTAAATTACTAAAATGATGGGTGATAATGATACACTTGAGGCATTAAAATTAAAACTTAAATCTGGTAAATAGAAACACTAGATACAATGTATTATTGTAATGCATCCAGGATGCCGATGGACATCGGATCGGGTATTTGCAATACAGTGTTTTGCGAAACCTACCTATGTTTGCAGAGGACAAACAAATTAGCAATTAATTAATGCTAACAAAAAGATTGCTACATTTGATTGCAGTGATCAAACAGAAGTTATCTAAAGAAAGGGAAGTATTAGAACTACGCAACAAAGAACGATCGCTTATGGACGAACTCAATACGACCAAAGCTGAAGTAGAACATTTGACGGAACGTTTAGAGGTAATGTTTCGTCAAAACTTTACGAGTATTTACTTTTAATGCCAGTACCCATAGGATAAAAAAACCTACAGTTCCTTTCAAAGTTATTTTACTTTTGACATCAGCAACTCAATAACTTCCTTATTGTCAATAAGATATAACTGTGATTTAGGGACTAGACTTCTTTTTCTAAACCTTTTACAAGCCTTAATTTTGCTACTATCCACTAATAATGTCTTGAACTGCCCAAAGTCTTTCCAAGCCAGCCTTACATCTTTTTGACAGTTTAAAAATACCTCCTATTGGTTTAATTGAATAAATTGCTTTACATGTATAACTGACTAGTGACTATCATTAGGATCGTTTAGATATAATAGGTACCTACTTATAAGTTATTATACAGATCTTGAAGAATCAAATAACCCAGAGTAAGCACCAGATTTCAATGATCGATATGTGCATGGCGTCTGAAGATTTGAAGGTAGAATCGCAAATTGGTATCCTGAATGAGCATCTGGGAGGATTCCAACGACTGTTCGACAGAGGTTTGTAATATGTGCAAAAAATACTTCATCATCGTCCATTATTCTCCTGCTATTACTGTTACTGCTAGCTTGCGTCATCTCATCATTTGTTCTGTGTGGGAAACGAACCCGCGACACTCAACGCAGCAGTCAATCGCTCAGCCACTTTATTTTTTAATAAATACGTTGCCCCACCCTAGGATTTGTCCTGTATCGTGGGTGCGTTTACAAACATTTAAACTCACATACATAAACAGCCAGACCCGGAACAACTATCTGTAGGCCATACAAAAATTTGCTCCGTGTGGGGATCGAACCCGCGACACGCAGTGCAGCAGTCGATCGCTCAGCCACTGCGCCAACCGTGTCGTCTTCCTTTTTAGAAGACGGTTTTAATAATACATACCATTCATTTGTTCTTAAACAACTGACTTATGTTATTAGAGCTAATTTCACATTAATTTACAGTGTAGTGGGTGCACTATTTCATTCATGGGTGGATTTCAACAGGTCCTATAAAATCTTCATTTCCGTGTTTTTTTTCAACTTAAGTTTTTTTTAAAAAAACAAACGCTTTTATTAAAGTTTTTGATAATGTATATATTCTGGCTTAATATCTAGCAGATAACTTAAAAAAACTAGCGACATATCAGGATTAAAAATTTCGTGCCACGGCGATGAAACATGCGTGCACGGCAATGAAACAAGCGTCCACGGCAATGAAAGAACTGTGCCATGGCAATGAAAGAATCAATCCACGGAAATTAAAAAAATATTTTATTTAATGAGATAGACAGATAGATAGATTAAAAATGACTGTTTATAAGAGGTCTTGATTCCAACACTTGTATGGTAGTAAAATTTGGGTAAGAAGATATTACAAAAAAATAATGAGAGTGCAATAAGTAAACAAAAACTGTTGAATTACACTCGCAACACTACTTAGAGACTTTAATACTACAGTCTTTTTTTTCTTATACATACTCCCATTCTTCCTTTTGTAATATCTATCCAAATCTTACTCCCATACACAATCTGTCTGGGTTTTCCTTTCCCTCTCCGAGACAGGCATGATCAGATATATTTTTGCACTTGACAAAACAAAATAGCTTCTTCATAAAACGTATATTGAGATCTGTAGCAAGTAAGATGCATTTTCAAAATAACAGATACTAAAAACACAATCATCTAGATACTCTTAAAACTTTTGACGTCGCTTTTGTTCTGCCAATCTTTTCCTCTCCTTTCTCTCCTCTTCAGATAATTTTGGTTTAGGCATCCTAAAAATAAACAATCCATTATTAAAATCAGACTGTAGTATGTGAGGGTGCTTGCGTGTGTGTATATACGTGTAATATAGTACCAAATGTTACATCATTTTGTAAGGTTAACATGAAAACATCTTTTTGTAGTTGACTGTACAGTCAAAAACTCATCCAGTCTAAAGAGAGAATTAACTTAACGAGTTTTGTACTGTCAGTAATCGGTATTACAAAAGATGTTTTCTTTGCCTAACCATACCATGGCGATGAAAACGCAAGTCACGGAAATGAAATACCTGGCCACGGCAATGAAACTAAATTGTTTTACAAGGCATGGCAATGAATTTTTTTTCATTGCCATGTCTTTTTTTTCATTGCCATAGCAAATTTCGGCCACGGAAACCACGGCAATGAAAGCACGGCGATGAAAACCAAGGCAAAAAATATAAATAACAAAAAATCTATTAACTATTGGAAGAAATAAACACTTCACAAATTAACATATGAGAAATGGTGTTCTATCGAATGCTTACTCATGAAGACAAACTTATTCAAATATAAGTTATACCTGTACACGGCGATGAAAGAAAAAATGTCCAGTAACATAAAAATTTAATACTTACATTTATTGCGCGAAAACGCAGGCACGTGTGTACGTCCTTCCACGTTGAGCACTAAGGCAGCACTAATATGCAACGTTAAGCATACCGGGAGGAGGGACACAAGTCGTAGGTAAAACAATATCCTTGAACATGATTAGGACACGGCGATGAACGGTAGTTCTGGGACAAATGATTTTTTATTAAACATGCGTTGTGTTGTTTAAATATTTGAATAAATGTATTCCGTAACAATACTTTAACTATTCATGTATCAAATAAAACTAGGTTTTAATATAAATAACCAATAGATTTTTATCAATGAGGAATAATACACAACAAGGTGAAGTGTGGACAAACACGGCAATGAAACATTTCGAGGTTTAATTAATTTTTTTGGAGTATCTATTAATCCAATAAAATAAAATATTTAGTGCTACACATAGAATACTATTTCACCTAACCGGAAAAAAATGTGAGAACATTATAACTATGTTTTTTAGTACCGATTTCATTGATGCCACGCAATTTTTGGCCCCGGGAAATTCACTCTCATCAGATAATAAACCTCTATAGTGCACTAGCTGTGCCCGGCATGCGTTGCAATGCCATTTTTCTACCCTACCTACTCTACTTACCTATTTTTTTTCTCATAAGAACCCTCTCCTGACATTAACCAACACAACAAAAAAAATCAGCCAAATCGGTCTAGCCTTTCTCAAGTTATGGCGTGACAACGGGAAACGGGTTTCATTTTTATATATAGAAGAAGAAGATAGAAGAAGATAGATGGGGCGCCGCTTTGCTTTTCGTGGTGAATAAAACTCAAGTTCACTTGTAGGTAACAACGTATAATGGTTCATTGGATATTATAAGTAGGTATAGAACAAATAAATGACTACTGTTACAGTACGATATCTTCGTGCTGTATCTACAATCTACATCGCAATCTTATGTTCTTTATCGCACGTTCAATATCTATTAAATGTTTCTACTATCTGTTATCAACACGAAGTCGTTAGTATATAAGATGCACCTTTGGATAATTATAACCAGACTATACTACATCTTTTGTCTCATTTATACCTAGTCATATATTGCCAAGAAGTATGGCAAATTGGTGACCCCGACGAACGAATACGCAGCAAGAAACATGGCACAATCACCGTGCAAGGCGAACATAAATCAGCAAGGAACACTTGAAGTAGCTGCTGGCACCTCGGTTTTATCCCGCATTCCGGAATTTTGGAAAGACCAACCAAGATTATGGTTCACGCAACTAGAAGCCATATTAGCACCACAGAAGCAAGGAGACGAATACAAATACTGTACAGTAATAGCAAAGTTATCCAAGGAAGAAATACTACAAGTTAGTGACCTAATCACTTCACCACCGACTACAGATAAATACAAAAACATCAAGGAACGTTTAATTGATTGTTACGAAGAAACAGAACAGCGACAGTTTCAAAAATTAATACCAGAGACAGAACTCGGTGATCAAAAACCTTCGCAGTTATTACGTCAAATGCGGGTCCTCGGGAGAGGAAAAATCAGTGACGAAACAATTAAACTACTATGGTTCAGGCTTTTACCAACATCAGTTACTACGGTTCTAGCAGTTACGGAAGACATGGAAATTGACAAACTGAGCCAAATTGCAGACAAAATAATAATGAATTCAAAAGTAACCGAAATATCAGCTGTTAGCAACGACACTTCAAACGACAACAATACAGCATGCATTTTAACCCAGCTAGCAAAATTACAGATAGATATTGACGCAATTCAGCATGGCTATCGACCCAACACGCACAATCATTTCAAGAAACGTCAACAATTCCCGATTATGAGGCCGAGAACAAACTATAGAGGAGCAAATCGATTTTGTTATTACCACGAAAGATTCGGAAAATATGCAAGGAACTGCATTAAACCATGCGGTTGGAAACCAATGACTTACGTACGGAACCAGGGAAACGAATAAGAGCACAGACAACGGCGAAACTCTGTGCAATCCACCCATCCAATCGCCTCACCATTACCGACCGAAAAAGTGGTATGAAGTTTTTGATTGACACGGGCGCAAATATCTCAGTCATTGGCAAGCAACAGAGATATTCAATTTTACAAAATGAACAATACACACTATACGCTGCAAATGGGACTAAAATTAGGACTTACGGCGAGAAGACGCTTACCTTGAATTTAGGACTACAACGATGTTATAAATGGAATTTTATAATCGCCGATGTTACACAACCAATAATTGGAGCAGATTTTCTAGAGCACTATAAACTATTAGTCGACATAGCAGGTCGCAAACTTATCGACAAAGTTACAGAGCTGACAACGCATGTAACTTCAGAAAAAGCGACACAACAAACAATTCGTACTATCGCAGTGGGAACGAATCCACGTATTACGCAACTTTTAAACAAATACGAAGACATCACGAAAGAGTCCTCTCTACGCAATGCGCCCAAACATAAGATTGAACACCACATTATCACTACAGGACCACCCGTCGCAGCTCGGGCAAGACCATTACCTCCAGAAAAATACGACATAGCCAAAAAGGAATTTCAAAATATGATAGAACTCGGAATTTGCCGACCGTCAGATAGCCCATGGGCAAGCCCATTACATATGGTAAAAAAGAAAAATGGCGAATGGAGACCGTGCGGAGACTATCGAATGCTCAATAGCACGACAGTGCCGGACAAATACCCACTACCAAGATTAACTGACTTTACATACATATTAGAAAATAAGAAGATACTAAGCAAGATAGATATACGCAAAGCATACCACTGTATTCCTGTTAAAGATATAGAGAAAACAGCCATCATCACACCTTTCGGACTTTTTGAGTACTTAAGAATGCCTTTCGGATTACGCAATGCGGCACAAACATTTCAACGATTCATGGATTCCTTATTTAGAGATTTAAACTTCGTATTTATATTTGTAGACGATTGTCTCGTCGCATCGGACAACGAAGATATGCATTATCAGCATTTAGAAACGGTTTTCAAACGTTTACACGAGAATGGAATAACCATTAATCTCGAAAAATGCGAATTTCTCAGAAGGGAAATAGATTTCTTAGGTTATCATATAACGAGCCAAGGAATACAACCTACCGAAGAAAATTACAAAGCAATCATGGAATTTCCCAAACCGAAAACAATTCAAGAATTAAGAAGATTTTTGGGCATGGTCAATTTCTACAGAAGTAATATTCCACGCGCAGCGGAAAATCAAAGAATTTTAAACGAATATCTACATGGTTCAAAAAAGAACGATAATTCACCTGTTCCTTGGACAACGGAAGCAGACAAAGCTTACGAAAAATGCAAGGAAAGCATGAAAAACGCAGTATTAACAGCGCATCCTTCCCGCAACGCATCACTAGCGCTCATGACCGACGCTAGTGCTACTTGCGTTGGTGGAGTTTTACAACAAAAATCCGGACGCAATTGGGAACCATTAGGATTTTTTTTCACAAAAATTGAGCGAAACTCAACAAAAATATTCTACGTTTGACAGAGAGCTGTTAGGAATATACATGGCCGTCAAACATTTTCACAGATTAATCGAGGGAAGAGAATTTACAATATTTACGGATCACCGACCTTTGACATACGCATTCTCCCAAAAACCATCATCAAACGATACACCGCGACGGGTCCGGCAGTTAGATTTCATTTCACAATACAGTACCAACATCCAACACATAAACGGACGTGACAATATTACCGCCGATGCCTTATCTCGAATAGAGGAAATATACGTGCCATCACCTATCGATTACGCTGAATTGGAAAAATGTCAATCAACAGATAATGAACTAAGTAAATTACATGACAATAAAAGATTAAAATTCAAAAACATTACGCTTCCGGGTTCCACAATAAACATCACCTGCGACACGTCTACTGGAAAAAGCCGCCCCTACTTACCAAAGCATTTTCGCAAACAAATTTTCGATACCATTCATGGTATGAGCCATCCAGGAAAAAGAACTACGAGAAAAATGATAACCCAAAGGTATTTATGGCCGTATATGAACAAAGATATCAATAATTGGTGTAGATCATGTATAGCCTGCCAAAAATCAAAAATACAACGACATACGATATCACCTCCTGGTACATTTATGACAGCGCAACGTTTTGAACATTTACATATTGACATCGTCGGACCACTTCCGATTTCACAAGGGAAGAGATATTTAATCACAATCATAGATCGTTGTACGTCATGGCCCGAAGTATTTCCGGTAGAAGATATAACTGCAGAAACAGTAGCCAAGACACTTTTCGAAGGATGGATTACTCGTTTTGGATGTCCATTGCGCATTACTACGGATCAAGGCCGACAGTTTGAATCAAGAATATTTGAGTCACTCTCACAATTTCTGGGAATACATAAAATTAGGACAACACCTTATCATCCGCAATCCAATGGAATGATAGAGAGATTTCATAGAACTTTAAAGGTAGCGTTAATGACAAGAGAATCCAACGAAAATTGGTTAAAAGAAATCCCAACAGTTTTACTCGGGTTGCGGAGTAGCTTGCGAGAAGACACAGGTTATAGTTCAGCAGAGATGACATATGGAACGCCAATACGACTCCCTGGAGGATTTTTTGAGTCATCAGCAGCACAGTTATCAACGTACGAAGAATTTGTAAAACAAATTCAAAAGGACATCACACAAATGACATCAATTCCGAAAAGAAAAAAACCATAACCAAGCTATATTTGTGCATCCCGAACTCAAAGAATGCTCACACGTATTTGTTCGGTGTGATAGAATGAAGAAAGCCCTGACACCGCCGTATGAAGGACCCTACCCAGTAATTAGTAAAACAGATAAAACATTTTGCATTAGAATTAAGGATAAAGAGACAGTGATATCAATTGACAGATTGAAACCAGCATTCATGATCAATGACGAATCAAACTACGTGCCAGATTCAAAGGATTGCGACAGACATTCACACACGTACACTACACGATCGGGACGTAAAGTAAAGCCAGTAGTACGTCTATAAAAAAACAGCTAAGTCAAAATTACAGACGTCAGCAAATCACACCACAACAGGCGTCATCAAATTCCACCGCGTACAATAGCATTATTATTTATATACATCAGCAAATAGCTAGTAAGGTCTAGATCAAATTTATATTGTAAACACTATTACCATAATATTTATTTTTCTTTTTAAAGGGGGGTGTACTGTTACAGTACGATATCTTCGTGCTGTATCTACAATCTACATCGCTATCTTATGTTCTTTATCGCACGTTCAATATCTATTAAATGTTTCTACTATCTGTTATCAACACGAAGTCGTTAGTATATAAGATGCACCTTTGGATAATTATAACCAGACTATACTACATATTTTGTCTCATTTATACCTAGTCATATATTGCCAAGAAGTATGGCAAAACTACTATATAATGATGAATAATAATAAACAACTGTGGATGTGGACTCAGCGATCATTGTGCCGATAGTTGTATCTGCCAATGGCTTAATTACCAAGAGCCTTGACCAATACCTGAGGAGGCTCGCGTGAGGCAGCTGGATCAAGGGCTTGATACAAAAAGCGGTACTCCTGGACACGGCTCATATTGTTAGGAGGTTCCTTTCTCTGGGGCCCTGACCGCCGCGCCGGTAGCTTGGACCCTGTTCCCGATACCGGTGGGCTACTATTTTATTATTTTTAAATGTTTTTGATGTGAAACATCTAAAGCCGCACGTAAAACCGATTTCTGGCGTGGCGATGCGTCGCCACGCGCAATCGACTGTGCGATTCTCTCCCACTCGATCCGGCGTTAAGCCTCTCTCTCGCATATTAGATTTTTATTCACCACACGAGGGCCAGCTTGGAAATGGATGGGTTACCACAGGGAGCCAGGTTAAGCAACCTTTGCCAAGGTTTGGAAATGGATGGGTTACCACACGGTCCAGGTTAAGCAACCTTTGCCAAGGTTTGGAAATGGATGGGTTACCACAGGGGCCAGGTTAAGCAACCTTTGCCAAGGTTTGGAAATGGATGGGTTACCACAGGGGGCCAGGTTAAGCAACCCTTGCCAAGGTTTGGAAATGGATGGGTTACCACACGGGCCAGGTTAAGCAACCTTTGCCAAGGTTTGGAAATGGATGGGTTACCACAGGGGGCCAGGTTAAGCAACCCTTGCCAAGGTTTGGAAAAGGATGGGTTACCACACGGGGCCAGGTTAAGCAACCCTCACCAAGGTTTGGAAATGGATGGGTTACCACAGGGGGCCAGGTTAAGCGACCCTTGCCAAGGTTTGGAAATGATGGGTTACCACAGGGAACCAGGTTAAGCAACCTTTGCCAAGGTTTGGAAATGGATGGGTTACCACAGGGGGCCAGTTTAAGCAATCTTTGCCAAGGTTTGGAAATGGATGGGTTACTACACGGGGCCAGGTTAAGCAACCTTTGCCAAGGTTTGGAAATGGATGGGTTACCACAAGGGGCCAGGTTAAGCAACCTTTGCCAAGGTTTGGAAATGGATGGGTTACCACAAGGGGCCAGGTTAAGCAACCTTTGTCAAGGTTTGGAAAAGGATGGGTTACTACACGGGGCCAGGTTAAGCAACCTTTGCCAAGGTTTGGAAATGGATGGGTTACCACAAGGGGCCAGGTTAAGCAACCCTCAGCAATGTTTGGAAATGGATGGGTTACCACAGGGGGGCAGGTTAAGCAACCCTTGCTAAGGTTTGGAAATAGATGGGTTACCACAGGGAGCCAGGTTAAGCTACCCTTGCCAAGGTTTGGAAATGGATGGGTTACCACAGGGAGCCAGGTTAAGCAACCCTTGCCAAGGTTTGAAAATGGATGGGTTACCACAGGGAGCCAGGTTAAGCAACCTTTGCCAAGGTTTGGAAATGGATGGCTTACCACAGGGGCCAGGTTAAGCAACCTTTGCCAAGGTTTGGAAATGGATGGGTTACCACACGGGGCCAGGTTAAGCAACCCTCAGCAATGTTTGGAAATGGATGGGTTACCACAGGGGGCCAGGTTAAGCAACCCTTGACAAGGTTTGGAAATAGATGGGTTACCACAGGAAGTCAGGTTAAGCAACCTTTGCCAAGGTTTGGAAATGGATGGGCTACCACACGGGGCCAGTAATAGAGTTTTAATCAGTGCCTTCGATCCTCTAATTCATAAACGATGATAAACACGAAAACGATGTCCTTTTGGTAAGTCCACAATGAAACAGAATAATGATGTTTTCAATGACTTAATTAGTTCCTATCACAATCACAATCTGTTCTTTTCTGCATATTACTTTTTACATGTGTTTTTATTAAGAAATATTTAAAAATGTGAACAATATGTAAGTTAATCAATAAATGAACGAAAGCAACTGTAGTACGCGACAACGCAGCAAGTTACAGGTTAGTAAATTACCCGGAGAGGAGACTACTTCTATTCTGTCTTCTTCTCACGACCAAACAGGGTAGCGGGGTGTGTGCGTGTCTGATAAAAACAGCAGTCACTGATAGTGCGAACCATAGATTATTATACTAGGGAGGGTCGCCATTAACCAAATCATTTTGTATATTGTTCTTACAGCTTGATGTCTCATAGTAAGTGCATACTCAAGGCGTATCCTAACTAATTACAGATCGAAAGGAAATAGAACAACGTGTAAAGGAACAAAGAGAAAAGGAAGCCAAATTACAAGAAGATGTGCGTCAAAAAGAGAAGCAGATTGCTGAAGAAAACCAACGGCAGATGAGAGAAGCAGCCGCCGTTGAAGAGGAATGCGAAGTTGTTGAACAAGAATGCGCTGTGCTTAAAGTGAGTACCAATGGTTGCTGGCAGTAGGGTGCAAGGGCGTGCTCTTACACTCACCTGTGAGTGCACAAGATACAACCGGGCGGTGGCGAGTTGCGGCAATTTTTTTAATGGCATCTCGCAGTTCAACCTATGAGGTCGCTATCTGCTTAACCGGACTATAAGATACGACTAATCGCAAGCCCTTTTTTATTTTTTATAGCCTGCATTGTGTCCCACTGCTGGCCAAAGTCCTAATTAGTGGGGGAAAGAAAAATAACAGCTAAATAAATATTTATTTTTCATCTTCAGAAGAGAAACCACGCGATTATGTTGAAATTGAGAAAAAGATTGCTTGAAGCTGAAAACACGAGACGCGAAGTCCTGAAGCGGAAAGCTCCACGCACCAACAATGAAAATGAGAAACATTGAACTTATCCTTAAAAAACAAATGAAAACGAACATGAAATTATATAATAACTTTATTTAATACCATGATTAAAAGTTAGTTACAATAAACTTGTAGTTTCTTCTAAAGTTGCTATCAACTGTAACATGGTATTTTTTTTCATTACACTTCCCTCGAAAATTAGATCTTATTGCACTACGATTAGGTTTATTTCACACTAGTGTTTTTTTTTTATTTTATTTATCGCAACAAGGGCTTTCACTTTTATTTCGTTACAGATAACAAAAGATATTCAACTGTTCAAATCCCCTATAGTTGGCGATGATTTTTGTACGACATGAAGACGCATTTTTTAAGGCCTCAATATTTAATCAAAATTAAGACGTGTGTTTATGAACAGAATATCACAAACAAATATGATTAAAAAATAATTTGATTTTATCAACAAATTAACATTTATTTATGTTCTAATATCAGAAATACTTGAATTCCAAAATTTAAAAATAATGATGAAAAAAATACTTTTCGTTCTTTTAATTAATTCTTCGTACCTAAGTGTATTGAAAAACGTTTGATTCATGTGGAGATTTGCCACACCTTTTCTCGGCTCTATAACACTCGCCTTACGGCTCGGGTATGAATTCCGCCTCGGACGCAATGATGAAGTTTCGTCACTTGAATCAAAGTGTACCAACTATAATTTAGGTTCCCAGGGCAAGATAAGGTTTGATTTCTACAACTTTAGATGAAACTAGACATGTGAATTTGATTAAAAAAACTGGGCATAATACCTACTTACATAATTATCAACAAAGGTTTGTAAACATTATCAACAAATACAATCATTCCTTCTTACAGGGTAACAAGATAAACAGTTGTTAATACATAAAAAAATCGCCTACCTTAACAGGGTGCTGTTGTGTCACTGTTACATTAATTCATGCTTGCTTGGCGCTGGCTAGGTAGCACAATGTCTTGCATGTTACAATCTTTTGTACCGAGAAGAATGCAAATACGCGGGTAATGTTGGATCTCATAATTTAAGTACAAGATTATGAAACTTTTGAATGCCTTTTTACCCCATATCGGCGGAGCTCTATACAGGAAGTAAACTTAAACGAAACCGTCAACCATGCGTTATGTACCTACTGTATTCCAATTAACTAGACCTAGCTCATCCTAACTGGCCCTTCGTTAGACGTGTTCAAGAAAGGAATAAGGGAACATTTTCTGTCAACGTGTTATTTATGTACAGGATTTTATAGGTATGTATGTATATTGAATGTATAAGTTTATATTATTAATTAATAGTTAAATATTAAATGTTTATGCACATTAGTATAACCATAAATATCCTCAATTTTTAGTAAGGTTTTCTGTAATAAAACCCAATTCTGGGTTAAGCTCGCCGTTGTACGTATCTACCATAAAGAAAAGAATAAACCACTAGAGAACTTATAGGCCGATTTCTTCTAAGTACACAACTCACTACGTCGGGCCGGGGGACGAGGAAGAACGCGTGGCTGCAATTGGTCAATTCAAGGTCAAGTTGCATAGGTATTCCATCGTTAGGGCGGCTCTCCTAGATTAAGGGAAAATAGTCGATGTCGATAAAATGGATTTAAACATGATAATAAATACTGAATTAAAATAGAAAAAAAGATATTTAATCAAAATCACTCAATTAATAAAAAACATGTATTCTGTTATTATTGATTTTTAAAATGAATTAATTTGGTATATGTTTTTCAAATTAAAATTTAAGGGTCCTGACTGTTCTTCGTAAAAAATAAACGAGCATCAACATACATATTTCTGAATGATTGAAGTCGGTTAAAGGTAAATATGATGTCTTTGCAGTATTTGAACTAAATAAATATTTGTATTAATTTTATTATTTTCAATATCGAGTTATCGACTTCAGATGATAAAGATAGCAAGCACAGATTTTTACGATAAAGGGACAAAGGGAAAGAAAGGGATAGAAGCATTAGAATTGTGTAACGTAAGAACGAGACTTTTCCAAAAGACATCAACGCGGGCTACAATTTGTGTGCTTATTCACCCAGCCACCATTTTATCTAGATCCCCGATTTCGCTCTAATCTGGTTAAATCTAAAATAATTTTCATACTGTTTAGTAACCGGTAAAAAGTTATGTCATCCTTTTTGTAACTTTTTTTTGTCTTGGAATGTTTCCCACACCATTGCACCGCGCATGAAGGCATTTCACCGCGCAGGCGCGCATGAAGGCATTTTGATGCGTTATGATTGCTTAGGATTTTATAATTACTTTTAATAGTTTTGCGTACACACAGCTCTAACACTTGGACACGACTAAAATGGTCACCACTACCGTAGCCTATGCATAGGCGAAAAAATACTATACTTTTCGAGCGTCGGGGCACCGTATGCGCAGTCAAGTGGTTTTATAGTCTTTGGTATATACATATATTACTACTTATTGCAATTTGTTTGTGCTTTTTTTAAATATTTATGTGCAATAAAGAATAAGAATAACTACGATTTTTTTGGGGTTTTAAAATTACGTTTTACGGTAGAACTCAAAGCTACTCAACATTGTGCTGATGCATTGTTTAGTATGGGGGTCGGGGAGGTATTTAAAGTAAAAGTTATAACATTAAAAAAATTAATTAAAAAAAAAACTTGAAAAAGTTGTAACTCTGACCTCCAAATATCCCCGTAACGACAAGGTTCCCAGGTATGGTCTACAACAAAAAATATCTCAATGATGGAGAGAACGCGTGCATTTCGGTTTCGTAAAGGATACGTTTACATCCTTTATGAGGGTATAATTAATTAAGTCAATAGTTGGTGAAACACATAATGCTCAAAAAATGTTCCTCTTACCTAACTATCTCAAAATATTCATATCGACACAACACTTCCTGCGTCTGGTGCCGCGGAATTTTTCATTAGTTTTATGGAATGAGGGCTATCGTTTTTGAGCTCACCAGATGGCGTCACTGGAGAGTAAGGGCCTGCCATTAATAGATATAATTTAGTACCAAAAACCTTATAAAAAGTTTATTTTATAATGTATTTCAACATAGTGTAAACTACAGATACATGATGCCACCCCTACATATTTTTTTATAAACGGATGTGACATACGGACAGACTCGATGGACAGGGCAAATCTATAAAGGTTTCGTTTTTACATTACTTCCGAGAAATTGATCCCTATTAGCGACACTATTCCGAATAGTGTGGTGTTGTGGTGTCACAGAATGTGATTATTTTGGGTAGGCACGAAACGACGTCTTTTATGACGGAATCTCCTTTCTTTATAATATCAAGTACACTACCGCGCGGACAGTGCTTTGAACGAAAACAGATGCACAGCAGACGAATACGATAGCAACAAAGCAAGGAAAAGCACACAATAATTAAATAATGCTCCCGTGACATAATTATTTCAGACACGAGAGGAGACAACATTGAAAAAGATGGAAAGCCTTTAATTGTCCAACTGTAGTAGTAAGGCCACACTACGTTTGATCCAATGAGCTGTGGGTTTATCTGATGGTAAATAAAACGCTAAAACGAAATTAGATGAATGACCTGTTGTAGCTAATACCCCTTTCCTCTCTAAAGTCTTGTAAAGAGGACATCTGTATCTTGCGCCCTCTTTAAAGTCTTGTTTTATTTTGGGATAAAGCCATACAACTGGCATATTATCATTTAAAATTTTAGGGAATTGCTCGGCTATTGCTGCGGTCTTCCGATCCCAACGCCCTCCATCCATAAATAAACCCAAAACATACACTCCTGAATCAGCAGGAATATTTTCATAATCAACCTGACGCACATCAAAGTCGAAAACTAGCAAATCTATAGGTATTTTCTTAGCTCTCGCGTAGTTTTGAACGGATCCGGTAAGGAAAGCCTGAGTGAAAAAGAACCCTGACAGCCAAAATGTCGGTGGTTTCCCATTCTTATACCAATCGTCCAACATTTCCAAACGCTCTAAGAAATCTGTAACATAACTAGGAAGTGGTTTCAAACTAGGATAGGAAACTTTGCGCCAGTTATCTGGGATTCTTCCAAGTAGCATAGCATTGGACTGAAAATCTAATGATGCGGACATCACAATAAGACCTTTGACCGCCTTTTGTAAGTCTAGTAAAGATCCCTTTACCTCAGATAACAATTTGTTGAAACGTTCCATTTCTTGAATTAAAACCGTATTCATAGATTCATTGTAATCAACAGGATATTTTTTTTGAGCTTTTTCCAAGTCGAATTTTTTAGGTAGCTTAGAAAGGATTTCATCGGCCATTTGAACAAGAATCGTTTCTGTATTTCCGCCCTCTCCGCCGCTGCCGCCACCTTCAACAAGAACCAAAGCTGCCGTTAATGCCATGGAAGCAGTGTAATCACGAGTAATACCTGCATTCATATGTAGTCCGAAAACTTCAGGTGGGGGATTTACGGGAACCGTTTCAATATGCTTGAGGTAATCTTGATATTCACATCTCCGCGGCAAGCCATATTGTGGGCCAACATCACAAAACGTGTAATTTGGATCATTTACAACGCCATCATTAACAAAGTTATCTAATACGGTAACTATCAAACGACGATCCCAATCATCAGTCACTCTGCCACCGTAATTGCATTCACCGGTCAAATACTTAATAGCTACATATTGAATTTCTTCATATTGGTTTAAAAACATTTGTAACTGCATTACCGATATCTGAAAGTCAGAATCGTTAAAGCCGTACTGAATATTCCATCCTAACGGACCAAACTTTTTTCTTTCTTGCACTACAGCATGAAAAAAACTAATGCCGTATAAAAGCTTGCTAAATGTTTTATCTTTGCCTGGGCACCCTTCAAAAAATTCAGTCTCCTTTACAGGCTCTGAAATATAAGATCGATTAAGATTATGTTGAAGTCCCGTAGGCGGCTCGTTTGTCATTTTAACTGCTACTTGTAAAACAGATTGAGGAAATTGGTCAGATGGATAACTAGTCAGCCATAATCGAAAACTTAAATCGGTGTTCGTTAAATCGAAACCTTCTGTAATCTTTTCCAAAGTTGGAAGCCACGAAACCGCTAAGTGACAATTTTGCAAACATACCCAGCCACCTTCAAGCTGGGCTTTTTCAATCATTGCTCGCGCTATTGGACCTTGTCCTTGCCCTAACGATATGGAATTGAATCTATGTGCATATCCCATTCGTTCACAATATTTTATCAATGCTCCCATTGGATCCGAACCCGGAGACAATATGAATAGTAAAGGTGCAAGACAGTTTGAATCTCCAAAAGATTTACTAATATCAAATGGCGGTGGCGTGATGTATTTTCGGCCTAATTGTTTTTCCACAAAATCTGATATTGCTGTTGTCAATTTGTCAGGTCTTAAAACCCTTACAACCAATAATCTTTGAAACATAGACAATGCCGTCTCCCACTTTCCGGGCAGTTCTCTATTATGTGGTTCCATGTCATCATAAACTTCTTTCCACGCAGTTATATGTTTCATAAAGTCATCCTTAAACCCAGCATAACTGGATAAGTCACTTATTCTACATATTTCATCCCAGCTTTTATCAGGTAGCCAATCAACGGGCTTTTTTATGGGATTTTCAATAGCTATACCTCCAGTTATAAGAAAAACATGTTCATCTAAGTTCATTTCGCCTGTGGAGAGCATCATTTTAGAGCACATAACGTAAGAAAACATCAACTTGTCCTTGTCAAAAAGTGATCTACATACGTTACTGTATAAATTGTAAGTAAAAGTATCTTTCAAAAACTTTAATCTTTTGTCCAAATCTTTTGATTTATTAGCATTTTCTATTGAAATTACGTAAAGATTAATAAACCAGATTAAAGAATATTGATACATAGGATCAACGTTAGGCAATTCCGTGACACAATAATATAATACAGCAGAATGTGAAGCGATTGGTCTATAACCAAGACGGAATTTTTCTATTATAATCTCGGTCTCCACGCTCGCTTCCTGTTTTTTCATAATATCAACAGCTAAAGTTTTGGACGAGTCAAGAACTTCAACAGCAGTTTCATCTTCCAATATATCCCCTTTAGTTTCTTGTAACGTACGTAAAATATCATCTTCTACTTGTTTTAATGCTGCTCGGTTACCAGCACTTTGAACTATCAATTTTTCTCTTTTCTCTTGCAAGTCTGGTCGTTCTTTTGCTACTACTATACCTAATAACTGATCTTCTAATCCGTCTTTGGTAAGCGCAAAGTTTATCAATGTAACTTTGTTGAAAACTTCGGGCAAATAATGTGGATTCCTTAATTTAGTGGTCATGTAAAGCCTAAAGTTTGGATGATATTCTATTACATTGTCTCCAAGGGCAATATATTCTTTACCGGCTTGCATATATGTGTTCTTTAAAAGAACTGGATCTAAAGGCGCATCTATCTCTTCCAGAACACACTCTATGAGGGCAGGTTTCCCGTATTCCAAACAGGTCTCCATAACTTTCATGTAATTTCCATCAGTAAATTTAAGAAGTTGTAAATCGTTAGTTTTTTCCATTGTTTTTATCCATTTATTTGCTTGACCTTGCGGATCAATCATTAAAGACCATCTCATAGAATTGTCTTGTATAACACCATTATCAATGGAAAATGAATCTCTAGGTAATCCAGCTATACACCAATTTTGAATCTTGATATCGGTTCCTAAAATATCTTTGAATACGAACTGTTCGGAGTGCGGCATTTGTAAAGTAATAACTAGATCACGCCATTGCTCAATCATTCTTGTTCTTATAGGTAACGTGTAAGGTGATAAATAAGCCATTATAGCGCATGAAACAAGGATATCCCCTGCTAAATGATCAAATAACGTCTGTAAATTTTCAGCAGCCAATGTCCAACGCACTCTTTCGCCACCTAAGCCACCTATTAACTTTTCAGCCCTAGCCAATTTATCAATACACAACTGTACTTCGTTTTCCAATGCTCTCTTTTTAGCATTAGCTTCTTCTAATGCTTCGTTCAATTCTGCCAATCTAGCTTCTAATCTAGCTACCAATGCTTTCTTCTCTTCCAAAATAGCCATTGTTTGTGCAAATTCTCTTTCAGCAGCTTCTAATTTTGCCTTTTTAGGACCTACAACTTTAGCAACAGCATCATACATATCCATAGCAATAATCCATTTGCATAGACCTTCAGCTGCTGTGGAAGCTTTTGCAATTATATGAGGCTTAAAGTCTTTATGACAAAGATACTCTTTTCGTATTTTTTGCATAACAGGAACAGGGATATTATCCTTGTCGAAGTTTTTTAGAGACTCTAAGAAACTCATATCTCCGAGAATTCTTTTACTAGGGCCCCAAAAGTCTAATATTTTTTTTCCAGGATTGTTTGGATCTGGAATTTTATCAGGTTGAATACCTTTGATCACACACACTGCTGCCATGACTAATTTCACGGTAAATGGAGGATTCTTCATAGATTTTACAATTGTTATGTCAGCTGGTTTTAAAGTATTTAAAGCTGCAATAGCGTCTTCTAAAATTGGTAATGCGAGGGCTAAATCAGCTTCACAATCTTTTTTCAGTTCTTGTGCAGCCGCCGCTTGAACATTTGCAACTTTTTGATCTTCTCTTACCTGAGCGGCAGCTTTATCGGCAATTGCTGTTTCTACTTCTATTTCTTGCATCATCTTAGCCGATTTGGCAGCCATAACCATAAGTTGAGGTTTCAAAGCGTTTAAATCTCGTTGCATTATTGCTACAGCGTCAGCTGCCTGGCCCAGTTTATCTAACCCATTAGTGTATCTAAGTTTGGCGGCTCTTAGTTCTCTTTGTCTTCTGTTAGTCAATGAGGTAAAAGATTTTATTAAATCCAAATATGACGCAGACGTAATATAAGTTTTCCTGCCAAGTGTGTTGTAGAATTCAATCGATACGACTCGAGCGTCTACGTGAAATTGTTTGCAAGCTATTACGGCAGCTGCTTTTACTCTATCAGGCACATTTACTTTAACCATATAATAATGTGCAACCATTTCTAAAGCATCTTCAGGCCAGCTGTCGTACCAGTCAATAGTGCAACAATTAACCAAAGATGGATACAATCGTAATCTTGTTCTAAAAGCACTTCCTATAGGGCTGAAACACAATACAATGTGCAGCTTGGCTTTGCAGCGACCAACAAAAAAAGACATTATCTGTAACGGACTTATGTCAAGGTTCCTGTTTCCACCTTGTGCACCTAAACGCGTTAATTCTAGAATTTCTTGTTGTTCGTCTAAGCCATACAAATTCGGTACTTCTCCTGAGTTCAACAGACTATCTAGATTCTGTATAAACACTTCTTCTTTTATTTGACCTTCAGTAAACAAGAATGTTGTGTCTTTATTCAAGCCACCTGATTCACGCAGAACTAATTTTACGTCATCATGCCAATCCTTAACGCTGTAACTCTTTGTAATCTCTGGCTGAAATACTGACTGGCCCAATATTGTGCTGGCTAAACGCGTAAGAGATTGTCGACCAGAACCACCAACACCAACAAGCAAAGCATTTCCTGAAGGCATGCTCAAAAGCCTACAAATCTTTGATAAGTGTTCCAATGCATAGTCAAATAGTACAATAGTCATTTTTGCTTTGTGCATTGCATTGTATTCTACTAGCATTGCGACTGCTACATTTAGTACAGCTTCTTTTGACGGCATTTCCTCATATCGTCGTTCACCTTCTAGACTGTCTGTGTCAAGGTAAGTACCAAACATCATGCGTTTGATAGTCTCACGAGTAACGATCTCGCGTTCATTTTGATAAGTATCTAAAGCATTTTCAAATGTGTCTCTCATGTAATCTTTAGTGATTTTTTTTAGACCTTCGAAAAACCAATCACGATCATCATCGTCGACGAGCCGGTCATAAAATACACGCAAAATTTCGTGAACCCAAACCCTCACGAATGTTTTTTTATTATCAACTGATTCTTTTCTTAACAGTGCACATCCTTGGACCACTCTTGAAAAGTCTCTCAAGTTAAAGGTATAATGTGATTTAGCAGGCGTTGGTCTTAACCCTTCAGTAGCACTGTCATATACTTCCATTGTAGCAGCAATAATGTTAACTATAACGGGCTGTGTGTCTTGACTGAATCCATTTCTTCTCCAACCCAATTGTAACAAAGTTGTAAATATCTTAGACATACTTTCTTTTGAAAATTCATTAATTGAGTAAATATTATAATGTCTTAGCATTCTGGGGTATATAAGTTGGCGACTGCCACCAACCGGTCCAATTGCCCCATAAAAAAACGTGTCATGTATATACAATTTATCAGTTGTTTTTAGGTCATACCAATGTTTCTGGTCGAAATACAATCTTAGTAACTCAATTGCTGGCTGAGCACCATATGTTTCTTTGGCAGGCATGTTCATATCGTCAATAAATATAATAGCTTGTTTTCCTTTACTTGGACCGTAGTTATTTTTTCTTCTCTTGTATAGTTTTGAAAGAACTAGCTCTTGCGTTTGATTAGCAGAAGTTGTAGTAGTAAAAGTTATGAATCCTGGTGTATACAGATCGATAGAAATGCGATTCATCAAAAAATTTTGTACTATAAAGCTTTTCCCCGTGCCCGTGGGACCAATAAACAGCAAAGGTTGCTTGAACTGAGTATGTAGTTGTAGTAACGCATAGTATTTCTCGGTTTCCAAGGTTGGAATAACAGTTTGAAGTAAATTAATTTGTTCTTTCACAGCGACTGATTTCACAGCGTCTATCCACGGTTTCCAACAACCTTTACCTTTATACATATAATAATGGTCAACAAGCATACCATCTGAGGGAACAGATACATCAATACGGTCTATCGACGGCGGCAAACCTCTTTCACCCCTGAAGTACTCTCTCACTAAAACATCGTACTGTTCACGAGAATCAGTATTGAGTATTCCACCAACACCCCAAATTAAACTAGTCATAAACGCAGCCGTAAACCAAGTTCTAGTATACCTAGTGTCTTCTTCACCTTCAATTGCATCATCCATATACATTACCACAAGTCTAAGCGTGCTTATTACTAAATTGACGTCTCCAGCTGTCACTAATTGAACGCAATTTTTTCTTACGAAATAAATAAGTGGATCAAATAGCCAGTCGCACATTGTGTAAATGTATTCTTCATTTTCTTCGTACCATATAGGATTTAGGGTATTTACCCAGGATGTATAGAACGGTCTGAATCCAAGTGAGACTGATTCCATGTAAATCATACCACATCTAGAGACAGTAGCTGGAGAGGCTTGAGATAAGTCCATGACTTCAAATATCATCGACATAACGCTACTCATAGCCATCACTTCACCTGACGTTAAACAAAGCTTTTTATTGTCATCTAACACAGTATTCATATTTTCAATCCAAACTGCATCTACAGGGCCATCAAAGACGATCCATTTCTTGATAGGGGTATCCTCTGAAGCAAAATCTCTGAACATTGTTGCTACGATACCATCAGTCCACTCATATGAAATCGGATCAAATGCTCCGTATAGCTGACCCATCGTGACCGCTTTAGGGTTTAAAACTTTGTATGTGCATGCACATCCACCAGGTTGATTCCTTTCTTCCATTAATGTCAACGATTCTGATAATATCTTTAATGTCATTGATTTTCCTGAAAAAGGATCACCTACAATCATAAAACCGTGCCGCACGATCATCATTTCAAATATCTGTATTACTTTTAGAAGGAAACAATCTTCCGGTTGAAGATTATTTCTTTCACATGTAGTATGGCATGCATTCAAGAAGTTGACATAATCCGGTTTTGGCAGAGTAATGCCAGGAAATAAATCTGATATGATACCTTCAAAAAGAGGTACATCACAGGACAAGAACTTAGGTAAGTTAACATCTGTAATAGACCGAAGGAGTAGAATGCTCTCACTTTCATTAGGGAAATCTCTTTTTAAGTTACCAGCAGCTGACAAAACAGTTTTCACAGCTCGCATTCCGTAATCGTAGTGATTTTGCGAAGATAGCTGTTCTGAACACAATCGATACGTTGTTACGATTTTTACTGATAAACTTCTAGCATCAACGAACCCAAAAGAATATAACGAAATTTCACCTATCATTGCGTAATCTGGTACCATCATCGCAACTGTTCTAAATAGTACCTTTAGATTATCAGGCAGCTCAGACCGGCCTGCATAACCCGGATTCATAGTAATGCACACATAACAAGCAGGATTTAAATTTAATGTTGTGCCTTCAAAAACAAATATTTCTAAGTTTTGTCTAACGGCTTGAACTATGCATAATATTTGTTGGGCAATGACAGAGAGTACCTCAACATCTATTCTATTGAATTCATCGAAACACGCCCAAGCACCACAAGAAGCCAGTCCTTTAAAAAATTTACCCATTGCTTTGTAATCTAATCCATCAGAACAATTGAATACAACACACTGGACGGCTAATGCTTTGGCTAAGTCTTTCGTTGTTTCAGTTTTACCAGTACCCGCGGGGCCCTCAGGAGCTCCATTTAAATGCAGATAGTAAGCTCCTATAAGTGTTCGGTAACATCGATCTGTCAAAGGTGTTATGACTAATCGATCGGTATTGCCCAAGTATTCGTATGCATAGTTCACTACGGCATTTATTATTTTCACACTAACCTTCTCTTCCTCCCAGTAGTAACGAAGTTGTGCTAACCACTGAAAATCTGTTACTTCAGTAACATTTTTACCTACTAAATCAAATATTACATCTTTGGCGTGAACATCGATTACAATGAGAGCTTTTATTGTAACACTGTTTAATTTAGTTAAATCAGTACGCCGAATTACGGCAACAGTTTCGTTTAGTTGTTTAGTCAACGAACGTTGAAATGCGTCTAACTCGCTTAATTTATGTGTTGCTAGAGCTTCGTGTACATCAACTGCCCAATAAATTTGAGATATAGCTAGTACTACCATACCTTCCCACGATAGTATCCATTCAACACGGCTTATGTTTGGATAATCATAGTAAGATAATTCGGTCTCTGATTTTACGGCTTTTAGCATTTGATCCTCGACTTGAACCAACCACTTTTCTACAGACCCCCTTGCAGCTTGAACACTAATAATTTCAAGGAATTCAATTTGCTCAGTTTCCTGAGATATCATTGCAGATATATTAAATTCTTCATCGAACACTAGTTTATTTATTCCTTCAAAGCATTTCTTTAAATGGGGTTGAACTTTAAGAGGATTCTTTGTTTCAGATAAAATTTCCAACATTTCATCATTTGATAAGAAAAAGAATCTTGGGAAATATAATCGTTTCTTTTCAAGATAATTATTAACTCCATCGTTAATTTTCTCCAGTAATCCAGTGCATATTTTAAAACTTTCTAACACACCGATAGAACCTGCTAGCTCAAGTGCATGAGGATCTTTTTCTACGCAAGACATGTATCTGCGGTATGTATTATTCACTTCAACAAACATAACTCCTTCTTCGGGCATCTGGGCAACTATGTCTTTAGAAGAAAATATGGGTAATAAATACAACCACTGACTTTGTACTTTTCCCCATTCATCTATAGTTCGATTAGTCCTAACAATTTTTTCATACCATGCTTTAACTTGAGTTTCAAAAGGTTTAACAAATGCGGAACCTCTCATACCAACAGTTTTCACGATATGATCGTCTAATACACATTGAATATCGTCAAGAGCTGTAAGTATATTTATTCCAGTATCCTTATATGGATTCGTTTTAAAACATATATCTGTCCATTCAGCCATCATTTTATTAAGATTTGTTATCAAAGCAAGTTCTTTTGTTGCTGCTACACTTATGATTTCGTATTGATCAATTTCGTCCCAGAGGTTATATTCAATGATCTTTCGCAACGTAGTACCCGCAGTAGGAGTCAAATCAAAACCAGCAATTGCAGTCATTTCATCCCAGTGCCTCTGCATTAAAGCTGGATTACACATTATATGTGCCATCTGCACGTTAGGCCGCCACTCCTTCAATTCAGCAATAGCTTGAGCGCATAATTTCATTGGAGCCGGGAGATTATTTACATCAGGATCATCTACCAGTCCCTGGAACCGTTTTTCTACGCCTTCAGCAATTTGTTGCTTTATCTTGTTTCTAAAATTTTTTGAGAGCTTTAAGAATTCTTTATAATAAAAATCATGATCAAATTCTATTTGATTGTGATCCATATATTCGAAAGGCCCATCCATCCAAGTATAATAGCTCCGCTTCCATTTATGAGCTAAGAACACAAGACTGTGAAAAGGTTTGACATAATCTTTTAACTCTTCTAAATCTGGATAGTTCGTATTTGGAAATTTAAATGTGGTTTCTTCGGCATTAATCCAAGTTACGAGTTTGTCACAATCGTCTAATCGATGCACAAGTTTTCTCAAGTATTCAAGGTATTCCAGTGTGTGGTCAACATCATCCATGTTGTCTAAAAGTTCCAAATATGGTATCATTTGTATAACTTCTCTGTTTAGGAACGCGATTTTAGAAAGAAGGTTTTCTTCCATTTCTGCTTTATGGGCTTCGTACGATGCAGCGTTTCTTTCGAATATGGGCTTAATGTCTTTGAGCCAGTTAACCGTTCGAGTGTTAGATGCTACGTGTTCTTCAGTTAGTGAAGTCATCTCGAGAAGATTCGATATGATATTAATTTGTATCATAATTCTTTCCTTTAGCGCTTCAACTAAAACTGTTTTTGCGTATAAAATATAAATTCCTTGTTCTATTAACTCTGCTGCATTTTCTGGATCTTTGAGAGCTTTAGCTTTGATTTCTTCAAATTCAGCACATATGCTGTCATTCTCTTTTAAATGAGCACAGATAATACCTGCTATCAAGTCATCAACAAATTCTCTAGCTTTCCTTTTCAAACCATCCACCATTCTGAGTTGACAAACGGTTGCACAATTAAAGTATTCATTTTCCAAAACTGCTGTTATTTCGGAATCTATTTCTTGGAAATATTTAATTTTATCACGGCAAACTTCGAACTTTTCTTCTGCTTGTATAAATTTGAGTAAGGCTTCCTTAGCTGGAAGGCCGTACAGCATACTGTAATCTACTCGTAACTTGTCTAAATAAAGAAGTAGTGGTTCAAATACTACATCCAATTGTTTTTGTAATCTCTTATGGCCGTCTTTGTGCAGCCAATCGTTGTAATGTACTGGTAACGCGTCAAAGTTATATGGTATTCTAAGATACTGCTCTATGGGCATAAGTCTTTGCGAAATGTTGCATATTGTGTCTGCTATGTTATGAAAAACTTCGTAAACACGTTCCAGTGATGGATCATAAATAAATTCTCCGTCAAAATCTAGATCTAATTTTAGGACTAAAACCTTTTCTGGATCCTTAAGACCATTTATGAGCGCTTCAACAGACTTTCGCATTAGCTCTTGAATTTGCATTGCTATAATTTTTGTTGCACATTTCACAAAACCTGGTATTTTCTTTTGACGCATTCCTCGGAGACATCGAGGATTTTTGAGCCAGTTAACAAGGATTCCGTACCATGAGCTAGACACGAGATAATCAGCACGTTTGATTTCTTCCAAAACTTTTGTAAGGAAGTCATTCAAGTATATAGCACCCTGCTTTCTATACTTAGCCAAGTCAATAATAAATTCGGGAAACATTCGTTCGGCAGACTCCAGAATTAGCCTCATAAAAGGATGTAATATGAGGGCACCATCAACTAGTTTTTTACGAAAAGTAATCATTTTTTCATAATTATCTGTAATGCCATTAAATTTAAAGTAAGGTTCCTGATACCTTATTCTGGAAACTCCGGGTTCATCTCTGATAATGGTTTTAACCGCGAGGCC
Organism: Ochropleura plecta; assembly: GCA_905475445.1. NCBI lineage: Eukaryota > Metazoa > Arthropoda > Insecta > Lepidoptera > Noctuidae > Ochropleura > Ochropleura plecta. The sequence goes on along the minus strand of FR997740.1, from coordinate 7,389,656 downwards.
GTGGAGGTTTTTGTTCCATTCTTGTTTACTCTCATTGATCAATTCCTCCATCAAAATAGGAAACATGTGTCGTAGTTTCGAGGGGACCAAGCTACAAATTTTTCGCTCCCATTCCTTGGACATGGGTGGCGGTTGTATTTTTTGTGCACATCCTCGCAACACTGCAATATGCCGTGATTGTGATATCTCTAACCTGTCGCGTTCTCTGCGTTGTGGCGGTGGGCGAGCTACCTCCACTTTCCTCTCAGTAGCCTTTTCCTCGAGGATCTTGCGAAACCTTTGTTGCTTGTCCTAAAATAAATAATGCAACTTTAAACTCTAGCACTATAGTGTACATAGTCTACATAAATATGTTGGTATCTCCAAAGGAATAGGTGTAGTTATTTCGCCAGTTATATTTCAAGTCGGCGGCGGCGGCGACGGCGGAATTTGCGTCATTTTATAAAAGCCTGGCTTGTTAGGCGGCTTCCGAGACAAACTACTTCAAATACTTGCTCATGTAACATTCCAATGCCATCAACCGGATCGGCTCACCCCTATAGCGTGGGATTTGAACATAATTGGTGAAATGTTTTTTTTTTTTTGTTAAAAAAAACGTTGCCCCGCACTGGGAATTTCTCCTGTATCGTGGGTGCGTTTACAAACATTCAATCTCACATACACAAACAGCCAGACCCGGAACAATTATCTGTAGGTCATACAAATATTTGTTCCGTGCGGGGATCGAACCCGCGACACGCAGCGCAGCAGTCGATTGTTCAGCCACTGCGCCAACCGTGTCGTCGTGTTGGTGTGGCTTTGGGTACATGTCTGTCTACACCTTCTAGGATTACTGGCGAGATGTCACGTTATATAAGTTCACAGTGTAAAATACATTTAGGGTGTCTAGCAGGGGTTTTCCACTATACAAAGTTTCTGGTAGTGTAGGTGGGAAATCATCACACTGGCTCTTATATTACACTAGCCGGCACCCGCGGCTTCGCCCGCGTGATATCGAGAAAAAAAGCCTATCCAATGTGTTATTCCAGACTATAATCTACCTCTGTGCTAAATTTCATCAAGATTTGTTCAGCCGTTTTGACGTAAACGAGTAACAAACATCCATGCATCCATCCATCCTCACAGACATTCGTATTTATAATATTAGTAAGACTGATAAATAAATAAATAAAAATTTAGCAATTTATTTTACTTTAGATTTTCTTCCGTGCGGGGATCGAACCCGCGACACGCAGCGCAGCAGTCGATCGCTCAGCAGTGACTGAGCTAAAGTCTGCGACACGGTTGTGCAGTGGCCCAACCGTGCCGTCAGACTTTGCTACTTGATACCTGGCAAAGCCTGAACTGACATTTCAAAGCACCCAATTGTTTTTGGCAATAAAAATAAAGAACTATTTATTTAAAAAGTATTACAAAAAGTGTACATGTAAGCTAACCAATACCCATAGTAGGGTACTTTTAAAGATATTTTCCGTTTTTATAAAATGCCTCTTAGCTGAATAATAATGGTGTCCATACAACGACCAGACATGGCTTTCGATATCCTCGCAAAGTATTTGTCGTTGACGCGCAAAGCACATTTCATCTTTGAAACCCGTTGAGGGGAGAAGCCCAGTAATTAGACAATCAGTGTTGCCAAGGAATAACGTATGAGCCATTTTTTTTTGGCGCTACCTTGGAATGTAACTCAGAACTATTCGAGTTTTAAATCTCAAATGTTATTGTAGCCAGCGTGGAGTATTCAACCGAAATCACAACTAGATACATGATAATATACTTATCTGACTTGCCTTTCCCCAACTAAGTTGGGGTCGGTTTAAAGTTTAACCGAATTATACTGAGTACCAGTATCTACCTAAATAAGTTAAACATATGTACACTAAACATGTTAAATAACATGGAGCGACTGGGTAGGTACTAAGTACGCTAAGAACGTACGTCTAAACTTTATAGAAGTTCGACAGCTCCGAGATTCTTAAAGTACGTTCTGCAATAAATCAATAGCTTTTACCTTGATTCTATTATAGGGCGGAATCGGTACAAACGGCAGTTTGTCCATCTGGTGTATATCGGGTATAGGCCGCAACGGCGGCACTTGACATCCATTTTTCGTCGTTAGCAACTTCCTTAAATCCCTCTCGTCCATTTCGTCAGTTTCTAAATGAATAAAACAATTATTTGTAACAAAATATTGTTTCTAACAATTAAAAAACATTGCACCAAAACCCATTCTGACGTAGAAATTGACTCAGTGTGGTGTATTGATGTCACATTTGAGTGTGGAACTCAATAATGTCATGGCAACCATTAATAACGTGCAGATAAATAAACTGCAAAAGAAAGGAAATAACAGGGGATAGTTGGGATCTAAATCTAAGAAGATTAGATATTTATATTCTAAGGTCGTGATAGACCGGGCTTAGGAATGAAATATTTGGTTTTGGAAATTTGGGATCACGGCCATCAAAACGTCAGCAAGCAATCCTTTGGACTTTCCACAGGATCATAGAGTTCAGATCGTGCGCGCTACATGCTAGTTTTTAATATGAATGTAGATGGCTATATATAATTCGATGAAAGGACTGTGTAAAAGATGATATGACAGAAAAAGGAGGTGTCTGGAAAGACAAAGAGTAAAAAAGAACTCAAAGAAGTTAAGAAGAAGATATGCTGCGCTGACCACAAATTAATTGTGATGAGAGCAGGAGAATGATGACCATTTATGCGCGCTACCTAGGTGCCTGTATAATTAATGAATAAGTACCTGCTTGACGGATCGAGGATAATATCTGGAGTGGTGACTGCAGATCCACACCTATGCCTGTGCTTCCAGGACTGATGTACTGCTGGTCCCCGAAGTATTCTGTACACCACAAGATCGATCGTTCGCGATGATTCGGCTGCGCTGCAGGACACCATCCTGCAGCGCAGCTAAATGACAACTTGCAGTCAGTCCAGAGCTACCAAAGGGGCAACATAGCTGATATCAAGTTCTTTACGTGACTTTTGTTCTACTTAACACTGTCCGTCGCCACTTCACTCGGCAACAGCGAGCGACCCTTACCTACGCAGCGCGCACGTGTTGTCCGCGTCGCTCATATGAGTCACATGCCTAATGTCCCCCACATTAGGCGTGTCACTCGTAATGCGAACGCGCTTCACGCGCGCGATTGTATCGTTTCGATACAACAACCTCTTTTACGACGCGCGATCGTGGATACATGTACCGACGGCGCGTAAGAAATACGCAGTTATATGCACTCAATGTTTTTTTTTTCGAGTCATCAAATGATATTTCTTGCTCTGGGCGGAGCGGAAGGGAGTGTCAGACTTGTTCTGAATAAAACCCATCCCTTTTTTCCTTCTATTGCCCTTTGTGTTCCAGGGCCGCGGTATCTAATTCGAACCAACCCGCGGCCCCGGCAGGAAGGTGTACTGGTTACAACTGAATCTCGTTTAAAGCTAATTAAACGCGCGTCGCGGTCGTCGAGAGAATAGGCTCTAACATCTTCTTTTAATATTAAAATGAATCGCAAAATGTGTTAGTAAGCGCATAACTTAACAACGGTTGGACCAATTTTATAAATTCTTTTTTTAAATATTCGTTGAAGTCCAAAGATGGTTTTTACGGCGATAAAAATCGAATAATTTCCGGGAAAACCCTAAAAATAGCCCCTTTTTAGGGTTCCGTAGTCAACTAGGAACCCTTATAGTTTCGCCATGTCTGTCTGTCCGTCCGTCCGTCCGTCCGTCCTCGCTTAATCTCTGTGACCGCTAGCACTAGAAAGCTGAAATTTGGTACCAATATGTATATCAATCACGCCCACAAAGTGGTAAAATAAAAATTGGAAAAATATGTTTTATTAGGGTAGCCACCCTATATGTAAAGTGGGAAGTGTTTTTTTTTTTAATTTCAACCCTAATGTGTGATATATTGTTGGAAAGGTATTTAAAAATGAAGAGGGGTTTACTAAAATCATTTTTTGATAATGTCAATAATTTCGGAAATAATCGCTCCAAAAGTAAAAAACAATGTGTCCCCCCCCTTGTAACTTTTGAACCATAAGTTTAGAAAATATGAAAAAAATCTGAAAAGTTGAACTTTATAAGGACTTTCTAGGAAAATTATTTTGAACTTGATTGACACAACAGTTTTTGTACAAAAAAGACAAAAAGTTGTACAAAATAATTTCTGGACTAAGTTTGTAGTATAATCGTATATGCAAGCATTTTTTTTAACTTCGTTTACATATTTTATTATCCTGAACGTATCTTTTTTCAAACAAAAAAAGAATTATTGAAATCGGATCTCGCAATCCAAAATTACCACCGAAAACTTGGCGCTGTAGGTACTTATTACATTGGATCGGGTATAACCGAATTGTTCGGTTGGTCTCTCCTTGGCATTGGCGGTATCTTATAACTACATAAAACTTCTATCAAGAACATGCTAAGGCAATTTAGAACAAAACTAAAATTCATTTTTTAACACCATCAAAATGTTAAGGTAAAAACCAGTTCATAAATGGTTCGATAGATGGCGTTGCGTAATGACGTCATTTTTTTAAAAGTCGATGTTAAGATTCTCCGTGCTTTCATGACCTACCGTGGTAAAGAACACTTATTGTGACGGACGGGAAACTACGGAACCCTACACTGAGCGTGGCCTGACACGCTCTTGGCCGGTTTTTCCCATACAAACGTTTTCTATGGCCGCTATCCCACTGGCGTTTTACGAGCGTCGGCGTCTCTCGAACGTCTGCGCAGCGTCAACGTTGCGCAGACGCGACGTCGTCGTCGCGTGACAAGCATTAACGTCCACTGGACGTACAGGTATAATCACGCCGTCCTGCTCTATCTTAATACACGGATAGAGCAGGACGGCGTGATTGTCCCTGTTGCCAACAAACGCGACGTTAACGTGTCGCAGACGTGACGTTAACGTCGCGTGCAGCGGACGTTAATGCTTGTCACGCGACGACGCGACGTCAACGTCGCGTCTGCGCAACGTTGACGCTGCGCAGACGTTCGAGAGACGCCGACACTCGTAAAACGCCAGTGGGATAGCGGCCTAACTAAAATGTCAACTTTATTGATTAGCAATAAAGTTCAAAACTATAAAGCTAGGTAGGGTAGGGTAGAAAAATTGCATTACAACGCACAGCTAGTTTAAAATAAAACTACAATGAACACGCAGGTGAATTATATTCGCACAAACAATGAACAGATGCACAAATATGTTGTAATGTCATATGGGTCGATATATACACATCATAGTTTTTATAAAACTTGTCCTTATTATCAATATTTACATTACATCACAATCATAGATGATTTTTGCTTTCATAAAAATACTGGTACCTACACATTATTTGGTAAAGTAATATCATTTATTACACTATAACTTTAATGGAATCAAATCAGATCGTAGTCAGATAAGTATTTCATGACTAATTAGTTATCAATTCAATGAGAAATATTTCAGAAGTGAAATGGCTGGAAGTTCCATATCCATAAGTTTCCATTTTGACAGTGTCGATTTTGCAATCTTATCAAAAACTTAATATTTATTAATATTTTCTGAAATATGTGATTATGTAGTAAGCGTGTGTAACAAGTCTTACCAAGGGGTATCGCATTACCCAGTACTAACTGGGTTGTGGAGGTCAGATAGGCAGTCGCTCCATGTAAAATACTGATATTCAGCTGCACCCGGTTAGACTGGAAGCCGACCCCAACATAGTTGGGAAAAGGCTAGGCAGATGATGATGTAGTAAGCGTGTTTATATCGGTGGCCCTTCTACTCTGTATAAAATATGGCAACCCAGCAAGTAGCCTGGGGTTCCGAAATAAGCCTTCGATCAAACATACTTTTTCAAAGATGTGAGCACTAATTCGCAGTTTTATTTTATAGTTGGCCTTTGCAATGCCATGAAGTGTAACGTAATGTAGATGTTATACTAAACAAGTGTAAAGCTACTCTAAACAATAGGAATTTATTAGGAAGATATGATTCCCACGACTTTCTCAGTCTTTATTCGATGTTGGTGTACATAATATATATTAAAAAAAAAAAACAAAATACATGGCACTACAGAGGATCTAAGTACTATACCGTGTAGGAACATTAAAATTATCATATTTCCAAAAGTAAAACGTATAAAAATATCTTTTTTATTTAATATAAAATTTGTTTGAAGCAAAATGGCATATTTGTACAATACTTTCATTACAGTGTTCAATTAGTAAAGTGTCTCAATTCCACACATTTAATTCTGGAACAGTTTTATATTATAACAATTTAGCTAACCTCATTCATAAATCAGAGATATTCATAAATATCTCACAGGGTACAAATACCTCATTTTAATACAACAAAAACAATCTATTAAAATTATGGCCACACTACCATAGCAAATATACTATGATAGCAAAATCGTCCAAACTACCAAGTCTTGCCCTCAAAAAAAGCAAAAATATCAATATAAAGTCTTTTTTACAATAATTTTAAGTTTATACAATAAGCCTTTTTATAAAAACTAAAATAATTGTGATTCGATATTACTAGAGGAAGTATATTATTTATTTAGTATATTATTTTGAAATGTATAATATGTATGTATTATTCATATAATTATTACACGCTTCTCCCAGCGTGTTCGCTCGCGTTATGACTGTAAAATATCGCACGGGAATGTTTTAAATGTAGCCTATGACACTTGGGGATAATGTAGCTTCCCATTAATGAAATAATTTTCGGATTCAGATTTGTAGTTCCGGAGATTACTCCCTACATACAAACACATTTTTATCTCTTTTTATAAATAGTATTATAGGTGCCATGTTATATTGTTTAACTAGCCACCCTGCGGTCAAAATTTAATTAGGACTTACTTCGCCCATAACCGCTTTGATTCAAATGGATATGTATCCGATTTTTTTATTGAGGGTTTTAATGGTAGTCTATTACAGCATGGCGTAAGCTCCTTCCTATTTTGATCGCAAAGTACTACATAACTTGCCATACCTACTAATAAACTTTCAATTTACACATATATACAAAACATACAATCTTACATGTATCGATTACAATTCGAGTAAAAATATGGAAGTGAAAAATTCCTAATCGATTAACGATTACTTGATCAAAAGTCAAGTAAGTATCGTTGATTGATTTTCAGGTCCTACTGAGCGACTAGTTGCCAAGCTGGCCAGTGAGTCGTGTGACGGAATGACCAATGGTTGAGGACTTCGGCATGGCAAGTCAGTAGTGGACCAGTAGTTACTATTACTTGGCAACGGAGAAAATTAAACAACTGCGTAGTCTGCCCCACCGTCTTTAAAAAACCAAGAAAACCTGCAAAACCCGATTAAGTTTTTTTTTTTGTTTATTTGAAATCAATAAATAGTAGTGCACAACGTTTCCAAATTAGTGTTGTCATAAGCTATAGCAATCCTAAATCTATGGGGGGTTTTAACAGCTCATAAAATATACCAATTGAACGGTGCTGCCAACTACACAACTATTGTATGTGACGTCACGATTAGCAGTTGTCTAATAAACTAGGTTGGTCAGTTCTACTCTAAGAGATTACAATTTAAGCCCGAAATACACTGGGCTTCCTGGAGGGTCATACGCTGGCTCCTAAAAGACGCTCGTCGGCCGAGTCTTTCTCTTCTTCAGAACCAGATTTCTCTTTCTTGATGGACTGATATCTGACCTGTGGAATAGTATGATAGAATTAAATAAAATCATAGTTTTTTTTTCATACTTCGATGTCAGGATAGAAAAATCTCCAGTACATTCTACAAATACAGATGTACAGTCAGTAAAATCGATAAGTTAGGTCAGATACAGCTGACATTTTCTTGTTGAATTTAACCTATTTTAAATTTTATTTGATAGAAAACAAACAGTTCATTTAATAAATTAAATTTAAGAAAGAGAAATTCAACTGCATCTAACGACCCTGATTGCTCATCTCTTTTGCTGAATGCACTGTTTCCCCTTATTCTCATAGTCCGATAGCACAGTAATCAATCATGACCAGGGAGAGATCGTAGGGCCACGTCTTAATATTTCCCTGGAACGGATACATCCGTTTCATAAGCCAGTAACACCTATCTGGATGTGAATCAAATCCTCTCTCTCTGCAGTCGCGCGTTAAGATCAACGGGCAGTAAACTTTCTCATTATCAACCTTTAACATAAGAAATAATGATCTATATTACCTTAGTCTTCAGTTTTGAGCTCACTCCTCGCGGATGGTACATCAGGAAGTTATCCGTCACCCAAAATATTAGTATCTGAAACAATATCTTCTGATTCAATAGCTGCACATAAAGATTTTGCAGGACCTACCTCAATCAACAAGCCTACCTAATTACCTATACATTCTGTTATAGTCTAGTCAACAAGTGCTTTTTTAGTCAAAACTTTTTAAAAAACTCGGAAAAATATGGTTGAGGGCTCATTCGATTCGGGATCAAATCTAGAAAGTTTTTGAAAAAATTCAAGACCCGCTCGAAAAAATTGCAAAAGTTATTAACAAATTAGTAAACAAAAAAAAAGGGGTTTAGTTTTTTTGGTATATCTCGAAAACTATTTGATATATTTTGATTTTGAAAAAAGATTCAAAAAGAGGAGGAAATTTCCTAAAAGAAACTCCCAACTCGCGAAATTGTAGGACCAATATTAAAAATTTTACAGGGAGCTGAAAATACGCCTGAAAACGGGTACTCGGGTTTCCGCAAGCCACGCCCCCTTCGAGCGCTTTAATGAAAAATATTATTTAAACATATTAAATGTTAATATTAAAATTTGAAAAAAATCAGACATGTACAGGACAAATTAAGGAATGAAATACCGTAGAAAAAATATTTTTATCGCGATTTTATAAAATGTTATCCATAAATTAATTAACAATTTCTTCCGACTGGGCTATAAACATTGCAAGTTGCATAATTGTTAAACCAGAAATCTCAATTTTTTTTCCTCTCTTGGAGCTATTCTTCAAAGATTAAAGAAAGGATTTCCGTTGAGTAAATTAAAAAATTGTTAATTTTCGATTTGTTATTAACAAATTACCTAGGCGGCAAATTAAATATTTAAATAAATACTACAAGAATTATTTTTTTTCCAATGTCGATGATCATTCGTTTTTCTATCAATAAAAGCTACCTAAAAATATTTTTTTATAAATTTTAATTCTTTTTGTTTATAAAATTGTTATAAACAAATAGATTATTTATAAGATAATTGAAATTTTTTTTTTGAAAATAGATTCCTCGTAAAAAATTATGAATTTTAAGATAAAAAACGATGCTTAAAAAAAAAAATTTATTGCTAAAAAACCGTTTTGTTAATTAACAATTTTTTTTTACCACTTGTTAATAATATTAAGGTACGCTTTTTTTTAAAATATCATTATTTATTATCCCCCTTAATAATCAAAAAAAAAATTTCGTTTTTTTATAAATTTTCATTGTTTATTAAATAAACAATTTGTTATAAACAATTAATTTTTCTTTGTATAATTTTTTTAGAACTCTTTACACTAAAATAAAACCGACCAATTACCTTTTTGCAAAAAAAAAAAAAATATTTATATTTATTTTCGAATTAATTTTTTTTTCCGCAAAAAGGTAATTGGTCGGTTTTATTTTAGTGTAAAGAGTTCTAAAAAAATTATACAAAGAAAAATTAATTGTTTATAACAAATTGTTTATTTAATAAACAATGAAAATTTATAAAAAAACGAAATTTTTTTTTTGATTATTAAGGGGGATAATAAATAATGATATTTTAAAAAAAAAGCGTACCTTAATATTATTAACAAGTGGTAAAAAAAAATTGTTAATTAACAAAACGGTTTTTTAGCAATAATTTTTTTTTTTTAAGCATCGTTTTTTATCTTAAAATTCATAATTTTTTACGAGGAATCTATTTTCAAAAAAAAAATTCAATTATCTTATAAATAATCTATTTGTTTATAACAATTTTATAAACAAAAAGAATTAAAATTTATAAAAAAATATTTTTAGGTAGCTTTTATTGATAGAAAAACGAATGATCATCGACATTAGAAAAAAAATAATTCTTGTAACATTTATTTAAATATTTAATTTGCCGCCTAGGTAATTTGTTAATAACAAATCGAAAATTAACAATTTTTTAATTTACTCAACGGAAATCCTTTCTTTAATCTTTGAAGAATAGCTCCACGAGAGGAAAAAAAATTGAGATTTCTGGTTTAACAATTATGCAACTTGCAATGTTTATAGCCCAGTCGGAAGAAATTGTTAATTAATTTATGGATAACATTTTATAAAATCGCGATAAAAATATTTTTTCTACGGTATTTCATTCCTTAATTTGTCCTGTACATGTCTGATTTTTTTCAAATTTTAATATCAACTTTTAATATGTTTAAATAATATTTTTCATTAAAGCACTCGAAGGGGGCGTGGCTTGCGGAAACCCGAGTACCCGTTTTCAGGCGTATTTTCAGCTCCCTGTAAAATTTTTAATATTGGTCCTACAATTTCGCGAGTTGGGAGTTTCTTTTAGGAAATTTCCTCCTCTTTTTGAATCTTTTTTCAAAATCAAAATATATCAAATAGTTTTCGAGATATACCAAAAAAACTAAACCCCTTTTTTTTTGTTTACTAATTTGTTAATAACTTTTGCAGTTTTTTCGAGCGGGTCTTGAATTTTTTCAAAAACTTTCTAGATTTGATCCCGAATCGAATGAGCCCTCAACCATATTTTTCCGAGTTTTTTAAAAAGTTTTGACTAAAAAAGCACTTGTTGACTAGACTATTAGTTAAGATTAAAGAGCGGGCTTATTCTTGAAACATTTTTTTTTTGCAAAAAAACCGAATATCGGATTTGAATTGATAGAAAAACGATGAATCAATCAAAAGTTACCGAATTTTGGTTTTTATTTTCCGTCTTTTTGTTTTTTTTTTCAGTCATTAAGTTCTGGTATGATGGTATTTCACACTAATTCTTAGAGAGTATTCATTTTCAATTGCTAATAAGAGATATTAGCATATGGTCCATATACATAAGAAGAAGACCTATGTATTACAGAAGATAACCCATTTCAATTAATATTGGACCCCTTTTTTTATTGCGGATGGGAAAGTATCGAATAACTTCCCCCGATCTGGACGGAGCGGGAGGAGGGTCAGATTTGTACCTACTGACTAAAGTCAACCCATGTTCCTTCTATTGTATTGGGCCCCTTCGGGAGTATCCCCTTTCGGTTATAAAATAATGTTAAAAATCGGCCTACAATCAACGGAAAAATTACAAAAATATATTTTTTTAATAACAGTCGAATCTCATCCATATTTTTAAATCGGCTAATAAAAATCAAGTGTGTCAATAAGTTTCTTCACGCTAATCTCCGAAACCGTGTTACGATTGCAATGAATTTTGTGAATGTGTATAGGATAGGATAGTTTTGGACCCGATTTGCGGCCGGGAGATGCAGAGGCAGAACGCATACTGATATAATTTATCAACTTTTAATGTATTACTAATTAATGCTATTAAGTAGACGATGCCGGAACAAATTAGCCTAGATCATAATGCAGCGACGTTTTTGTCATATTTTAAGAATCCTACTAATTCTATATACATATAATAAGACTGTAAAAGATCGATTTCTGTACATTGAAGATTTTTATGAAAAATTGTTACAGGGGGTCTTAATTACCGTAATAGAAGCCAAAACAACAATTTTTAAAATTTTTGTCTGTCTGTCTGTCTGTTTGTCCGGGCTAATCTCAGAATCTACTGGACCGATTTTGACGGGACTTTTTTTATTTGACTCAGTATCACCTGGAGAGTAAACTGGGATATAAATAATCACGCCGATGAACTTAGGGGGCAGGCAGGAAATTGAATCTCAGAATCTACTAAACCGATTTTAATGGGACTTTCCGGACATAGGCTATTACTTTTTTTTAAAAGAGTGTGATATGAGGGAGAATTAAAAGGGGAAAGAAACGGGAAAACTTAGCGTTGCTATTACAAATCAATAAGGCGCTACCGAATTTAACGCGAGCGAAGCCGCGGGCAAAAGCTAGTCTATACATATAATAAGACTGTAAAAGATCGATTTCTGTACATTGAAGATTTTTATGAAAAATTGTTACAGGGGGTCTTAATTACCGTAATAGAAGCCAAAACAACAATTTTTTAAATTTTTGTCTGTCTGTCTGTCTGTCTGTTTGTCCGGGCTAATCTCAGAATCTACTGGACCGATTTTGACGGGACTTTTTTTATTTGACTCAGTATCACCTGGAGAGTAAACTGGGATATAAATAATCACGCCGATGAACTTAGGGGGCAGGCAGGAAATTGAATCTCAGAATCTACTAAACCGATTTTAATGGGACTTTCCGGACATAGGCTATTACTTTTTTTTAAAAGAGTGTGATATGAGGGAGAAAGGGGAAAGAAACGGGAAAACTTAGCGTTGCTATTACAAATCAATAAGGCGCTACCGAATTTAACGCGAGCGAAGCCGCGGGCAAAAGCTAGTATTATAAATACGAATGTTTCTGAAGATGTTTGTTACTCTTTCACGTCAAAACGGCTGAACGGATTTTGATGAAATTTGGCACAGAGGTAGATTATAGTCTGGAATAACACATAGGATACTTTTTTATTCTATAACACGCGGGCGAAACCGCGGGCGCCAGCTAGTAAAAATATAAAGATTTAAAGGATAATAGTTGTCGATAAATTTCAATTATTTCAGTAACGATTAACTATACCCTAATATTGAAATATAAGTTACGCGACCTCCGAGGGACAAAGCCTAATCAATTACTTAAGGCCAGCCTTTATCACTGTTTAAAACTTAAGTTTTAAATTGTATTGCGCATTAAAAGTCCTAGTTGTATTGTATGTATGCTAATGATGAGGTCAATGGCCTTCCAAAGATAACTATTCAAGCACTTGTAACATATCGTAATCTTTATTTTTTTTGTGTCAATTACTTCTAAAACTACACATAATTATGTATTGTGTGATGTAGAACTATAAATATTGAGCCTTGAGTGGTAACTCAAGGCTCAACATTTATACTCACGATGTGTTTTGCGTTCCCATCTCACCCAATAATAGCCTTGTAGGTATACAAGGCTATTATTGGGTGGGAACGCAAAACACATCACAACAGCACGTTTAAAGGTATTTCCTGTCTGCCTTATTTTAATAATAAATGTTTGATTATAGCTCATGCATGTCTTTGTACGCAAATAAATGGGTAAACCGTGAACGTTGAGGGTTTTTTTTTCATTACTAATGATGCCAATTTGTTTGAATAGCATTTTACAATATAAGCCTTTTTAGGGTTCCGTAGTCAACTAGGAACCCTTATAGTTTCGCCATGTCTGTCTGTCCGTCCGTCCGTCCGTCCTCGCTTAATCTCTGTGACCGTTAGCACTAGAAAGCTGAAATTTGGTACCAATATGTATATCAATTACGCCGACAAAGTGGTAAAATAAAAATTGGAAAAAAATGTTTTATTAGGGTAGCCACCCTATATGTAAAGTGGGAAGTGATTTTTTTTTTAATTTCAACCCTAACGTGTGATATATTGTTGGAAAGGTATTTAAAAATGAATAGGGGTTTACTAAAATCATTTTTTGATAATGTCAATAATTTCGGAAATAATCGCTCCAAAAGTAAAAAACAATGTGTCCTCTAACTTTTGAACCATAGGTTTAGAAAATATGAAAAAAATCTGAAAAGTAGAACTTTATAAGGACTTTCTAGGAAAATTATTTTGAACTTGATTGACACAACAGTTTTTGTACAAAAAAGACAAAAAGTTGTACAAAATAATTTCTGGACTAAGTTTGTAGTATAATCGTATATGCAACCAATTTTTTTAACTTCGTTTACATATTTTATTATCCTGAACGTATCTTTTTTCAAACAAAAAAAGAATTATTGAAATCGGTTCTCGCAATCCAAAATTACCACCGAAAACTTCTTAAACGTCTTTGTATTAATTAGTAACCCAATTCCCCGAGAGATGGCGCTGTAGGTACTTATTACATTGGATCGGGTATTACCGAATTGTTCGGTTGGTCTTTCCCTAGCATTGGCGGTATCTTATAACTACATAAAACTTCTATTAAGAACATGCTAAGGCAATTTAGAACAAAACTAAAATTCATTTTTTTAACACCATCAAAATGTTAAGGTAAAAACCAGTTCATAAATGGTTCGATAGATGGCGTTGTGTAATGACGTCATTTTTTAAAAAGTCGATGTTAAGATTTTCCGTGCTTTCATGACCTACCGTGGTAAAGTAAGTTGCACTCTTAAATAAATTCGTAATTTTATTTATGAGTGCATAATCTATTTAGTCGTCGAGGTTTGTTTTGATTTGTCCGGTTATTTAAGTTGGGTTACCACTATGTTCGCGCTCCAGCAGCGCTCCGCGCTCCAGCAGCGCTCCGCGCTCCTTTAAACTCATAAGTGGGAACACTTATTCTGACGGACGGGAAACTACGGAACCCTACACTGAGCGTGGCCCGACACGCTCTTGGCCGGTTTTTTAGTGTTACGATTTAAGAAGATTTAAAAAAAAAAATTTTTGTTATGTAATCTTGTGACAAGTGTGAAATAACAAAGTTTTCTTTCTTTTTATTTTATTTCGTGTTTGGTGTTCACTGGTCACAACCCTATTTGCCAGTAGCGAACAGTAGGGTTACCATGACATCTTATAAGTAGCAGTTCTTATTCCTGTGAAATCCTGTGTGAGAAAGAGATGGTGCTAGACACCCTGTATAGCTGTCTCTTTCCCTCAGTGGAATAAGTTCTGCTTTAAGACGTCATGGTAGGATAGCAGGTCTGCTACTATTATAAATAGTACTGGCAAATGAGTATGATCTGTGGGGGCAGTTCTCGTTTTTAAGAACGTTTACCGTGTCGTTTACCTCCTAGCCTTTTTCCAACTGTGTTAGGGTTGGCCTCCAAACCAAGCGAATGCAGCTAAATACCAGTAATTTACTTGCAACAACTGCCTCTGGGCAATACGATACCCTTTGATAAGCTTGGATGTCAGATTTCGGGTCACAAAAATCGGTTAAAGAATCTATAATTAACAAACAGGATGGCTCAACGTGCTTTTCGAAGCGCGGGGAGAAACTCGAGATGTAATGAGTGGTCACTACAAACTTATCCACCGGCACCGTTTAATCTAATTCTTAGTCAGTAATACCTTCATCATTTTCCTGCGACGTCACGGCATCATTTACTCCTTTCTCCTTCATATCAGTCCTTACACAATCCATCTTTTCTTTGGCGTTCCTCTCGCTCTCCGTCCGTCAACATTTAGATCCATCACTCTTTTAGTCACATGTGCTTCATCCCTCCTCATTACATGTCCATACCAAGACAAACGACTCCCTTTCAATTTTTCTGTAACAGGGGCAACTTTCAAACTTCCTCTAATATACTCATTTTTTACTTTATCCATTCTTGTCACTCCGCACATCCATCTCAACATTCTCATTTCAGTAATAAATTTTCGCGAGTGCGCGAGAGAGAGAAAAAATAGACTATATTTGTAACGTTTCTAACTACGGGGATACGCCTTCTCATGTTTGCCTAAGCAAAAAAATGTGCAAAGACACGTCGCATTTTATAATCCCTGCCTTTCCCCATAGAAAGAGGGGTGTGACAAGGTAAGCACATATTCAAAAAATTCAAAATTCAAAACCATTTATTTCAATTAGACCATTACAGGCACTTTTGAATGTCAAGAAACAAAACTAATCTACAGTCCCGGTCACTAGGCATAATAACTTGTGAAAGTACTGTAGTTGCCCATTCCAAAGCGTTGATCTCTATGGAGAAGAATGGGCAAGAAACTCCATGGACACTCTTTTAAATTATAATATTTTTACAAAATTGTATTTACATCATTCATGTTGAGATTATACATATATGTGAGAACGATGTAGAAAGACGTGCACAGTAAGAGCGTCCAGAGTAAATAAAAAGCAAAATTTAATTTTAATTCTAAATAAGTTAAAAATGAACCGTGGTAGCTAAAAAAATGACCAGTCCCAACTGACAGCGCCCGTTCACGAACATGACGTATGGATCAGCCCCATTCAGCTCGACCATTTTGAAGGGAGCTAAATGACCCGACACACCCGCCACCATCAGCGAGACATTTAAGTGAGCATGACACTATCAACCACCAGGGCTTCGTCAAGTCAATAATAATACATACAGCCAAGTCAATACATACAGCCAATGCTCAAGACATTCATAATTACATTAATTACTTAACGACTAAGGCAATATTACCTAAGCTACGATACCTATGGATGATATTCTGTTGACTCGTACAGAGGTTGATTCGGTTTACCCACGTTGCACGCCACGAATATTTATTTTATATAATAGAAACGTTGTTTACTCAAGTGACTGTGTTTTTTACTTGAGGGCAATTTGTTTATGTCTTCGACATGACCTACTTTATTTTCAAGTACATATCATCTGCCTAGCCTTTTCCCAGCTATGTTGGGGTCGGCTTCCAGTCTAACCGGATGCAGCTGAATATCAGTATTTTACATGGAGCGACTGCCTATCTGACCTCCACAACCCAGTTAGTACTGGGTAATACGATATTGGTATGACTGGTTGTCAGACTTTCGGAACACTGACTACCTGTAACGACTGTCAAAGATCTACAAATGACAGCCGGGACCAACGGCTTAACGTGCGTAACGAGGCACGGAGGAAACTCTGTACCTATGTAACGGGTGGTCACCCATCCACAGAGCAACCTAGGCAAGCGCAGCTTAACCTAAAGATCGAACCGGGCGGCTGCTATTATTTAGCCACGAGCTCCTCAAGTAAGTACATATTACTTGAAAATAAAGTACGTCTAGGATAGGGTAGGTACCTACAGTAAAAAAACTGAATAAGTATGTACAGTTTCGAAAGATATAGTTGAAGTTATTTTAGAAACCGATAAATGATTTCAAATAAAATTTAATCAAATAGTTTAAGTATAAAATTATATTTGAAAACTTGAACCATATCTTTTGAACCAGTGTATCTATTAAGTTTCTTGACGGTACCTACATTTATTTATTTATTTTACATAGCGATAAGTATGTGTTATCGTATGAGACGAGTAAATATCGCCCGATTACTGATGTGTAAACGAACTGTTTCAAAAACATTTTAATAATAAATGGATAAAATGTAAATTATGTATATTGCAAAGTCAAGAAGGTCATACTGGGGTTAGACAAACTGCCACCTGCTACGGTCCTCACAAATTCCGTTAGTTAACGTGCTTACATCAATTTTGATCTCGTCTTGTTACGATAGTTACAAACGTTTATTTAACTTGCCCTGTTTGTTAAAAATTATGTATCGGTCAAATCTCGCAACTGCAATTCAATTCCCCTAACCGATTGAGTTGAAATTTTGCACACACCTTTGGTTCTTCAATTGCTACTGTCACGAGAGAACACCTCTTATTGTCAATATTGATAGATAAACCTAAATTTCTCCTTTATTTTTTTATAAAAGTTTAGAATAAGAACTTGTTGTTCTATATTCTTTATGAATGTTGATATTTTGTTTTTTAATGGAAAAATCATGTGTGTGGGATTATTTCTACGTCCTCCTGACGTTTGTTGAATGACTTCATCATGTTACGCATGTTTGATGCCGATAAACATGTCGTTACAAATTGTAAAACACTAAGTTCCACTGTCTCTTATCAATGGCAAAGAGTCATAGACACAGACAACGGGACGTATCGTTCTATGTACAACTGCCCTTTGAACACAAAAACCACTTATGCTATTTACGGCGTTTAAAATTCAGATGTATTCTCGACAATTTTCCTAACTAAATTGGGGTCGCTCGGAGTCTAACCAGGTGTCAGTAGCTGAATACCTGTATTATACACTAGCTTCTGCCCGCGACTTCGTCCGCGGAAAATTTTTTGTTTTAACATAAGATTACACTCGATTGATATTACTGTATTTAATTTTATTAGTAAAATATTTTTTGGAATCAGATCAGTAACTTCAAAGATTACCAAAGTTCTCTTTTCTGCTCAAGGTAACTTAACCCTTAGTCGCCTTTTACTTATTTTATATATTTAAGTTAGGTATCTATTTAATTTGAAGCCTCTCTAAATACAATGTTTGAGGTTGTTTTATTTTCCGGTAACAGAATAATCTGCTTTTCGGATGATACCACTCTTGATAGACCAACATATAATTGCCACGGGCCCGCGACGTCCTCACATTTTGGCTAGCGAGGCGCTGTGAGCGCTCGGAGCTAGATTCTCTAGCGCGTGCTTGCGAAATAATTATATTCTCTATTTCTCGAGAGGCGCTGCTCATTTTCAGGGGCAGATTCTTTCGTACGGCGTACTCGAGCGGCTCTTGTCTGTGATGTCTGCCGGGACAGTTGAGATTTCCTTTTAGGCATGCTCTCAACAAACTACGCACAGACTTGAAGACAATTATGAACAAAGGGAGAGCGACTCGAACACCGTCCGCCTTTACAAAACAAAACAATCGAATAACTCGTATCGATTATTACGATAGAACGAAGTACGAAACTACGAACATACAAAACAAACGTACAACGAAATTACGATATTTTCGATTATGAGGTATCTATCAACAACAACAACCATACGAACGAAACAATAAGCAACTGACATGTAATATTTAGAGGAGCTCGTGGCTTAATAATAGCAGCCGCTCGGGTCGATCTTTAGGTTAAGCCGCGCTTGCCTAGGTTGGTCTGTGGATAAGTGACCACCCGTTACATACCGAGTTTCCTCCGTACCTCGGAAAGCACGTTAAGCCGTTGGTCCCGGCTGCCATTTGTAGATCTTTGACAGTCGTTACAGGTAGTCAGTGTTCCAAAAGTCTGACAATGACAACCAGTCGCTCCATGTAAAATACTGATATTCAGCTGCATCCGGTTAGACTGGAAGCCGACTGGCCGACCCCAACATGGCCAACATAGTTGGGAAAAGGCTAGGCAGATGATGTAATATTTAGAATTCCAACTAATGACAACGTGGGCATAATAATTCGAGAGGGTCAATCCACGGAACGTCTTAACACCGCGATTCAGAAAAATGACGTAATTGCAGAACGCTATCTATGGGCAAATAGGTAAAACGTCTGCACAATGAAAGATATGCTAGGGGCATTTTGCGTTTTAGTAATTTTATAATATATTTTCTCCGAAACTGTATGACCAATTGATATACTGTAAATGGCAAATCTTATCTGTATGATGTTCTTGTGATACTAAAATAATTTATTGTCATAAGAATTAATATTTTGTTGCTCAAATAATCAACCAAACGTAAGTATGCCGAAAAAAAATGTTTTTTAATGCAATAAAAGAAGTATAAAAGACAAAATATGAAAGATAGAGATATGGTATTGAGGACTTTTTTGTAGAAATAATTAAGACGAACCAGGTAGCCATACATTGTTTTTAATTTTAAGCAACTGTTTAGGCAGCGCGCGCAAATAATTCTGTTTCATGAGGTATTTTTTTCCGACTTGCTAGACAAAAGTTGTGATAGCTCGGTTAATATACATGTTATAGAAACAATTTATAGCCTATGGCACTCAGGAATAATGTAGCTTTCTACCAGAGAAGAAAATTTTAGAATTGGATTATGAGTTCCAGAGATTACCCCCTACATACAAACTTACAAACTTACAAACATACAAACTTACAAATTTTACCTCTTTATAATATTAGTATAGATCAAACGACTGCCTCTGATTTCCACAACCCAGTTAATACTAGGTAATACAATATCCCTTCGTAAGACTGGTTGTCAGGCTTTTGGGCCACTGACTACCTGTAACGACCGTCAAAGATCTACAATTGACAGCCGGAACAACATACTGGGACTAATATGTAGACCGGAAAAAAGACGTGAAGAACCGACCAATAACATCGGTAGAAACCCACAATGAGACTCTTGTCATTCCCGCGATTAGTTGAATCTTATTGAACCAGCCTTTATGGTATCAGTTTAGACATCATGTTGAAGCTTTAAAGGTAAAAAATACTCACATTAACAAAGAAAGGTATAATGAGCATTACGACCGCCAGTTCCAGTCGGGGGTCGGAGACGGGCGACAGTCGCAACGTGGACAGCACAGCCACCACTGGAGGTAGCCGCAGCACTAGGGCTAGAACTGACTTCGCGAACGTTGCCAGCGCTGCGTATAGTATGCACTGGCATATCCATGCCGCGCACATTGGTGGCTTGCCTGTTGAAAAAGTTTGAAATGTAGTAATTGTATGCTTTAATTATACAGTCTCCCTGACTGTTTTCAATCACGGCAGCCAATCTCAGCGAAGATTAGCGATATTTTAGAGCACAAATGGGTGCGCAGGCACAAGCGCACTCTGTGTGACGGCAATCCGACACGTCCGGAGAGAGATCAGGAGCAGGACCAACGGCTTTACCAACAACTTTGACCAATTTGCTTACTCAGACACGGGACTTACTAACTCCGGGCGTTACTGAGAAATTCCTTATGGAAAAACCCGATAACACTTTTTGCGCGCACTCTTATAAGGCATGTGGATTTGTGGATCTTTGGCTGAGCTAATTTGTACGGCCAGTTATTTCATATGGCTCTTTTTTCGGAAATCATGGACTGACTCCTCCCGCTGTGGGCGGAGTGGAAGGAAGTGTCAAACCAATCTATTTTCCAACCCTATAGTACGGTTTTCGTGTGGCCTGACGACCAATATCGCACGAACCTTTGAACTATTTCATGCAGCCCAGACAGCCCAGTGAGCTATTTCGGGGTGTCTGCTGAACTCTTTTTTTTTGCGATGGTAAATCCTCATATATTCCCCTTCTCTGGGCGTAGTGTCAAACTATTACTGACTTGAACCCACCCATGTTCCTTGTTTTGCCCTTTATATTCCGGGGCCGCGGTATCTCTTTCGAACAACCCGTAACCTCGGCAGGTCTGCTTAAGCATTTTCTTCGGCTCGTGGAGCTATAACGCGTGGACTGTCGAGCTATTTATTGTGGCATGATGTTTTATCTCTTGTGAATAACTTGATGCTGCCTGTCGAGTTTTTGTAAAGCCTTTTTAGCTTGATCACCATTGTATGGATCATCTCTCATTTAGTGTAAATGACTGTAATTTCTTGTCTCATACAAATCCTATTTAATTGAAAGTTTTGTAGGCCTTGAGAATTATTATGGTTATAAAGACGATAAAATAATACTCACAACAATTCACAAGTAGACTTTTTGTGTCCTTAATGTCAATTACATAAAGTGTAAACCGCAATGCACACTTATGAAATGCAACAATTCTAACAGTAACAGTGTTCACACTTACCATATTCGCCAAAATTAATGAGTGGTATGTCATAAACTCTTGCACAATGCTGAGCTAGTCTGATGCCCGCCCATATTATTAGAAGCCCTAGTGTGGAATCCAACATAAAGTTCACTATGTACCTGTGAAGATAACAATGACATTCTTTTACAAGGATGTTGTGTTATGTTTAAGTGCCGGTGTACTTAAACATAATAATGTATTTGTCATTAGGAATATCACTATGGGAATAAGTAAGTGTTTACATTTCAGTTTACTGTAAAATTTAAATAATAGCTGATTTTTACTGTGCCCATGTTGATTTCTCCAGTAACTGGACTATGGGGGTCAAATAGGCATATGTTCTATAGTTCCACATTCAAATTGTACACTAATTACCATTATATCGACGGTCCCTGCGTACATACAGACATGTCGAAAATGGCACTTTATTTGTCAATGCGCACATGCTGACATACGATTTTTATTTCAATTTAATTTATTTACCTTGTTTTAGAAATAGTATAAGAGAACAAGTATTATGAATACAACGAATAAGTGTTGTAGAAACGGTCATCTATCAGATTTTCCAAGAAAATGTGAAAAAATAAAATACTTAACCTTATGTACATAGGAACCGTCAATATAGTATTACCCTACACTACTTAGAATACAGCAAAGAATAAAAATTATGTTGGTTGCAGAACTTTGTAGGCTTCAGTTAAATACGTGAGACATTAAGACTTTACTGCTAAAACATAAGGTTCATAATTGATTAATTAGCATTGATAGCAATTACAATACAATTTAACTGTCTGAATCATGCAAGAGTAACTTTCAGACTGAAATCCATTGTAGGTTTTATATAATTTGAGATCATTAGATCTACAACTATACCCAATAACTTGTTTTTATAGGATTTTAAATGGATGCTTGCCAAGTGAATTTACACAATGGCAGAGACACTAAGTCATTAAATGTTACCACATTTTCGGTTCTTCATTCTGATTCTTTTTACATTTACATTTTTTTTTAAACTACTATTGAAAAATGTCACCTCCATGTAACTTCCATCATGTACATATTAGTTAAAATTCCATAGATAAGCAGTAACTAGTAACTCTTTTAAATAATGGTATCTGAATTTGTTTGCAGATTATATAAATAACTTTTCATACCATGTGCAAGGGTTCCCAGTGAGGTGTGGTGACAGCCACACATTGGCTGCATGTATTATCAGCGCTCCCAATCCTTGTTTTGAAGTGTCGTAGAACCAAATAAGCCATGGCCTCCGTGCATAACGTGGTTCACAAAATCTTTTACCTACAAAGAAAATTTATTAAAAAAACATTTCTATTGAAGATGAAATTAAAGAAGAGTTAAAAAAATAATAAGCTGTAGTTGTTTAATAATACAGATACGGCAATACAACGCAACCAGATAGTAATAATCTTTTACTGTGTAAGTCCAGTACACTTAATTGATAACTTATCATAGCACTGTCAATATTATTTAATCACTTTAAAAGAGGTGTTATTTTAAGCTTAAAAAAATTAAGCACCTGAAATGTACAGTCTCATTGAGCAACATATTGAAGAAAACGTATGCATTATTTTGTAGTATCGCGAGATCAAACTACCTTGAACTCCGGCCTGTATTTCACAACTTCTTACCTACTAGACAAGTAAACGCCAAAACCGCCAACAGGAACTGCATGAACCATCCATAGTTATCCGTAAGAGCATCTTTTGAGCAATGTAGCTCGGACCAATAAATATAATCCGAGCTGTTATTCATTTCTTGGAGTTTAAAAATCTTAATTCAATTATGTATTCTAAAGCACTTTCACTAGGTATTCCTCATCGTATGTGTCTTACTAAACACAAACTACAATTAACAAAAACAGAGTGAATTTTAAACAGACTCACAATTTGTAACAAAACTAATTTTCTGGCGAAATAAAAATTTAATCGCAATCACACACTTTTGACAGATTTGTTTGACATTATTATTTTATTTTTTAATACAAACAAAACGGTAGAGGAAAAAGAATGTACTGAACTGTTACAAGAATTGGCAGATATTCTCGCCTACGCCTATGCTCTCGAATTATTTAGTAGGAATATAATGCGTAATAATTACTAAGTTAATGTTGGACTACCTGCCTACTAACCCACCATCGTTTTAAATTTAAATCCAGTAAGGATTTAAATTTATATTATAAAAGCGAAAGTGAGTTTGTTTGTTTGTTTGTTACCTCTTCACGCTTTAATGGCTAAACCGATTTGGATGAATTTTGGTACAGAAATAGTTGGGAACCAGGAGACGGACATAGGCTAATTTTTATTTAAAAAAAGTGGGATATGAGGGAGAACGAGGGAAGAAAAGGGAAAACTTAGCGTTGCTATTACAAATCAATCAGGCGCAAGAGCAAAAAGTGCAGGTCTGCTTGGTGTGTTATACCGAATTTAACGCGAGCGAAGCCGCGGGCGAAAGCTAGTAGTCAATAAAAATGAGAATATAATATTATATATTATATATTATAATATATTAATAGATTTGGGTCATGGTAAAATAGTTTGAGCTCGACTCTTCTACGTTTTGCCTAATATTATATGCTTATTTGGTATTCAATCGATCAACTAAATGGTAGATTATTACGGAGTGTGGTCATACAATGACATACAACGAGAAAACCTACCAAACATCTTTTTTTTTACCATTGCCGCCATTTTTTTGTGGTTTTCCTGTTTCGCAATTAATTTGGTTATTAATTCAACTTAATTTGAAAAACATCGTTGTTTGCTGATTGTGCAGAAGATATCCATTATTGAATTTTGTCTACTGAAGGTAAGTCAATTTTATAACTTATACGATTGCTCCGTAATTTTATGAATCACGACCGTCATGTCATGTTATCGATTATTTAGCAACCGGCGTTGATTTAATTGCAATTATTCACAACTACACGCATAAAATAACTGGGCATGTATTTATTGTATAAATTTGCGAGCTAAAGTTGCGATCAAAAACAGTTGGTGTGAGTTTCAAGCAATTATTTACTAGTAATTTCTTATCACAAGTGGGTTAGTTTAGTCATTTTCTGGATTAGAACAACAGGAATCTTCGAGTCTTGTTCACTAATACCATTCTATTAATACATTTATATAAATACGACACTGTATCAATTAAATGGCATACTTAGGTAATCAATACAATTTATACATTGGCTACAGCATTCTATTTGTTCCATAGATATATCATAATATGTAGCATGAAGAGTACTATCCTTATGAGTTCCTATAAACTTAATTTTTTCGTCTCAAATTGCTTCATAGTAGAATCTGATCCAAATGAATCCCTCCTTTTCGTATATCCAAATACCTTTCCTTCAAAAATTTATCAGTAAAAACGTTGGATAGTTAAATAAGACCCACAACTCTACCCTCAAAGACAGGGACTAAACAAACTAAAATTGTTATCAGCCTCTGAATGCTTAAATTAACTTATTATTCATGTTAAACCACTTTAATAATTTATAACATGTGTAACACAAATGTGTTACAAATGAAGTGTTAAAGAAAAATCTATTATTTTGAAATAAATTTAGTGAGCAGTCAAAGGTTTAATCCTATTTACAATAATGTGTATCAGTAAACTCAAACTCAACACATTTATTTTAAATCATACTTCATTCCAACCATAAAGCATAATAACTGAAACAAAATCCAACCCCATGCCAAAGAGTAAATCTGTATGGAAATGAATAGGCTGGAAAGTCCATGGATACTCTTTGTAAAGTAAGAAACTCTCTGAAACTCTTTGTATAGTAGATAATTAATCAGTGCATACTATTGTGTTTTATTGTCTGTGAGCTAATTATGACGGTTATTTGTATCAGTCAGTAAATTCATAATGCAATACTACAAGTATAATTTTATATTCATGCTAGCTCATTCCTGCGGTTTCACCCGCATCAACTTAGATAAAAAGTACAGCAGACCATATTATAAACTATCAGTGTGCCAAATTCTATCAAATTCCTTCAGCAGTTTTTGTGTGAAAGAGCAACAAACATCCATCCATCCATCCTCAGAAACTAAGTATTTATAATATTAGTAAGATATCATCTAAATTGGTCATTACCTTTGAGTATTACAGAAGTGAATACCACCTTTAATTGATGCAACCCTAGTACTTTTACTGTAAGTAGGTCCCGCACAGAACTTTTAAGTACAAATCAAACTATTAGAATTTGTACCATGGTGAATTTATGCTAACCTGCTGGTTTTATCATAATGAGGTTCTATCCAGAACTTGTATGTGCAGACCAAACTGTTTTATATCTGTTCCATCATGTATCATTGGAGCTATCAGGCAATATTTTACTTGTAGCCTGAAAAAATCCTGCTATGCACTTCTCTAAAGTATCAATATTATTGAATTGACTAGTAATGTATTGAATCCAATAATATTCATGTATGTAAACAATATGCTTTACCTAACAATCTCCTCTTCTCTTGTCATAGGTTTTGTCACCACTATGTCGTTTGTTTTTGTTATAAGGTTAATTCTAAATATAAGAAATATTGTGATCAGCAGATATTAAAACTGTCATAATAGATGCAATATGCTAGCTTTCTGCCTACTCCATCTAGAACTGCAGTTGTGACGATCATTTTTATTAAATAATTGATAGACAGTAAAAAAATAGCATTACAATATTTATTCATTAATAACTTCACCTACAAACAGTTACATCAAATCAATTTGTTGAATGACAAATACATTACGTATGTAGCTTTTATCTTGTTATACACCTTAATGTATTTGTTCTTGTCTTACGAAGGTTTTAAGTTTTTTTATAGTTTTGAACAATAACAAAGCAAACTAATAATATTTTCGATAAGATAACATTATCTTTGGGGGGCGCATCTACAGAATTGCGTCAATTCTAATACACTCATGTAAACGTAATAAAATCTGGCAGTAAAAATACCCTTACAGAGCTATATAAAACAACCATTGGCCTCATTTGCTCTCAATACAGAGTAACTCTTTCTAACAGTAGTGGTTAATTAATGGCTGACTCCCTCTCGCCCCTTAAACGTGCGGGTTTCTGAGGCAATCCATCACAAAGTCAAACATCTATGAAATCTTCTAAGTAATCTATCTCGAGGAAAGCGATGGATCCGCCGGGGCTTGATTGTTATATATCTTCTAAATATAATACAGAAAATAAAAATCTCCCGAAGTAACTAATTGACTCCGGCGAGAGCATTTAAGTAGCTCATAAAAATGTTTAATGATTTTATTCAATAACCTATCCACGGTGTGTACCCACGGGGACATTAAATAGAGCCACGTTATTTATTGCTTCGCGTGCCTACGGCGGACTTATGACTGCTTTTACCGTGCCTGCCATTTAATTTGACCGTACATGCAATACAGTATTGGAGAAAACGGGCATCTAATTGTCGCCTCATCCCTTTGGTCGTGGTGGTGCGCCATCGCGGCGCCACCACGACGGGTGGCGTCGATAGTCACCGGAATCGAAAGTAGAACGCAATAATTATCGGTGGTGGGACTGGTGGGCCTGAGTTGTGGGGGCCGGTGGTCGCGGTTCCCGCGGCTCGACCGTCAACAAACCGTCGCGAGGCAACTGCTCATGACATATGCATGAGAGCGGCACGGACGACGCCGCCGCTTAAATATACAAGGACTGACGACGGGGAAATTACTAGAGAGGCAAATACATATAAGATGTCTCCCGTCCGACTGCGCCGTAGCGTGCGGCACGCCCATGAACCTCCAATTATACTCACGAAACGTCCGTCCGATACCTTTCTTACTATTCTAGACCATTTTTACTTCGAAACCACTACATCGGTCGCCTTCATAAGTCATGAAGACAACCCCATTACGCCCTTAAATGCATCATTCGATATTCCTTTTACTTTATAGACCTGCACGCAAACATCCGATACGGAATTGTGAAGAGGGTTATTATGGTTTACATTTTAAATGCAAGTGTCTTTCTTGTTCGTCTACTTCCTAAAGTAAATTGGAACTTTGGCGCCACTAATTCGAAGGCCTTTTGCCCTTATGGTCAGCCAGTGGACGACTTGCAATGATGTAATTAGATCCGAGACTTGAAATAGGTAAATACCATTTCAAGATCACTTAGGAATCAAAAGACTTCCCGCCGCCTCTTTTGGACTGTCTAATAATTAGTTTTTGTTTTGAATAATTGATTCGACTAATTCCCGTTACAATATCTCCGGACGTTCAATTTGAATGATTACTAAATGGATTACCATCACCCGTGATCAATTTGGGAGATTAATTATGTAACGTTGCAAGATAAGCATCATACACAGACACGAGAACCACTGCTTAGCCACAACAATACTAGTGTCGAATATATATAACATACTAGCTTTTGCCCGCGGCTTCGCTCGCGTTAAATTCGGGGTAACACAGTTCCCCTTTCCTGATTTAAAGGTAACTGACACCTGTAGTTTTTGCCCTTTTTTTTTTGTCGGGTGGGAAATCATCCAATGACTTCCCCCGCTCTGGGCGGAGCGGGGGGGCATGTCAGACTTGTACTGACTAAAACCCACCTATGTTCCTTCTATTGCCCTTTACGTTCCGGGGCCGCGGTATCTCTTTCGAACAATCCGCAACCCCGGCAGGCGGAGGCCCTGGCAAGCCCCTCTGCTTTGCTGACTCTCTTTGAGGCGCGCGTGAAACACGAACGCGCCGTGCCCGCTTGCCTGTCGTCAATCGACGGACGGACGGTGAGCTACCCATTGCTCACCGTCCATAGTTTTTGCCCTTGCGCCTTATTTATTGTAATAGCAATGCTAAGTTTTCCCTTTTCTTCCCTCTTTCTCCCTCATATCTCAATCTTTTTTTTTTTAAATAGCCTTTGTTCGTCTCCAGGGTCCCAACTATCTCTGTACCAAAATGGCGTGAAGACGTAACAAACAAACACACTTTCGCTTTTATAATATTAGTAAGGATAATTACTTGGAATTGACTTTATGAGTGATGAACCAAAACATGCATAGCAAAACACATTCTTAATATGGATTAGAATGAAAACTTCCCGGGAATTCTTGAGGAAAAGAATAACAATGCTGAACGCGAATACCATTATCTCTTCAAGTAAAAATGCAGCCTGATATGATAAAATATTTTTTTTAACAACCGTTGCTATTCTAGATGTCCTTATTCGGTACGTCGCAGCCCCGCAAAGAAGTTATGATCGATAGAAACATCAAATATTCACGCACACCGGCCCACGAGGAAACGAAATGGATAACCGTTGTCTGAAAGGCCACAGGGGGCGACCGACGCCCTCCACGCTGCCCCTTTCTCCTAATTACCTAAACGTTTTCTTCAAATAGTAACATTTTTTTAACTGCGCTCTTAGAATTTTTAGGTTATAATTAGGAATTTGTAATGCGTTCGACAACTCCCAAACGCTGCTTACGAACATTCTTAGAACTTCGTTAAATTTCAAACCTTCGCACGCATCGTAACTTGGATGTAATCAGTTTGTAAACCTTAGTAGAAGATTCGCAAAAAAACCACAAATAAAATGTTGTCTACCGTGATGGTACCACCTCGTGATCTCCAGACTATGTTCCTGTGACCACAAATTGTTTTTTAGGAAACTAAGCGAAGCTTCTGAAAGATATTTTCACTGCTAATTTGATGATGTTGAAGACTTCTCTCTTTTTTCGGATGAGAAATCATTGAATGACTCCTCCCTCTCTGGGTGGGAAGGGAATGTCAGACTTGTACTGACTGAAACCCATCCATATTCCTTCTTTTATGTCCCGAGGCCGCGCCATCTATTTCCCCTAAAACTGTTTTTTGCCCTGACCTAAAGCAGAAAACAGGCGAAACGCAAAAATGTGCTGCCTCTTCAGCTTCGCAATAGTAATTAAAATAATACAGCCTTGTTACTTCAAAACTGAGAGAAATGTTTAAATTAAGTACCGTATCCTTCCGAAACCCTTTCTATTATGTTCGGGATTAGCTTCATAAGGTCCAACCCTAGTTTTTATGTTACATGACATCCAAATTAAGTTCTTATTCAGGTTACACTTACAAAGATCGTTTATCTTACAGAGAGCTGTAAACGTAGCGAATATTAGCCTGGTAACGTCGTAAGTAAGGTTGTAATGCTTTCATGGTTCGTTGCACATTATACTAAAGCGGGTACGACAGACACGGGCGCCCAACGTGGGACCTGGAGCGTGAAATAAGTGCGATTGCTTTGTATGAAGTGGCAATCACGACATACTGAGCACAACACTATGTAATGATGATTTTGCAGAAATATTCTGTAGATTTTATTATATAACGCGCGGTTGTGTTATGAATAATTGAATGCTGTCGGATAAAATCTTAGTCGTCAATCTCCAGAGGGTTAAGTGGATCCTTTCACGATTTACGAAAAACGTTAGTGGTAATGTAAACTGGCAGAAAAACAACTGTGATTTTATCTGATGTTGTTGCTTCATCGTGGTTAACAATTACTGGTGTAAGGATAGTTTCAAAAGGATTTATCTTTCGAAAGCTACTAGTCAACTAGTCATTTATGACAATCAGTAACAAATAGTTTTTTTTTGCCAATGTGATGGATTGACCTATCTTTCACCTACTTACCACGAAATATTACAGATCTGTGTATGATCACCTGGTTCTCAGATATAATCACATTCTCATTGTTATATTTGATTTTGATTTGCTTTATGGGGGACATAGCAAATTTACCTAAAATATATTTATCCTTGATAATAATATATCCATAAAATGTATCCGTGATGTTATATTTTGTCCCTAGTATGTATTGAATAATTTGCTCAAAATAGCAAGGTGTTTCACGACAACATCCATAATCGAATTTCCCCTTGGCCAAAACGCCTTTCCCAAAGCTTCTATCAATAATAGATTAGGTCTTTACGAACCTTTGCGCAGACCTCGTTCTCTAAACGTCCCCAAATTTATAGTGCAAGAATCGCTTTAGCAAAATATATGTGTCAGGCATGTACTCCTTACTCACAACTACCTGCCGCATGCGTACCAGTTCCGAGAAAGAACACATATTTTATTCCACGAATTATCCCTTATATCCTCATGGCACAAGTTGTTTCGTACAAACGTACTAGCTTCCTATTCTATCCTACAAAATACGCAAATAAGCTCTGGGTTATTATCGTATTAAAAATGCATGCTCCGAGAAATTTCCTTTGAAACGGTTCCAATCAGACAGTTTTACATCGTGCATTTTCAACTTTAAAATGCACAAGAAACATCGAGACTCCCAATTACGACCATTTGAATTATAAAGAAGAAGGCCTCTAAGACACCTGCATATTCTCTAGAAAGAGGGAGTTAATAATAAGGGTGGTGGTGGTGTAGCCTCCAAACACCACGTGTCCGGTCACAGGGTGGGCGATGGCCTGGCTCCCATTGTCGCTGAATATTCTAGCAACTTGCGTCAGGTAAATTACAGACTTCAGTCAGACCTTACTACAATTACACGTTTAAAATAATGTCGCTGGAAGAAATGCGAGGTACAATTAGGTCAGCGCCGCATGATTGTCCCCACAGCCGTTGGTTCTCACGACTGTACCGATACTTTACCTTCGAAGCACCAGTTATATCTCACGTAAATATTAAATCAAAGGCAGTGACAATTTCGTATTTACTTTACAGGACTTTTCGATATGAAGAGTTTGGATACAAATAATAGAGTTCCATGTCCTAACCAAATAGTGTAACGAATTAAATGATAAGTAATAACCCTACAAAAAGAAAGTAGAAAGGCAACTGGCATAGTAGCATCGTTATTTTTATTGGTTCCTAAGTTTTAATTATATATTATAATATTGTTTGTCGGCTCATCAGATCATAGTGTTTGTAAACACCTACTTTCCAAAAACATCATTTATCATAGGAAAAGCAAAGGGCATCTTGTTCCAAAAAGACAGTAGCACAAGTTTGACATACAAGTCTGGCAGCAAATATGGGGAGCCCAATTACGATTTTGATTCACCTTATGATATCCCAAAAACTTAAAATATGCTAATCTAGTCAATTTAATTATTGCTCTGGTCTTTGATTATTGGGTTGTAAACACGCCACAAACAACGTCTGTTGATATTTTACAACTAAGTTTAAGTCTTGAATGATTGATTAATAAAAAATACGTAGACTAGACACGTGTGAACATTGTTCTATAAAACTCTTGACCAACAAATACATTTTAATGATATTATATCGTTTCCTTGCAAATACAATAAAATTACTGGGTGCTTCGTAAACAAAATGTAGGATTAATTGAATTGGTGGTTATAGAATCAGGCGATACTTTGCGTAACTAAATAATTTGCTTTACGCACAAGCTAGAAAATCTTACGTGGCACGGAATTTTTAATCTGATTAGAACACATTTGTTAATACTTATAGATCAATTGCCACTCAGTTGCATACTGGGTATAGACTAATGTAACCTTACTGGTCTCATTTTAATCTCAACCGAAAGAGATAACATTTCATCAATATTATTTTCAGCAAACATAAATGCCGAATTACGGCTATTTGCTCAATGCTATATAACAGTTCTACGTTTTCGTATTTCCGCATTATCTCATGCTTAGATATCTCTTGCATATTGGTCACTATAGTAATTGGATGTCCCTAAGCCAGAATATTAGTATAGTGCGCATTATTGTTGTCACTAGGTTACCTAGGCAACGATTGTCTTCGACGTGGCTCATCGGTAGGCTATTAGCTATTGACATATAACTACAAACATTAAATGTAGGTATGCATACATACAAACATTTATGAAATGTAGTCCAAACACACATATCGGACCTCGATCGCACGAATATTTGGATGGTCTGATTGATCTTCTGTCCGCAGTGGAAGTAATTTACTATCAACTGTCATTAGGACTATTGAATTTTGTCATATCCAGATAATATAAAATACTACGATCACTCCTCTATCTGATGTCGTTTTTCTCTTCGGTATTTTTGGTGCAACATCCAAGAATTCCTATCTGTCTTGTATATTGCGTGCGAATAGTGTAGGAGCAAGTTTTGCCAAAATATGTAGTTCGTGATTGCAAATTAATATGGCTCTGGCCCAGATGATAACCGCTTCATTTATCCCAAAACGGCTGATTTAGAAACAACTGCGTTTAACTAAACAATTATTAATGTTATTATTGAGGTGGATGTTGAACAACGAATTTAACGTCATTTATTGTGGTCAATTTGTTAAGTGAAGTCGTAGGTGAACATCAGTGGCTCGTAACGACAGTGTCGCATGCAAGAGTTGCCACCTAGGATGTTTATTATGTAGATTACTCTCTCATCGATCACCGATAGAGCGTGTTGCCTAACGAAATAATACAAGTTTACGCTCTTTAGTGAAATTGTAGTGTGTGGTTCTAACTGGGTCCGCCTAGCCTTTATTGGTACTTTTAATTTTATTTAGTAGTTATCATTTCTTCTATGCTTTATTCCTATTGGTACTGTATTTCCTAAAAAGTTGTCAATTGTATCCTAGTATAATATTAATCTGACTTCATACTTTCTGGCGCTGTAGTTGTCAAATCTAATAAGCCATTAAACGCAACCTTTCTACTAAGTAACCGACTGACCCATATATTCGCTCAAAGCAGAGCAGTCGCATACAAGAGTAAAATGCTTTTCCTGTGTATATATCACACCTAATGTTAGTCACATTGTTAAAGATATCTAGGTAGGCTTAGACACAGAACAGGGTGTCGTCTTGCGGCGTGACTCGTTAAGTCCTCGTTTCCGGGGCACAATGAGAGGCAGGGTGTTATTGACGGGGCGGCGGGTGGCGCGCATGTGCACCTCCGGCGCCCCGGCGTCTCGGGGGTGCTATACTAAAGCCCGTCGGAACACAAACGATGTCAGTTCAGCCGCGGACGTCTTCACAACTAGACGCAAACCAACCCTTACAACATGAAGCCACACGCGCACTTTATTTTACAAAATCGGTTAGTCCAGTAATTTTATATTCGCGTATCTAATTTTTAATTTCAATCAATTCGTACTTGAATCAAATGGCTCATGTTTGGTCTTTCGTATAATCCACCGTGGCCTAATCGCTCCTGAAAAATTTCGGTGAGTATGTTTCCGCGGTTTTTGTTCTTTTTTTCGGCTTTTCAGGAATGATCCACAAACTTCATTTTCTTTGTTTTCAGCATCTGTCGCATCGTTTTCGTCGGTTCTCCGAATTTTCCATTTAAGGTTGCATTGGTTGCTTGTGAGATTTGTTGGAGCTACAATTAATTTATAACTCTTTCATTTAGCGTGGCTGCTCTCGTTTCGCCTAAAAAGGTATATTATAAAAATAAACGATGACTTTATGGAGCCATTAAGTGTATAAGGTTATTAAGTAAAATGCAGAGGGTTGGCTAGGTAGAGGAATGGTTCACAGGTGAGGCGGGACAGCTGGTAGTGACATTTTGAGCGACGGTGGCCTGTTTGGTTTTATTTTATAATATTTTTTGCGCGAGTTGGTCGTTAGGTACCGGTGTGTCGGTCTTTGTGCGTGGAACACCTGCCGGGCTCCCGGCCTGTTGCCTGTTCTATTCACGCATTCGATTATACTTTTAATCGTCCTTAACCTGGTTCTAATTCAAGAAACTCTTGATTGCTGTTCTTTGCACGTGTAACATAATGTATATTGCGTTCGTATTTTGCGATTTATTGAACCTAGGCTTATTTTTGTACTACACAAAATACTTTGATTTTTAAGGGAGTCTCGCGTTTCGTTTTCGACAAGATTAAAGGAAAGACCTGTGGGGATAAATATTTATGAACTGCTTTGAAATACAAAAAGAATCTAAATGATAGATTTAGATTCTTTTTGTATTTCAAAGCAACTCCGCAACTTTAAATATTTCAACAATTTTAATGTGAAACTTGAATTTCGGCTAAACGTGTCTCGATGATGGCAAACTTAAAAAGCGAAGGCGCAGGAAATGAAGAAAGTTGTAGCTTTGTCGATGGTTTATAGTTGGCACACTGGTATCCTTTGTGGCGCGAACGCGATTTGCGAATGTAGGCGTGCACCTGCGGGTGTCAGTGACCCCGTTCACCTGCTGCCCAGACGGTGCCATTAGCATATGCTGGGCCAAACGTGCCATCTGCACCCTTGGACTAATTCTCGGACCTCCGTTTTTATTGGTTCTATCAGTTTATCGGTGCTCACAAGATGTTGAAAGATTTCGTTGCGCTTCAGGCTGCGGCGTCGATCTTTTAATTTTCTGTTACCTACCCATAATTCGTTATTTTGTTTTTTAAATATCTCTTTAAAATGTCTGAAACTCTTCTTTAAACGTTTAGGCATCCCGCGTCTGAATAAAGCAAAAATATAATTTAAACCAACATAAAAAAAAAAAACATTATGCTGCCCACAATTATCCCAAATTACAAAAAAAAGTTTCTGTGTCAGGAGTTTAATGTCCATAAATAACGGAACTGAGTGAGGTGCGAGCGCAATAAATTAAACTTTCAACCCTTAATAAATCTGTTAAGCTGGTGTACAAATTAACCAACAGTAATTTCTGCCCGCGACACATTCTGTGGCCCAATCAGTGAAAAGAGAAGAGTTGCGGAGATTGTCTAAACTTTACCAAATTAGTGGTTATTTAGTGTGTGTTATTAGCTCCATAGTAGCCTTCGCTACGCCAACTTCTGGTTCCAACAGTTTCCAGCAAACTTTTAGCCTGAACTGAGTGCAGTTAACTTAAAAATAGTTGAGTGCTCACGAGTCACGACATCCAACTATGCTTTGTGAACTGAAATTAAATTCCGTGTGGATGCAATATCACAAAGTAACAATAAAAGAGGAAAATACGTCCCTCCGGTGAAAAACTTTCTGCTTATAAACGAGTATTACTCGGTAATGAAAACCTTTTATTATTGCATTCTTATTTTCCTGGTTCCCCAAGTTGCTCGTTATTTCGAAAACCATTAAGATGTTGTGTTGTTTGACGCGGAAATTAATTAAGAGGCCGATAACAACATAAGACGATGTTTTTAAGAATTAAGCCAAGTTTTGGTGAAATAGAACCTATTTAAATGATGCTTAAGTCCATTAACTCTTGAAGCCAAACCCTTTTACAAGTTTATACATAGAAGCTATGAACTGGTTCAAAACTTTTAAAAATGTTATTGTATTTAACGACCGCCTAACATACTTCTCAATTTGCTTAACAACTTAAAGGGCTGGGATTTTTCTTTAATAATTTAATATTGAAGTACTTATTGTTTAACTTTAAGCTATGTATTTATCTTCTATATTTATTTTAATCCAAATATTTTCGTTAGTAAAGCGACAGCAGATGACTAGATTCCTATCATAATGCAAATCCCCGGTCGCCGTCGACGGTTTCCGGACGCGTGTCATAACGGAAAAGCGAAAACGTTACCATTTGGCCAGCGGAAAAATACTTCAAAACGAGATCATACTAAAATAAAACCATTCATCCATTCAAATGTGATTTATAATAATAGCTTATTTAACTTCGAAGATATTTCTATCAGTGTTCCGACAAGTCGGAAAAATAACGGATTTTATTTTAAGATTTTCTGTAGGCGTATCAATGGGGGGGCAGATTAAATTATGTTTCGCTTGATGTTCGTTTATGATTGAGTAACAATTTTATGATTATTAATGATTTTATCGGTTTTCTATGAGCTAATGGGTTTTGTAAAATCTTTTAATTATTTCTAAGGTGTTTCATTAAATAGTTTCAACATGGTACTGGACTGGAAAATTAAACAGTCGAATATTTTAAAATGGATTGATATGATTTTTTTGAATTAAGGTTCCAAATACGCACACTTGAAATCTAAATGTATTTCGTACTATTATACAACGATTGATGACTGTGTCGTAAGTTCATTAGTAATCTATTCGCAAGGAAGGTTAATACAAGGAAGGTCGTCTACAGGGAGGATGAAGGTCGTCGGTCCGACTCCCCAAGTCTACACACGTCTACATCCTGTACCCAGGATATGGTCGTCGCAAACCCTTATTATACAAATAATCTAGTTACATTCGAACCTTATAACACCTATGAACATTGTTAAAATGGAACTGGGCTGGTGTCATCTGCCGCATGTCGGAGGAGCAATGGGCAAAAAGATGGTTCTTTTTACTGAGTGGTCTCAGTGGCGCCAAAAAGCAAAAAACGATAACGCGGCATACCCAAACCCATAAAAACATGGCGGGTTGAGCTGGACATTTTCTCAAAGTATTGGCCTACAATCGCACTAGACCGCGAAAAGTGGAAGGAGGGAAAGGAGGGCTTTACCCTGCAGTTGGACAATATAGGTTCATAATAAAATAACAATTGAATATGCTAGAAACGGATGTCATGTCAGCTGAGGAATGAAGTCCGTCCTGCGTTGGACTCCCGGGTCTGGCAGTGTTATTGAGTTTTTCCATCAGTTTTTTTTTTGTAGCAGCCACGGTGTCTCGATTTTCGCTCGATTGTCAGAAACTGATCTAACAAACATACGTAAACCCTGAAAACATAACACTCCATTTTTGGGGCAGTCGTGTAAAAATTACAGTAGTAGTTACTGTGTTTCTGCAATAAAATCATGTTTAAAAGTACACTAGCACTGATTTTATCGAAACCGATTCATATAATATTAAAAAAATCTGCCAATGACCTAATTGCCAAGAGCCTCGAACAATACCTGAGCAGGCTCTCGTTACGCAGCAAGATCAAGGGCTTGATACAGAAAGAGGTACTCCTGGACACGGCTCGTATTGTTAGGAGGTTCCTTTCTCTGGTGCCCTGACCGCCGGTAGCTTGGTCCCTGTTCCCGATACCGGTGGTATACTATATTTTATTTTTAAAAGTGTAAACTTATATGTACTTAAATCAAAAAAAGAAAACCATTAATACTCGTAGACCTGTAAGTAATCAATCAATATCCACTTAAAAAAGATACGGATACCTACCCTCATAAAATTTGATTCACTGTGTAGTTATTCAATAGGCGCGCAGTAAATGGACTCATGGAAAATTCTTGCGATGTGAACGAAGCTTATGTAGCGTTTGTTTATTTATATCATTCGTAGAACGGTTTATCGGGAAGGCTGGAGACAAAACAGCAATTCTTTAGCTGTTTTAAAGCAACACAATTAATATGTAACGTTCTCGCAGCCGTTAAACGTGAATACGCTTCGGTACATAATTTAATTAGTAATCTGGTGCGTAATTGACCTCATAATTTTGCCGAAAACAAAAATATTTTTGGTTTTCCTTCTTTCGTTCGTATGTGGCAAGTGCATAACGTAGTGTCAGAGGTTTTATACCGCCCATGGCCCCCTGACTTTTCTATACATGTTGTTGTCAAATATCTCTTAGGGATGTTGGTATTGTTTCTTAAAAATGTTTTCGCTGAAGCAACTGATAATTATGTAATATGCACGTGAATCTGAAAAATCACTTGACAGTCCGACGGTGACACCGCTAGGGCGCTAGGCTTAAACTGCTAGACAGTAATAAAACAGACTTTTTGGCACACAAATGACGTACACTAAAGAGCGATGTTTATTTATGTTTGTTTTTTAGGGTTCTGTACCTCAAAAGAAAACAAACGGAACCCTTATTGCTTTATCTCGGGATCGCGTGGAGGTATCGAGTTAAAACTAAGTTATATACTGAACTATGTGGTCCCTTTGTACTGTGAAAAAATCTACTGAACTATGTGGTCCCTTTGTGCTGTGAAAAAATCTAAGTCTAGGCAGTCAAAAGATATGTCGCAAGTTTGTACGGAACCCTCGGTGCGCGAGTCTGGCTCGCTCTTGGTCGGTTTTTTTTGTGTTGTTTTGAATAAACAATATATCTGTGTTAGTTAGTTGCGATTTAAACCACGCGCCGAAATATCCCTGTACAATCTATTGCTTATCCTTACTAATATTATAAAAGCGAAAGTGAGTTTGTTTGTTACCTCTTCACGCTTTAATGGCTAAACCGATTTTGATGAATTTTGTTACAGAGATAGTTGGGAACTAGGAGACGGACATAGGCTATTTTTTTTAAAAGAGTGGGATATAAGGGAGAAAGAGGGAAGAAACGGGAAAACTTAGCGTTGCTATTATAAATCAATAAGGCGCTACCGAATTTAACGCGAGCGAAGCGGCGGGCAAAAGCTAGTAATAGATATAACTGTTTTGCCAAGATTTTGTTGAAGCTACGATATACTATGGAACCCGTACAAGGTGAGCCGTTGACCTAGTGATGGTCGATGGAATCTACGAGACTTCTCGGGACTAGCCCATGATGCTACGGCCAATCCTGAACAAGGTCTTTAACCAGCAGTTGACCTCTTCTGAATGTTTCAGAGCCTTTTTTGCGAATGGGATATCATCAAATAACTTCCCCCGCTCTGTTAGACTTGTACTGACTAAAACCCACCCATGTTCCTTCTTTTTCCCTTTATGTTCCGGGGCCGCGGTATCTCTTTCGAACAACCTACTACCCCGGATGTTTCAGAGCCTAACGTTAACTCAAATTGTTTTGTTGTGCAGGTAATATGAAGCGGGACACATATGGAGACGAAGGGGGGCCCGTTCAGAAGCGTCCTCGGCAGAACGATGACGAGGTCACCTTCTTGATTCCGAGCAAGGTATGCTTAAAATGGTCCTTTACACCCAGGAATTGGCTAGAAGTGGTGCAGAGAAACCAAGGATAGGAATGAACGCCTTTGCTAAGCTGTGAAACAGTGCAAGGCTAGCGTTTATAATTAACACGTTGTTACCCGCGACTTTGTACGCGTTAGGTTCTCGATTTGCTTAAGTTTTTAGTCCTCTAAAAACTTAAGCAAATCGAGAACCTAACTAATCATAAATATTGCTCATCCCCTAAGTTATTACCGTGATAATATATTATGCTTATGTCTATGTCTTTTTATGTTAAAATCTATCTGCTTGCCAAATATCATTACTATCCGATCAGCCGTTATTCCTGAAAAGGTAACAAACTAACATTCAGACTGTTACTTTCACAAGAGAAAATCTCCTGGCGATGCTTATAGTAAATAACATTTAGATTACAACGTAATAGCCTAAATTGACCCAATCCTGTGCCCTAGGTGATTGCGTAACACATTCAGAATTTCAATTACTTTCATTTGGACCACTCACCGATATTGTTAATATCCATTGGGTATTTTTGTTACCAGGTAGACTATTTTAACAAAAGATAATGTAGCAAAGGATTGTATGTTGAGGCTTTTTTTCATTTCGAATGGTATGTAATTAGGGTGCTGGACAAAGAGCTCTTCTCTCGTTGTTGATAAAAAGTACAACGCCATATTTTACTACACGCTTGTAATCATCGTAAACTGATGTAGAGGCGTACCTACACATCCAGATTTCGCCAGATAGTCCCATGTGGGGCGAGCCTATTGCCAGCAAAACTGGGTACAAATCCAGTCTCCGTGGGTGAAGAAATTCCTGATGAAAAGTCCAAGTAACACCTTGCCCAACACGGTAATCGAACCCTCTTGTTCAGTAGCGTCGTTGGCGACCACTAGACCAACGAGGCTGTCCATATTGTATTGCTCAATTACGTACTTGTAGTACAGCCCATTTAATACACAATTTGTTACCTAACAGTTGGTTGCCTTTAGCCCACCCTCCAACCGCCAGCGAAGTCATTAAAATTGCATAAAATCAATTCAAGCTCTTGAGTTCATGGGTTGTGTTTATGTACACTTTGTTGAACATATTGTATTAGCATATTAGGTCCGGTAGTAATGGGCATCTATTTCCACTTGTAGCTATTTCAGCTTTACATTAATGAATACAAGTTTTTGCTTGAACTTGTATAATCAACATAAGTAGGGTTAAAGTGGATCAAATGCACGAATAAATGTTGCTAAATTGATCAATTATTTTTCACTAGAAATAACAACGGTATGACGTGATACTTTCGTGAGTTAACAATTTAGAAGCTACGACAAACCCTTTGCCAACAATAACCATGAGAAATGACAAAAAATCTTTCCGAAAAAAATGATGCTCATGGTTCAAACACGTTTTATCGTATAACAACTGCCATGATGTGAAGGGGCTATTTCCATAATTTGTTCATTGTTATCAGGTCGCCGGCTCGATCATTGGGAAGGGAGGCTCAAATATCTCCAGGTTAAGAAATCAGGTCAGTATTTACAATAATATGCGCAGCTACTCGTGGAGTAAGTAGTGGATTGGTTACGAGTAGACTCGTTCAATAAATAAGCTTGAAACACATAAAGTATTACTTTAAGGTACTCTAATCTAGTTCTTTGTTGAGTAATAATGTATTTTTGTAAGCTTTCAAGCAATAGCAGGTATTTACAAAGCATTGATTAAAGTTGCTTAGATCAATCAATAAAAAAATCATTTTACAATATCAGTAAGTTTATATTTGCATATTTGTTTTTCATTGTATGCCTATCTGAATGTTTTTTTTTTTATTTAATTAGTTTATATATTTAACTTTTAACCATTTTTTCGCCACAGGTACGTCCACCAATCTTATAAACTCTAAAACCTGTACTGCTCTGTGTCTCTGTTGGGTAATACAAAAACCTGTCAAATCCGTATCTTCTATGCTTAATCAATTACGCTATTCTAGTCTGTCTTGTAGATAGCAAAGAGAACTATAATGAACGAAGAAGACTGTAAGATTCGATGGTTCATCTCGGCATCGAGTCTTGCGACAGCGGCGAGTCCGTAGACTTATAGACAGAATAACCCCCCGGCAGCCAGTTTGCAGGTCATTACTGTCCCCGAGACGCCCCTGTGTCTAGTAGCGCCACGCGCCGCGCGCCTACACTCGTACCGACGCCGTTGGCCACCTTCAACTCGCCTTACTGGTAGTGTTACATGAGTGGTAGTAAGAGTTGACGGTGGTCACGCACGCCTAGGGTTAGCGAGTGTAGGCGCGGGGAGCGCTGCTACAGCGTGTCTTGGTTGCCGGTCCCGCCCCGCCGGACGCCGCTGCCCCGCACCCGCCGCCCCGCCACGCAGTACAAAGCCTCTATAACAGTCCCAGATTGCCCCGGCCCCGAACGGTAAACTATATCGCCAACATCTACTCTCAAATCTTAATACAGCCCGAGTAGAGCTCTTGCACTACTCGTCAACAGTCAGGAGTTGGAATCTTGTAAAACATCATTAGCTCCCGGCGTTAGGCGCTTAACTCCGTATTTCGAGCTCCCGTTCTCATCACCTCCGCAGGATTGCACTGTGTCACACTGGACGCCTTCTGATCTTACTTTCACGACCTCGGTGTCCTCGCATCTCGCTCATTAGCCGCTATAAGTCTGTTCCCTTAGGACTGAATCCTCTCACTCGACTTACTTCTATCCACGCTGGAAGGCATCTACTTACTGAGTACGACACGTACGGACATCAAGTTTCATTGCCATCATGCTTCAGATTACTTATGAGTCCAGACTTCCCTGACCGTTGATACGTCTGTACCGTTGTTCAATATTGTGCTGTGAGTTTATTTCTCCCAACTGTTGAAATACTTTGCTTTAATGATGCTTGTTTTTCAGGGTACTATCGATAACGGCGCCGGATGTCGACACGATTCTGGAAATCGTAAAAGAAATCCTTCCATGTCTGGCTGAAGTAAGTATCGTGTAAATTATGTAATAAATGATTTGGTCGTGATTCGGTTTCTTTGCGATACCTTCACATAATAACTTATCATAATCATCATAGATCAATAACTTATCACAACTACAGTTTCATGAAAATAATCATTTGACTTGATAGTTTCCTCTCACTGACCGGAAAAGATACAAAATCTGGAAATACGCGTATCCCTAATTAAGATTCAATAAGAAACCAAAATTATTTATTAGGGAGGGCCAAAGAACAGCAGTAACGAAGATTTGGACGTCCGCCTACTGATCCACCAGAGCCGTGCTGGCTGCGTCATCGGCAAGGCAGGTGCCAAGATTAAAGAGCTGCGAGAGGTAAGCATAAATTAAGTATTTTTGATTCTTTGTATTTCCGGAGTACATACATCTCCAATGTTTTTCCGGGCAAAAACAAGATGAAGTTCGACCGCCATGAGGCTTTCATCAATCTACCGCAACAACAGAGCGGTCGAAAGTCAATAAGTCTCCCTGAAACAATCACTGGAATTGATCTCGTCGGAAAATAGCCGGGTGCCAGACCTGTTTATATTCTGGCGGACCAAATATCTATTGAACACTGAATGATATTATTCCTATAGGATGCAGGTTGATAAACTTCGTGAGGCACGTGTAGAATGGTGTATTCTTGGATAAAATATTATTCGTTTTCAACTGCAAAATTGCTCGGGTTTTTATCTGCCACCTTCATATCTTTCGCGATTAAAACCATCCCGTTACCTTCGGCCAATAATTGAGGAGAGCAGATGCGTCGAGCTTTTACGACTTGTTAGCAGTCATCTGCCGAGTGAAGGTGCAGTTATACTTAAGGATTTTTTATCGTTCAGACCGATGGCATTCACCCACGTGGAGTCGCTGCACGGGCTTCAAAGCAGATGTGAAAGCAGCTGCCGCCCCGAATCCCGAACCTTTATCTCTTTATCGACAATGTAATTTTTAGATACACTCAATATTGTTACTGTAACAAAACGTAGTTCTTTGTTCGCAGTATCCTTTTAGATTGAATCGCGACTGACTTCAGAAATAGTTAAGTAACTAAAATGTCACATTCCAAAAGAGCTATAACAATACACGTCATATTTTGTCGTCAAGTCGAACAAACAAGGCAAAGTGTCTGCATAACTGCAGAGTGCATCGCAGAGGATCAATTATCACTCGAACAACTTCGCGGGAAGTTATAAAACGTGTACGTGCCGCCGTTGGCTGGCCGGGGCAGCCGCCGACAACTTCGCAATCTAGCTATTAGCGGTGTTGCATTTCATAACTCGCGCTAGTTAGTCAATGTTTGTGCGGAGATTTAAGAAACGAGGGCTGACGCTTCAGACGAGGCTAGTAGCGGCGCGATGCCTCGGGGATTCTTGTCTACGAACCACGAACAATGCATTTGAATGCATCGATGTTGATCTTCTCCGGAAACAATTTAAAAACTCGATCGTGATCTACCTGAGTCCATTTTGCTCCCTTTTTCTTCGCGTTTTTTTTTGCTTTCGATCAGCTGTTCTCGCAACTCCTTTGTTCAATTTAAGTTTCGGCCTCAATTTAACAAGACAGAGAATTCTTTATAAAGTATAGAATTAACAATATGCCCATGGAAATACTGTTTAAATAAAAAAATGCGATGAATGGGGAATGTCTTTATGACAATATTACATTGTGTTTTCGTGCAAAAGCTATTATTATGGGCGCTATATAGAACGCAAGTGAATCGACATGTGCAGAAGTTGGAATTAACAGGAGGTTAGCGACTTTAGTGGTATCAACTGTACCTGGGGTAGAAGTTTTCTTGAAGTGTGTTGTCGCGGGCCATGGGTCGCGGCGCGTGCGCGGGTGGCAGCTGTCGTCGGCGCGGCAGGTGCGCGCGCAGCCGCCGGAAGGCCTCACAAAAAGC
This sequence comes from Ochropleura plecta, assembly GCA_905475445.1. Taxonomy (NCBI): domain Eukaryota; kingdom Metazoa; phylum Arthropoda; class Insecta; order Lepidoptera; family Noctuidae; genus Ochropleura; species Ochropleura plecta. Next base: position 7,345,613 of record FR997740.1, on the reverse strand, counting down.
TCGCGCGCACCTGGGCTTCACCCAGCCTACCTACTTGCACAATGCTCCTCGCCCCTCAGGGGCCTCCTTTCTTACATAAATAGAAATTCTGAACATATGGTACCGCATCCGCCGCTCCTATCTTTGAACCGTGCAGGTAAACTTTGTGGAATGTGTTGCATTTACGGCAATGACGACGGATTTAATTTAAACATTGCGCATTGAAGTCTTCTGATATAAACTTGGAGCAGCCTTATTAACACGAGATCTCCCGCATATTTTTTGTAGGTTGCGTAAACGATATAACGTTTGACTTCACTTATAAACTGGGAAGTTGAAACAAAACGTTTTGTTATGGCCCGTGCTACTTGTGATGAAATCGCGGTTCTCGGTAGAGTTGTGAAACAGCCGTAGGGTAATATCACATGTAGGGTTTCATCCGTCGGAAACGCGCGGCGCCGGCGTCGGGTTACCGGAGCTACGCGCACGTGACGCAGGAAACTTTTTGTGAACCTCCTCCACATCCTCTATGTATACCACAAAAAATGTAACAGCGGAAATGTGGAATCGCTCTCATGATAGTACTACAATTATTTATACATTGTTATTGAGGGTTGAAATGGAAATAAAACCAGCTTTCTGGCATACAATGAGAATGCTATTTACATTTAGACGAATACCAGCTAGCAGCCGCCGCGCACATGTCGTTGCCGTCGGTGTAATTAGGCGCGGGTGACACCGGGCTGTGGCAGTGTCCCCGACAATTACGGGCTACGGCAGCACGCGACCTAGCCGCTTCCGTTTCCGATCGAACCACACCGGTTCACATACGGCTTCTTTACTTTGAATCGTATCGATCCGTTTTGTTTAGATTTGGATACAATTGGCCCCATTTAGCGATTTTCAAAGTTGTCCTGCCTCTAGCAAAGCTTAACCCCGAAATACAAGCAACAGGTAAAATTCAAGCGCTCGGATCAATACTACAAGAGATCGATGGAGGGTTGTTGATCCGTATTCTAATTCCGAAGTTAACTGTGTCAACATTTTCGGAATTTCTCTCTGTAATGCTACATTGTTTAGTGGTTCGGGGAATACTAGCGTTGATCTGAATAATGTTAACGCGGCGGGTTTGGAAATATTACGACTTGCTCAGTAGCTGATTAGCGGTAGCTTCCCGGGGGAAATATCCTGCCACCAACACATTTTGGGTTTGCTGTGTGTACTGAAACATGCCTGTGAATAGTATTAATTATTTACAATGTTATCCCACTATCGATTAACTTTGTGGTAATCTAATTAACTGCGGTTATTTAAGCAACGATCTTCGTTTTAAAGCAACATCTCTATCAATTCTGGTAGATGTCTAAAACTGTTCTCTCAAATTGCATCAATATACTTAGACAAAGGTTAGAACTTAGTAAATCACCCTATTGGTGAGCGGTTTAGCTTCAGCGCAAAGACGGCTTCACTTTTGATCAAGACAAATTGTGTTCAAATATTTGCAGCAGCTTTTATGGTTAGAGACGTACGAAGTTTATGATTGATTGAAGGTGTAAAGTATAGCAAGTTGTACAAGTCGGGCATATTTATGATTTATAGTCAACCTTATTTTGTTACTTCTTAGTTCGAAAGTCGAGTCACGTACCAGTTTTGGTCCATACATCGGTTTCGTCGGATATAAGCTCGAGAGTATACTGAATCTGATAAATTAAGTCGCGGACGTTTCGCCACCGGATCCTTTTCATAGTGAGTGACGTCTCGCACTCGCGTTCGTGATGTAGAGTTGAAGCGGTTTACTTTTGTGATGGATGCTGGGGATAGGAGCGTACCACAAGTAGTGTCAAACAGAAGACCATTACTCCTCTCTTAATAGTAAGCAATGATGAGATTATTTCCTTAGAAGTCTTATAAAACAGAAGCAGGTATTTGCCAAAATGTTAAGTCAAACGGTCTACGGCTAAGTAAATATTTCAATTTTAAACCGCTTTTGCCTGACCGAGTTTTTTTCCATATTGTTAGGAATGGAAGTTCTGTCTGACCATTACGTAGTGGCATGTGGTAGGCGTGGCGCGTGCGAGCTTTCCTCGGAGCCCCACAAGTGCAAGGAGGGGAGTCAGGCAGGTGTTGCACGCGCCGCCAGTCGGCCGCTCATTCCGCGACCGACCACCCTCGAGGGAGGTTCGCTCCGCCCGCTCCCTAGTCCGTGTAGCATTGTACCGACGACTTTATTGTTCGTTTGCCGTGTTCCAGATATGTTATTTAACTGTAGTATTCATTTTTTTTTTAATTATAAAATTGTTTTAGTTGACCAGTGGTTGGGTTATTAGTGTAGTGTATAATTGCTGTACAACCAGTGAAGTGAGTTGAGTTGACGCGCGCCAGTATCGAGCAATGGCTCGTAGTAGGCGGTGCGTTGCGGTGCGTGCCTCGTACGTGCGGAGGGCGGGTTTCAGCGGTTGTTTGTTCGTGCCACGTGCGCCGGTCGATGGCGCCGCGCATGCGCGCTTCTCGCTGTCAAACGTCATCGACACCATACACCACACACTTACTCTGACGTTATCTAATATCGGTAATTGATCACACATCGATTTCTCATGCCACTCTATAACAGCTCGACTAGGTCGCGACAGATTGCCGTAAACAACTCAACTATGTATGTCTGGTTATGTAATTTGTTTTGGAATAAGGGCGTTAGATTTAGAATTGCTCGGAATTGGGTTACCATTAATTGTTAAGTAAATGACTTGTTTGAATCCTCACTCTATTATTTTAATAGGACGTACAGAATTTACTAGCGGCTAATAAAAACAATAAAAATCTTTTTCGGAATATTTTGCAGTCAAGATTTTTTTAGGACATATCTTAGTTAGTAACTTTAGAAGTCTGCCACTATCAGAAAAAATTACCGAATGTTTATGAAATCCGTATCTCACTGTAGTGTTGTTTCCTTACAGAAAACGGGCGCTCGTCTGAAGATATTCTCGAGCACCGCTCCTCAGAGCACAGAACGGGTCGTGCAGCTCGTGGGCAAGGCTGACGCCGTCGCCGCCGGGGTTAAGGAGGTGCTGGACCTTATTAGACAGGTGAGTTTTTTTTTTCTTTTGTAACGAGCACATTTCGACTATGCCTATGGTGGACAGATGAGAACATAACTGTGATGTGTAACACTCACACTTTTGGACATTTAACCATGTGTCAAGCTTTTCCCCAACTATGTTGGGCCCGACTAGTATTTTACCACTATACTAGTATTTTATACAACACATGCATACATTTGAACATTGTGATTTTAAATTTCCAAGTCTTAGTCTATTACTTTCTAGGTCATACTGACACATGTATTAACCACTTGTAATTCCAGGTTCCTGTCAAAGGTGTTGTACAAAATTACGACCCGCACAATTACGATGACTTCTACGCCGATGAATACGGAGGCTTCGGCAGCGGGCAGGGAGGTAGCGCAGGAGGCGGCGGCGCCGGCCCTCCACGTGGAGGGCCCCGGGGGCCTCCCAGGGGCCCGCCGCGCGGCATGCCGCCGATGGGCCCCGCCGGCCGGGGACCCGCACCGAGGGGACCACCCTTAGGTCGCAACGGCCCGCCTGGCGGACCCCGAGCGCCGTTTAACGACTTCGGTGGCCCCGGTCCTAGACCTAGCTTCAGTGGGCCCCCGCGCGGTGCTTTCGGCGGCGGCGGCGGTGGAGGTGGTGGCGGCGGCAGTGGCTTCGGAGGAGGGAACTTCGGAGGTGGTGGCCGCGTGGGTGGGGGCGGCGGTAACTTCAGCAACAACGGCGGCAACCAGCAGGACACCACCACGCAAGTCACCATTCCCAAAGATGTTAGTATTCCTTCATATCATATTATTATCAAAACAAAATCACAGTGCAAGTAAACCTTATCTAGTATTCCTAAACTAGGTCTCTACATCTATGTGACAGTATTATTTCCGTTCTAGTTGGCCGGCGCGATAATAGGCAAGGCCGGCTCCCGCATACGTAAGATTCGTGCGGAGAGCGGCGCGGGCATCGAGATCGCCGAGCCGCTGCCTGGCTCCACCGACCGCATCATCACCATCACCGGCACCACACAGCGCATACAGATGGCCCAGTATCTCTTGCAACAGAGGTAGGCTGTATAACATCTAAATCCATTTCACAGCCCCTTTCATATCTGTCCTACGATAATGAACACAACTGACTTCCTGACTGATAAGAGATTACAGGATGAATAGGACATACTTTTCTACGTAATTTCATCATGTTTTCTCAAATTCATGTGTATTGTTATATTTCAAAAGAATTGAAAGCATGTCCACATTAATTTCAATAACTTCCATACTGTACCATTGCTAATATTGCCAGTTAAACTGATAATTTGTGCTGTTAACAATTAATTTGGTTGAGGATTTTCCTGAAATCAACTATCACAATAATTTAATATAATCACTAACACAGTATTGTTTTGACGATAGAATGTTTGAAGAGTTCCCTGAGTTGGATCCAAACCAAACTAAGATTAAGTAGAGTTTGTTGAACGGATTTGACTTTGTGACGGCGATGTTGTGACGCTAAGGTAAAGTGCACTCATTTGTTAGTAGAGGGAGCGTAGACTTCGAGAGTGTTCACACTTGTACCTACCATTCTTGATATTCTCGCCACCTTACTCTAGTGTAACTTAGAAATTATCACTCATCACAACTGTATAATTCTAACTCATTTTAACCTTTTTTTGTGACTAACTCTTTTGGTAAATAACCTTTCTAGGTGTTCATCAACTAACGGGCTTCAGCCACCGGCTGCGCGTTGTATGGAAGACTAGTGATTTTGTTGTTTTGATTTGAGTAACAAGAAATCACTAATCTCCCTACAAAGCGCTGGCCCGCTCTTCGGATCAAGATAATCTTCTGTGTTCTCTGTTATACTAACATTGTCTATTTTCTTGTGTGCTTTTGAATTTTACTGTGTTTGTGTACCTAACTTATCTGAGCTTCACATTCTCCCGCGATCTTCACAAGGTCATCATACCAACCACCCATCTTCTTAATAAGTTTTCTTAGAAGATCCATCTTTGTCGGTACACAATATTTGTTTTGGGCACAAATAATATTTTAGTAACGCTCCCTTTATTTCCAGTGTGCACGAGAGTAACCCGAATCTCGGCGGTCGCGGAAACTTCTGATTGCCGTCGCAAACGCAAACTGCGTTGTTAATATTATCAAAAGCTTCACCTCAGATCACGTCATTAATTTTATACAATATATAGTTTCTTCGAGGCTCACCTAATTATTATATATAATCTGTACATAGTGACTAAGCCTTACCAGGAAAATAAATGGTTCGCAGTCGTCGCACTAATGGCATTTTAATATCCCAATGAATTCGAACTTGATTGATTTTTTAAAATAATAGACAGTATTTTGTCTTAAATTATTTGCAATATCATATACGGTTGCAACAATGGTGTAATATAAATACATTTATTTCATTATTTCTCTGGTCGGGTTTTAGCTATTTAAGAATGCATTTATCATTATTAATAAAAATAATTGTTAAAAGAGTTTTAACTAAGATTGTGTCAATGGATTTACCGATTTATTTGTTACATCGATGTATTTTTAAGTGATAGCAAGGAAAATAAATAGTTTATTTTGTGAAAAACGTTTTTAATTATCTTCAGTCTCCCGATTTCATTCTAATAAAAAGTGCATAGTCGTTTCCGCCACATGGAATGACAAATAGTGTTAGGTAAAATGAAGTTAGCTATTGACTAAATTGTGATTGAAATTATAGAATAGAATATACTTTATAGCACACCAAAATTGAAGTAAAACTGTTACTAATTATAATGTAGATACAAACTCTTAAAGTTTTAGGCCATCAAGATACTGGCAATATATCAGTGAATAAATTTATTATGGAACTGATCTATCTATTTTTGTAATAAATAAACCAATCAAATATCCATAGACAAATGTCATAACTAATTTTGAAGGTACTTTAACCTATTTCCAATTTTAGATGTTAAGGTGAAAGCTCCAACCTACCCGCGAAATTCAAATTTTCTTACGTTTTTTGCAATTTTCAGGCCAGTGCTAGGTTGTATGTTGATTAAAATATTATTCGCGGCTGTAAGACGTATGTAATTATAGAATTATAATCATCAAAATCACCAATACAACCCTCCAAGTTCATAAAGCTGTAGGAAAGACTTTTTCTGTTTTTTTTTTGTTCCTACGCCTTAATCAACATACAACCTAGCACTGGCCTGAAAATTGCAAAAAACGTAAGAAAATTTGAATTTCGCGGGTAGGTTGGAGCTTTCACCTTAACTCTTTGCTTTAAATAATTTTATTGTTAAGTACATCTTAGTTGGGAAAGTGACCTTGAGACCTTCCTATTTACAGGATACTGAATGACCAATATATATAACTAGATATATGAGCTATACAATATATATAGCTGTGCCCGGGCATGCGTTGCTATGCAATTTTCTACCTTTCTACCTACCCTACCTTTTCTTTGCTATAAACCTCACGGAGCCCGAGACCTTTTCAACGAATGCAAAACCGTGGAAATCGGTTCGTGCGTTCTGGAGTTATAGCGTCAGGAAGGAAAACCCGACTTATTTTTATATAGTAGATAACGTTACGCCTGTAATCCCCGAAAGTTAAGGCAGTGAAACTAAAACGCTTTTGAAAGTTACTCATTTCATTACTCGTGTTGTAAACACGCACATTTCACCAGTTCTGTGTAAACTGTACCACTGTGCTACAATCACACGTGGTCTCAGAGCCGTAGGATAAGCTGCTGGACCAAAAAATTAGATAAAAAGGGGCTTCGACAGAAAGGTAAACTTGACTAAAATTTGCTTGATTTAGAAAAATATATTATTTCCTAGTTGAACAAAATTATGCCTATATCTGCACGTACTGTGCTTCAAGAGTTGCTATTGATTGTATTGTGTGCGTCTAGCAGTACAGAAAGCAAACTACGGTTCTGAGCGGAAAAGCATGATAAGTGCGGTTCCATGCTGATAGATGAGGCGCAACCCTAAAATTCGCGCTGGTACACAGACAACCCTGCGCACTTTTAAGCGCCGCTGATATTACTTTCAATAAACATGCGCACGTACATGTTTTAGTTGACGTCCTGATACTCAAGCTGGATTTGTAACATAAGGCGAGGTAAATAGGGATTGATTAACAGATCAGGCAGTGTTATTGGGTTTTTTCGTAGTTTTTCTGAGTTGCAGCAAGGAGTCAGAGATGTGTGCCTTTCATATTACATGGGTCTTTATAACTGGCTAGATTTGTATTTTAATATAATAATTTAACTTCTTTTTTTTTAATAATTTTTAAAGATTTTTTGTTTAAGATTTAAAAAGTCATTGAAATCATTGAGCAATCACAACTATAAATAAAAGCAATGCAAGTATAGTACTTATAATGATAAATTTTATTAAAAGAATCACAAAGTGTCCCCTTACAGTGATATATAAAAATTGATTTATAATGCTTGCCATTACAACTTAAAGCTTTTCTATCAGATCGCATTATATAATTCAGTCATCGATTGGAGTGTAATGGTGGAAGATCTGAAATTTCTGAATGTTCATGTTTGTCTAAATAAAACATAACATATACAAGAGGTATCACAACACCTAAGATAAGCATACAGCACACTAAATGAAACCATTTCAGTCCTAAGTCAGCGCCATGTGAGGTCAGCTCCTTCACCACTACTGATTCCACAGATATCTTCTCTTTATTATTATTAGGCAAGAGTTGAGTACCTTCTGTGGCTTGTTCATTCTGCTCAGAGTCTGTGTATGGGGCAACAGATGGCGCTAGTGTGCTGTTCATCACAACTGTGTTACAGTCTATGGAGCACTGCACATCTTCCTTAGCAGGTGCATTTATTGATACATTATTTTGGTTTATAAGTCCATTATAATGATTTGTATTTAACAATTCTTGTATGACTGTGTAAGATGAATTGTTTGAGGTTGAAGGCACAGGTTCTGGATTCTGCGTAGGTATCAGCTCTGTCAACACTGAATAAGGTGTTACTGGTACCTTTATAGTCCGTCTGGCAAATATTTCATTATCTTTATGTATATGGTTGATCCTTTTTAGCTCTGATATCTGTAACGTGTACAAAACACGATGTATTAGCAGAAATAAGATAACAATGATAACAGGAAGTATATGATATTAATTAATTTGAAACATCAAAGTACAATTTTGTACATGAAATTTAATTAATGAATGAATTTAATTTAATAAGTAATAAGATTAACAAAATATTATTTTAATACTCACAGAACAATAAAATCGCAACGCAATAGCTTGTAAAGTGTCCCCCTCTAAAACTTGCGCTTCTATAAAATGATCCTGGGGTTTTATTCTATGCAGTTGTATTTCAGTGTGATCACCAAGGTCGTCAGCCTTCTTCCCCATGGCGTAAGCCACCAAGTCATCTCCGCCATGCATTGGGCGAGCCCTTCACAAACAAACACCTTTGTCAGTAACACGTAAACAACATTGTAACACGACTAAACTAGCTCATCTTTTGCTACACTTACCTTTGTTTCATGTTCAAATACAACACTAAATCTAATAAGATCTACCATGACCTGAATAAGGAATACAAAACTACCTGTTTGTTTCCCAGTTTTAATTAATTTTTATTTAAAAATGTAAAACAGCTGTTGAATCACTCAGTCTTGACAAAAATTTTGACAATGACAATTTTAGGCTTTCATTTCAAGTTATGACGCAAGGTTTAAAGTTGCCAGATCTAAAAGCAAAAAGAAAAGATAATCATATTTATTTTCTGTAACATGCTTAATAACCTCTTTTGCAATAATGAGTAAATAAAAATTATTTATTCTTTGCATGCATTGTCAGGCAGCCTGGCTGTTGACGAATTATAAAAGTTTAAACAGCGTCTGCGAGACTTTGTTTATTTGATTCAGTTTTTCAGCATCGACTTCTAAAGCTAAAGCCATTTTTTGTTGTTGTATATTTAATACAAAGAAATGGACACACCATGAAAAAAACAGTTTTCTACAGATGAAGAGATTTAAAAAGATTGAAGAAGAGTCTTTGAAGAGTTTCCTCGATTCCTACAGGTTCTCATGATATGTTGACCTAATGACCATGGGGACCACTTACCACCTTTCAAACAAAATTTTTTTTCCTATTCGGTCCGTCGAATTCGAGTAATCGAAAAAAAAGATTCCGACGAACTGAGAAACTTCTTTATAGAAGTCGGTTAGAAAGAAAATACTTGCACCAGTTAAGCTTATTTAGTTCTTTTATTCAGAAATAGATGTTACTTAATCTCTTACAAGGTTACAAGGAGGAGTAGCACCTTCCCTGGGACAGGTAAAATATGTTTTGATTGATACTAAAGATCGAGAAAAAAGTTATACTTTTAAACTAGGTCAAAATTCAACATTTGACAGGTGACTTATAGACAAAGTTAAGATTGAAGATAAGCGGTTGGAGCGAGCTCGAAAATGTTTACAAGGTGTAAATATTTTCGAGTTCGCTCCGCTCTTCTGCAACCTACTTTCTTCTTCTGGGAATAGGTACATTCAGAGATTAATTCTCTTTGCCATATTGTTTATGTGTGCCGTTTAAATTGCCTTTTATGGCTTCGAGGCAAGGGGCTCCTAATTTATTTCAGCCTCTGAAATGCAAATAACAATGTTCTCTTTGCTTTTGGAGATTTGCAAGATCGACCGTTTGAGTAAATCCAGAGACAAAAAAAATGACCTTGTTTTGTACTTTTCGTTTACATTTGAATGTATTTGGGTTTTTCGTAGAGTTTGAAATACAAACTGCTAGCTGTAGTAGAGTTCTCAGAGGCTCGTAAAAAATATTTTAGTTTGAGATTGATTCTACTGTTATATTTCTATGTTTAAAATCATGAGCCTCTATGTGTGTGGGGGGGGGGGGGGCACTTGTAGACACACACAGCTGTCGCTCCATGTAAATCCTGGTATTCAGTTGTTGCACCCGGTTAGGCTGGGAAGACCCGAAAAGGCAGGCAGATGATGTCTGGGTAAATGAAATAAAACCAAATAATCGTTTTCGATCATTTCGTTATAATTTTAATAACTCCGAGTATTTTACACAACAGTTACAGAACATAAATACCTTTGGTATTGCGCCATAGAGGTGGTAGTAATTGCACATAATTAATTTCCTCTAGCTACATTATGTACAAAAAATACATTAATACAAAATCGACGTCTTCACTAGTTTATAGGTAACATTAGTTTACATGAATACATTTGTTATAGTCGCTATCAAGTGGTTATGGGTCGTTAGGTTTATATTGAAGGTACATTCATTACAATTAACCGATAACATTACATTTTCGAACTGCAACAACATAACTGTTTTTACAGAAACTTTTCAGGTAATCTTAAACCAGTCATTCTGTCACTTTTCTCATTAATGCTATAGGTATTCAATATTTTAAGTCAAATTTTTTATTAGTTAGGTTTAGCATTTTAGAAATAGACAATTTCATTTAGAATATGATTTGATTGCTTTATACTGATTATTGAAAACAAGTGCATACAATTAAGTAAAAAAGACTTTCTGGAATAATCACAATAAATTAAAATTATCACAGTAATGATTCACTAAACATAAATTCCATAATATCTTAGAAGCAAAATTGACACTTAATATTATATTGAAGAAGTTTACTTAAACAAAGTGTTTCCATCACAAAAAAAAAAACTTATTAATAAATTCCAATAAAACATTATAAATGTATGATTTCTATTAAAGTTAATGAGATAGACAATTAATTTATTCACAATATGCATCAGACTTAACGTAAAACATATTCATAAAATGTGGTTTTTTTATCAAATGTGTGCAAAGTTTTCGACTATTAAATACTGTATTCTATGAAGTTATAAAATGCATTTTTATTTCTTTAATATTACAAAATAGATTACAATAAACAAAACAAAAATTATGTAAATCATGATCAGCAAAAGTATATAAACAATTTTTTTGATTTTTTATGTAAGTATACAATACTTTATGTTCTAATATTTTTCTAGATGGTGTGCTCAAACATAGTTTAGCGGTACACTTATGTACAGTCGTCGACGTAAATATTTCAAATGATTTACAAAATATTAATTATTTACACTTAACACAGCGGCACATGATTGCATTGTGGCAAAGTATTTACAATACCAATTTAAATACTGTACAGATTTGTGCCCAAACATTCTTTTGGTGATAACTTTTCATACCTAGATTTTATTCCATAGACTTTATCAGTCCAAATAATTAATATCTTAGGCTCAGTCACAGCAGACCGAAAGGAAGGAGTTTTTCTGATGACATTAAATAACTACCTTTATTTTTAACACCTTAAAGTTCAAATCTGTTCAAACATGTAAGTACGAGCGTATTTTCAGACGCCAAATGTTTGTACTAATATGTACTTTATTTTTAATGGCGATGAAGCGTACTTTTCAATGTTATCAGTAAGCTCATGTAAATTTCGGCCTATGAGCGTTATAGTTTAAAATCGGAATGATTGTTTCACTATTAATATAAGATACATAAGATATTTGATCCACTACGTCTACGAATATGTGCAGTCTTCTAAATAAAGGGTTTATATACCACATGTTTATTTTTATATACAGACAGTGTTGTATCACTGAAAACCGACAAAAAACATTTTTATTTCACATTTTTTTAAGTCAAAAATTTATTCAATTTAAAAATAAATAGTGTTAAAGAGTATAAAGTATACATTGAGTCCGAATTCTTTAAAAAAAATACATTACAAGTATAAAATGCACATTAATGAATGTGTTGTTAAACTTATTTACTTTACCGACAATTCATAAATTATTACAACATTACTAACGAATTGTGACATTAACTTGAGGTAAAAAAACACATTAGGAAAGCGCAGAAATAAAAAGGGGCGTTGATTATATATATCACAGGTTGCGTCTAATGACAGATACAGACAGGAGGTGTCTCTTGCCTGTATATATCTCAATATATACAAAATACTACGACGACAATGGTCAGTGGTGACCATTGATCGGATAATCGGGCACTAATTTACCTAAACTTCATTTTTATGCCTACGAAAGAATAATATGGACATGACTTAGAATCCCGTATCCCGGAATCGTTTGAAATTCCTGATTGCTAAAAATGTAACCTGCATATAAAATATAGTTAGAACTCGTAGTAAAAACGATACGATTATTTTCTTTGAATAATGCGTACATACTCTCTCGTACTTTGAAGACAGCTGTTCCTTGTTAAACTCTCATTGTAATTTTTTTTTCGATTTAAAAATTCCATTTATTTTGAATAATGTAAAGATACTAAATCATCATAATAACCACTGTTATATTATAGTTGTTTTCACAAAATTGTTTAATCCCGGGAATTCGGGATTACTTATTAATTCAAGAAGGAATATCCATATTATTCTTTAAAGAAAAGAAGTTTAGGTATATAAGCGCCCGACTATCCGATCACTGGTGGTTACACACGCATTCAGTACATCAAAATAAATATCTACGCAAAAAAAATATTGCAGGGAAACGGCTCTTTTTTATTAGGGTTCCTTACCTCAAAAAGAAAACAGAACAGAACCCTTATCGGATCACTTTGTTGTCTGTCTGTCAAGACCTTTCATCGCGGTAACGCGTGAAGGTATCGAGTTGAAATTAAAACCATGTACTCAAGTCAGTGGTCCCTTGGAGCTGTAAAAAAACCATCCCTCTGTCTACGCAGACCAAAGATGGCCGTTTATGCCGCAAGTTTGTATGGAACTCTCGGTGCGAATCCGACTCGCACGTTAGATTAATCTAAAGTCGCCTTTGTGCTGATGGATGCATTCAATTGTATGGGGTTCGGAGGTATTTCAAGTAAAATTTATAACATTAAAAGCTTGTATGTTTTTTAAACTTATGAATTTTATTGACCTGCAGGATATGATAAGGAGATATCCTTAATAAGCAGGGTTCCCAGTTATATTCCAGAACAAAAAAATAGAACAATTGCCTTTCGGCTTCATTGAGGGTTTTTTTACATCCATTAAACAGGGTGATCAGTTCAACGTCGGCATAACTCTATCTATGGAAATGAAGTACTTAATCATAAACATAAGCATCTATGAGACTTACTCTGAAATACATATGTAAACAATTTTTTATTGAGTTGTGTGATGATCAATATATGGAGCAGGTCATTTATATTTGTGATTTCATGTATAGTAAGAGTACCTTAATTTTCATGAGTAGGGCAGGCCAGTAAAAAATCACATACTATTTTTTACAAATTAAATGTCAGTAGGTTATCAATAAAGCAACTAATCGTTAAGATAAGGTATCCAAGAGCTTGTTTTGATTGAAACAAAGATTCAAATATAATTGCTGTTGGGATTCCGACTCTTCGCATTGAGTTGAGTGTTCAAAATCCAACAGTTGCACATTTAGGTGTCGTGTAGTGTTAGTAAAAACATACATAAGTCTTTTCACACCACAGGGCATCTCTTCGTTATAAGTGGTTTATTATCTATGGTCATACATAAATGTTCGAGCATCATTATAACATAACGCGTGACCAAGTGACAAGCCCTTCAAATTGAAAACGACCAACCGTGAGATTATTTTAGACATCTATGAGGGAGTCTATCGCACACGGTATAAGAGATCCATGGAAAAATACTTAATTTCTATGGCAAGACTCTTTTCATTATCATATCCTCCTTTTTACTACCTTAACGGAAACTATCCAACACATTGACGGTGGAAATGTTGAAAGGTGTGATTTTGATTGGACCTGCAGCGGTAGTTTGTGCTACTTAAAGTTGAAAATTCAACAGCACGCTAAATGTCCCTTACAGCATTTCGTTTTTTTTAACCGTCTACCTCTATTTGCATTCGTCTGTATCCTAATACTTCAATGGCGAATTTTTATTGTAATAATAAAATTGGCAACGAACTCATTCATTCTCAAAATACGAAGAAAATCGTTTTCATTTAAAATTCAATCTCGCGGCGAGAAAATCTTTAGGAACTTTAAAAAGCGATTACAAAACTAGTACGCGAATGCAAATAGAGGTCATAAGAAGTGGAATCAGGGATGATAATGAAATATCTGAAAAAAAGCAGTTCATTTTTTAAAGCAGTCCCAAAATAGACATAAAAACTTATAAACACCCTTAAAATATAAACTCCTTCAGTCTCCTCAAATCATCCCCATTTTCACTATCCATGCTAAGAACCATTCGACCCTAGATAAACCAGACTACCCGCACTCACGCATTATCAAACCCTTGAAAGTCTCCGGGCCAGTTCTCCCTTCGCGCCGCCCGATCAGATCCAGTACACGCGAAGAACGCATCTCCTTCAAACGGGTCTGACTCTCTGGTAAAGATGTTTATAGAATCCGACTTACGGATATCTCTGGTGGTAGTGGGAGGGGGGCGAGGTCTCAGGGGAGGGAGGTCTCCCTCTTCTTCTTCGGCGATGGATGCGGTGCGGGGGCGGGGGGCGGCGGCGAAGTCGTCTTCGAACATGGAGCGAGGTGAGATGGAGTCGGAGTCGAAGCGGAAGCGAGTCGCGCTCTGTTCGCTGTCGCGTGCGCGCGCGCTGCTCACTGATATCGGAGACGCTGTTACGTCTTCTGGTTCGAATGCGAATCTGGAATAAAAGATATTATTGTTGTGATCAAATGTTGTTAAAAACAAGTTTATTATATTTTTTGGATTCCGTTTATATTCTAATATGACTCGGACTTGTTTTGAAGCGTTTCATTACAAGATAGTATTGATCCAGCGACAGTTTTAGAAGCAACACGCTTATAATCGTTGACTAACGAGATTAAATAAATTATATCTATTGATAGTCGGTTTTCGATGTACTGACTAATCACTAATCAGTGATTAGTCAGTACATCCGGAATTCATAGCCATCACGTCTGGGAAGTATCTCCAACTAATTTAAATTGAACGTATTTTTACGGTCGGCTGCTGTAGTTTGTAGCTAATATTGATGGAAAACACATGTAATTACGCAAAGAAGTACCTTATAGTACATCCTCATTTAACTCGCCGTCAACTATGCACAGATCAATATTCCGTGACTGATACAAAAAAAAAAACTGGGCAAGAACAAGCCAGACTGGCGCACCGAGTGTTCCCCACAAACTTGCGACATAAGCAGCCATAACTTATCACTGCGAAGTCTTTTTTTACAGCACAAAGGGACCACAGAGTTGAGTATATGTTTTTAATTCCAACTCGATACCTCCACGCATTCCCGAGATAAAGGGTCTTGACAGACAAACGGACAACAAAGTAAGTGCTGTTTTACCTTTTGAGGTACCCGGAACCCTAAAAATCTAGATGGATTTATCTAGATCCTCAAGCTCAGCAGTCATGTTTGCGACCACAAGACTAACGACGGTAATGATAAAAAAAGTAGGGAAAAATACATACCTGGTCCCCTCCAAACTGGCGTAGGGCGCCCTCTTCTTCCCCGTCGGTGTCGGAGTGTCGTGGAAGTCGTTGTCGAAGGGCGAGGCGTGGTCCCGGTCGCGCGGCGAGAAGTCGTTGGAGAAGCGGTAGTCGCGCGGCCGCCGCGTGTCGTCGCGTCGCGCGCGCCGCCGCCCGTCGCGCGGCTGCTCGCGCGCCTGCTCGCGCTCGCGGGACGACGAGCGACGAGCGCCCACGCGACGGGACGACCAGCCCAGCGTGGACCCGTACCTGTGTACGGGACTAAGTTAAATTGTTGCGTTTTTTATAGCAGTATTTTTTTAAATTAAGTCCGATATTATAGGTTGTAAGATAAAAGAAAGTGAAATAAGTAGACAAACAACTGGCAGGGGAGAACAGAGACTATTATCGGTTGTTTTTGTCGTATAGATGTTGACGTGTGGCTATGGCCAAGGCAAGTATGTTGTGGTGAGCCTAGGCAACAATACCTTTTATTGCGGATGGGAATTCATCAAATAACTTCCCCTGCTCTGGGCGGAGCGGGGGCGGGGGGAGTGTCAGACTTGTACTGACTAAAACCCACCCATGTTCCTTCTATTGACCTTTACGTTCCGGAGCAGCGGTATCTCTTTTCGAACAACCCGCAACCCCGGCAGGAGACAGCAATACCGTTATCGCTACGTATTGTTTTGTTTCACACACAAACCTTCTTTCACTAGAGTCTTCACTTTGTCTTTGTTCAGCGCGACGCCTCGTTTCTCGCCAGCCGAGAGAGCCATAATTTCTCTCTGGAAATGAAGAAATACTTTTTTATTATTCGTCTATATTAGCTTTCCGGAATTCCGGTTACGAGCCACAGATCAAAATAAAGTAAGTCACTTTACAATCTTCGAATAAAGAGTCCAAAAGATTAAGATAGGTATAACACTGACCGTCTCTCCTCCATCTTTGGTCTGGCCAGCGGTCCCTGGGTGACGATCGTCCTGATCCACAGCCGTCACTATAACTGAACAATACTGTAGCGTTACTATTTACTCTGTTTATTTTGCAAACAACTTCAACTTTGCCGTTAAGGGCGTATACGCTTGATATTTGACTTTACGAAATAAATCAGTTATGGCCCATATACATTTTTTACTCTGAGTGTGAGACCAACAGAAGAAAGAAATAAAAGAAAAAAAAAATATTCCTGAAATCATTTTAAGAATACATATTTTTTTCTAATATTATTATTTGAAAAAAAAAATATATCGTCAATTGTAGAAAATATTATATGTCATATAATATGAATCATTAAGATTGATTTATAAAGAGATCCAATTATAAAACCCTCTAAGTTTAACTCGATCCGGGGTTCCGGGTTTTGAAAGAGATACCGCGGTCCCGGAATATACAGAGCATAAGAAGGAACATGGGCGGGTTTTTGGCAGTAAAACTCTGAGAAGAAGCCTTTGAAACCCGCAGTGGGACAGTTATAAGCAGGTATTATTATTAATATGGATATCCATTAGATATGAAGTTACACCAAATTATTTGAATTTAAATAAAGAATATTAAAAATCGTATTAACTTACTCCTCATCCTCATCATAAGAATGCCGGGGCTTCCTATGTCTATCCCTGTCCTTCTCTCTGTAGTCTTTGGGCAGCCTCTCTCTACTCCTGGAATCCCGGTACTCTCTCTCCCTACTGTACGTCCTGTCTCTGTCCCAGGAGTCATTCTCCCTGTCTCTGGACCTGGAAATATAAATAAGAATAATTTATTTTCTTGAATACATGTTTAAACGAAAGATGGGACTGTTGGAAAATGTCTCAATACAATTATCATCTATCGGCATGTAAAATTACAAATTCTCACTAATATATAAAACCGGCCAAATGCGAGTCGTTCTCGCGCACCGAAGGTTCCGTACAAACTTGCGACATAAACGCCCTTTTGACTGCATAAAGCGGTATAGGTTTGATATCACAGCTCCAAGGGACCATAGAATTGAGTATATGTTTTTAATTTTAACTCGATACCTCCGAGCGTTTTCGAAAAAGGGCTTTGACAGTCACACAGACGGACAACAAAATAATACTAAAAGGGTTCCGATGATAAATTTGAGATACCAAATCCTAAAATACAACATAACTGGAATAAAATCACTCACACACGATTAATATTATATTAATAGAAGGATAATATTTTTGTGTTCACCAAAAATACTGATCGTGCACCAAATATTCTTTCCTGAATGTTAAAAAAATGCGTAGGTTAGGTTAAAACTGTGACCCCCTACGTAACCCCCCCAGTAACGACTTGCATTAATAGAAAATGGATAAAGATATACTTTTTTATTGTAGTGCGCTGATGCTCGTTATGACATATTTTAATTAACATATTTTGGTGCACATTCAGTATATTTGGTGCAACACAGGCAAAATTAGGTAAATTAAATGGGAATAAATTGAAGTACTTTTAAATACCATCCTTAATAGAATAGAATTTACCTTCTGTCCCTTCTATCCCTATGGTCTCTATGGTCCCGTTCCTTGCTGACGTCACGTCGGTCCCGGCCGCTGCCAGAGTCCCGGGCCGAGTCCCGGCGATCCCGCGCGGAGTCCCGGCCGTCGCGACTCATGTCTCTCTCTCTGTCCCTCATGTCGCGTTTGTCCCGGAGTTTGTCTTTCTCTCGGCCACTGCCTGAATCTAGGCATTCTCTTGAGCCGGATGAGTTGTGTCTGTAAGGTAATAAAAATATTTTTTTTACACACTTTTTTTAGTTTCACTTTATACTATGAAAACAATCTTAGAAATGAACCACTTCCCGGATTCAGATTGATTTGAAATTTTGCATACATGTTATGTTGTATACAATGCATACCTATGTGACGTATTTTTAAAACCAATATGGCGGATTCCCAACGGCGGCTGACTAGTTATTATTATGTATACCCATGGACCATGGACCTGCGCTTGCGCACACACGCCGCAACCATAATATCTCGAAAGCAGATGGATAATCTCCGCTATGATTGACCGTCGTGACCGAAAACGGTTAGGACAATACATGTTATGTCTCGTGACTGTACATCTCCATCTAACTCTTTAAATAATACAGTCGAAACGTAATACTAACCTTGAATCTCTATCCCTATGTGACGGCGGTCGCTGCAGTCTGTTCACGGGCGGCAGTTCCTCGTCCCACGGAGATACGTCACGCGAAGATGATGATGTTTGTACTGTAATAGTTCCTTAATTAATATGTTACGCCTTTAAACGTTATGATAAACGGTTTCGTGCATCAGAACATTTTTTTATCTTCAAATTGAATATGGATAACCGTCAATTTCATAATTTAAAAGGGATTCCCCGCCAGCCGGGGTTGCAAGTTGTTCGAAAGAAATATCGCGGCCCCAGAACAGTAAAACTCTGACACTCCCCACCGCTCCGCTCAGAGCGGGGAAGTTATTTGATGATTTTCCATTCTTAAAAAAGGATGCGCCAGGGTAGCTCGCGTAAATCAAATGATTTTACTTTTTGTTTTGCAATTTGCAGTCAATCTTAAGTTGTATCTTGATTCCAATATAAATTGCCACTGTAATAAATATAGTTTTGTAAGAAATAATGATTTAAACCATCAATATCTTAGTTTGTGTAATCCTATTTTAATTAATGTTTCATGAAAAACTCATTCAATGAGCGTAGAGATTTGTATTTATGATTTATAATTCTGTAAACTAGAGATCGGCTCTGGCTTCGCACGGGTGCACTGTAGATACTAATATTATACATATAAACCACATATGTGTACATATAAAAATTATAGGGAGTAGAGGGACAGACAGACAACGGGACGCGAGTTTGTTTTATACTAATTAGTGATACACACTTATTATGGTCGCGAACGACATTTTTTCAAGGTACAGTCATATTGACCTGCTAATTGTAAAAATACCCTGGCACCTTAAGTAGGAAAGTTAAGAATGAGTGTTACACGAGTGGGTAGGGTCGGTTTGTTCAACGTACCGATAGGTGGGCGGGGCGGCGGGTCGTGGTGGCGCGGCCTGCGCAGGCGCACGCGCGGCTCGGAGTCGCGCGAGTCGGACGAGCCGCCCGAGGCGCGCGCGCCGCCCAGCGCCGCCCAGCGCCCGCCCAGCGCGCCGCCCGACACGCCGCCCACCACGCCGGTGCACACCGTACCGCCTACTACTACGCCGCCTATTTTTTCTGGAAGTTACAATATAATTATGTATTAGTAGCATCGAAAAAAATCTACAACAGCAACAGTTTAGGGATTTATATATGTACCAGGTTTTGTTTTTTAAAAGAAAATTATTATCATTTACCACACTAAGGGGTACTAAACAGTTGATCACGTGAGCATATTCCATTCAACATTATTTGTTAAAAAAAAACAAACTTCTATGGCCTCGAGCCGATAAACAAACCGCTCGACATTACTATAACTGCAAAGGACGTGTCAAACACAGTCTAGTTATTTATTTAAAACGTTCAATTGCAATAATCAAAAGTTGATTCAAGTCAGTTCAAACGTTTCAAAATATTATTTTAAATTTTGATAGAATTCCGATGCAAAACAATAAATTTATTAAATAAATAAATTTAATTTTATGTTAAGTAACTTTAGTTTAAGTTAAGTAACGTTATGTCAATTGTTCCACAAACATACCTTTAGTATCAGGCGAAGAGCCACTAACAACATCACTAATGGACCCTGTCGACAGTCTCGTAGGCGGCGCTAGGTCCCTCACAGGCAACGGCACAATCTCCACAATAGGCTCCTCCTTCTTCTCAACCTTCTTCTCATCTTCCCTCTCCCTCTCTCTCTCCTTCACTATAGGACTCTTCCTAAACGCATCCTCTACATGCGTGAAAGAGAGGGAGCTATTGTCAATACAGTCGAAGAAGTCAGAATTGTCGAATCCGTCCGATTTCTCATCGGATCTCTTTCGTTCTTTAGGGAGCTCTGGTGGTAGGGACTCGAATTCGTCTTGTGGCGGTTCTGTTATTGTGATCTCACGTAACGCTGCGTATCTGGAAGGATTGGAAACGATGCTGCAATTGAAATAAATTCAATTGAAGTATATTAATTAAAAAGAAACAAAAAAGGCAATAAAATAAGAGCAAAGATAGAGTAGAGAAGTCCTCGGTAGCGGCCACCGAGTCTGGATTTGGACGCGGCTGATGGCAATCCGCTCGCCTCTGTTACACGCAAGTTTAACATTAATGGCAAAATGTGGCTTTACTTTTTGGTACACCTCTCTTAACCTTATTTTATGTGCAAATAAAAAACAAACTAGCTTTATGTATAGCATATTGTTACTTTATACTATATGTAGTAACAATCCTAAAAAATACTAAAGTATTTGAAAATATATCAAGGTAGCAATTTCTTACATGTTTGTGGTATTTGACTTGTTCAATCATGAGCGAAGCAAAATAAATAATCAAAGAAAATCTGCCTTGTTGATCCGCAAGTGATAGTCGCAAGAGTGACTTACACTGGCCACCATTTTCGGGTCGGGTGTTATTAGGTTTTTCCACCATGAATTTCTCATTAGCAGCTACGGAGTCTAGATCTATTCCCGGTTGACGGGAATAGGGTTCCTATGACATGGGTCTTTAACATAACTGGCCAAATGTGGTTGTAGCATTAGCTACGCTGCTGCCTAACCATTCAGTGAAGCGTGATGACATTACAGTGGAATCCGTTTATAATTATATCGAAAGGAAATAACAAATACGTCATACTAAGCGGACGCCATACAAAGCAGGATGTTCTTTTTTTTACCGTTGCCTTGCCCCACACTTGGATTTTCTCCTGTATCATGGGTGTGTTTACAAACATTTAACAAACTCACATACACAAACAGCCAAACCCGAAACAACTATCCGCAGGTCATACAGATATTTGTTTCGTGCGGGAATCGAACCCACGACACGCTGCCCAGCAGTCGATCGCTCAGCCACTGCGCTAACCGTGCCGTCAATATTTATTTTATTAGAGAGAAACCAAATAGACCTTAATCACTAAAAACCAATGCGGGGCCATCAACTATCAATTACCCACTGTGGCGTAACAAAAACAAGTTAAAGTAGCTCGAAACAGACTCAAAATAAAAGTAAACATCAATTGTTTCGTCGTCGGGTATCACGTGACTCTCCCGAACAACTACAACTAGACACTATTTATTAAAAATGGGTCACAATAAGCGAAGTCATTATAGCCGACTTTGTTATTAACAATCCTTACTAATATTATAAAAGCGAAAGTGAGTTTGTTTGTTTACGTCTTCACGTCTAAATGGCCAAACCGATTTTGATAAATTTTTGAGAACATAGGCTAAAAAAAAAAGTGGGATAAGGGGGAGAATGAGGTAAGAAAAGGGGAAAGAAAGATATTTTTGGAGTTTACTCCTTAAGAATCGATTTTCATATATGTATAAGGCGCCCGGTATGAGAAAAATGTGAGGTGTAAAATCTACTGATGAATGACCTCGTTACGTTTTTGGTGCAACTTTGGTGCAACCGCACCTATGGTGTTTGTCGTACAGTTGAATATTACTAGATGGCGCTTTATGAAATTTGTCGTCCGTCAGTGACATTTTTCGCCGATTAGTTATAATAAATGAATAAATATATATTTATTTATGTATATTATTTTCATTAATTTACACTTTCATATGGTATTAATCTTTTTTCAGTTAAATAAACTCTTTTTGCGTATGTTTGGACAATCGTACTTAAGGAGTAAACTCCAGTCGTGCGTCGGAGCTGACACACACACTTTTTTTTTCGATCATCACGCGGTCGTAAAGTTAGCATTAGCCCAAAGTAACTATGTCACGCGGACGAAATCACGGGTGGAAGCTAGTTTTATATAAAAAACCAAACTTAGCGTGTAAGTACTTCATAATAAGCGGTTGGTCAATATAGGCGGGAGTCATAATAAACGGATTCTACTGTGTATGAAAAAAATAACGCAGGCCGTCTACATACCTATCATTAGTATCCTCATGTTTCACATCAACGTGTCCATTATCACGCGGCGACACACTCCTTCTAGATTTCTCGATCTGTAAGGTCTTCATCACAGACTTGATATCCTCGATCTTCGCATCAATCTGCGAAGGCTTAGGACTCACAGAATTCCTGAACATATTGAACGAATCTAACGTCAATTCATCCAAAGTTTTTAAAGGACTACACGCTGTGTCTTTTTTAATTTTAACTTCTCGTTCCTGATTGGCTCTTATTAAATTATCTATTGCTGTCAATTCTTTTTCGTCTGAGTCTTGCTTTGGTTCTGATTCTAAGGCGTCAATAGGGTCTAAAATAGACTTTGCTTTAAGCTCCTCTTCTTGTATTTCTCTAAAAGCTGCGTATCTGTCGTATGAAGGGTTTGCTTTTTTGTCGAAATCATCGAAGTTAGCTACAAAAGTGTCGCTTATGTCTGCAGGCGGTGTGAAGTTGTCTTCGAATTCCGGTTTGAAGTCATTCTGTTGCGTCACTTGTGTGTTGATTTTCTCTGGCTTCTCTAGTTTGGCGGTTGGTGTTGATAAGGTTGATATTGCTGTGACCGCTGGTATCGGTTTTTCCTTTTCGGTTTTTGTTGCTGGTTCAACGTGTATATGCTGGAATTCAAATTAAAATCAATTAAATGTTGTATGCCTTTATGAGTAGGTGCACGCAAACTAAAGAAACAATGGATGGTCTGTGTGAAAGATGATATAGCAAGAAAAGAGGTGAATGGAGATAACAAGTAAAATGGGATAACGGAAGGAAAATGATGATGTCAAGTAAATATTGTAGTGGCTGTCATAAAAGTAAATGGATAATTTTAGCGATCTAATGGCCGTATCGTCATTTAGCCCAGAAGTTTGGAATGCTGTAACTCTTCATAATCTTAACAGTATTTGCCTTTTCTTCAACTTTGCTTGCTTTCATTGGGTCATATTAATCTGCTAATAGTTTCATAACAAAATTAATTAGGCAAATTATTTATTTACTGTGTTATTCATTAATGGGGAGATCTATGCGACGAGACAAAATGCTGACTGTTATGAGATTGCCTCATTGATCTAATAGTCGCAAGCGTTGAGCATGAGGTGATTGGTTCCATTCCCAGGTCAGGCAGTTCTATTGGGCTTTACATACAGGAATTTCTGAGTCTAGTCTAGATTTATGCCTGATTTATGGCATAGGAATAAAACATGACGGGCCTGTTGGTCTAGTGGCTAGTGGCCCTGACTGCTGAGCCGGAGGTCGCGGGTTCGATTCCCACCCAGGACAAACTTTGTGTGATGAGCATGATTGTTTGTTCTGTGTCTGGGTGTGATTTATCTATAATATGTATGTATTTATAAATTATATAAGTATGTATATCAGTTGTCTGGTTACCATAACACAAGCTCTGCCTAGCTTGGGATCAGATAGCCGTGTGTGAGTTGTCCCAAGATATTTATTATTTATTTATTTATAAGTGGTAAAATGTGGGTGTAGTATTAAGTACCTACACCTCTGAACAACCCTTTGGCTAATACAGGCGTGATATTATGAGTAATTGGAGATTACTTACCGCTCTATCGTTATCAGCAGCTAAATACGATCTGAGGTAATCTGTTAGTTGAGGTAGAGTCATAGAAGACAGAGTTGCAGAGGGAACTCGTAATCTGAAAGGAAAATATGGATAGTTTTGTTAATCTATAATAATTATACTATACTAATATCATAAAGAGAAAAGATTTTTTCGTTTGTTTGTACCGAATAGGCTCCGAAACTACTGGGCCAATTTAAACCATGTTTTATACACCATATATATATAATTGGCAACTAAATTATCAGGAACGACAAAACGCCACGAAAGACCGGCCTCGTCAAAAATGGTGTATATAAAAACCTACTTGCAAAATAAACATCATTTATAGGTAATTTGACGACACGTTTGGCGCAGTGGCTGAGCGATCGATCAGCGATCTCCTGTATCGTGTACAGGAGAAATTCCGAGAGTGGGCCAACGTTTTAAAAAAAAATACCTAGTATCAGTTGTTGGCGGGAACTAGCTGTGGGTTACCAAGACGTCTATAAAGCAGTACTATTCTAATCTTATTCAAGTGTAGGAAATAGATGGCGCTAGACGTCCTGTATAGCCCTGTCTCTTTCCCACACTATAATGACATTAAAACAATGCTGCTTTAAGACGTCATGGTACCTGCTAGGGTTGCGGGTTGTTCGAAATAGATACCGCGGCCCCGGAACGCAAAGGGCAATAGAAGGAACATGGGTGGATTTTAGTCAGTAAAAGTTTGAAGTCTGCCGGAAGTTATTTGATGATTTCCCAACCCAAAAAAAAAGTCGTCATGGTACTAAATACCAGTTTGTACTTGTAGCAATGGTTACCTGTGTGCCAGCTCGTCCATGGTGCAGGTGAGCAACTGGCTGAGCGTGATGTCGAAGCGTCGCGCGGTTGGGAGGGGGGGCGGGGCGGGCGTCAAGTACTCGTCCTCGCTGCTATTGGTTGCCGCTGAAGATAGGCGGGGCTTCATGCTGCGGTCCGCCTGGATGACATTTATTTTCTAGGTTATTTTTTGATAAACATTGACAAAAACAAAAGTCAGGTCAGGCAACAGAAGGGATGAATAAAAGGCATTTGCACGTGTCTAAGATGAGAATGATAAGGGGATGTGTTCGAGGGGTTACTCGAAAGAGATATCGTGGTCTCGAACACAAAAAGTAAAAGAAGGAATTATGGATGACTGACACTCCCTTTCCCACCGCCCCGGAGAAGATATTTGCTAACCGAAAAAAGGGAGATTTGTGGTGTTACGCAAATGGATAAAATAAGAAAAAGGATAGAAGAGGGGTCTGAGAGTAGTGCCGGTGACTGTAAAGTTGTGTGGTAATCGGTTGCCATTAGTATGAGGAATGAAGAACATTTTGTGAGGAAAGTTTTGAGTATGAATGTGGATGGATATTTTTAAACCCGGTAGAAGAAGGCCAGAGAAACGATGGATGGCCATCGTGGAGTACAGAAAGGAGATGTTTGATGAAATGATGAGTAATGGAGGAATATGGAAGAAGGCGTACTGCGCCAACCCCAATTAAATTATTAAGTAGTGTTTAGAGCGACCGACTCTCTAAGGGCTGAAACTGCGATAAACGGGCACCCGCGACGGACACCCGCCGCGTGTCTGCAAGCATAGGCTCTGTGGGTACGTGAAGGACCCTGTCACAGGTACCTAAAGAGTTCATTCGCCTGACCTCATATGACAGAGCAACACTGCAGTTTCACAATTACTTTTTCTCTGTCGAAATACATTTTCACAAGCTTTTCATCAAGCGTTATTAACTGAACAAGCCCGCGCGTTTTACCGCTGGCGGGCCCCACGCGTGCCCCCGCGTCGGTTCACTTTTGTATGAAACCGCGCGGGTGTCCGTTTAACGCAGTTTCAGCCCTGAATCCTAAATTTTAGCCTCAAAAGCAGATTTACAAGACCTTTTTTTCACGAAGCCTAAAAAACAAAAAAATGCCGGGTAAAATGATCACAAGTTGGTAATCGTTACAAATATGAAGTGGTATATTTTTCACTACAGAAATATGAGGCGTTTTAAGTCGCAGTAACATATGACAACTCACCAATGGTTCTCTTCTCATCGCCGGCTTGGGCAGCGGCGGGCCCACGTCATCATCGTCGTGGTCGTGCGGCGGGCGGGGCGGGGGCCGCGCGGCCGCCAGCTCGGCGGGCTTCTTGGGAGGCAGCGGCGGCGGCGGCGACGCGCCGTCCGCGCTCAGCTTGTGAGCCTGCGGCCGCTGTCGCACTGTACTGCCTGACGTGCTCTGTCAATGGAACTCTATGGTTTAAGACCTTGTACCAAAATCTCGCAATAGTAAACGATAGCTATCGCTACCCATACTAACTGTCGCTAAATATCATATCGCACGCTTATCACAATACACAGGTCAAACCTGTATTATGATACACGTGAGATTTGATATTTAGGTTTATTATAGACATGAAGGGTCGTGGTGCTTTTGTTTAGTTGTTGTATTGAAGGCATGAGACGTGCGAGTTTAGAGTAAAAGCGCGTCCCACGCCCGGAGCAAAGCGATTGGTCGCTTCAAGTCACTCAATCGTTTTCAATCAGACACTTTTTCGGTGTGACAACGATCAGTTGGAATACCATAACGTCTTAAAGCAGGATTGTTTTAATATCATTCCAGTGTTGGAAAGAGACAGAGCTATAGCGGATGTCTTGCGCCATCTCTTTCACACATCGGAATAAGAAGAAAATTCTATATAATAAATAAGCCAGGAATGTTGGATAAGAGCACGGAAGGAGCAATAAACAAATACGGTAACTGGGCATAGACAACATAAATATGTACGCTAAGTTTGCTGAGAAATTACCTGTCTCTGCAGCCGTGGCGACTTAGGCGCGGGCTCCGGCGGCAGGCTGACCTGCAGCGGTCCATTGAACACGCTCTTCCCATTCTCTACAGGCTCAGCTTTCTCCACCGGCGGTTCCCTGCTCAGTTTGCTCTTAAGCTCATCCACTCGTAATACACTCGACTTCGGGAACTCCTGCATACTGGTAAACGGATCGTCCTTAAACGAATCCGAAAACGGATCAGTGTTATCGAAAGGATCCGTCTCCGCGAACGGGTCCGAGGAGAAAAAGTTCCCCGTGAACAGTGCGCTCTGCGTCGGCTTGACGATCGCTACGGACCCGCCCGAGTGCCGCGAGAGTGACGTCATCGTCGTCGCCGGCCCGTAATGCTCAATCTTAGTGTCTGTGGTGACCGGCAATATGTCTGATATAAGACTCTGTGTCGACACGAGGTCTTTGAGCACTTTCTTTGGCGGATTTTTGAGCTCCTGAAAGAAGAGTTTTTTGTCAACGTAAGGTTTACTCCGGCCGGTGCCGAGGGGGTCTAGTTCCGTGAATACGTCGTAACTGAGCGACTGCGTCGTGGACGCGCCGGCCTGGCAAACCTGTAACACAGCCAGTCACCATAACACTAAGTATATGTAGACGTGGAGCGCATACAAACTTCAAGAGAGCAAGAATTACTTGATCGTTGTCGATGCAAGTAATCCAGGGATTGTAAAATATTTTAAACTTTAATAAACAACAAAAAGGTTCGTTCTACAATGATGAAAGCGTGCGTCTAAACACATAACCGTAGATGGTGCGTTTCGTAGTGCGTAACGTAAACCGGGCGAGATTGAGTCGTGCGGGGTAGGTCTCACAGTGACACTGCGCGTCGCGGAGTAGCGTCATGCTCGGGGAGCGGTTCTCGGTACAGTAAAGTTAAGCGTCACGTCCACATAATTCAGTCTTATAGCACACAGACCAGACGTCACAGCACAGGGAGCTACTACTAACAAAGAAATGTTTTTGCGAAAAATTGATTTAAAACCCAGACTTATTTAACGTCACACTTTCAAATGTTTAAGCCAGTACTTAACTTGCATTTTTTCCAAATATAAGCGTTACTTAGCTTCCACAAGATGTACTCTATGGTTTTTGTAATAAAGTTTAATTTGAATTCACCAAATTAAGCGTATATTTTCATAAATATGCCAAGTGAAGTATCAGCAATAGAAAAGGAGCCAAAACTTTTTTGTAGCTTTTTATTTGGGTCACCTTTACTATGGTAAATAGTCAATTAAGATATACTAAACTCTTTTCTATTAGTATTAAAGTAGATTATCGCAATAACATTCTCCACCAGTAATTTTCAAGCAATAACATAGACAGAAAGATCATGCACTATAGGGTACTAATACAGTATATATCCACTTACACATAACATTAATATAAAGTACACAGCGTTGCCAAAATAAGTACAACTACAAGAAAAACTTTAATTGTTAAATAAGTATTACATCTGTCCAAACGGTCGTTTTACAACATAAAATAAAATATATTTATTTAGGCATATTTATTAGTATAAGTTTTTGACGTGATAACGTCTTTAAAATCGTTTTAGTCGGGTGACATGTTCAGAAACTTGTGTCACACCAAAACCTCACAAGCGACATTTCATAAAGATGGTAGCGCCATCTGTTACTTGGCTCGAAAAAAAAACTTTAAATTAGTACTTAATTTCATTTTAGATGTCACTACTGGTGATAACTTATATCACCAATAAGACGTTATCACGTAAACATCTCGATCGTAAACCTACTTTACAAACAACCAATTTTTTTTTTTAATAAAGGGTGTCAGACGCGCTAACTGTTATTATGAATTCATCATGATTTTAGAATTTCAGATGTAGGATCTTTGGAGGAAGTTTTTACACTGGAGGTCTAGTATCGAGATGTATTCATGGTATCAGTATGAGCGTTGATGTCCCTTACACCATACAGAATATAAGATTATTTGTTATAACATGCTTTCCACTACTACGCGATTTTCAGAAAAATTAATCAAGTATCGAAAAAATATATGACCATAATTTATTAACTTCCATAAATACCAATTATTTTTAGTTAAGTAGGGCTTATAAGGAACGTGTGGTGAAATAAGACATGTTATTATACATTGTTCGTGACCTCAAGTAGTTGACTTAATAAGTAAAGCAACTTGAGATTGCCAAACACATCAATACACACTGATATTTAATTGGGAGGTTAAGTTGTTTGGTAATTTAATCATTGAGTTATAAGGTTAAATTAAATTAGCTAGCAAAATTCCTCAGAATTCGCTAAATAATTGAATTTATACTTTATATAAGTTTTTACGACAATCGTTCCAATATGAGGCTAAATAACTTGTTTACAAATGGCAGCACTATCGTATTGCAATTTATTTATAAAATATCAATGTCATAAACGACATTTTTTTAAGTACGTGAGTACTGCCATTTTGATTTCACTACAGTCTGTTTACTCCATACAGCGGTTCATTATTAATGGATGTTTAATTTAGATAAAATATTGCCAGTTACATAAAGGCCCATTTTACGATTACCGACTGCATGAAGCTATAAAGTATAAACTCTTACAGACGTCTTATAACGAAAATTATGTAACTTTTGCCATCTCAATTCATTGACATGCAAATGACAAGGCAAATAGTTACATAACGTTTATAGGTACTAATAAATATGAGGGGTCGTAGGGAATGAAATATGACACAGTATGGAAATGAAACTCTCATTCAAAATACCTTCCAAATCGCTTTAACAAGGCTGCAGAAACGAGGTGTAAAAGTAACGTAAATACTTTTTTTTTAAATACAAATACAATTATTATCCTATAACTGTTGACTTCTTTGCAGAAAGCACAAACAGTATATACAACAGTCCATAGATACGAATCGATTTTTTAATTATGAAAACACTAGCTGTGCCCAGTGGTTTCACCCGCTGTCCATCTCCTAAGAGACGTAGCGTAGAGATTACCCCCACAACCTCACAACATTTATAATAAATTATTTTTCGATTTTCCGATGCTTGACCATGGGTCGGTTTTTAGTGTCTGTCTGTCTGTCTGTCAAGACCCTTTATCTCGGGAACGCGTGGAGGTATCAAGTTAAAATTAAAACCAAATTCTGAACTCTATAGTGCTGTGAAAAAATCATCTCTCTAAATCTATGCAGTCAAAAGATATGGCTATGTCACAAGTCTGTCTCGCTCTTGGCCAGTTTTTTAATAAATATCCCTGCATGCATCCCGCAAGAAAAAATATATTCTCTCCCTCTAACTCTATCTCCTTCCTCTTCTTCTTCGAGTGCTAGTTGTGTTTTGTGTGTATGTCTCTACTTAATCCATCGGCGATTACAGATATATAAGACTAACTATACACCATGTAAAATACAATTGCAGTATTTTTAAGTTACATTAGGTGCAACAATAGTCAAATCTCATCACTCTAATCAGTCTGCATATTTGTAACATGACAAGCATCCGGTTTCACTTCCATAAGTTCCATATTTCCTTTCCACCATTTTGATAAATCTTAAGATTATCTTCAAAGCATGTTCTACTAACCGGTGTATCATTGAGATTGTCGACTAGTGCGGGTGTAGGTTCAAATTCAGCGGCTACGGTTGCTAAGTCGAAGGGCAGCGCGGGCGCCGCCTTGCCCGGGCTGAACACGCCGCGGGAGGGGGGCGCGGCCGGGGTGCTGCGGCCGCGGGACGACGCGCCCGGCGGGGGCGGGGGGAGGAGGCCCTTCTGGAATGTAAACAAGCGAGAGAGATGTTACATTTTGATTACAATAGACTTGCAAAGCTTGGAGATTTAAAGAGTGTTTGAAAGCCTCGGATTAGTTGTCCCAAGCAGAAATATTTTTTAAGAAAAAGTTGGTACATGAATATGATGTAAAAATATGATCTAAGTTTTTATATTCCTCATTGTGATTATGCAAAAGTATACCTAAATCATGAAATAAAAGATGGTAATTTCAAGCATGGCGTAGTGCCAAATCGTTGTCTAGACCTAACATCTCAAGGGACAAGCCAAGTTCAGCTCAGGACATTTTCTACCATCATATCTATAGTTACTAAAATTCAAGAGGCAAATATCACCAACGAAATTCAACTCGATTAGCACGCCTAAACCACGTTCAAGAGCTGTCAGTGTCATTGTTTTTCTAGTACTTTCCGTCCTACTCCTGGACAAAATCCGAGGTCAACTCTTTCCATTATTCGCGAAACAGCGCGTTCTCCTACCAGCTCATAATTACTAAGGAATATTGCCTTTGACAGTTCCTGAACGCCGTTTAGATGTTTAGAGACATTGATGAAATCAGCTCTAACTGTAATTCCCAAGTTTTACCTGTGAAGGCAAAGCCGTGAAGGAGTCTCCAAACGGGTCATTAGAAGGAGTCAGACCCTCCACTTGGGTCAGTCCTCTCCTAAGGGAACTGAGCTCCTGTTCCAGGTCCACCAGCTCGGCTACACCCCCCTCCGCCCCGACATCCACGACCTTCGATGTAGATGTACTGGTGTCAGCACCCGACGCGATATTCTGAGGAAGATTGCGATACTGCTTTTGAAATTAAATTCTGCCTTTGTAAGTTCAGTTTCTATAGTGAGGACGTGATAATGGAAAATAAACTATACTTCGTGTGGATAAACTATATTTTATCTTATCACCCAAAAAAACTGTAAGTATTTGTTTATATGTTTGGATAAGGTGGATAATCAAATGCAATGCAGGAAACTGCAGCCTTGAGTATCTAAGGGTATATTAAAAGCAGTACCAAAACGCGAGCGAAAGCTAGTTTAATTACAAAAACGTCCAACCAAGCACTCAAGATAAACATTCGCTTCAATTTTGGCCCCAGAACGTCTTATAACTTTATGATACAGTACCGCGATTTAAAAACCTTCGGAACAGGAGTTCAGCTTCTGCAACTACACGAAGTATTATTTATTTTTTAATGGATTGTCCCTATTTATTGCTAAAATTATTTAGATTTTTAGCGGCTATAGACCGCTTCTAGTTTATCGGAATTCAGATACCAGTATTTTTCGTAAGAATATATTATCGATTTCGAAGGGTAATAAATTCATTTGAATGTCAGCCAATTTAACTATTTAGCTAGCTAACTAAATAGGCTTCTTCTTTTTAAAATAATAACCATGGAGTTTCTTGGCGATTCTTCGCCGTAGGAACCGTGCACCTTTTCTCAAAGTTTTATAAATTTCCATGTCTTCAGTGCCCAGGACTATGTGAAATAAAATTTGATAATATAGGTATATCCCATATATAACAAGGTTCTCATGTATGCCCCACCCAAGCCGATACAATACACCTCTGCCTATACCGTGTTGTAATAAGATACAACACTAAACTTAAGGTCAAGTTTTGAAGGTTCATTATTATTTTGTAACAAAGTCTTCTTTGTGTAAGTATGTACAAAAGAAAGTTTTCTTTGTTTTCTCGTTTTTTTTTTTTTATTATGAAACAAGTTTGTGCTGCCACGAGTCAAGTGGGAAAAGCCACAGTAAAATAACGAGGAGTTATAGCTCTTTATTTTACTGTGGCATTCTTTATTTCCTCACGAATGAAGGTTTATCACTTAAAAATGACTAGCCAGTTATGGGTGTTTATCTTGTAGTGTACGTAAATGTCAAGGCAAGGTTTGTATCAAAGAAAAAACGAACCTCAACAGGAAAAAATGGAACCCTATATAGGATCACTTTGTTGTCTGTCTGTCTGTAAAGACCTTTTACTCGAAAACGCGTAGAGGTATCGAGTTTAAAATGCAAGTCTAAGGTGCCTTGGAGCTGTCAAAACAACCCTCTAAAATTCTAAATCTATGCAGTCAAAATATATAGCCGTTTTTGTCGCAAGTTTGTACGGAGCAGTACTTGTATTTTTTAAGCACACTACTCATTTATTTTTGTTCTATAATTAATTACACGCGAGCGTAGTCAGGACGGGCAGCGAGTAAATAAATACATAAAAAAGGCTATCACACAAGGACGGGGGCGGTCATTGGTGCATTGGTATCTTACACAACAGTATTCAGCAACGGATATGATAAGTCCCCGACCATGACCTCAGGATACAACGTGAATGTGTGGCATACAAAGAAATTACTACAGAGAGTGATAACAGGGTGATCGCCTTTTGTTTTATTCCGCGTATAAGGAAGGACGTCTGAGATGATAAGGAGAGCTTCATCTTTTGTCTCGCGAATGTTAATGAATGATAACTTTGTTATATTGTGTTGAGGATTCTTGTTATTTGTCATCAGTCTCAAGGCCTCGGTTGTGGCAAAAAGTTTATTTTTTTTTTCTTTTTAGGGTTCTGTACTTCAAAAAGAAAAAAGGGAACCCTTATAGTATCACTTTGTTGTTCGTTTGTCTGTCTATCTGTCAAGACCTTTTATCTCGGGAACGCATGAAGGTATCGAGTTGAAATTTCGTCTGTGGTCCCTTGGAGCTTTGAAAATATCAACCCTCTAGGTCTACGCAGTCAAAAGATATGGGCGTTTATGTCGCAAGTTTGTACGGAACTCTCATTGCGCGAGTTCGACTCGCAATCGGCCGAATCTTTTACAAGTAATTGCAACCGTAAGTTGTGAATATAACCACGGTTCCAGAACACAAATAGCAAAGCCAGGAACGTGGATGGATTTTAGGCAGTACAAGTTTAACACTTCGTTGCGCCAAGAATGGGAGAAGTCTGATGATTAGTGTGTGATGACCTAGCGTTAGTTATCAAATCACATTTTTATATCACCCTTGTTCTGAATAGTTACAGTACTGATAGCAACATCTGTGTGACTCGTCTCTTAGTTATTATTTTGTTTTTACAATTTTTTTTTTATTTTAGTCTTGTATAGATTCTTTTCTACCAATTCGTTGTGAATGAGTGGACATGGTTGGCCTTGTAGATTCTTAGACGCTTGTTAACTTTTGTTAACGTATTATTTTATTTTACTTTTTGTAAAGTAAGCAATGACTTATTGTCGGGCCTACGCTGTCCTCTCATACTTAAGTGCTAACGCTGTAACAACAACATTGTAAAACCAAATGATTTTAAAAGAGTAACCATGGAGTTTCTTGCCGGTTTTTCTCCATAGGAAACGACCAACCCGAACCGTGCATCTTTTCTCGACGTTTTATAAGTGCCCATGTAGGCCCTATGTGAAATAAAAATATTTTGAATTGATTTGATTTCCCATCCGAAAAAAAAGAATGAATATATTTTAATTGCGCATTGCATATCAAAGGGAAAAACTAGAAATATAAATGCTCTAGCTTCCGCCAGCGACTTCGTCCGCTTGGCATAGTTACTTTGGGCTAACGCTAACATTAACACGCGCGATGATCGAAAAAAAAAATCTTTCTCTCCCCTTTTCTTCTTTCTCCCTCTTATCCCACTTTTTTTTGACACTTTTTTTTAGCCTATTTCCGTCTCTAGGGTCCCAACTATCTCTGTACCAAAATTCATCAAAATTGGTTTGGCCGCTTAGGCGTGTAGACGTAACAAACTCACTTTCGCTTTTATAATATTAGTAAGGATTCGCGATCAAAAGATTTATGTATGTTTACGTATTAAGAAGTTAAAATTAAGCTTCCATCATGATAGGTCTTGCAGCTCTTCGTGTTTATAAGCTGCAGAATCGCAAAGGAGAGGTCTAATATGAAAAACCAAACGCCTGATCGAATTTTCCGACATCAAAATTAAAATCAATTTGCCAAAGTATTTGCTGGCCGTCATCTGCCTAGCCTTTTCTCAACTATGTTGGGGTCGGCTTCCAGTCTAACCGGATGCAGCTGAATATCAGTATTTTACATGGAGCGACTGCCTATCTGACCTCCACAACCCAGTTAGTACTGGGTAATACGATACCCCTTGGTAAGACTGGTTGTCAGACTTTCGGGACACTGATTACCTGTAACGACTGTCAAAGATCTACAAATGACAGCCGGGACCAACGGCTTAACGTGCTTTCCGAGGCACGGAGGAAACTCGGTATGTAACGGGTGGTCACCCATCCACAGACCAACCTAGGCAAGCGCGGCTTAACCTAAAGATCGACCCGAGCGGCTGCTATTATTTAGCCACGAGCTCCTCCTCTATTAAGTATTTGCTGGCCGTATACAATCTAATTGCAAATTGTAATAAACTAAACAGGTTTTCGTTTATCCAGTATCGATTTGCCAGTTAAATGCCAAAAGTCAGATTGCATGATGAAGAAGATTCACAACAAATCGCGTGAGTTATAAAAATTATAGTCGGTGAATAATAATGCACTGACTATAGATAACTTTGCGAATTTGTCACGACAATATTATCTATACCAAGAGGAAAGATGTGTTTGTTTGTTTGTATCGAATATGCTCCAAAACTACTGGACCGATTTTAACCATTTTTTCACTAACATAAAGCTATATTATCAGGAAGTAACAAAGGCTATATACAACATCTGGCTACTACCCTTGGGAGCAGGGCAGCAACTAAACATGCGGGTGATACCGCGTAGGACAGCTAGTCTTATATATTTACGAACTGCAGTTAAATTAAATCAGTTCATTTATATAAGCGATTTTGTTCCAGGTTACTTATTTTCAAACGTAAAATGTCTGCTTCGTGTTAATATTATAATATAATAGATTCTTCGTCTTTATTAATGCGAATGTAACTCTATCAGACTGTTTAGTACGTTACGGGTACACGTCTGAACGGATTTTGATATAATTTGAAAAACATGTGGACTATGACCCAGGTTAAGACAAGTGTTATTTGTTCTCCTTGTAGAATATTTTTTTCCGTAAGATAATATTATACGACGACAAGAGCGAAATTCCAAAAAAAAAATGTTCGGCATATTTCTGTCAGTTAGTATAGCAACATATCGCACTCATCACAATTATCACATAAATATCTTAGAAGTGCTGATTTACAGAATCAGACTCAAAACAAACAGTCTGTAGGTCATGCAAATAAATTATGTAGTATGAACATCAATCCCACGACCTTCAGTACATTCACGAGCACAAAATCCTACTAATATTATAAAAGCGAAAGTTTGTGAGGATGTAGGTATGTAAGTATGTTTGTTGCTCGTTCACGCAAAATCTACTGAATGGATTTTGATGAAACTTCACAAAAAATTGCTTACATATCAGAATAACATAGGCTACAATGCATAAAGATATATTGTATATTCCATCACCACGCGAGTAAAACCGGGGGCGCAGCTCGTAATGTACACTTAAGAAAGCTCAAAAACGTTTTTTAACGTATGATAACGATAAGATCTTTAAGATAAGACCAACATTTTAATGTAATATTTTTACTGCTTTTTTCCAATTTTATTTGAGGTCGGGGCAACACTTTTTCTTCTTCCATTCTCCCCTGTCAGCCGTCACGGCATTATTTACTCCTTTTTCTTTCGCATCATTCCTTGCACATTCAATCCATCTTTTCTTTGGCCTTCCTCTCCCTCTCGATCCAAAAATATTCATATCATAACCACGTTAACTTTATTATTAAGTTAAAGAAAGATGCTACATATAAACAAGTTAATGCTCATGATTGTACACCACAAACAGTTCAGAATATCAACCGGTTGTCGAGAAATAAGCCAGAATTATGCCTAAGCGATAAAAAAGAGGAATATCTTTATTAGCATTTTAGATATGAATGATGCAGCACAGGTCAATCATCCACTAGATGATTAGTTTCAAGAAATAAATTGAAGGAGATTGACGATTAGCGTAGGCGATAGCATAGCTACTGATGCAAGACTTATTTTCGAACATTGTATACAGGGTGTAATAAACGCAAGTCTCTTTGTATCGTAGACTATGAAACTGATCAACTTTGGTTCATATCTTTTCAGATTTTCGTACATCACAAAGAAAAAACGGAACATTAATAGGATCTCATTGTTGTCCGTCTGTCTGTCAAAACTCTTTATCTCGAAAACGCGTGGACGTATCGAGTTAAAATTAAAATCAAATGCAAGTCTGTAGTCCCTTGGAGCTGTTAAAAATCAACCGTCTTATGCCCCGTTCCAATAAACAAAAAGGACTCGATTTTTACATAAGTCTCATAGAACTTATGTCAAAATACAACTATCCGTAAGCAAAACGAGTCGTTTTTGTTTATTGGAACGGGGCATTAATCTACGCAGTCAAAAGATACGGCAGTTTATGTCGCAAGTTTAAACCGTCGTCGGTACACGAGACCGATTCGCAGTTTTTTTTTGCGGATGGGAAATCATCAAATAACTGCTCCCGTTCTGAGCGGAGCGGGGGGGAGTGTCAGACTTGTACTGACTAAAACCTACCCATGTTCCTTCTATTGCCCTTTATGTTTCGGGGCCGCGGTATTTCTTTCGAATAACCTGCAAACCCGGCAGGCGGTGGCCCTGGCAGGCCCCTTTGCTTTGCTGACATCTCTTTGAGGCGCGCGTGGAACACGAACGCGTCGTCGACATGGCCTGTCGTCAATAGACGAATGGACGGTGAGATACCCATTGCTCACCGTCCACAGACCCGGTCCCACTCGCACTTGGTCAGTTTTTTCAGTTTTACCATACATTTAGATCAGCAGATCGCGTAAGTTCCTATAGAACTTATTTTTGACGAATTTCAAGAACTCGTGGTGTGGAACAAAAGTTATTCAGTTTCATTGCCCGAGATACCATACGGAAAGTGTCGCATTTATATGTTACACCTTGTATATTAAAATAGCCCATATGTTTATGGCTGGGATTCTTGGCGGGTGTAATTGCAGGTTTTTGTGCAAAGACAACCTGACGGGGTCCAAGAGTCCGAATCAAAGTGGCGTGCCTTTGATTCGGAGTCGCGGACTTCTG
This sequence comes from Ochropleura plecta, assembly GCA_905475445.1. Classification (NCBI taxonomy): domain Eukaryota; kingdom Metazoa; phylum Arthropoda; class Insecta; order Lepidoptera; family Noctuidae; genus Ochropleura; species Ochropleura plecta. The sequence continues at coordinate 7,307,815 of FR997740.1, read as the reverse complement.
AGGTAGTTGACGAACACTGTGTGGTGTTAACTCCGCAGCGCAAAGGAAGGATTCCAGCATGATAATACCATTTCTTCACAGTCTTAAAATAGTGATAAAATATAGTTTAATGAACTTTCGTCTGGATTCGAATCTGAAGTACCTACTCGTCTCTTCCCAAGCTCAGAGAAACTGCCATCAAACAAGATCAATACTGTTATAAAAATATCTAAGTAGAGTAGGTAGTGACGTCATTTTAATCCTGAAAGATAGCTTATTAGGTCATCTTTGTTTTATTCTCGTTCTAGCTTATACTGCTATCCTTTTCATGAATTTTGATCGTGCGTAAAAACCTAACATAAACAGATTTTTAGAGGATATTTTTTTATATGATATTGTGGTTGCCATAATATTGTTATATTTATTTAGACTCTAATTACCATAAATTATAAAGTTTTTTAACTGACCCTGAGCAAAACCTGGCCAAGTGCGGCTGGGATTCGCACAACGAGAGTTCCGTACAAACTTACGACATAAAATGTGATATCTTTTGACTGCGTAGACACAGAGGGTTGATTTTTGCACACTTCTAAGGGACCACAGACTTGAGTATAAAGTTTATAATTTCAACTCGATACCTCCACGCGTTCCCGAGATAAACGTCTGTCTGTCTTGCCAGACAGACAGACGGACAACAAAGTGACCCAAGCATTCTTAATGACAAAAGCAGTGCATATGCAAAAATAAACCTTACTACAAATACTAAAAACTCTGTTTTCAACGTGATAAGAATCTGCTCTCCTCTCCGAGCCGGTCTATGTGAAAAAAAAACTGCGCGTCGAACCTTTCCGAGCCGGTCTGTGTAAACGGACCCTTAAGGGTTCTGTTTTTCTTTTTGAAGTACGGAACCTCAAAGGCTTCAAGATTGTTAAAAAAGAAATGTTTAGATCACTGTATAATTTTCCAAAGCGTCTAACATAATAGCGTTGAATAATAGAGAACAACAGGAACGCGTACACAGAAACAGTTTTATTTATAAACCACGTAATTTGTTTTACTCCGATATCTGCGCTTTCTTACTACTGTTTCTTTTATACATACGTAAGTTTGTCTGGCTGGTGTCTTTCTCGTAAAAACTACTGAAAGGATATTTATCCCGCTAGCTCGATTCCGTAGGGAAATTATAAAACTCCAAGCGGTCGAAGTCGCGGGCATTAACTAGTAGTTTTATTGCCCATAACTGAAAGTGGCTTCTCCAAACACTGCCCTATAAAACATTCTTGAAATTTCAAAACACCACCAATTTTATTGAAAACAAACACCGAACTGTTTGCGTATTTCCCCAAGTTCGATCCACGAGGACTCGAGTCAAAACACAGAAAATAAAATACAAAATATTGAAACTATCACTATTTCAACACTACACACACCTTTTTTTTAATTTTCACAGACCAAGGAGGTATGAGGAGCCACGTGTCCATTTTATTCACCATTATTCGGTGCCAGCTATTCACATTATGCGAAGTACGTAAAATTAATGTTTACTGGACCAGTTATTCGTTGTTTTGACGAATCGATTAAACAATCGATTGCACGTCAATACACAATGAATTATTGATGAAATGTTTACGTTATAGTATTTGAAATTTAATTATGCGAAAGTAAATAAAATAGACTGCCTCGTTCGTCTAGTGGTTGCAAGCGCGACTTATGAGCATGAGGTGCTAGGTTCGATTTCCGGGTTGGGTAAAGTGTTGAGGGATTACAGGCGTGTTATATGTAAATATAGATAATAAATAATATAGAAAAGATGGACCGTCGACCTGGAAAAGCTGGAATAGACTAGAAACAGAAGTCGGGCACCAGGGTATTGACTTCCTGCCGAGAAGAAAAGAGATACCGGGGCCCCATAACATAGATACCGGGGCCCCATAACATAAAGGGCAAAATAAGGAACACATGGACAAGGGTGGGGTTTACTCAGTACAAGTCTGACTCTCTTCCCCGCTCCGCCCAGAGCAGGGGAAGTTATTTGATGATTTCACATCCGCAAAAAAAGCAAAGGGGAAAAGAGACCTCCAGATCTCCAGTAGTGGACTGCCATAAGCTGGTTTGAAGAAGGTAGATGTGTTAGAAGGGGACGTCAATGATTTGCACAATAATATGTGTAGCTAGCATGCCATAGCAACATATACGTATATGCATAGCTAGCATCACACACCATTGGAAAGCAAGCTACTTGCACCCTTAAAAAAGAAAAGAAAATTTGAGATCATTTTAAGCATTTTTCCAAACGATGTTTTCAACTAATCACAGCGAGAAATGTGAAGCATGCTTTATTTAGCATTTGCGATTTCCAAACACAAGAAAAGTCTAGTTATTTTCCTACAAAATATACGCAAACCAGCTAGGTAATATTCGTTTGGTGGAAGCATTGTTTTCAAAACAGTCGTTTAGAAATCTAAGGAACGTCAAATATGTTTATGAGTTTTAAGCACTCGGCTTTATGTGCGTGAATATTTTGGGAGCCTGAATAGTTTAGAATGCTGAAATAAGGCTGCCGTCTAACAAATGAAGAGTGCTTCGACTGCTTCGGTGGTCGATTGCTTTTATTTTTTGCGGATGGGAAATCATCAAATAACTTTCCCCGCTCAGACTTGTACTGACTAAAACCCATCCATGTTTCTTCTCCCTTTATGTTCCTGGCCCCAGTACCTCTTTCGAACAACCCGCAACCTCAGCACTCATCGACTGCTGAACTCGCCCTGGGCGGATATCCGAGTCGGGCAGTGTTACTGGAATTTTTCATCAGGAATTTCTACATAGCAGCCACGTAGTTTGGATTAGTGCCCAGTTGATGGCATGCATAGATAGGCTCGCCCTTTTACATGGGACTTAAAAACAACTGTCAAAATGTGAGAGGATACCTCTGCGTAACCTTTTGAGGATTACAGGCGTGATACTAAGTCATGTTATTTATACGATTTATCTCGCTGTACAAAATGTTTCGCTTAAGACGACGTCGCAGCATTATGAGATTAATGAGCCAAAGTCGCGTTTTCAAACGTTCGGTTCACGACCGTTTAACAAAAGACCTATAATCCGCGTTTATACGACAAGATATAAATATACATAATATAGATAATAATATATAAGATATAGATCTATGCGCGACTTACAAGGGAGTATCTTCATTATATACTTCCATTCAGCCGAGAAAGAAAATATCGAATCTAATAATGTCACTTGAAAATCGAATTTCTCGAACCATGACAACTCGGAATATGATTTTGTAGTGTCTGTTTTGAAAAGCTCAATTCTCTTTTCTTGCTTTTCGCCGTAGAATATATTGAACGAACTGTTTACGTGTCAACTTTTCATGTCTTTTTGAAAATTGAATACGACTTTTAATAATTATACAAATAATCATGAAATGCTCCTTTCCAAGGTCGGTCGATTTGGGTCGGTTTCCATTCTCACCAGATGCATATGAATACCAGTATTTTACATGGAGCGACTGCCTTATGATCTCCACAAGCCAGTTAGTATGGGGCAATTCGATATCTCTTATTAAGACTGGTTGTCAGACTTTCGGGGCACCTGTAGCGACGGGACCAAGAGCTAAACGTGCTTTCTGAGGCATGGAGGAAACTCGGTATGTAATGGGTGGACCCATCCGCGAACACGGACAACTTAAGTATGCGTGTTTGAACCTGCAGATCGATCTAAGCGGATGTTTTTTTTTAATAGTGCATAGGATAAATATTTCAATAATTACCTTAGTTTTCGTCTCAGTAGAGGCGTTAGTCGTGTGCCGGACTAAGCTGCTGGTAACCGTCTTGCCTTCTAACTGTTGTTTCGCCATTTCCACTTCTTTCTTCTTGAGCTCGAATACTACTTGGAATAAGTCTCTCATCGCTATTACTACCTAAAACAAAAGTTTTGAAGGGATGATGAGATGTGATAGATGAGGTTATGATGACCTTAAAGCGCAGTTCAAAAAGAAACAGTGGAGTGCGTAACGAGGAAGCATTTACGATGCGTTCGGCAGCACGCTTTGTTTCTCGCTCTAACAAATGACGGTTCTGAGCGACGGAAAAGGATTGAAAAAATGCGAATGCGTGCTGATAGATCGGGCTTAACCCTTAACGGCTTTTTTTGAGCTGTCTGTGGGTATATTCCACAGCAATTATAACTCTATTCTGACAGTTCTTAGGCGCAGTTTAGAAGTGACGTTCCTATTAAGTCCCACTGATGATTGGCATATTAACAATTCCCTAATTTAGACAGGCTGTTAACGTTACTCTGACCCGACTGGGGGAGACCGTTGGTTAGCATTATTCAGTCGTTGACTGTAGTATTGTCTATGCTTGTATTTAAGAAAGGTTGAAAGTGGTAAGTTCTAAACATCCTAATTTGAAGCACGGTCTTGCGGCATGGAATAATCAATCCGGGGGGATAAATTAAAAACGTGAAGTACTGGACAAAAGCCGTTTGGCAAAGATCAGCAGCAACCTAGATTCAGTAAGGATAAAAGATTCACGTAGTTTGCCGATCAGGCTGACCTGAACAAAAGCCGTATAGTCGCTTTAGACAAAGAGGAGAAGTAGAAGGTAATTGGTTGAGTAGCAAAAATACAATACAATGGCTTGTTCACTAACTTGACTAGCAGCTTTATCAGTCTTGATACCGAAGAATCGGTGGCCGGTGTCGGGTGAGCCGAATATGTACCCGAAGGCTCTGGAGTCCGTCATGTCCTGCGCGATGAACGATATCTTGTGGACTGGGTGGTGGTACAGGGAATCCTGGTAACAATTACAAAAATGTGAATAACAGTGACTCCAAATATAATAGGTCAAATATTTCAGGGCAAAGTTTGGATTAACTGAAAAACGTAAGTACCTACGCTTGTCTTGCTAATACAGTACTTTATTACAGTCCGTCTTTATTTTACAGTCCTTTTACAGGGTTCCATAGCTCGAAAAGAAGAAAGCGGAACCCTTATTGGATCACTTGGTTATCCTTCAAGTCTGTCTGTCAAGACCCTTTATCTCTGGAACGCGTGGAGGTTATATCGAGTTGAAATTAAAAAAAAATATATACTCAACTCGGTGGTCTCTTTGTGCTGTGAAAACCAACCCTTTAAGTCTACGCAGTCAAAAGATATGGCTGTTTATGCTGCACGTTTGTACGGAGCCGAGTGCTCGTGTCTGGCTCATTTTTGGCCGGTTTTTTTTATGCCTTCTTTGTTTAAAAGTAGAATTAAATTTTAAAAACATACGCTTAATTTTGATTCCAACACAGTTTAAGTTTTTAATCTTTAGTCAATCTGTTAGACTCGACAACCTTACCAGCATTATTGACTTTGGTGAAACAGTTGCGGAGCTGAGATTACGTAAGTATTTGTACTCTCAACTCAGAGATGATATCATATTATTAACCAACTTCAAAGAGGATGTTTTCAATTCGACTGTATGTTTGTTATTTATGGTTTACCTTCTATAATACATTATCTTTCCTTCTAATGTATATTTACGATATGGTAGTACCTGTTAGTAGCCACTAAAAATGAATACTCGATAAGAATTTCATCATACCGCCGGAAAAGGCTGAAATAAAAATCTTGTTTGCCAAAAAAAAAACCGCATAAAAATCTATTAATCAAACAAAAGTCAGACTTCCGGAAATCGTTTTTTTTTTGTGGCTAAAAAGTTTTTTGTATGTAGGTTTTTTTTTACATGCATTCGCAAAAGTAGGCGCGTATGTGGCACCATTTGCATTGACTTAAATCCTCTTTTTCGCACATGGCAAGCGGATAACTGTTCGTATTTATTTTGTTAGTATACCGATGAGTGCTACTTATATCGTCCTGACCTAATCCCTTTATAGCCCGGACAGCCACCACATGTGTTTCAGTCATGTTACAACTAAATAGGACATGGGACAAATAAAATGGGTATATTTTGTTATAATACGTTTGCGTGTCGCGGGTTCGATCCCCGCACGGAACAAATATTTGTATAAACCTACAGGTAGTTGTTTCGGGTCTGGCTGTTTGTGTATGTGAGTTTAAATGTTTGTAAACGCACCCACGATACAGGAGAAATTCCTAGAGTGGGGCAACGTAATTAAAAAAAAATGAGTATTACGTGGGCTGGTATTTACATATTTAAATACCAGCCCACGTGATACTCACAAATTTGCCAATCATCAACCTGTTCAGCTGTTATTATTTAATAACAGCTGAACAGGTTGATCATCAAGATTAACGCAACGCTTATTGAGGCCAGTACGTGGATTGGTGACCATTCATTGCATACCTAGGCAAGAAGAAGTATTTGCCTCGGAAAGACAGAAATGCTCTAGGCTGCCTTTCACAGATATTTGTCAGACTTTCAGAGAGACAGGAGTGTGAACGTCAGAATTCTATAAGTCTGGCAATCAGTCTTTCCAAGGGTGATCTTATTAAACAGTCGCTCCATACTAAATTTTGGTACTTGGTTGCATCTGTTGCTGTTCACGTCAATGTAGAGCGTAATAGGAGTCCAACGATAGAATAATGATACCGTATTTCAACTTCCTTAGTATTCAAGCAGGAACAAGTATTTACAACCCAATTATATTTGTGGAGGGCGAGCATAGAATCCGCGATGCGTTTCGCAGAAAATTAAGTGCCATTCAGAACGGCCACACTGTTCGTGGTGGCAATTTAAAATTGACCAGGAAGTATTTGCTACCGTATTTTCTACAAATGTTTAGCTAACAAAACTAGTTTGCCTTGAACCCGGTTAGCAAAACTTCAAAAAAAGTCTGTATCCCACAAACGACACTCAACGTAGTTATTCAGTGTTATTCGTATTTAGAAAAATCCAATTTGTATCGATCTTGTTTCTTGATCAGTGTTTTGTTTCGCATTTGTTGAGCAGTTTTGGTCCGCCTCAACTTGGAGCCTTTTGGGATTATTACTATGAACTTATTGGATCAGGATCAGAAAGTAAAATGAGTCGAGGTGATTCTCGTATAGTGCTGTGTTTATAATCAATGTGATATGAGAACTCATCTGTATATTTTGTAATTATGACTTACCCCAGTCTTATCATCACGCAGTCTCAGCCCATCAATAGCGACGTGGACCTGTATCCTCTGCTTATGCTCTCCAGCGGCTCGGATGGCCATCTTCAGATCAGCCAGAGCTTCTTGGCACATCCTATCGCCCCGCGCCTCCGGTACTTCTAGCACCCCGATCAGCTTCGCGCGGAACGAAACGCCTTCGCCCAAGAACCGGCCCGGCTCGTTCTTGTCTGTTTGAGGTCATATTGAAGTATGTTAGTCACTGCTTTCATAAATATATCTAAACCAGGTAGAAGACTATCAAAGAAAATTGACCTTTAATGACGCGTATCAGATATTATCTGACAAAAATTTGAACTATCAAATCACGGTTCGGTCTATGTACCTACTGCTCCTACAAGCATAGCCCATTGCTGGTTTTCAACGTACACAAGAAACTACTTTAACGACACACAAACACACACAAAAACAGACACAAATATCTTACAGGGGACGATGACTTGAACTTTAATGATAATGCCGGTTACCAGCACTGTTTTCAGAATAAATCAGGACTTCACATAAAAAACCGACACTCGGTATAATCAGCTGATTAACCATAAGTAAATAAAAGCATCGTGAAGACAATCGTTAGTAGAGTTTTAAACTAAGCAAGTCAACCAGCGATCTAAATATAAGAAAGCACATTAGTCGAGCACAAGTGCACACACATAACAGTAGTTTGCATATCACCTTTGCTAATTAGACTTTTTGATTCAATCTTTTTTAATGTCATGGTTTTATTTTTACACGATTTTTTTAGAGAGCACAACACTGCGACTGAAGTTCACTGCAAAATAAAAGTGAGCGCGGGTGTCCTATTTTGGCCCCTGTTTACGGTGCATCATTCCCAGTTAATTGAATATCCTGTTTTTAAATTTAGAACCATGATTGTCGCACTGGCTGGTACCTGTTGGATGTGACCTCTTTGAACTGAAGATTCACAATGTTCAGTGTTTTTTTTTAATCTTCTCTTTCACAAGTGTGAGGAAACAAAAATACTTCAAGAATGTTGTATGCAAACTGCGCAATCATTGCATACATATACGTAGATATGCATGGATGTTATTTACGAAAGAGCATGCTTTGTTATTGAGGATAAGATGTTAGTCTAGTCGTGGTATTCGATGTTATATAGCTGCAGTTCTATTTACCGAATATTACTGAAGAGCTTGTATGTTTTTTCTAAGCCTTTTTTTTGCTCTAAGCCTTTAATGAGATATAAATAGAGATTCAATGGTTTTGCAGTGAGAGCAGAAGACAGCGTAGATTAGTTATCCCCATAAATAAATTAAAGGCCAAGGCCTTTTATTTTAATTTAACAACCAAACCCGCTTTTAGTGTTGTTACATATACATATTTAATATTAACATGAGAATATCCGCTAACATCACCAAAAACATCATAAGAATGTGCTCTAAATTGTTTGGCGTAAAATCATACACAGTGTCTGTCAATTCTTAATTAATACGTCAGATAATATAGCGGACAAAGTTTTTAACGAATACAGTAGCGGCATTAATTAAAAATAATAAACGAAGCAGACAACAGGAACAATAAAGGAGTGAGTACATGCGATGACATTGATACAGATACGTACATACGTAGATACACAGCACACAAGCATGATTGTCGTATCTTAGGACAGATGTACTCACCGAACTGCCTCAAGAGGTGCTGGAAATGACACACCTGCATAATTCCCGTACAAACCGACAAATAGCAAGTTAGTCCCCCGACGCACCGCCGCTCCACTTCACACCCTCTGTCCAAAACACCACGGGGGTCACTAATTATGACATGGACTTGCACGCGACTCCACACGCTGCTGAGTCCACCTCTTAGTTAGTAGGGTGATAGTACTGAGCCGATCCATGCAGGTTACAACATAAACCGCAAAATATAAGAAAGCTAACTTATGCGAATGACGTGGTCGGGAACATTTAGCGCTATCTAATAACACCGCATTACTGTTATATCAAAATTATAGAAAACATGGTGATCATGAAGCTGCTCGATCTAACGTTACGGACTCACATTTGCAAGGGCTGGTTTTCTTACGGAGGGTTTGCATTGGAAAGTCAGTCGGTAACTTGTGATTGAACATCGGTAACTTTTTATACCTTCACTGAAATACAAATACACTATTGGAACACACTCCACACCGTTACTCGACTACATATCAGCCACTGTTCATATGAACATGCAATATACAAGTTTCACTAGGATTTATTGATTTTTACGTCGTCGCTCGCAATACGTGAGGATGCGTGAGGTCGCGGCCGCCGACCGGCTCACATGATGGAGAGGCTCGGTCGTGGGCGAGTTAGGCAGGAATACTTGATATTTTGTGGATTTTAACATTAGTGTATAATTGGGATGGCGATGGAGGGTCGCAGCGGTGGCACCACATGGGCGCTCTCCGGCGGCGGCGCACGCAGCCGGCTCCCCTCGCCGCGCCCCGCCACCAGCGCGCGCAACCACCCCTAATCAATATTCGCTCCCGATCTCCACTTCGTACAACTTTTATGGTTCCCTTCAATGAAACAGTGCTCAATATTCTGTGTCGAGACTTGTAAATATTAATGCGAGTTTTTTACTTTTTGTTGAGAGCACTTTTAATGGCGCGATTGAAATGCTAAAAGGGTTCAACAGTCTCGACTATTATGCAATAATTTTGTTTTATCATACTTGAATTATTTATTATTTAAATACATGAGTACTGCTTTAAATTTATTGTTTATCAGCTTCAAGATAAAATGAGAAATAATACCTGGGCTGATGGTGTCAACTCATTTAAGATACCTATATGTAGATAAGATAATGCAAGAGTTAAAGAAAATGGGGTAGTCAACATTTTCTTTCATTATGACTAGACGTTTTTAGGGATTCGTACCTCAAAGAAAAAAACGGAACCTTCTTAGGATCACTTTGTTGTCTGTCCGTCAAGATCTCGGGAACGCGTGGAAGTATCGAATTGAAAAACCATATTAACTGTGATCTCTTGGAGCTGTAATAAAATCAACCCTCTAATTCTACTCAGTCAAAAGATATGGCCGTTTATGTCGTAAGTCTATACGGAACCCTCGGTGCGCCAGCCCGACTCGCACTTGGCCGATTTTTTTTTACAATATTACTCAGAAAAACGGTGATAAAATTATGTTTCCATGTCTGTACATAGGGAATCTTTGAAGCCTACAAATATGCCAAAAATTAAAAAAAAAGTTAATAGTTGTATGTAGGTTTAGACAAGTGTTTTATTTTACTAAAATAATTGTTTCATTTTTTTTCATCATGTTTTAATAGCTAAGTCTCTTGGTATTCAAATTTAATCCTCATTACCCATTTTTTTTGTTTTATTTTTCAATTAAATTAATCTTATTTTTTTATTACAAACAAAAGCAAGAACCATAGCCAGACCACCACCACATACAACACATATTCAGTTCTTACCTAGCTTACAAAACCAACTTTACCCTTAAATAAATAAGGTATGAAGTAATTTTATCTACTATTATAATTATTCAAGATTAGATAAATGGAAACTTGTTCACCAGCTATCTATACAATACTTAATTATGTTACATTCAGTAAGTAAATAATTATTTTAAAATTAATATAAATAGATAACAATTTTATTGCTTACATACCCAAAAACACATTTTGGTCTAGTAAAAAAAACTGAATGGCGAGTAAAAATTGTGTCCTATTATATTAGACATTATTTAATATTATATCTATAGAGTTTTTAAAATTATTTATCAAAATAGTAAGTTAACATATTTGTAATTTTTCTGGATTTTTAATTTTAATGAGCTATGATATGAGTCAACACTTTCTTTCAAGAAAGTTTTGTTATAAATTATCATTTCGTTTTCTATATAATTAAATAAAATACTCATATACACAAGTATTTATTATGTGCAATGAGCATATTGCTTAATTATATTAGGGAAGTGACTACCTACTACAAATGGCTTATTAATAAATTAGGATTAATCCAAACTTGATGTTTACTCAAGCTAGGAGCATCAACAATTAAAAGAGTAAGTGTACAAGGCACTAGCAAACCGGAAAAACCGGAAGGCTATATATATTTTTTAGTAAAATATAGTTAGGTATATTTACAAAACCGAGTCGGCGTCCTCAAGAAAGAAGCAAGGCCATCTTTTAAGTTGAATATTTAACTACCTAGATACATAGCAAGTAATCAAGTTATGCTAAAAATATGAAAGAGAGTTACCTTTATTAACAGCCATGATCTAAATAAACGATCCTCGAATAATAAACATCGTCATCAACTTCTTCAAAAACCGATTGTTTCGGTATCAAAACAAACTTTTAAGATAATCTACTATTCAGCGAATTTGATCACGTAATATGCGCAGGATTGAAATTGTAGAGACCAATAACTCGTGCTTACTGAATATACAACAAACCGTTGAATTAGCGTAGGAAGCGATCGTGAATCTTCCAACTTGATTCGCTTCGCTTTTAAGTGGCTTTTAACATCGAGATCGAGTCTTCCTTGATTTCTCGTTTTGACAGTTTACTTGACAGAAACTTAACAGGTCTTGAGTAGGAAATAAAATTTCTACCAAACCAAACCAAAAAACAGCTTTATGTCTATTTAGAAATATTAGTGGTTATTGTTATTGCCGGTTCTTCTCCATAGGAAACGACCAACCCGAACCGTGCATCTTTTCTCGACGTTTTATAAGTGCCCATGTAGGCCTATATGAAAATATTTTGATTTTGTAATACTCACCCAGTTGATACACGTAATGGCGCATCCACACATGCCGCCGGCTTATGCCGCCGGTTTTCAGACCGCCCCACGGTGGGCTGAAAATCGGCTTTCATAGACTTAGGGATTTCAATTTGTAAGTGCTTGTTTTTATGCCGGATATCGCTTCTATTAGTCATTACTATGTACAAAAATGAGACCCGAGTTAATTCTACCCAAAAACGAAGGAAATATAATTTTTTTACGAAAAATTTGTATGAAGCTAGTATGAAAAATCGAATTATCTCCTAAACGGCATGTTTAACCGTAATATCCTTGGAGATGGTCATAGTGCTAATTATTTATGATTTTTTGGTTGGCGATTGAACGAAAAATTTAATGCCGTTTTTTTTTTAAAAATCGTCAAAATATTTTTATTTATTTTTACATGTAAAACGATCCCTTTTAGTGTCTAAGTTAAAAAGTTCGATATGTTATTAACCCAAATATTAAGAACACACGAAACAAGAAAAATAAAATAAAAAAATTGCTGTTTTTGACACATTTATATTAATTTAAATAAAAAAAGATTTATATTGAAGTAACATATGAAGTTATATTTTATACAAAATAAGTTAATTTAAGGAATTAATACTAAGCATTCGTAAAATAAAGTAAAAAAAATAAAACATATCATTAAATATTACAAAAAAACCCAAACACACTCAAATACAAATTTACAAATATGTACATATATATCTTTTTTACAAATTTTCCTTATCACTCTCGTTGTCAGACTCCAATTCTGAGTCAGCATCCAGATTGGATATATCCAAAAATTCGAACTCAGTTTCCTGAAATTGAATTAAGTCGAGAGTTTCAGCAAAAAAGCTCTGCTTTTTCTTGGCATCTAACTTAGGCCTTTGTGCACTTAGCAAAGGGTCAGAAAAAACAACAAGCATATTTAAAATGTCTTGATTGGAATCCTGCCTGCTTCTTTTCCGCGAATGATGTTCTCGAAACCTCCTAAAATCTTTGTTTCGAGACTCTGAGGCTTCTTCCGAGAGAGTCCCAATCGGCACAATATTATTTTTCTCGATTATGTCAGCCCCATGGATTAGTAACTTATGAACGGTTGACGACATGTAGTACCAGTCGTATAGTAATACGTACTTTTCTGCTGTTTTGCGAGCATAATCTCTAAATTTTATTATATCGATCTGCTCTCCAGATGTAATTGCTTGTAAAATTACAGCAAATCTTTTGATGAGGTCTTCATCCAAACCGGTTATAGCTGCGGTTTTATTAGGAAACTCAAAGAATTTTCTTGCAGTATTCCCGTCATTGGTGGTTCCCGAGCCTTGTTTTACTATATCAATCAACAGATTGAGCTCATCTTTGAATTTATTTTGAATTATTTTCTTTCTTGTCTGTAGCATTTCTTTGTGCTCATCACTTCTCGCTGCCCACCGTTTGAAGTCCAGTCTGTATGCAATGTGTAACAGACATTCCATACAATTTATACGGGCGTGTAGGGATGACAAGCCAAACTCATACAGGTCCGAACACACAATTTTTGATGTTACAGCATCTAAGCGGTTCATTTTTGATCTAGCTTCAGAAAGGTAAGTACAGACTTTAGCGTCGATCATCGTCATCATTAGTTGATGAGTCACCCTATTATTATTATTGCACTCTGTGGGGATAAGGGCCTCAATTTCTTCATCCATTTGTTTTTTCAGCCCAAGGACAACTGCTTCACTCTCCTTTACAAAAGTAAACTGAACTGGACGACAATACAAAACTGAGCATGGTTTTGGGTTCGTCCATAAAATGTTGTCTCCATCTGTCAGTTTTAGTGGCACCAAGGAGGTCATGAAAATGCTTGAATCATCTTCCTCACCCTCAATTTTCTGCTTGTATCGGCTTTGGTTAGAAGCACCGTCAAATCCCCACTTGGATATCAGCTTCAACTGCTTGTTATGCTCTTCGTTAGAAAGGCTTTGAAGGATTCTTGTAACCGTGATATCAAGTAAAGCTTGAAGTGTAATCCTAGCCGATGAATCAGTAACTGTCACTGATTGCTTCGGAGGGTAGCAATCAAGCTTAGTTTGTTGCACTTTATAGTAAGATGGATAAATATCTTTAGCACCTTCTCGAATGGCAGCCTCACGCAACGTAATATATTGCCACTTTGAGAGTTTTAGCGAAAGAAGCAATCCAAGCGCCTTTTCTGGCGTAAATATGATTGTTTTCGCTGGTTTCTTAAGCGTTTCATTTAATTTAGCGGCTGCTTCAGGATTTTTCATCATGTATTCGATGACAGAGGCGATATCTCCATGCCCTTCTTCTTTTAAACGTGCTGCAGCTGCATATGCCAATTCACTGGAACCTTCGCCTGTGTGTTCATCAGATCTTCTCTTTTTTTGTTTACTTCCCAGGTCTTCGAATGGTTTACGGGATCTTTTCGTCATTGTTCCAATGGACGTTGATGTCGACGGTTCTGGAGAGACTGAGGGCGCTCTTGGTATCTCATCAACACTTGGTTCTTGATTAACTAAAGTTTGCACAAAACTCGGCCAATCAATATTTGCTCCCAACCAATTCTCGTACTTTCTCCTGAAATTATCAAGGAATCGGTTGGATTTCTCCCACCTTTGTAAAGCGGCTCGCGTAAATCTCCGACAAAATTCTTTGAGAACAACATAATCTTCGTCAGACAGGCAATCGCCTATGCGGGATACAACTGCACTAAACAATACTTCATGATCAAATGAAGTACTCTCACTTCGTAGAAGAACAAACAAGTCTAAATTGGTCATTAAACTTTCCATTTTAAGATTTTATAGTCGCAGATTTAGTGTTAGCAGTTACACAGTTGTGAACAAATTAAATTATAAAACAAAACTTTAGCCCTTTTATTGCAAAACGACAATAATTAGGTAACTACCCTCATTAGTTATCTCCTCATTAGCTAATGAAAATCTATAATTGTCACTAACTATTCTTAGAACTCATAGCACTGCTAATTAACAAATTAGCTTACTTATCAGGAAATGTTAAATATAATCCATTGTCGTGAGATATTGAAAATCATTAAATCACCTATTAAGACTCATTAGAAGACCTAATCAGTGTAGTTACTTAATCACTTCTTTTTGGACTCATTAGAAGACAATTGGTAATTTGGTTGTATGAAAAGTTTTAAAACTTTTGTGTTGATAAATATCTAGCTCAAACATAGTTGGCTACGTGTGGGTGTACTATAAACCTCTGCCAACTCCTTCGGAAATATAGGAGTGATGCTATTTTATGTTATGTGTAGTTAAAAGTCCGTGTTCTTCAACATAAACACCAAAAGGAATCGTTTCATACGTAAAAACAAATAAAAATATTTTGACGATTTTTAAAAAAAAAACGGCATTAAAATTTTTGTCCAATCGTCAACCAAAAAATCATAAATAATTAGCACTATGACCATCTCTAAGGATATTACGGTTAAACATGCCGTTTAGGAGATAATTCGATTTTTCATACTAGCTTCATACAAATTTTTCGTAAAAAAATTATATTTCCTTCGGTTTTGAGCAGAATTAACTCGGGTGTCATTTTTGTACATAATAATGACTAATAGAAGCGATATCCGGCATAAAAACAAGCACTTGCAAATTGAAATCCCTAAGTCTATGAAAGCCGATTTTCAGCCCACCGTGCGCCCTTGCCGCTGAATGCAGGCCGCCGGCTTTACCGGCGGTTGCCGGCGGCCTGCAGATGCGGTTGCAATTTTTCATTTTCACCACAATGGTTCATTTTCTTGATACTTTTCTAATAATAAAAGTACTGCACTATCATCCCAGTTAAATTCTGTCATTTCGTTTTTACTTCTATGAAATTATACGACAACACTACCACTCCGTATCGAAGCCGCAAGCAAACTGCCGCCGGCAACCAAAAGCCGCGCGTGCCGCGGCTGAGATGCGGCAAATGCCGGCGGCACGGCCGCCGGCCATGCCGCCGGCCGTGCCGCCGGGCATGTGTGGATGCGCCATTACACGCATGAGAACGAGTACGTTTTAAGAGATTTAGAAATTCGCTTCTATTGATTTTTACTTCAGTTTGACAATAAAGACGAGGACATCGTCATTTTAGTGGCATTTGCATTGGATTTGTGAAGTAAATGCTATTATTTAGAGGTTTATTGTACTATGTACTAATTTATATGCATGCTGAATGCATGCATATAAACATAGTACAATAAATTTCAAAAATTCAAAATGGCTGGATAACTTTGGTAAAGCTTCAAAATAATTATAACTTATTGTTGGGTCTCGTGTCCAAAAGCTAGCTCTCCACGAACTACGCTCGCGACGTGTGGTGCGGTGCGGGCGAAGCACGAGGCGAATGACAAACTACCGTATAAATATTCATTATTGTGTTGTGCCTCAACTCGACGCTTACTCGGCGCGTCACTATTGCGTATTCAATGAGTAAATGTGGCTTTATGCAATCTGCAGAGAAAATATTGGAAAAACTACCATTTATCTCCTTAGATCTATAAGTTGGCAATTCTTAAAGAACTGTCAGGAGTGTCATACAAACAAAAATGCATCCATTCCTACAGAGGCAGAGTACATGAGTTGAGTAGTAGTGTGAGTAAGATAGAAACCAAAATGACAATTAAATCAATTTGACAACAAAACAAAATTTTCCGATTCCAGTACCCAGCTGATCGGAACTTTGAATCCCTGACTAACATAGACAGATGTTTCACTTTCAATGGTAAACATTTCAAAAAATTCTAACAGAAAAATGGCTTTAATTTTTAAGAATAGTGATTTTTGCTTGATTGATCACAGAGAATTTATTAAAAAACTATACAAAAATACCATAATCACTGAAAAAGAAACAAAATCATTAAGTATTTTAGCAAACATCTTTTCTATTATAAATGCTGATAAGACTCAATGCAACAGAAAACGAACTCTTAACTCGGAAGGATTGCAAGAAGTGGTCAGTTGATTAAAGATTTTATATGGTACATGTTTTTGTTTTGCACATGCTTAGGTACTTTCTCTCGGTCTAATCCATAGGAGGGATACAGACTAACCCAACCTCCCAAGCTTAGCGCTGAGATTCCAATAGTACCTAATCTTTCCTTCTTCATCTTGTGGTTATTGCAGAGTTATCTATGCCACCCATAGGCCGAAGACTTGGCTTAGTACTCATGATAAAATATTGGTAATATTTGTTATTGTTAGTGAAAACTTAAGATATGAAAACTTATGTATTTCTGATTGCTTTTTTCAGACAACTATAGTGAAGGGAATCTATGAAAGATTCATTCAAGAAATACCTTCAGATATTAAAGAGAGTTTGATCAGAAAATATAAATTACTGGAAACATCAGATGTAAGGGATCTATCCAAAGAATTATTTGAAGCCACCATCTTTGACATAACTGGTTTGGAGGGTGGTAATAATGCTGATAATTCTTTGAAATGTAGGGTGAAAGAGAATCATTTCTTAATACCACCTAATTCAAGGTATTGTTCCCAAATAAGAATTGTAGTAAATGTTTTTTCATTTAAAACATTAATTTATGATATTGTTTTCTCATTAGGAATATCTCAGTAGTTACCCTGAATTTTGAATTTGTGGTGCTAAGACAAAGAGGCCATCTCCCTTATAGTTATAACACAGAACTATAAGTTCATCTTTGCTTAACCAACTAGCACAGTACTATGTTTTTAACTGACTGCAACATAGTTCAGTTGGTGCAGTGAGCTGCGAGTTGCGTATTTGATCGCCAAATAGAACAAAAATATAATATACTAGCTGTGCCCAGCGGTTTCACCCGCTGCTCACTTAGGAGTATGAAAAATAGATGTTGGCCGATTCTCAGACCTACCCGATATGTACACAAAATTTCGTTTAAATCGGTCCAGCCGTTTCGGAGTAGTATGGGAACGAAAATTGTGACACGAGAATTTTATATATTAGATTAATATCAGGAGAAATTCCTATTGTGGGTCAATGTTCTTAAAATAAAAAAAATGTTTGCTGTGTTGGACTAAGAAATAAACTCATTCTCTTAATTTACTCAGCATAATATTTTTGGTATTTATTTAGATAACATTTTTATCTGTTTTCTGCCACTTTAATTTTTTTCTCTTTCAGGTTTTACTGTGGATGTGTGAAGGAAAAATGCTTAAAGTTAGAGGGACAGAAGTTTGACATATTAGTTGCTGATCCCCCTTGGTGGAACAAGTTTATAAGGAGGCTGAAGAGTGCTAATGATAAGTTAAGGTAAGAACTCATAGTTAACTCGTAGTTACCATGGAGTATCTTGCCTGGCTTTCTCCATAGGAAACAACACACCTGACCTGTGTCCTTGTTGGTCTAAAGTAAAATATTTTGATTTTGCCAACACATCATAGAGCTAACAGACATCTAGAAATCGGCATCATCATCACAGGAAACAGCACATGGAAACAAAGGCTAGGCAGATGCCTAGCCTTTTCCCTGTGCTGTTTCCCAGACCCAATTCGCATAATTATACCTAATAACAAAAGCCTTTTTTCGCCTTTTTCTATTGACAAAAGTAAAAATAAATACTATTTAATTAAATTATTTATTTAATTTAATGGACTTTGTCTGGTTTAAAATAATTTTACTTATATTTTATAACTATTCTGAAAACTACTACTACTATTTTATGGTTTATAAAATTACACTGCAATTTCTTTTACAGTTACTCAATGATGTACAACGAAGACATAGCAGCAATACCAGTAAAAAACCTCCTTTCAGAAAACTGCCTTGTTGCGTTATGGTGCACTAACGCTCCAAGCAATATTGCCGCTGTAAAAAACATAATATTCCCCAAATGGGGAGTTGAGTATGTTGCTACTTGGTACTGGCTGAAAGTGACTGTAAATTTGCAGCCATTATGTGCCTTCGGTACTGGTAGTAAGAAGCAGCCATATGAGAGGATTATATTAGGTAAAGTTGGGGATGTGATTGATCTACCAGATTGTCAGTTGGTTGTCAGTGTGCCCAGTGCTTTACATTCGCATAAACCACCATTGTTAGGTAAGTAATTATCTGGGTCTACAATTTTTAGGAGTTGCTTTGTGGATTACCTAATAAACAGATGTTTCTGGAGAGTTTGAGGTCAATTCTTCTTACCAGCTAAACCACAGGGATGTGGGTAGCAAAGGTTGGTTTGGAAGTAATTTTTGCTTTCATAAGTTGTGAGTCTCAGCCTAATTCAATTAGTTTGGCTATTATTTTGTTATTTCAAACCAGAGTTTACAGCCTTTAGTCAAAAAGCCTCTAAAATAAAATTTAAAGTCGACACTTTCTTCAGTCTAGAACTTTTACAAGGATATGTAGTTTATAATTTTGATAAATTATAAACTACATATCCTTGTAAAAATCCTAGCAAGATTGAATTATAAACTAACCCATGGTTGTTTCAGAAATTTTGTCTCCTTTTGTGAAGACGGAAAACCCACAGACCCTAGAACTGTTCGCAAGATATTTACTACCAAACACAACTAGCGTTGGTTACGAACCATTGAAATGGCAACATGAATCTTTGTATGAAGAAATAACATGAATATAAAATAAAGGAACAGGTACAGAAAACTTTGTTTTTATTGTTGTATCAACCTTTTTAGCTTCTGGACATAGTCTCGGAATCCAATGAAGTAACTGAAAACTTCTATTCTTTCTCCTCGATGCAGTGCAGTATTTTTCAAACTTAAACATCAAAATATAGCGCGCTCTCGCGGCAGTTAGCAGTAAAACTTCAGCAACACAACGCCATCTATGCAGAATGTTACAAACGAATGTGTTCGTTTTCTCACTTTTGCTATTGATGCCAACATTGGATTGGAATCGGGAATAGGGTATTTTACTCTATATGAAAGAAATTCTAAAAATATACAATTCAGATAGCTTAGGCAATAAGCAGTCGGAAAATGTTAAATTTGGTTAATAAAATAACTAAATGAATTTTAAAATTGATTTCAAAGTTTTCACTTTTTTAGTCTGTTGTTTTACTAAGCGAAACAGTGTCCGCCATGATTATTACGTCTAATGGTCATGTAAACAAAAAGTGACAACTGTCAACTGAGCAACTATTACTATTTTTGTATTAAAAAACTTTACATTTTAATTTTTATTGAAATAATAGTAATAATACCATGGAAGAAATAAATACTACCATATAATAATACCATAAACTATAGTGAAATATACAACTAAACAGAAAGACTAATAACAGCGCATTTGTTTACATGACCAACTGACGTCATGACCACAGAGTAACATGGCGTCAAGCGATTTTGTGATTTTACGCGCGAAAATAGAAATTGTGAAATTGAAATGCAGTTTTATGGCACTTATCGATTGAATATTTTTTTTTGTTTTTTTTTTGTGTTTTACTAGGACCCTAGGATCAAAATGAGATACTTTTTAAAAATGGGTGTAATACCGTATTCGGGATCGCCCCGAGATTGTTTTGGTAGATGTGAAGTTAGCTATGTTACGGGCCGCAATAGTGTTGTTCAACTTATTACGATTAACCGGTAATAGGCCTTTAAAACGCTATATCCTTTTAATAACAAAAGTGATTAATTTTTCAAATGTATTTGGGTGTGAGAAAACAATTAAAATTATAAAATAAACCACGACTAGCCAAGTCGTGGTTTATTTTATAATTTTAATTATGTATGCGGAAGAATCGTTGCCTACACGATTAAAAAGATAGCGTAAATCACAAGTCAGTGTTACCAACCCTACTGTTTTAACAGTAGATTTGCTGTTTTCACATTGATGCCCATGTTTTCTGTTTCATTCCTGATTTCTACTGTTTTTCAACTAGCGTTCAGCACCACCCATGAAATCCAAGTTTATGTATGATAGCTACAGGCCTATTGTATTGTGTAATAATAATGAGTGTAAAAATGGTGAAGATGAAGCAATTGACAATGAAACTGAAAAATAATTTTACTTTTTTTGTTGTTGTCATTATTAATATAACAATGTATGTGCGTTCTGCTAACTAAGATGCTACTGAGGAGCTATTAAACAAGCTTGAGCGCTTGCAAAACTTAGGTATTCGCTTTGTTTTTGGTCTTCGGAAGTATGACCATGTTTCTCACCTTCGCAAAGAACTCAAGTGGCTCCCTATCCGCCTTCGCAGGAACACCCGGATGCTATGTCTCCTTTTTAATATCTTACATAACCCGTCCTATCCTTCCTACCTGCGTGAGCGTTTTACTTACGCTCGCCCTCGGGACACCCCTTGTAGATCGCACCTCAGATCCCTCCTTAAATCCCTTCCTCATAAAACTAGTTACTATTCCTATTCCTTCTCCATCCATGCCGTAAGATTGTGGAACTCACTCCCGCCTAGCATTAGAGACTTGAAAAGCATTTCTTTATTTAAAATTAGATTAAAAGAGCATTACCTTTCCTCCCAGTTGTGAATATTTATAATATTGTATTTACATATCTGTTTATGTATTTTTGTGTTATGTATGTAATACAGTTAAATATTATTATGCTTATATGTGTACTTATATTTAGGTTAAGACATTCTTATTTTAGTTACTATTCTCTTCCTGTTCTCACACACTATTGTCTACGTTTCTTTCTTCATATTTCCTCTCGCAGGCCTGCTGGTAGAAATTTCTTAAGAAATAAGCTGTGCCTTTGTGTGTACATAAATTATTAAATAAATAAATAAATAAGAAATTTGTTTATTGTTTAATTATATAAGCAAAAGTATGAAATCTGTCTTTTTACTTTACCTACCGTTTTCTACTGGTTTTTTTCTGGCGAGTTATTGTTTTTTCGTTTTTCGGGGTTGGCAACACTAGCGTAAGTTCTCAAATTTCAAAATGTTATGTGGTTGGTGGCATTCATAGAAAGAAAGAAAGAAGTGTGAGTTTGTTCATTTGTTGATACAAAGTAGTTGCATTAAGTTTCTTTTATTATTACAAAATTATTAGTGTCCTTTAAGTTACCTTGCTAATATTAAAGTTTTAAACAAGTGGTAAGTAAACATACAATCGTACTTTATTACTTATTTAAGTTTTTAAATATTGATTAGTAAAACATTATCATTTCTTTCTATGTACAGACGCCTGCAGGTCAAGCTACCCGAAACTGTCAATTCTTCCCAATGAACCTTGAACCTAATACTTTAGAAATAAAGTCGAAAATCTATCAAAGAAATCTGACAGATTGTAGTAGCTTGATGTGCAGGCGTCTGTACATAGTTCTTTTGTTGGTCGGTTTTATGTAAAATACCTATAATGTTGTACATAATAAAAGTTTTCCATTTACAGCTAAAATGACAAATCGCCCAACCCATAATCCACTAGAAGGCTTGGTGGAATATCCAGGTGATTCGGGATTGGCAATCAATCCATTTCCTGAATCGGTATGTATTTACAATTTTGCACACCTGTTATATTTATTTTATACAAAATATTTTATTTATTCAATAATAATATAAATCATTTTATTGTTTCAGACGAGATCTGTCTCACCAGTTGTGAGAGAAGTGCACGGAGAGCAAGACGCTGAAATGCGGTTTGAGCACACAATCCGTGTTTCCCCTGTGTCTGGGATGTCACAAAATGAGACAATACCGTCAACAGCATCATCCGCAAGTAAGTCTTGAATTCGATTTTGATTAAGAATGTTAATTACGTTTTTCCTAAAGAAAGAGCATACTTTCTTAAAGAATTCTTTGTTTTATTATTTAAACAAAGGATACACTCCCAAGTAAATGAATAAGCAAACCTTCAGTCAGTCACACAACCCAACTTAAGTGTTGAACACACATGTGACTTTTGAAGTGTTTTGGCACTTATAACATTCAAAGCTATGCCATAAATATTATTTTAGTGACTTTTTTTTTCGAACAACTCAGCAACTTAACACTAGTTGAGTCAAATGGGTTTTCTAATTTTTTTTTTATTTTCTACATTTCAGTACCTGTGCCCTCGCCACTGCCAAACACGATTCCGCCACGACACCGCCGCCGGTCTTCAACTCGTGGGCCGGTTGCAGTATCAATGGAACGGTTCGCGAGTATCGAGGAGCGGCGGGTGGAAGCCGAATTAATAACAGCCCGAGCATTGGCTCAATTGTCAGGAGCTTTGACGTCTATTGCTAATGCAATTATGGAATAGCTAAAAAAATGCCAGATCCATAACAAATTTGGCATCTTTTCTACCAAAAATATATTGAATCATTAGCAATTTGTGTCAAAGCTGTAGTTATTGCTAAAGTTATTGTTTAGCTACATTTTTTATTCAATTTCATACTATATTATTTTTCTAAACATACAGTAAAAAAGAGAGACTTTCAAGTTTTTCCCAAAAGGTGTGATAGTTAGAAGACAGGTATACCTAATTTTGCATTCAACCTGATTTAAGCTGTCAGCTTTTCAAGTAAAAAAAAAAAATTTTTGATAAATGGTCTTCTTATTAGTGTTGATTGTTATTTATAGTTATACAGCTAGATCGTAAAGTAATTAAATATTTTTTTTTAATAAATTATTGTTTTTTTGGTCCACATTTATTGATAGTTAAAAAGTTGTATTAGAATGTTGGTTGGAATACTACATGTTGTATAATATCCTTATAATGATCAAGGTGTGAATGTCAGAATGGTTACTTGTTATTTACTGTGTATGAAAATGACCAGTGAGATATTAAAGGAAAGGATTTTTTTTTAAGAAAAGCGCAGGCAGATAATTCTAAGCATTTATTTCAATTAGGCTTGTCAACTATTTATTAGTAACATTAATTACTTATCAAACTATGTCCATTCGCAAAACTAGGTCTTCATGGAGAAGAATGGACGAGAAACTCCACAGTAACAGAACATACAAACGAATCACTAAGGTTTGTCTTAAACCTTAGAACTGTTACAGCATAAGACACAAGATACAGTTTGTTTAAATTAACCTTTATTTAGTACTGTTTAAAGGCCATATTACATAGTACAGCACCCTAGCTTGCCCACCCTTCACCACTCCCTAGTTTTTTCGTTCATTCCCATTACTTCGATTCATTAGTTCGATCGTGGAACTAGTGAGATTTTTTTTTCTCAGTTGTTCGACCG